>CP137681.1:16374415-16994530 GCA_037976565.1 Mesocentrotus franciscanus | reverse complement strand
ATCCTGGCATGACGTCACGATTGGGTCAGAGAGCCGGAGCGCTAGCTTGGGGCGCCAGCGAGAAGCACCCATAAACAGAGTTTACACGTGCAAGGTTGCATAGTGAAAGTGGACTAACAATGTCTTAAATTCAGGTAATTAAACTTAAAAATTGCCTATTATGCCATTTGTATAATGTAAGAATGACTAATGCATTTCGATGTCTAAATCAAGTAGGACTTCCTCCTCAAGATCGGATATTATTATAAATGATATTTTATATGTTGCAACGTCTAAACAATGGCTGTGGATGTGGACTGGACGCGTTTGTCTCTTGGAAAACGCACTGATCTAGAGGGTCTTTCGACTCCTGGAGTTGAAATGGTCAACTGCTTCGTGGATCCATGTCAGGTAACAACATGTGCCAACCATCCCAATGCTGTATGCATTGCTAACTATTGCGGAGGTTGCAATGCCGAGTTCTTTGTAGACGGGAGCGACGAACCATCAACCAACTGCCAACCTGACGGTCCTGACCAGTAATGTTCGTAAGGAAATGGCATTTCCCGAAGCAACCTTCTGCGGAGGTTGCCATGCCGAGTTCTTTGTAGGCAGGAGCGACGAACCTTTGATTAAAAAAAAATGAAGTCCGATGCACATGCACGATACATTTTATACATGCCAGTCAATAAGGTGTGGACCCATGCAATGAAAAGCATAGAATATTAATATGATGTTGATAATCGTATAACCATAATCAGATAATATCTGTTTCATGGCAACCAAAATGTTGTCGTGATTTTGTCATGCCTGTTCTGTAGAACATACTGATTATTAAAATAATGAAACTCAATCACTTCAGCGAAAAAGAGCTGAACAATATCGTCAACATGACGGTACCCTGGCTAAATATTAAACAATATTTACTAATAAGCGCCATTAAAACTGATCCAACAACAACAACAACAAGTGCTTTATTCAATGTTAAGGTAGAGATACATAAAGTGGACAAATGTCATTATACAGGATTCTCCCCCTCTCCAAATGGAAAAAGCTGGCTAGCATAATTCCAATAATGTAGGGTTTAATTCACTTGTACCCGCAGAAGGAGAATCTATTCACATTAAAATTATACCAAGATTGACAAATTTGGTAGAGAGGTTTGTGTTTTCCGGTTGCCGTCAAAATTTGTCCAGTTTCAATGAAACTGCGTTTTAAACAATTCGTGTTGCCTTGCAATAGTAATCGACACTTTCTCCATGTTTGTGAAATATCATGTTCACGCCTAAAGCTCAGAAAATACCTAACGATCTGCAAGGTGCACTGCCAGTTGATGTCTTCCACATTTGCTTCACAGCAAAATTTTTTTAGAACAGAAGAAATAATCAACCAATTTTGCCAACTTTGATATAATTTTTCTTTGTAAAAGATTCCGTATCTACTAGAACCGGTGAAATTTGCTCCGCGTTATCATAAATACACTACGCCGTTTTATTTATATTTTTTAATTTATATTCTTAAAATTAAGTATATAGCATTATACTTTGTACTATCTAGAAAAATTGAATAAATAATTTTGGGGTAATGGTGTAGGTGCCTAAAGGGCACATCGACCTCGTTTACGTCAGTTAAATTCGAGTTTATTTTCATATTTCACATTGATTTTTGTACACGATGTCATTTAAAAAAAAGAAATATAATGTTACTGATAATGATACATAGATATATGAATACACAGATAAAATATACCGAATTACTTTTGTTTGCTTGTAGTTACTTGTACATTAAGGACATGTGGAATTGTGTGAAATAGAGAGAAACAGATTGGTGGTTGTTTGAAAAATCGTGGACAGATAATATTATTAAAGAAAGTGATATACGTTTGAAAAATGACAATTGGTCGATTCATTGTGAGTCATGGGGACTAACCTAAACTGATTTTTTTCCAACATTTGGTGGAATTATCGATTAATATGAGTACTGGGTGTTTCACAAAGACTAAGATCGACTTTAAGTTGGACTTAAGTATAACAGGCCGTTCGTGCCATTGTTTTCTCTCATCATTTACTGGCATTGGTCTCTCACGGGACGTACAAATCATGGTAAAAAAATATACAAAACTTACATTTTTTGATAATTCATTATTGAAGGAAAAAATATTATCTAAAGATCATAATGGTGAGAGCAAACAATGGCACGAACGGCCTGTTATACTTAAGTCCAACTTAAAGTCGATCTTAGTCTTTGTGAAACACCCCCAGATCTCAACATAAACATTGAATTACATTTTCTTGTAGTAGTATTAGTGGTGCTGGAGGAGTGTGTGTGTGTGTGGGGGGTGGGTGGTAGTAGAAGCAGTAGAAGTATAAGCAGTGCTAACAGTACTAGAAGTATTTTAGTAGTGATACTAGAAGTAGCAATAGTACTGGAAGTACTGTTAGAAGAAGTGTTAGTTGTTGTGTAGTAGTAGTAGTAGTAGTAGTAGTAGTAGTAGTAGTAGTAGTAGTAGTAGTAGTAGTATTGGTGGTCTTATATTAATAGTAGAAGTACATGTACACTGATTCAGGCTAGTAGTCCTCCTACTAATTCTACTACTACTACTACTACTACTACTACTACTACTACTACTACTACTACTACTACTTCTTCTTCTTCTGCTTCTACTACTACTACCTTACTATTGAGAATATCAATGAGATTCATTGCATAAATCTGTACAAAATATAAAGCATAATGGAATAATCATTCTTACACATACAGATCAAAAATGATAATAGAATAACCTTTACATCATTAATAAGTCACTATTTTTCAGTTACAAGTGATTACATGTCCATTATTGATATATTCATGTAGATATACAATTTTACAGTTAAAAATAAAGATATACTACACAATCTATAAGGAAAAGGTAAAAAATCAAGGATGCAACCATCATATTTTTTGGATTCGTCTTAATACCAGGGGTCTCCTGTTTTCAATCTTCAAGCATTTACTTGCTCCGCTTTCCGCCATTCCGATTAAGCATATCAGATCAAAATACTGTAAACCATGTTCATTTAGAAGGAAAAAAGGTAAGAAGTATAACATTTATAGTGTCGTCGGTATACAGTTGCTTGGTATTTGATATTTCTACAGCTCTACTCTAATAAAAGTACGTGGTTATAAATTGTAATTCACAAGCATTGACGCAAATGCGCGTGTGCGTGCGTGTTTGTGTATGAGTTCGTGTGCGTGTGTGTGTATGAGTTCGTGCGTACGAACGCACACACACGCAAATGGACGTATACTATTTAATTTGTTATGGCATATACATGTCCAGTTGGGTGAGTGCGCTTGTGTGTGTTTGTGTGTGTGTGTGTGTGTTTGACGCCAAAATCTTACGCAATTTGTTAATGATACACTTATTATGAAAGGGTGTGAATAGCAGACTTGAAAAGATTAGATATTTACTGTGGTTGCTATCATCATGATCATGAAACGTACAAGTTTAAATTGTCATATTAATTGCAGTTATTTTCATGTGCTAACTCAGAGCTGTGCTATTTACTGAGTGACTGATAGATTGTTGATTAGTTTGTTGATGGTAGCAGTGTTCGATCAGATTACTGATTAACTGATGGAGAAATTGATTGATTGATCTATAACACTATTACTTGAACTTCGAATGGACCATCAATTGGTGATAGTCTTCCCTGACATCCAAAGTATGCGAACCTAAATTATACAACTTATTATCAAAATGAAAGAACTTGGTATGGGTGTGAATAATTTAGTCGTTAACTGCAAATGTCGTAATACAGATAACAAAGTCTATTCATTAACAAATTGTCTTATCATGCAACATGACAGTTCTTTAAAGCCTTTTCTCGACTCTCAGTTTTGCTGATAACAGTCGGAACAAATACCTAAAATACTGCACCCTTTCACAAAGTAATTTTTTGCTCACCACGGGTATGATGGTTCCCTAAAAAACCTTTTTCAAATATATGAGGAATATATTTACTATGAGTTTGGTCATGTTGCAAAACGACGGACCTATAGGCTATAGCAGTTTGTTGGTGTTCATCTCGAGAAGGCCATACCGTGTATGATCGAATCTCTTTGGCATATCATATGGATCTCGCCCTCTACGTTCGCTATACCGTGGCTCAGGTCGCCCTCTGAATTCCCAGACAAGTGAAAATGACGCAAATAAAAGGATCAGGAGGACGCATGCGCAGGAACCGACAATGATTGCTATCAAACGTGTAGAACGTACCATTCCCCCTGTTGTTTCTGAATTGCATGGAACGATAGAAAGAAATACTTCCGTATTATCCAAGAATAGCAAAGAAAACAGACATACTGGAGCTTTTGGTCTCGCACTCAGAGTAAATTCGCAAGAATGAACAGAAAGCCCAAATTGGAGAATATGAACGGAAGCTATTTAAAAGAAAAGTCTTCGATTCTGTAATACAAGTCATCTCTTTATTCTTTAAAGTTTCAATCTTATACCACATTTAGTTCCTCCTACTTTCAGTTACCGTTGACAAAAACTAATGTAGCTAAAATTATAATTGTTTTTACAAATGGCCCAAAATTTGGAATGACATACCTCAACATACAAAATGCAGTCCTTCCCTAAATGTCTTCAAAAGGAGGTCAAAATCATTATTATTAAATACTTATCGTTTTCAATTTACTTTAATTATAATCAGACTTGTCTTTCAGTATTTAATTTTCTTGTATGGTTTTGTTTTGTTTCTCTGTATACTCTCTCTCTCTCTCTCTCTCTCTATATATATAAACATGTACTTCATGTTTTAATTATGGTGGCAGCACCAATAAGGTGTTTAACTTTATAAGCTGTCTCTTCTTCCATGTATTATTATTTTGTGGTTTTGATTTTTGTAAACATCGTTTTTGTATTAATGAATAAATTAAATGTCAACTTGAACTTCAATGTTATGCAAAATAAATCCTTCGAGTTCTATAAATTAGAATATTTTGATACATGGCAACACTGTTAAATGTAAAAGGAAACTCACACGAAGAAAGAAGAATTTTTGGAAAAGATCATGCTCTTTTCAATTCAATTAATCTATTAATTTCATGAAATACAAAGATAAAATGTATAATAAAATTGTGCCTGGCATTAAAAATCCAATGGCTCGCAAAAAAAACAGCGATTCCCCCTTACAATCAGAATTATTTAAATTGTTAAAGGAAATAATCGGCATTGCAGTACCTCATGTTTCGCAGACAAACCAACAGATGTGTCTATTTTAGTGTCGTTCAAGTCACTTGAAGTTTAGCCAGGAAAGGCAAACAAAGGGCCTCATGTATTATACAATTCCTGGCAAAGCGTTATAGTATGAGGTAGCATGTTGAGTGCATTTACATCGTTATCATTAAGAGTCTGTTTCAAGATAATAAGTTACGCACAATGGAACTGTGGAGGTCGATGATACATGAAATTAAATAATGTATCCTTTTCTACAATTGTTGAATGGTTGCATTCTGTGAGTATCAAAGAATGAGACGACTTGGCCTTGGAATGTGTATCATGATTTACACAATACGAAATTGGCATTGCTCTAAAGCTTTCTCCGGCTGCTGAAAGAAAAATAAAACAATGGTGTGGTCGGTATTCATCCCCGCGATATCTTTAAGATCTGAAAGAAAATAGATTGTTCAACAAAGTCTTAATCATGGCAAGATTTAAGACGTTTGAGAGTATAAATAGAGGAAACATTCGTGACAGTTTCATTCAATCCTGATATCCAACAAGAGCAGATTTTGAATTTTCTTATTCGAGCTTCATTGACTAGCTAAAAATCTTCAAAATATGGCTACTTCGGTAAGTCAACCACTAATAACTCTTCTCCTTTCCTTTCACTCGTTTTCTCTCCGAAAGTTATTTTAGTTCTGCATTTCGTTTGATTTTTAAACTTGTTCAAACTTGTTATATACATCTACCTGATCGAATCACGCTGCAAAATTTGCTCCCCATCGAGTATATAGACCGGCCGATTTTAGCTATGCGAGGTAATATTGTAGTTTTATTCGGTCTATTGTCGGTCTGGTGTCGGTCTCGTTGGTTTGACTAGGGTCTTAGTTCTTCCCATGATGTATAGGCCTACTTAATGTTGTTGTTGTTGTTTGTTTGAATTGTATCTTGTAAATACACATGCAGACCCTGGCTTACAGCCTCACTTTGGTGTAGTGCTGCGGAGTCTAAGATATTTTCTATAAAGAGGAAATATACTTGCTCACTTCTGCAGTTAGACCCTAAAAGATTGAGCGATACCTTAATTTTCAACCAAATTTAGTTCATGATAGTCCGAAAGTAAAAACATTAATACTCTAGAATAAAATATTAAATCAACATTTACAAGGGCCGATCGAGGAGTGATAGCATTTTCAAAATGGCAGCAAACACTGTTTACATGCTCACTTCAACCTTGATAGAATTAGATCCAGTGTCAATCTAAACTTTTGAAAATGTTTCTTTCACTCCTCGGCCCTTGTAAATGCTGATTTAACATTAGATTTATAGAGTGACTTTGTCACTCTGACACTATCCTCGTTAGCATACCTATGATGAAGCTAAGGTATAAACGAAACGAATCTAATCTAAATTTTGTTTGATTGAATTTACAGACTCAACTCACAGTTTTTATCACCTTGACCGTAATGGCAATAACCGGCGTCTCCGCACAGCGTAAGTGTGATCCCATGATTTTACTTTTAAAGAGAAAGTTGAGATTTGGTACATGTGAAAACAAAAATAACATGTGAGCTCTCTTATTCTTTGTCTTGAACTTTTGAATTATATTACATTGTAAATTCCCCTAAGAAGGATGATTTTTTTTGTAATACCAACGTGTTTTCTAAATATGACGAGAAAATGTTGAAAATTTGGGCCGATGATTGTTTCTTTTA
Organism: Mesocentrotus franciscanus; assembly: GCA_037976565.1. Classification (NCBI taxonomy): domain Eukaryota; kingdom Metazoa; phylum Echinodermata; class Echinoidea; order Camarodonta; family Strongylocentrotidae; genus Mesocentrotus; species Mesocentrotus franciscanus. The sequence goes on along the minus strand of CP137681.1, from coordinate 16,987,624 downwards.
AAGAGAAGAATGAGGTTTGGTGAAGGTGTGCAAAAAATATGTGAGCTCTCTCATTCGTAGTATTTTTATATAAGTTTTGAAGAATATCACATTGGAAATTCCTCTAAAAAGGACTGTTTTTCTAATACCAATATGTATTCTAAATATGACGAGAAAAGGCTGAAAATTTGGGCCGATGAGTTTTTTTCTTTTAAACAGAAGGTTCATGTTTGGTATAGATGAACAACAATATGTGAGCTATCTAATTCTTAGTCTTTTAATATAAGTTTTGAAGACTATCACATCAATTTCCTTTAAAAGGAGTTACCCTGGAAATATCCATAAGCATTCTCTATATGACGGAAAAGGACTGACGATTTGGGCCGAAATTTCATACCAACATAATTAAGTGTAGTCCATATACTCTTTTCTGCATGTGCATGTGATTTTCAGCAAGACTAAATCAATTTCCTATCATTTTGATGATTATAAACTTTCAAAGATAATACAGCAATTCCATGGACTTGGTAATCAACCTCTGCCAATTGCTCCAAGACAGTTTCTTTCACAATGTAATCGCATGACCAGGGCCCAGTCTTATAAACGGTTGCGATTAATCGCAACTTATTTGCGACTGATATCAATCGCAACTATGTACATAAGAGATAGGAGACTGTAAACTTGCGATTGACTGGAGGACTTGCGATTGATTCAGATTAATCGCAACTCTTTATAAGACGGGGCCCATATCTCATCCTTATTTTTAATATTTAGGCCTATGATTCAATTTCCACAGATTGGTTTTTATTCCTCAAACCTGACACATACCTTCTTTCTGTCACGGTTACTTTATTTTATACGAAACTAAACGCAGAATATCTCCAATAAATTGTTATTTTTTAGACCATTTCAAAATAATTCACACCCTACAAAAGTAATGTCAGGCTAAATATCCCATGCTTATTGTATCATTTTAATGTGTGTAAACGCTTGTTAGGTTGATATGTTACGTGGGTAATGCACGGCCAATGTTTTCTCATTTGCCTGCCAAAATTACTTTACAGTTGACTTTGTGCCGTCATTAAAAAAATGGCGAATGCAGGATTCTCTTTTTTGGGGGGTATTCGAATAGAATAAAATTCGGAGGCAGCTTTTTGAAGAAGAAAATCTAGATATTAAAACTATATCAGATAACTTGTCTAGCACAAGGCTTATCTTCGACAAGGTTTGGCTTTGGCGGGGGGTGTGCCGCTTTCACTTCTTGATTAGTACAATGTTGCCGATGATGTTGGAATATTTGTTCTTACCTCTTTTCATCGAACGATTGTGACACTATGATTTATTCTTGATAGATAATGTTGATACTTTCTCAGAACTTTATCGATCACTTTTTATGGCTCTTTAGATTGGTCAATAAAGTTTTGAGAGGATATGAACTCTATCTATTTAGAATAAATCATATTCTCACAATCACTTGGTGAAAAAAAGGAAACCGAAAATTGATTCCAACTTTATAGGCAACAGTGTAGTTTCGATAAGGGTAGGCCTGCCTTATTCAGGCAGAATGAAGAGTGATATTCAACATTTACACATAAATATGAAACTGTTTCCGTTGTTCTAAAACCTATCCGATTCCCCCTTGGAAAGGTTACATCAAAATAATCATACATAGATTAGTTTGTACTAGTACTATTTTAAGCAATCCTTTGTTTTCCTTAGCGCATAGTTGCATCTCTTTACGAAGCACAACTTACAGTAGTCTCCTGATTTTGTTGTTGTTGATAGATTATCTTTTTTTGCCGAAATATTTCACCCATTTTCTTTTTGTTTTTTGTTGTTTGTTCACTAAAAGCTGCTGCATTAAACTGAACATTATCGTACAGCACATAAATATACACTTTCCGTCCCTCACTGGAATTCTGCTCTCGCTCCACCCCTTTTTTATTCAGTGACGGCTCAATCGCAGATTACCCAGATGATTGAACAAACATGCACCGTCTACAGGGAATCACTCAAGGAGGAGGGTCCCAAGTGCAGCCACGGCGTCATTGACGAATTCATTGACGAACTCGACAACGTTCAGCCTACGATGAAGAATGTCAACGTTGAGACAATCGAGGATAACGTCGAGGAGTATCTCAAGCAGGCAAAGTTGAACTCCCTTTGTTACGAAAGCGGCATGTCAATCAGGAGTGAATGTGAGCTTATGGATAGCGTGTGTTCCTTCGGTAACAACATCATCAAATGTAGAGGTAAGTACTAGCAAGTGCGGCATATCCTGCGTCAAACCATTGACGGGGGCACAAGGGTCACGCGAAGGTCGTATCATATATAAATATATATGTACATGTATATATATCTCTTTCGCCTTTTTATTCTTCTCTCTCTCTCTCTCTCCTCTGTCATTCGATTGTCCCGTATACAAACGCACAATTGACCTCTAACATAACGATAAATACGATGAGACTGTATAATTATGTTACTTTGTCAACACCCCTTTTTAGGTAAGCACACGCAAAGAGAATTAATTTTTATAGAGTAGCTAATTCGCTAATGGGCACGAAACACGAAGGCCAAGGAAACACATTTATAAGTGGGCCTACAACTTCATAATCTGAACTTGCTGAGCGGATATTGTTGATAAGGAACTCATCCTACATCTACTACCTCCCGTATGGCTCCCACCGAAAATCGTTTTAACAGTAGAAGCAATTTTTTGTCGGGGGAATCTCGATTTATAAAGGGCACTCAATAGGGTATAGAAATTGCCCTAAAGTTACTTTCTGGAAAGCCCCTGTCATTTTATTCAACATAATTTTCACTTTCAACTTTATTGTTCTGTTTACAGATCTTCCACCTGCAGCCCCCGCCAATCCACCGACTGCCGCACCTTACACCGCCCGCCCCACCACTACATAGATCTACATGCAGCTATCTAGCATCAACATCGATTTTCTAAGTAAAAATACATCCCTTAGAGTCGTCGTCGTCATCAAAACCATCAACGTCGTCGTCATCTGAGTTATCATCGTCACCATCGTCATCATCGTCATCATCGTCAACTTTTATTGTGTCATCATCACCCATAATCATCGGCATCGTCATTATCGTCGACGTCATCAGGGAGTCTTCATCATCATCATCATCATCCGCATTATCATCTGCGTCATCATAAGCATTGATCAGCGTCATCATTGTCGTCGCCATCGTCGATGTTTTTCGTCATCATCCCAATTTACTCCTAGCTGATGCATAGGCATACTTCAGTTCCATCGCCCTCTAATGTTTACCGCCCTCAACAAAAATTGCTCACTCTTATGTAGTCCGGTATACAGAAGTCTGGAACCATTTGAATTAAATCGAACTGGAATTGACATTTTCGGTTTTTATATCTTATTTCAAAAATACATTTCAATGTCCATGAATGCGCTTCCAGTTGCGCCCTTCCAAAGATTTGGAATAACCTACCACTATAGACATAAGATAAACCTCATCTGTTGCTGTCTTCAAAGTTTTGATGAAAGCTTTCTTGTTTTCAGGAGCTTTGGAATATATTTTTGTATTGTGTGTCTATAAATTAGCACTGTCAGGAGTTTTGTGTTCATCACAGCGCAGCAGGGTATATTTTGTAAAGTAGCTCCACTATATGAATTGATATAATTATTATTTTCGTTTTTTGCAGTATATTCTTTTTACTCAAATTTTACTCAACATTTTGTTGGTGTTTTGCATTATGTTTTGGATCACAATGATATGAATAAATATGCAGAAAGAAAACAAATCATATTTGGATACATTTCTGATGTAGAAAAAAAATTGCCCTTTAGAATATGAACGATTTTGACAATATTGAAAATAAGCATTAAAGTTTTGAAATGGGCAACGCGGAATGCAATTCATTATTATTTTTTTCGTTCACAAATTGACCGCCATTTTCTTGCATTCTGTAGTTTCCTTTCAAATTAGTTCATTTAATACACCTTAAAAAAATTGTTGTTACCTATTTAAGGCTTAAATATAACAATAACTGGTGTCTTAATTGAGGAGCCAAGTTCATTATAAAGAAGACACATTATCACCATTATTGGTGATAATGAGTCACCCTGTCTAAATATCAGAAATAAATAAATAAATTTAGACCACCATTATTCTTAGCTCCTCTGAGAAGAAGGCTGTCTATCCGCAACAGCTTAGGCAAGGCCCGATTACAATAATTACATCACTCATTGACATAAAACTTCCCAAGTACCAATATCACACGATGCACGACTTTGGGCGCTGATAAGAAATGAGGTATTTAACTGTTATCGTAAAGAATAAAAGTATTCAATTGCAATAGTCGCAAATTTCTAGTCACTCCTCTCCTTTGACTGATTATGGTGAAATATATGTCTTCTAAATTAATTACAAAAAATTAATAGGTAAAATATCAATCAGTATATTTAGTTTCTAATTATAATGCAAACTTTCAATTTGGATAAATTCTTGTATGAACCTACCGAGGCTATAGGAGATTTGTAACATATAGGTGATCCTTGAAAACAATACGAATGAAGCTTTAAGTAGCTCTTGCTTTAAACAAAATATATGTCATTTCATCTTACTTCGAAATCTGATTTTGGTTTCCATGCTTGTTTAAAAAAACAAGTCTACCTTGGTTTTTCTTTCTTAGCTCGTTGATGCATTTGTTTGACTTCCATACTCGTCATTATCCCTTCATGTCGACCTGATTCATCACTTTGATCCCTCAATAATTGCCACTTTTACAGTTGATTATCGAATGTTGGCAAATGGATAAATTTGGATATTACTTATTTATTATTTTAAATAAATGATTACGACGATAAATATTATTTTTTTGTTGTTGAATGATGTTATTCATTAAGGAGTTTAGAGAGCAAGCGAGAGAGAGAGAGAGAGAGAGAGAGAGAGAGGGGGAGAGAGATAGAGATAGGAAGGGGATAGGAGCACCGCCGTAGCCAGAGTTTTATGTTTTTTTTTTTTTTTTTTTTTTTTTTGGGGGGGGGCACATACATGTAATTGATCGACGTCCTGGGGAGGGTCTATGAGGATGGGTGTGTGATCTTGGAAATTTTGGGGGCACGTGCCCCAACCCCTGGCTACGGGCCTGGATAGGAGGATAGGAAGAGAAAGAGAGAAATGGACATTGGCGGGGAAAAGAGAGAAAGAGAGAGAAAGAGAGAGAGAGAGAGAGAGAGAGGGAGAGGGGGAGGTAGAGAGAATGATGTGAGGGTAGATAGATATATGTTTAAGAAAATAGATATAGACCGGGAAAGAGGGACAGAGAGAGAGAGAGAGAGAAAACAAAATAATATACATAGGGCCTATATATATATATATATATATATACACACAGATCTAAAACCTAAATATCCCTGAGTGTGTAAAGACATACGCTAAAGATGCAGCGTTGGATGGCATATTTGTGGGTTAGATCATGTTTAATTCTCTCAACCATTCCATTCGCCCTCTCCGCCCCAACTCCCCAATACCAAACTTTACAAGAAATTGGCATTGCTTGTGCTGCTTAAATGAACGAAATTCAAAATGTGTTTATAGGTACTGCTCACTTTTCCGTGGCTTTATTCTCTGTCAAGTATCCGTACGCATGGAAATAGCATTTTAATTTGGGCAACTACAACAGCTGTATAACAATTATCATATGTTGTGCTGTCAATCAATCATTGTGATATATCCGTTGAATTATTGTAATATTGAGATTATGATTAGAGCTTAAAATATCAACGATACAGAGAGCACCTCTGCCAAAAACAACCCTTTGTCAACTTTTAAGAACGAGGAAATGATTACTCATTCAAATTTGTTAATAATTATGCTAATGCAGTTAACCCACATATCTATAACAATTTATTTCATTGTTCATTAGTTCTTCGCCCTGGCCATCGCTATTTCCGGTAACAAGGTTATTTTGGGCAATCCGATGTTGGTGTTGAGTTCGACACTTGTGAAACTGAAGAGGCAGTATATTACATTGTTTTCACTACGCAAAACAAATAGGAACTTTGAATAGTTTGTTCGGGCGCAAACCCTCCTCAAACTTTCAGAAGTTAGTATTTGATGAACTCGCGCGACTACAAACAGCTACTATGCTATTTTGTGTAGTCCGTCACCAATTATGATATAATTATCTGTCAGTTTTTTTTTTGTATAAGTTGCACAAAATGTAATATTAGTTTAGTTTGAATATCAAATAACAAAGGAATTAGGTCTGAAAGAACTAACTTTGAAGGGGGGTATTATAGCGTTGTATTAATTGATTCAAATTATATTACTGAAAGTAGACAATATCAGTAGCGTATCGAGAAGCTAAATCGGAGGGGGGCAGAGAAAATATGGTGATAAATATATTTCTATGCGAGACAGAGATAGAGACACGATGACATGAGAAAGAGGGAAAAGGAGAGAGAGAGAGAGAGAGAGAGAGAAAGGGGGAGAAAGGGAGGAGAGAGACACACCTATATAATATATATATATATATAGAGAGAGAGAGAGAGAGAGAGAGAGAGAGGGTGAGAGTGGGGGGTGAACATACGGGTTTGGGTATAATGTAGTCATAAACACAGCGGTCAGGCATTCGTGTTGCGAACTTTAAACGCCGATAGAGTCTGAATATTTACGACTCCTCTAGGAGACCGAATTGCCATTTATTTTTGTAATGATATTGTATTGTAAAAGACCTTAATCCTGCTGCCTTCTTCGGGTCGCATACATCCATATCTTAACTTTAAAATATGTTTAATGTGGTATCCTTCTTTCCTTTGTTTTCGTATTTCCATACTTTAAAGATAAGTCGGGTAAAATGTACTCATCAGTGGCGTAGACAGGTTCGTACACCTGGGGGGGATGACTGGGCTGCCAACGCTAGTGAGGGCGCGAAGCGCCGAGCGAGGAGCGAAGCGACCGAGCGGGAGGTGTGGGAGGGGGTGTCCCCTCCCACGGTAGGGAGCTTTTGCAATTTTGAACTTGAAATCGTGCAATCTGATGCATACTTAATGAGGTAAAATAACACACACAAGCGTGCACGCACACACACACACACACACACTCACACACACACACACACACACACACACACACATACTACGCCTTGAATGGACAGACATACATCGACAAGATCTACACACCGTGGCATACGAATACAGAATGGACTGACACATAGTATTGCATATTGAACCACACTACGTATTTATTTATCTCTGTGAATTTTGCTGTTACACCTCTTCAGAAAAAAACCAATGTCAACTGTGTACACGCAGGTATAGTCTTTGTTGTCTTGATAGGGGTATGTGGTTATGAATGAAAACAGCCTCTGTGGCCATTTGTGAATAGAACACATAAACAACAAACAAATAACGATTAAACTTTGAACAATATGTCTGTTCATTATAAAGCATAATGAATACGTACATACTATGCTTTTTTTACCTCAAAGAAACAGGCATAGTATCCATAGATGGATATTGGCTGGCGGCTCATTAACATACAGATACAAAAAACATAAACAGTATCACTATGATCCATGGAGTAACAATACTGCTTTGTAAGTTTGTGAAGAAATCGGAACCATAACGGCATTGCATCGTTTCAAATTAGGGCATTATTTACTTCTATTTGATCTCAGTCTTATAATAGTAATAATAATAATAATAATAATAATAATAATAATAATAATAATAATAATAATAATAATAATAATACAAATAAAAATAATACTAATACAAATAATAATGCTAATACTAATAGGTTCCTTTTATCTCGCATTTCAAGACAGGGTAAATTCACACTGCGCTTTACATGAAACAAACTTCTTTAAACATTTCAAACTTATGTCTTCATGCATCAATCAACATACTTTAAATGAATACAAAACAAAGTGCATCTTAAATAAAACAAAAATAAATAAATAGTTAACAATACAGAAAAGATGTAGCTGCTGCAAGCAACAACAAACTAATGTATACCAGTCAGTCCTGATATCAGTATTAGTGTAACAATAGTCATATAGTGGGAGCGTGAAGTTGAACAATTCATGATTATACATAATTATATATATTTGTTTGAATAATACTTGTTATAAAGATAGTAGTATGGTACTCTCTGTCACGAATTATTATGTATACTGTTGTATCACATTCATTTTCTATTCTGTTTTAGATTGCGCTGATGCATTTTGCACACAATGTATAATGCCTATAACACGAGTGGGCCAGACCACACATGTATTTCAATAAAAACCGACTTGAGAAAATAACGATAACAATAATGATGAGGATTATTATTATCATCATCATAATTATTATTATTATCAATATTATAATTGTTATCATTATTATTATTATTACTATTATTATCATCATTATGACTTATTAAGTAAGCAAATATCATTCCCCAAAACCTGGGGGGGATGATTGTACATGCCATCCCCCCCACCTTGTGAGGTGGGGGGGATGCATCCCCCTCATCCCCCCGTTGTCTACGCCCCTGGTACTCATTAATGGGTAAACAGCAAGCACGCATGTTATTTGGGTATGTTTTAAATCCATTTGGGGGATACATTTCATTCAACATGGTGTTAATAAATTTAACCCCCCAAAACATGCAAGTTCCATTTTTGAGTGCAGATGACAACGCATTGGAAAACAAAACAAGCTGTAACTAAACACAAACAAACGTTTAAAGAGAATTCCTCTATTCCTAAAATAATCTACTGTTTAAAACTTTAGAAACACTTTATTAGACACATAAAAAAATGCACTGTTCACTACACACTCCAGGTCGCGGATAGTGGTATCAGACGGATGATAATGTTCCGATTGTTTGGAAATAAATTGTTACGATAACACTCGTACGATGGCGCAGCTGGTAGGAAATTGTTCATTAACGTAACGGAAACACAATCAACGTAATATTGAGGACATTTCAGGGCTGCCCAAATACGGATAAGAGTATATTTTTTTAAATAAAAGTTGTTAGATTTCTCACTATTCCTATGTGAAAGAAACTCTGAAGATGTATGTACTATCCAGTATTACATCGTCCATTCGTTCGTTCGTTCGCTTTTTTTCATTTTCAGTACTAAGAAAAAACCCACAAATATACTTGAATTACATAAATATTGACAGATGATCTGATCATATTCTTAAACAAAGAGTTGAAAATATCATATCTTCTCAAATGTGACATAATTAATTCATAACTAAGTTAGGCAAAATCAAAATAAGAGAACAGGACAAACAATAACAAGCTCAGAGGAACTTGTCAAGTAAGTCCTCCATAAGAAAATACATCCGTATTTTTTACAAAAACATACTGTCGGGAGATTACAGTATATTGCAAGACAAGGATACAATATACAGCCGATATATACAAGATGGTAAAACACAGAGTTTGAGTCAAGTAAGATTTTACTCACATGAAATGTTTAATATTGCACCCCACAAATAAGCATATTCCCTTTTTATCCTAAAGTGGTGAAATAATTTCAGAGTGCCTTGCAATTTGTTTCATGCAACTAGTGCCAAAAACAAAAACATAGACAAGAACAAAATTATAAAAAATATCAATAATTAAACCACCCCCCAAAAAAAAAAAAAAAAAATACCCCCTACCGTTATTGCAATGCCTGGGATCGCTTGCTTGGAATAAAATGGGAAATACGCGCCCCCTCCCCGCCCCGAAACTATGAACGACTCTGACTCATCCCATTGTACGATCTCCACAGCCGTCATTCTTTTTCGTCAAATATGATTCATATTTAAAACAATAGCTTCATGACAAGGACAAGGACAATGGAGAAATACTGCGCTAAAAAAAAATTGGCAAGCCATTCCAGGGGGTCACTCCTATATAATCCTTGACCGGAACACATTTGATTGTACAAATAATTAAACAAACGTCGATTGTTAGAAAATATTAATCATCTCTACACAGAGGGGGACAAAAAAAAGGCGCTATTTAAGCCGGACACAAACATATAACCAACAGACCATGTTGTTCGGCCTCGTTGGAAAGCACTCCATCAATTTATTTGACAAGAAAATGTACCATCTGTTTATTATCTGTTTGTTTTGTTGCCGTGTGTGAATTAAGTGGCTGTAGTACCGGAACAGATTTTGCAATAAAGGAATAACATTTTTATTTTCATTTGTCATCGAAGACATCGTTTATCAGATCGCTTAGAGAACATTATTCAGAAGATATCATTGCAGAAGGTGGATTTTCTTACAAGATGACTTCGATGGTAAGTAAATAAAAGGAAAAACTAAACTCCTCCAAAAAGTTAAGCGATTCAGGTTTGAGCTTCTATATCGCTCTTGTTACTATATTATCGTACTTGAATTTGGTATCATTTAAACTTTGCTTATATCCCTTTACAATGACGCCCCATTTGTAGTGTGTATTCGCCCAATTTCGTAGTGATTATGTTATCGAGGAATGTGCAGAACACCTGAATATGGGGCCAAGTCAAAAGTGAATTGTTGCAAATTGCATTGTTATTTTCAAACAGTGAATTCTTTATTTTTTTTTGGAGGATGGATTGCGTTTTGAATGAATAACAAGGCATTTTACAACATTTCACTTTTGACTTGGCCCCATATTCAGGTATACTGCACATTCGATGATTACATAATCACTGCGAAATTGGGCGAATTAACAGGCTCTTCATGATACCAATATCAAATATGATAGTTTAATAAGTAACAACAGAAATATCAACGCTCATACCTGAATTGCATAACTTTGTGAGGAGTTTATAACTCGAACAGGATAAATCAATCCCAACTTGAGCCTCAGGGCCCTGTTTCATAAAATTTGATATCAATAACAAGTTACAAGCTACTGTTATAAGCTACTGAAATCATGGCATCTGATTGGCTGAGAGGAAATTTGTCATAGAAATTTAACATTTGCTATAGATTACAAGTTTGATGAAACAGGCCCAAATAATACGTGTGTAAATACTTTCAAAAAAATGATCTTCACATTAAAGAAAAATAATAAAATGCTATGGAAGATTGTATATAATATTTGGTGTTATAGAATTATGCTCTGCATTCTAATATCAAGATTTTTAGTGTCTTCAAGAATTTATCGATTAATCCATACAATTTCGGTAGTAGAAGATCAGATAACTGAGGTAATTTTTTCTTCTTCTGTATTCTCACTCATTTTCATTGTTCTTCAAAAGAATAATGATATTGGATTCTTCATGAAGTTGTTATCAGCAATATATCCGAGGAAAAAATATACTACTGTATAAATGTCTAGATTTTAAAAATAAATCTTTCTTCGTAAATCCCTCTTCCTCCCACCCTTCCCCTCTCTGTGTCACTGTGTCTCTGTCTCCGTCCCCTATCCCCTCTCTCCCTCCAACCCTTCCCCTCTCTGTGTCACTGTGTCTCTGTCTCCGTCCCCTAGCCCCCTCTCTCCCTCCCACCCTTCCCCTCTCTGTGTCACTATGTCTCTGTCTCCGTCCCCTATCCCCTCTCTCCCTCCCACCCTTCCCCTCTCTGTGTCACTGTGTCTCTGTCTCCGTCCCCTATCCCCTCTCTCCCTCCAACCCTTCCCCTCTCTATGTCACTGTGTCTCTGTCTCCGTCCCTATCCCCTCTCTCCCTCCAACCCTTCCCCTCTCTGTGTCACTGTGTCTCTGTCTCCGTCCCCTATCCCCCTCTCTCCCTTCCACCCTTCCCCTCTCTGTGTCACTCTGTCTCTGTCTCCGTTCCCTAGCCCCCTCTCTCCCTCCCACCCTTCCCCTCTCTGTGTCACTGTGTCTCTGTCTCCGTCCCTATCCCCTCTCTCCCTTCCACCCTTCCCTCTCTGTGTCACTGTGTCTCTGTCTCCGTCTCCTATCCCCTCTCTCCCTCCAACCCTTCCCCTCTCTGTGTCACTGTGTCTCTGTCTCCGTCCCCTATCCCCTCTCTCCCTCCAACCCTTCCCCTCTCTGTGTCACTGTGTCTCTGTCTCCGTCCCTATCCCCTCTCTCCCTTCCACCCTTCCCTCTCTGTGTCACTGTGTCTCTGTCTCCGTCCCTATCCCCTCTCTCCCTCCCACCCTTCCCTCTCTGTGTCACTCTGTCTCTGTCTCCGTCCCTATCCCCTCTCTCCCTCCCACCCTTCCCTCTCTGTGTCACTCTGTCTCTGTCTCCGTCCCTATCCCCTCTCTCCCTCCCACCCTTCCCTCTCTGTGTCACTCTGTCTCTGTCTCCGTCCCCTATCCCCCTCTCTCCCTCCAACCCTTCCCCTCTCTGTGTCACTGTGTCTCTGTCTCCGTCCCTATCCCCTCTCTCCCTCCCACCCTTCCCTCTCTGTGTCACTCTGTCTCTGTCTCCGTCCCTATCCCCTCTCTCCCTCCAACCCTTCCCCTCTCTGTGTCACTGTGTCTCTGTCTCCGTCCCTATCCCCTCTCTCCCTCCCACCCTTCCCTCTCTGTGTCACTCTGTCTCTGTCTCCGTCCCTATCCCCTCTCTCCCTCCAACCCTTCCCCTCTCTGTGTCACTGTGTCTCTGTCTCCGTCCCCTATCCCCCTCTCTCCCTTCCACCCTTCCCCTCTCTGTGTCACTGTGTCTCTGTCTCCGTCCCTATCCCCCTCTCTCCCTCCAACCCTTCCCCTCTCTGTGTCACTGTGTCTCTGTCTCCGTCCCCTATCCCCTCTCTCCCTTCCACCCTTCCCTCTCTGTGTCACTCTGTCTCTGTCTCCGTTCCTAGCCCCTCTCTCCCTCCCACCCTTCCCCTCTCTGTGTCACTGTGTCTCTGTCTCCGTCCCCTATCCCCTCTCTCCCTTCCACCCTTCCCTCTCTGTGTCACTATGTCTCTGTCTCCGTCCCTAGCCCCGCTCTCTCCCTCCCACCCTTCCCCTCTCTGTGTCACTGTGTCTCTGTCTCCGTCCCCTATCCCCCTCTCTCCCTCCCACCCTTCCCCTCTCTGTGTCACTATGTCTCTGTCTCCATCCCCTATCCCCCTCTCTCCCTTCCATCCTTCCCCTCTCTGTGTCACTGTGTCTCTGTCTCCGTCCCTATCCCCTCTCTCCCTCCAACCCTTCCCTCTCTGTGTCACTGTGTCTCTGTCTCCGTCCCCTACCCCCTCTCTCCCTTCCACCCTTCCCTCTCTGTGTCACTGTGTCTCTGTCTCCGTCCCTATCCCCTCTCTCCCTTCCACCCTTCCCTCTCTGTGTCACTGTGTCTCTGTCTCCGTCTCCTATCCCCTCTCTCCCTCCAACCCTTCCCCTCTCTGTGTCACTGTGTCTCTGTCTCCGTCCCTATCCCCTCTCTCCCTCCAACCCTTCCCCTCTCTGTGTCACTGTGTCTCTGTCTCCGTCCCCTATCCCCCTCTCTCCCTTCCACCCTTCCCTCTCTGTGTCACTGTGTCTCTGTCTCCGTCCCCAGTCCCCCTCTCTCCCTCCCACCCTTCCCCTCTCTGTGTCACTGTGTCTCTGTCTCCGTCCCTATCCCCTCTCTCCCTCCCACCCTTCCCCTCTCTGTGTCACTGTGTCTCTGTCTCCGTCTCCTATCCCCCTCTCTCCCTCCAACCCTTCCCCTCTCTGTGTCACTCTGTCTCTGTCTCCGTCCCCTATCCCCCTCTCTCCCTCCAACCCTTCCCCTCTCTGTGTCACTGTGTCTCTGTCTCCGTCCCCTATCCCCCTCTCTCCCTCCCACCCTTCCCCTCTCTGTGTCACTCTGTCTCTGTCTCCGTCCCCTATCCCCCTCTCTCCCTGACTACCCTTCTGACCCTTTATTCCTCACTGCTGCTGCTCTCTCTCTCTCTCTCTCTCTCTCTCTTTCTCATGCTTGTTATCCTTTGTCAGGGACATTGTTCTTATCATAAATAAGTCCCTGCTTTGTCCATTTGAATCTAAACACAATTTATAAATCTCCGTCCCCGTCTCCGTCCCCTATCCCCCTCTCTCCCTCCAACCCTTCCCCTCTCTGTGTCACTGTGTCTCTGTCTCCGTCCCCTATCCCTCTCTCCCTCCAACCCTTCCCCTCTCTGTGTCACTGTGTCTCTGTCTCCGTCCCCTATCCCCCTCTCTCCCTCCCACCCTTCCCCTCTCTGTGTCACTCTGTCTCTGTCTCCGTCCCCTATCCCCATCTCTCCCTGACTACCCTTCTGACCCTTTATTCCTCACTGCTGCTCTCTCTCTCTCTCTTTCTCATGCTTGATATCCTTTGTCAGGGACATTGTTCTTATCATAAATAAGTCACTGCTTTGTCCATTTGAATCTAAACACAATTTATCATTCACGATCTTTTATTTTTAGGCCCTATAGTTAATGTTCCTTTATTTAAAAATTCCTTGAAATTATCTTAAACACAATCGCAATGGATTTTCATAGATCAACCTAAGGGCAAGTTCAATACCATATTATATGGTCTAGTACGAATCATGTTCGGATTATGCTGTATGTCATTATGATGTCCGCACCATTCGAAAGGTGATGTACGAGGCTATTGAAACTGCCTTAAGTTATATTTTTTAAAGTCTTTCCGCTCTTGTTCCTGATTAACCGGTCTTACGAATTTTATGATTTACCGCCCCTCACTGCACCTTAAAGCACACTCCAACATTTGTAATAAGTCCATTAGTATGAAAGCAGAATAATAAAATGAAACAGAATGGTAAAAGTTAAAAATATACCGGACTCGTGATAAAAGAGGTATATAAGTTCGAAATTTGAGATCACTAAATCTATGCGAATCTCAAAACTTGGTCAGTGAGTTGTGACGTAGTCATTGACAACTCTCGCGTTTATGGTGTACAAAATTATCATTAACTTAAGTTTTCCCCTAAACGCCTTCTCCCTTTAGGCAATACTTAAAATATATCATGGAATACGCAGTATGATAGGTCCTCTCAAAGAAAGAGACCCTCTTGAGTCATATATTTCTTTGACATTTTTAGACGTAGATAGGTATTAGAACTGTCAAAAATCCATAACGTTCTCATGTTTTTGTCCGATTTCGTTTAAACGTTCACCAGTCCGTTCATCTGATTCTTCCGCTACCTTGTAGAGTAGTTTGCTAAAAGGGTAGGATTCCCCTTTAAACCAAAGTACCATCTGTGTCAGTTGGGGACTTTGGTATTTTCACGTTTTCCCAATCCGTAACTGCCTCATAAATATTCATCAAAATCTCTCCTTTAAATAAATATCCGATTCGACAGATCAAATACATCTTCCAAGTATTCCTGAGCATCGCTACCATATGCAACGGTGTCAAAGCACAGGGTAAGTTTTAATATTTTATGTAATTATATTGTGAAGTAAAATATTACAACGCAGTGATAACTGAAATAACTTATTTATATCTGGAACATGACGGGAACTTTTATTTCTAACCCGGATTTAAACATGAAATTACCAACTTACTACTACTGCAGACACAAATGTAAACTTAATAACGCTTCAAAATCATTCTTGGAAAAAAATGTTTTACCCATATTAAGGTTCTCTTGACCTAGTTGTATCTTATGGCAACTTGCAAGACAGATGAGGCTAACCTTGGTAAATTATACAATTATTGTTGTAATTATTATAATTATTGTAATTATTATTATTGTTATTATTATTATTATTATAATTATAACGATCATTGTTGTTATAATTATTATTATTAGTAGTAGTAGTAATATTACCATTTTTATCAATATTATTAATATTACGATTAATATTATTATTACGGGTGTTTTTATCATTACTATAGTCACTAACCGCGTTTACTTTCCCATCTTTTCTTGTGTCAAGGTCTAAATCCGGATAGGGGTGTAAATTTTCACCTCCGCGCCATGTGCGCCCCCTACCAGCTCGAAGTCGCCAAGAATGGTCACTCGTGCAACAGTCAGGTGATCGAAGAGGTGCATGACCACGCTGAGAATGTGCAACTTCAGGGTTACAACCGGGAATTGGTGGAGGAGTACCTGAACTTCGCCAAGACGGAACAGCTTTGCTACGGAGAAGGGATGACGATCTACAAGATCGTTGGCGATTGTGACTGCATGTCTAAGGTCTGCGACCGCTATAACCCCAAGAGAGTGGACTACTGTAAAAGTAAGTCGAAATGAGATGGTCTGACAATTTTGCGCCGACGAAAATAATTTCTCCGGACATTATTTCGACAAGAGTATATCGGGTTAGGGTTGCAATTTTGTTTTAGGTTGGGTTTAGGGGTTAGGGTTAAGGTTAGAGTAAGAGTTAGTGTTGGGTCCAGGATCGATATGAATTCTGTTAGTGTTCGGAATTACCACGGAGCAATTGCCGCAGGATCAAGTGCAAGGAAAAAATATTATCTAAAGATCATAATTGTGAGACCAATGGTGAGAGCAACCAGAGACATGAACGGCCTGCCGTAGTTAAGTCCCACTTAAAGTCGATCTTAGTCTTTGTGAAACACCCCCCTGAAATGATTACCAGAAGAAGTTAATTTGATGAGATAGAGTTGTCCTGTCTAGAGAGTAAGAGCGTCACAACCCCTGCAGGTACGCTTCACTTCTCTCGAGTCGAGTGTAAATCCGGTGATCGGGGGCCTGGAAGACGCAACTTAGTTCATTTTCGTGAAAGGTTGTTGCATTTACTCTGAAGATGAGAAGAAGAAGAGGAAAACCAAGAAGAAGAAGGAGGAGGAGAAAAACAAGAAGAACAGGTGCAAAAAAGAAAGATAGAAAGAAAGAATGAATGAATGACAGGAACATTAACCAAACGTATAATCGTTGCTTTGACAGCATAAAAGTGCCAGCAAATGAAACAAATTATTTAGCATGTTTAGGGATGTTTATTGCTTTCGGATATCGGGAGCAGTCTGAAGGGTTGTCTGAAGAACCTGCCCACAGTCAGATCATTCGTAGTTGTATGTAATTACTTCAAGTTCACTTTGTACCTTCCATTGTTTATTTTGTAATAATCGTATTTATTTGTATAATTATGATAGCTCTTAATAACGAACTTAAAAAGCAATATAAAGGGCTTTCAGGTTTTTTGTGTGTGGATATTTCACATAAAAACATTATGGACCTTAATTTCTATAAACTATCATAGGTATGGAATCTAATGTGCTTTCGACTGTACTTCCATCCCGCACAGATATCATACTATCACCCTTTTCACCCACCGGCAACCTCTCCTCGCCATACGACTGCTACGGTTTCGGGTGCCTCGACAAAAGCTCTCCCGGGCTCATCTCTGGAGCGCAGAGGATCACCACGCACCCCTGGATGATGCTGGTATCAGTTACCATGGCAACCACAGGAGTGATAACTTCATCTTTGTTTGGGCATTGGCTACTGGTATGACGGATTCGTTGAACATATGGACATTTTTTGGAGCAATAAATATAATTTCAAGATATTTTTGCGTGGATGCTCTGACGTCATTCTCTTAGGTATGGCTGGGGTATCGATGACCTGAATATTAATTGTGACTTGGCTGAATTTATAATAAGAGGCTTGCAATCTCCTGCGACTGAATTATGAACTTCATGACGCTGCAGTGCCTTCGGAAGAGCCACAGAACTTTTTCTAAACTGCCTTATTGACTTGTGCGACGTTGACTGATATGTCAATGTATTTTTAATTATTTTGTTGTTGTTGATGCTATCATTTTCTATGCGTTTTTGTTTTGTTTCTCTTTTCAAAGTTTTACCTGTCGATTTTATAATACGTATCGGGTGTTTTTCCTTGTCAGGTTTTCATTCCATTATGATTTAATTTAGAATACTACTTTGCCGGGCACGGACGAGATTCATTTTCCCAATATAAAGGAGAGGGTTTCGTGGCATAACGTAACCGACTTTTTTATTCACTTGAACGGCTAATACAACTACAATTATTATTTTAGAAAAAGCGGATGAAACAGCATATTTCCATAATAGAAGTATCATTTCCCAATATTTATTTCCCAATATAAGAACAGGGTTTCTTTGGTATTATAAACAGTTTATTGATCATTCCGAAGGCAAATACAATTTACAATCATTATTTCCGAAATTAATCAGGTAAAACAGCATATTTCAATAATGATAGCATCACCTACCCTACATTACCTATTTACACAACCATACTTTGCAACGCTCTACCATGAAATATTTTGTCGTTATGCTTAATGTATGAACTCCCTTTTGTATGATTTGATAATAAAGATATAAATTCAGAAAGTGTTGTTTTTTGTTTTTGTTGGTATTTTCCTTTCACATGAAAGGCTTAAACATGAAAAGCATGAGCAAACCAGAAATACAAAACAAACAAAAAATAGAAAGGTAACTTTTACATGACGTAGGCCATGTGCTAACATTCGGAAATAACTCACTCTAACTGTAAACATAACACTACTAACATAAATTCCAGTATTCATAGACGGTACTATCTTCCTTGAACGTTATAGACCTGATATAAGTTTCCGAATATACGATTTGAAAATATATGAAACTAAACATAGAGATTGAATGACATTAACTTATATTCGACACAATGAGGAAAGCTTTAAAGCAAACGAGTAGCTTGACGTGCGTGCAGCCTTCATATATAGTTTACGATGTTAAACATTTTCAAGAAAAGGGGACTCGTGGAGAAGAAATATAAAGGGCAGTGAAAGAGCTATGGTTTTCCTGCAATAAAGTAATAATGATGATGATGAGGATGATGATACATTGTAGTAATAATAATTATGATAATGACAATAATAATGATAATAATAATAATGATAACGATAATGATAATAATAATAATAGTGATAAAATATAATTATATTATAATAATAATGATAATATAATTACTATCGTTGTTATTATTATTATTATTATTATCTTTATCATAATTAGTATTATAATCATTCTACATTTGCTGAGGGGGTGCAAGCTAACTCGTAATTGATGACCGCCAGGTGGTAGTAGACTGAAAACATACCCTATAAAGGCAGGGGCGTAGATTGAGTCCATCCGTTGAGGGGGCGCATGCACGATTGGGGGCACCGGTTTTTACTCGGAAAATTAAATGCAAATTTACCAGGCTACTGATTAGAGAATGGGGTGCAGGGAATTGTCAAGGCACACTCGACCCTTTCCCTTTCTTTCTTTTCTCGTTTAGTCTTCTTTCTTTTTATTTCTGCTAATTTTTTTCGAGGATGTGCATCCCGTGTCCCCTGCAACTATGCCACTGTATGCAGGTATGTAGTATCATATTTATTACAAATAGGGGTATGCAGTATATATCAGCCTCAAAATCGTGTCGTATCCTTTTCCTTCAATACACGGTAGTCATCCCCGGCGTCGATGTCGAATTGGTTGGTATGAACTCCTCGGGCACGTACAAGATGCCTGTCGCATAAGAGGTGGAGGAGGAGAAATTGATAAACCACTGATCATTTCTTGCCATATTATATTTTAAAATGGTCTACCTGTCTGCAAAAAACAATACAAACAGTCATTTACGAGGATTGGAAGTTGAAAGACTTTGGAGTCGGGTTGTTTAAACTCAGTCACACCGCCGAACCAATTCCAAAACGACTTAAAACCGCGGATTTTGGGACCATGCAGGGCAAAGTGAATTTGATCCTTTAGTATATTGTCTGTCTGGGCCCGGTCTCATAAGGAATTGCGATTGATTCAAATCAATCGCAAGTCCTCTAATCAGGCACAAGTTTGCAGTGTCCTATCTCTTATGTACATATTTTGCGAATGATATAAATCGCAAATACGTATTACGATTAATCGCAATCGTTTATAAGACGGGACCCTAGTGTCGGTATCGTCGGTGTGACTGTAATACGAATATTAGGCTGTTTAAGATAGATTGCTTCGTTTTGCAAGCAACATGGGGCGGGGGCTGACTGTAAAAAATACAATTTTTTTTTATATCTGATAATTTTCCCTACTTTTGTCATGGAAACCAAGGTGGGCGAGGCGATTCAGTACAAGGTGTTCCTTACGTCATAATGTCATATCTCGTTCAAGATATCTTGATATGACCTTCTTACAGTGGTATACCAGAAAGTACCGTTAGTTCGGTACGGAACACATTGCACGGAATAGCTCAAAGATAAGACGTGCTAAATATAGTGAACAGCTCCTGCCATGTTAACAAAATTGCTTCGAATACAATTTGTCACCAGGTGGCAGTATCACAGAATATCAAATTCATTTAAACGGACCTGCTTGGTCATTGCAAACAAATAAAAACGCATCAATCTACCTGCAATGCAAGCTGTGGTGAAGCAAGCTACGGATCCAGCAAAGAGGGCACGGAGAGCTACCGGGGACAAGACCTTTGTCTGTTTGGGTGCCAGTGGGCCGAGGATGCCCAAGATCATGCCGATAGAGCCTATATTGGAGAAACCGCACAAGGCGTACGTCGCTATCACCTCTGACCGCACCTTGACAACAAATGAGACATATTATTTAGTTTAAAGGGCCCATGACATCGAAATACAAGTGTATTCCTGTTGATGTGCAGTCCTGCATACATCTCATATTTTGATATGTAAACTGTGTTTCAAACTTGCTAGGCTCCACCCCAAAAACCTCCAGATCTCATTCCCCTTGTGACATCATCTGTCAGTCATCAATGAGCTAACTTGAGAAAGTGGCATGTAACTTTGCCAAAGTTGACCACCTGTTACAATACCACAAACAATAGCAACATATAAGTTGCTATGTCAGACATGTCAGACTAAACTAATTTTCTAGAATAGACAATGGTATGTAATTTCCCCCAGATTAGCACACGTTTATAATAGAATTGCATGCTTCCATACATATGGACAATACATCATCATTGCCTTTGTCTTCCTGGTGATGCTACAGCAAGTCTGACATAGCAACTTGTATGTTGCTATTGTATTACGTATTGTAACAGGTGGTCGACTTCGGCAAAGATACATACCACTTGCTCAAGTTGGCTCATTGATGACTGACAGATGATGTCACAAGGGGAATGAGATCTGGAGGTTTTTTAGGGTGGAGCTTTGCAAGTTTGAAAAACAAATATTTCAAATAATATTTAAAAATCTATGAAACAAATCCAGAAGTTTACATATCAAAATATGAGATGTATGCAGCACTGCACACCAACAGGAATACACTTGTATTTCGATGTCATGGGCCCTTTAAAGGTGTAGTGGTTAACGCCATCTACGTCTTCTTTTGGACAACTGCACGTAAACAAATGGACTTGATTAACGGTAGTCAGCGACTTAATCTCTACATGGTCAGCGCGCGCCAGCGTTCGCGAAACAGACCGAAGTTATCCTCACGCTTCGGTTTCACGTTTGTTGCAGAAATTGTTACTCAGAAATGTACTCGAAGATAGGGACGCATACCAGTTGTCTCACATTAATGACTAGGCAATCGCCCAAACGGCAATTTGTCGTCTGGTTCAGGTCTGAGGAAGGTGTCTGAACCATAGACAACGTAAATAGCGCAGGTAAATACATCTTGCATCTATCAAAGAATAAAGAACAACCAGATAATATAACCCATTCTTAAGAACTTGATGACGCGTCAAATAACTGATCCACTATAGCCTAACGTCCATATCGCTTTTAAGCGCAAGTTGCGAACGACTTTGTACAGTTCTAAAAGCAATTTGACTTAATTTTAATAAAACTTTTGGCCATCCATGGGGCTCCGCCACTGCCAAAATTTGGTTACACTTACAGATAGCGTTGGTCCATCTCCTGTTTCCCTGTTCTTGATGTACTGCCCCATGACACCATACGCGTAGAATTCGTTCAGGAAGGTCTTGAGACCTATCAACTCGGCCACCACCTGGCAGTCACCCCACTCCACTCCCATGATGAAAGCTAGAGGCATGAAGACGTAGGAACAGATCAACTGGAAGACAGAGAGGAAAAGAAGCGACGGGTCAAAGTGAGTTGAGAGACAACGATCTAAAATAATTGACGAGCTGGACCTGGAAAACTGGGTGGGAGGAGTTACGCAGATTTGTCTCGCGTGCCGTGAACCCACTGGAAGAATGATTTTTTTTCTGGAAGTTTCGTA
This sequence comes from Mesocentrotus franciscanus, assembly GCA_037976565.1. Lineage (NCBI taxonomy): Eukaryota > Metazoa > Echinodermata > Echinoidea > Camarodonta > Strongylocentrotidae > Mesocentrotus > Mesocentrotus franciscanus. Next base: position 16,965,625 of record CP137681.1, on the reverse strand, counting down.
AGAGAGGACGACCTCTCAAAGCGGATTACGCCACTTACCACTACTCTCTTAAATTTGAGCTATTACCATCTCATATTAGTCGTTGACTAGTTGATTAGTCGTTGTTTTCCTGTTCCTGATGTACTCCTCCATGACACCACTATTTGGGGGTCAAATCAATACATCGAGATTTAAATTGCAAGTGGGTTTAAGGTTAAGAAAGGCATAAGGTTAGGTTTAATTGGGTAGGGTCAAACTTCGTCAATTGAACATGTATTGTTAAGGGTTGAGGCTACATTAATGGTGTTTAGGCTTAGGTTTAGAGGTAGGATTGGAGTAGGTGTAGCGGTTTAGTAAAGAGATAAAGATAAGAATTCCGTTCTTGAGAAGTGACCACGGATGCTCACTTCGAATCATCGGGTCATCGCGTTCGGTCGGGTGGTCGCGTTACATGACCTTTCGTGAAACGACTCGAAAATGGAAGATCATGTGAAGATGCACGTTAAGGACGCGACCTTGCTTAGATTTTCCGAAGGGTTTCCACAAAGTGTCTGGTAAAATGGACCAGACCATTAGTAGATGAGAGGGTTTATTTCACAAACATTACCTCAGACATTTCGTGAATAAAGGGGCATGTTTTCACAAAAGGTCGGGTAACGCGACCACCCGACTTGACGTGATGATCTGATGATTCGAAATAAGCCGACCACGGAGCAGTTGTCGGAGGAGAATATGTCGTTAAGCCGATTTTGATTGATTTACCTCAAAGGTCAACTGCGGGTAACCGATGAGCCCTCCAAAGTACCCGAGGAGTGCGTTGATGAGGGCAAGTAGGGAGAGAAAGGCCACTAGGTTGGCGGCAATGTTGAGGACAATTGATATGCCCATTGCCGCTCCGTTTGCCGCTGCTTCAATTACGTTTCGCTCAGTTCTAGAACAGATCGAGGATGACAATTAAGAACATTTATGACAAAGATTGGAAGAAACTCAGAAAGGAGGAAACGTTTGAAGAGACAACGCAGAGAATCAGAAAGACATTACACACACCACGGTAATCACACCGAGATAGAGAGACAAAGAGAGAATTAGAGGAGTTCGAAGAGAGATAAAGTTCGAGAAAGAATGAAAGCTTGGAGAGCATCATCTCTTTAATGTAAACATAGTTACAGTGACATTGCGTCAAACACACACGAACTGAACACGATTTAAAAAAAAAAATCAAAAATCAAAAATCAAATCAAGGCAATTTAAATACTCTGTTATTTCCAATAGAAATCATGACAAGATAACGATATACGCCTTGTTAATGTTTGACTACTTCAATAGGTGACGCACAAGGCTGTTGACATTTATTTAAAGTATTTTATTAGGATCGTCTTCTTTTAAGGCCGTTCTCGTTATTTTATTTGTAATGTTTGTACCTTTTCGAAAGTTCTACATCACTCTCTGTGACGAGTTTCGACTGCTCTGTCTCCGGGTATGTCAGCTTGGATATAGCCAGCGCGGCCGGCGCCGACATCACCGAGGCAGCGATCAGATGGGAGGGGTCAATCCCCGCGAAGATGTAGCCACCCAGCGTCGCGCCCGCTACCGTGGCCAAACCACCGGTTATGACGGCGTGGAGCTCGGACTTGGTCATTACATCCAGGTACGGAGCGATCATCACCGAAGACTCGCTCTGCAAACAGTCAGGACAAAATAGCGGTATTTCGCTTTCGTTAAAAATAGTGCTTTATCGCTATTACGTAAACTCTGTCGAGAGAGGGCGAATAGAGACACGTGCATTTACGTGTTTTTTTTATGAGGAACTTGTTTTCCTCGACCAAATGTATTTTAACGGCAGTGTTCATGTCGCGATATTCTACCGGTTTACACATCAGACCAGTCTTATAAAGAGTTGAGATTAAAAAAACAATACAAACTCTGTATTAAAGAGCTGGGTCCAGAAGGTGATAAATGGATTTCAGGAAAAGTGCAACTAGAGAATTCCAGACAAATTAAAGCCATAATGACACCTTCCAAGTATCTGCTAAGAAAGTGATAGATACTGCCCAAAAATAGTGAGAACAAAAACAAACAAAAAATATGAAAAACCTCTGCATATTTACCATTCCAAAGAAGATGTTCCCTGCTGCACTGATGGATTCAATGGCTGTGGTCTTCATGGTTCTCTGCATGAGCCAGGCCATCTTCTGAATCAATGCCTGCATGACACCCCAGTAGTACAGGACGGAGATGAGGGCACTGAAGTAGAACACGATGGGGAGTACCTGCAGTTTTAAAGAGCATAGTAGTGGACTCTCATTGGGAATTCGACACCATTCGGGTGTTTACGCAATAACAGGTGCTGTCAAACAGAAGGAGTAGCCTTTAGTTTTATGACCAACAGGCCTTATGTAATGGTCTGCATTTGCCAACATGGCAATCGCGCTATTTAGAAAAGTCAATATCTTACATTTCCCTCACCCGAAGACTCTCCGAGAGATGATGGGACCACGGGTTTGCTGTGTGTGAAACGTGTACCCTAATTAATTGTATTTCCACTAAGTCTGGTGTCGGCGATTTATGTACTACTGCACGTGGAAACTGACTAACATCTCTCTTTAAGACGACCAACCAATTACAAATTCGGCGAATATTTCCAGTTCTTTTTTGATAGCCTGTTCAGACTATAACAAGTTTAATAGGAAACTCGTGCGAAGATCGAGAGACCTTATAAAGAATCACGATCGTATAGCGAAAGGGGCATACATACTAAAAAAATATCTTATGTACAAAAGTCGTCAATTTTTTTTAAAAAGTGGTTAATTGACATGACAGCTGGCCAATCATCAGTGCGCGCTTACGATAAGCCACGCCGAGTTGTACGACATTCGTACGATACGAGGTGCAGACTAGAGCACGTAGAGCGGTATCCTGATTCTTTATCGAGTACCCTAGAAAGTATGATAACTTTATCCATAATTTATTTTGAGGAGTGCCTCAAGGGAGAATGTGCTAAGGAGAAAAAAAGATACTAATGATATTTTTTGTACAAGGCAAAGGGGAGAGTTGTCCCTGACTACACCACAATTCACTGACTAAATTGCTACTTTGAGGATTCGCATATATTTAGAGAATTCGTATCTCTCGTTATTGGCCCGATTTATTTCAAACTTTCGCCGTTCTGTTTCTCTCTCTCTCTCTTTCTGCTTTCATGCATTTAACTATTTGCCAAGGTTGGATTGCCCTTAAAGCTTTTAATTACTACATTCGCAATGACGATTCCAAACACGGGGTAAAGCACACGTTTCGAATCTATTTGATTGAAATAAAAAGGGAGCGTACAGCAAATGCGAAGAAATGCTCCTGATAGTCATCGCCGAAGAGGAAAAGCGCCCCCGCCGAGGAGTAATCGAACAACCGTACGATGACGTTGTTGAGCCACTCGAAGATAATCAACCCGACATAGGTACGGAGAACAAAGAAACCTAGAAGAAACTGCAAGACAAGTCCCCATATGACTGGTCTCCACCTCACCTTCAAGTTAAAAAAAGGAAGTAGTGAAATAGGGAGGGGTCACATAATAATGACACTTTCTAAACATATCTGCATTAGACGAACATGCTAAGAAACAAAGAACATTTGGAAATTTAGCTGTGTTTAAAACAAATTTGTCAATAAAATCCAAGAAAAAGGTAATAACGTTGACTTCGCAGTGGCGCATCCAGGAAGGGGTACATCCGGGAGGGTTACGTCTCCCGAAAAAAAAAACCTGGCACATCCTTAAATACACAAAAAAAAAGTGCCAAGTACCCAATCGAGTCCTCGTACCCCCACCAATAAATTCTAGACCCCCCTAAAATGTTGGATTTTATTATTATGTTGGTGATGTTGTTGCTTGTCAGAAATTGTAAAGATCATTTAGACATTTGAACTCAGTCAACACATAAGATAGATAAATGGAACTCATCCAGCTAAGATATCTTATTACTCATTAACATTAATCAAATCCATAATGGCTCAATGTGTATAAACTGGAATTCGAATTCGCTTAATTCTGAAAGATAAAAAAAAACAATTAAAAAATAAAAATGCGGACACTACCTTGCTTGGATATGTTGAGACGGCGTAGCAGATTAAAATGAGAATGACTAGCCCGCCGAATGATATAAGCTGAGTGGGATTATTTCTAGTTACAAGGTACAGCACAACTCCAAATCCCACTAGTGACGCAACCATCAATGGCCTGCGAGATACGAAATGAAAAAAAAAAATCTTATGCCCGCTGCACACGAGGCGTTTTTACCTGCGCTAATCCTATTAAAGTCTGTACAATAGCCCAACTAGTGCATGCGTACGCCAGTTATTCAATGCAATGTTTGAATTGTTCATTTTATATTCAATTTTTGTACAACTTCACCCTACCATTGCATGATGTTAAAGAGAGCTAAAAATCAGTGACACAGTCCTACATCAGGCAACAAAACAAAATAAAAAAATAAATGTCTCATGTGCAACGGGCATTACTAAGTTTGAAACATACACCGTACATGTTTTTGACATACAACCGATGTGAAATAGTCAGATACACCCTCTACTTGGTATGATGCAAATCAATTAAAAGCAAATCAAATCATGTATATCATTTTGACAGGCAACTAACTTTGAAATCTTTGCAAACCTTAAGCATCCTCAAATCTGAAACTCAAATCTGTCTACGTACATAGATTTTAAAAAGAAGCACATCGACATATCTTATACAATAAATGCTATTAATGCTAAAAATAAACAGCACTATTACTAGTTTAAAAGTCCATGAGTACAGAAACTTATTTTAATGAGTTAGAATGAACATCATTAGCTGTCTTTGTCTGTAATGCAATAATTCATATTTTTCGTTTCTTTGTTACTGCGTTAAATGCTTAGAATAATAATAATAAATATATCAATAGGCCCAGCTACACTTTGTATTTTACCCGTTCCGACCCAAGGGGATGATCAAGGCACCCACAAAGCACTATACCTACCTTTAGCCAACCTGCCCTTATTACGGTGCAAAAATTATTCAAGGAATAAATTTCAACCACTGGCAGGTATCAGATTCCTGTACATGGGTGAAGAGAGGCAAACATAGATTAATGTCTGACCAAAGAACAGTAGTGGCACGGCTGAAAGGATCCATTTGATCTACATTCCGTCGACTCACCATTTTATGTAGGTCCATTTCTGCTCAATCACCCTCCACACCGGTTTTATACACCTGTCATTAATGGCTTCCCCCTTTGTATCCCGGATGAGAATATACAGATACACGACCACGGTTGCGCCGGTGAGGGCGACGAGGATGATGGCGGCTTCGAAGTCCTTGATGCACGCGACTATGAGGTAGGCGGCATATAGACATATCAATAATAGAATGAAGGCGTTCTTCAGGATCGACTTGTTCCTTTTGAAGAACGAAGTAAGCATTGCCGTTTTCTGGAAGATTTTCTGTGTTGGGGGAAGTAAAGACATAAAGTGATGTCTCTTTGGACTTTTTTTTGGTGAAGAATAGTAAATTTATCGTTTATTTATTTATTTATTCTGTGTTATTCACACAAGGTAGTCTCTTCAGTACATGAAAACTGCTTTGCAAGCGAGCCCTGTATTACACAATGAAAATACAATGTGAAACAATAGACAGCTAAATACATAGTAAAATACAGTACATAATCAAACAAAGCAAGAGCAAAATATATACATGGAAACAGGCATTAATATTTTTGATCACGATACACAATTCAGCTAAAATATACTCTTATTATAGTTTTTATTATACTTTTATTATTACAGATCGGATGAAATATGAATAAGTCCAAGGTTATATGCATATTTAGTGTGATGACAGACCCCATATGTCAGTGAACTTGTACTTAGGACGATTTATGAAACGATGCCCAGATGCCGAAATGTGCAACTCAGTATTAATGCATGATATTAATGATCCTACCTTCCAGCATCTTTCTTGAAAATCATCCTCTCTTTGCTCACTGGCATCTCCTCCTGCTTCCATCGCATCTTCGTGAACTAATCCGTCTTTGGTGGATCTTACTTCCATTTTTAAAGAATCCGGACTGTTATCTTCAGCCTTCATACCATCATGGTCGGAGTCAAGTAGAAAGAAAGAAAGCGAGTTTATGAAATGATCAGTAATTTTATTTGTGCCAGTAGGTGTTATTAATTAAAAGAAGATTGAGTTCTGATTAAAATTAAGAACAATTCATGATCTTAATCATTCTTTGTGAATCAGTACGAGAGAAATACAGTTAACAACTAAATCATTCATACCCTTACCAAGTTTTGACATTTTTTAAGTATGTGAACAATTTACTTGTCCCGATTTAAGTTTCATGAAAATGTGATATGAAGCTTACATCTAAAATAATTCAACAAAGGCCCCAATTAAACCAGTCCACCTTTTATTCTTGATTTACGAAAAACATATTTAACAAATCTACTAAATTTACAAGAGGTATGAATAGCTTAGTTGTGACTGTATTATCTGTATACGTTGAGATTTTCCCTGGAAAAATATTATTCTTCAAATGCCCTCATATTCGAAATATGAGGAGAAACGGACAAAAAGATTGGACCAAAATTTCCTGTAACATTTGAATCTAGTCTCATGATAGCCATTCAACGTCTGTGACCCATGTGATTTTCAGCAAGACTAAAAGGGTAAATGCACTAAATACAATGAGTTAAAGTTGTATCATGTTGGTATTTTCTGTTATATATGGGTCCATAGCCCAACGAGCGTTAATCTTTATAAGAAACCACATTTATTACTTGGTGTCGTCGTTGTTAGGGGGGGGGGGGCAAAGTGTCCCGCCCTTATCGTAGCGACACCGTTGTGGTGACCCGTTCCGTGCATGAAAAGTGCATGAGGTCAGCGTAGTACAAATCTCAGACAAACTTTCTCATTGCTTCCGGAAGTTCCGGTGACATTTTACTTGGCTGTTGTACGATTCATAATTACCCTGGCAGAGTGTAGTAACTCCTGTAATAACATCACGAAAATAATATTGAAATAAACTTAAAGGGAAAGGTTAAACTAATAGGGAAGCTCAGTAAAGTATATTTATATATTTAATGTAGGTTTCTTATGTAAATTGATAACATCATCATCTTTATTGTAATTATTGTTATTATCATTATCATCATCACCATTATCATCATCATCATCAGAAGGAGTATAATACAGGTTACCCTAATATTGTGTTGGTGTTAATAAAATCGTAAAAAATGAAGGGAAAAAAAAGCTGGTGAAATTTTTCTTTGACAGTCTGTGTTTGATTGATTGCATCTTCAACAAATTAAAAACTTTCTTATTTTTTAATTGTTTTTTGCTCAAACTTTCACTGAACTGTGTCTCCAATTTTCTGCTTCTAGGAAAACCAACATAATATCAGGGTGGACTTGCCCTTTAAAGCTTGGTCCTCCCACCCCCTGGCATCAAACTTCCGAGGAAGCCCTGGGTTAAGCTAAGCCGCCTTCGAAAAAGCGCAGGCCGCTTGGCAGCGGACATGAAGCTCTGGGGTCTCAAAGACTATGACCTGTGTCCATGTGGTGAAATTCAGACTGTTGAGCATGTTCTAAATGAGTGTGCCGTAGCAGGACCTCCTCTCACTGATATTGACAACCCACAACTGGGCTTCGTCTTATAATGAGTTGCGATTGATCCGAATCAATCGCAAGTCGTTCAATCAATCGCAAGTTTAGTCTCCTATCTCTTATATGTACATAGTTGCCATTGATATCAATCGCAAATAAGTTGCGATTAATCGCAACTCTTTATAAGACGGGGCTCTAGCTGGTGTCATATTTAAATCATTGTAAGTTTTAAATAGCTATGGTTGATCTACAAAATTATAATAATATCAATACTTATATATTGTTAAACGAATTAAAGTACCATAAATTTTCTAAATAAATACAAATACACAAAATACAAATGCAAATTTATATGCTAATCTATTTTTTCTATACATACATTTATTTTTCTTTCACAGAATTCAACTTATGACATATTTAGAATTGCCCTTCAAAGACCCCAAATGATAAGCTATCGCTCAAAGATTATATTCACTTTATAATATTTACACTTATACAGTTAATTTTGTTATAGTTAATTGCTATTCTCTATTTATATGTCATATATTTTATAGTTTATCACGGCCTTGTTAAAAGGTCTCGGCTGACTTGCTGATGGCAGGCTTTTTAACAGTGTATAATAATATGAATAAACCCGAGCTCAAACTATATCATGAAGATAAATATACGGCTACACCACTCTTGAAGAAAACGCCCTGTTCAGGAATAATGTCATCATCTTCTTTTCATTCCTGTGTTTCTTTCTCCTATAATTCCGAAGTCTTGGGTGTATTTTTGTAGCGAAAGAGCTCAAACTTAGATATCAAGAAGAGCAGAGAGCGCTAGGCACGAGTAGAGTGAATCGTACGTAGGAAATTAAGACAGATGCTGTGCAGAATGTTTCTCTCGTCCCTCATTAAGAAGAAGTGTGGGATGAAGAGACCAGGGGCCCGTTTCATAAAACTTGTTATCTATAACAACTGCTAAATTTCTATGACAAATTTTTCTCTCAACCAATCAGATGCCATGATTTCAGTAGCTTATAACAGTAGCTTATAACTTGTTATTGATATCAAGTTTTATGAAACAGGGCCCAGACTTAACAAATGTGTCCACAGGTATATAGAGGATTGCAGTATGAACACAGAGTTCTAAACTGACCATTCGATTCCATAAAAAATACATTCTGGTTGGTTGGTTGGTTGGTTTGCTTGTTTTACCTGACTGCTACGAAAGCGTGTGTATGCCTGTACGTAAACAACCATATGATATATATAATATTACATGATACATCATGATACTCACCCAAATCGATAATACCACAGTATGTCATATACACGAGAGTGAAGTGGTTTGTAAGGTACGTCAGTTTAGACCTCTATATCCTTTCAAACATATTCAAACATGATGAGGTATAATTTGGCTTCGCTACTTCGAAAACATGCAGTTCATTCAGAGTTTCCACTCCACATACATTAAGTACGATGCTCCACATAATAGAGTAAATGCGTCTTATGCAGAACAACACGAAAGAGAGCATCCATTTTGGTTTGCTATTTGACAATGTAAAGAGCGTTGTTCGCCCAGAAACAAGATATTCGCAAGCTGTTCATGTTATGTTGATCAACAATGAGTTGACTTCAGCTTTGGCCATGTCCATGCGAACAACTCCCCATGGTTAGCATTGACTCAATGGAATAACCTGGACTTTTGAAACTCTATAGGGTGTCCCCAAAGAGGGAAATCCAGGTTTAGGTGTGAATTCATAAATATTTAAACTTACCTTATCCATATAATGTACACATTACATGAAAGCTCATATCCTATTCGATCATGTGACACCATAAACCTAAGGCATGGCCTATTTTAGAGTCAGTGAGCGAGTCATTTTATAAACCTCATAAAATTGATGTCCTTGGTTCATTAAGAAATGTCATACACTTATTGTTTAATTCGGACAGTTGAAGTTTTGACAGGACTACTGCAGACACTTAATGAAGAAATCGGTAACGCTTAAAGGGGAAGTCCACCCTGATTTAAAATTGGTTTCAATAGAAGCAGAAAAATTAGAGAAACTATTCGGTGAAAGTTTGGGAAAAATCTGACAACAAATAAGAAAGTTATGAATATTTCAATATCATGAAATTTATGGAATCTTTGAGACAAATTGGCAATGCGGTCAGAAATTGTGATGTCATCCCCTCATAATTCACCACTGATCTCAATGACAGAATGACCCAAAATCTCCATATCTCTGAATGTTAATTGAATAGTAGACCTATCTTCATGGGGGTGCGTGAAAGAACATGTTATCCGTGATATATGATCGAGATAGGCATGAAGAAAATATACCTTTTGATCAAAATGGAATTTAATGACATTTCTTGCACTCAACAAAGGATAAACTATGAGGGGCTGACATCATATTTAGAGATAGCGTTATCAATTTGACTCACAGATTTGAAGTATTTCATGAAAAGTTATGGAATTTAAAAAACCTTAACTTTTTTAATTATTGTCCGATTTTTCTCAAACCTTCACTGATCTGTTCTTCACATTTTCTCCTTGTATTAAAACAAACTTATTATTAGGGTGGACTTCCCGTTTAAGTCGTTGATCATGGCTCTGGTGATATAATAATGATCAACGGAATATGGGCTTTACAATGATGATGATATACAAAAGAAATAGTGCTTAATTATTGAGTTATTTACCTACAAATCTGGGTTTCGATTTCGTTTTTCCTTTTTTTCGGGACACCCTGTTTAATGAAGAACAATACAAAATACGTGATGCTATTCGGTTATGAGAGTCTCTGTCATGTAATGTCTGTTGATACTTCACAGGTTTTATACTCTCTCTATATATTAAACCAATAAGCCAAGATAAATAATCTATCGATGAGATTCAATATTAGCAAGATCAAAGTACACCCTTTCACAATGCAAAATGTAATCAACTTTACATACGCAAAAACTTGTTCATTTTCACAGGATTGTTCTCTTTCTCTTTATATACTTTTTGTTCTCCATGAAAGAAGACTTTTTCACCCCGACCGTTCTTTCTCATTTTCTCCCCTTTTATACTCTCTCTCTCTCTCTTTCTCCCTTCTCTCCTTTTCGTTCTCTATTGATATGTGAATTTCCCCAGCTCTCCATATAAGTATACTTGTAAAGCGTTAGAGACATTGTCATTGAATTAAGCACTATATAAACCCTTCTTCTTTTTGTTATTATTATCATTGCCATTATTATTGTTATTATCATTATCTTTAAAATTATTTCTATGATTATTGCTATCATTTTTTTTTAATCATTATCATTATCGCAGTTTCTAGATGAGCTTTTGATTTCGCCTTTCCCAAGCCCTTTCTCTCCCATATCCCCACTCTATGCCCCTTTCCCTCTCAAACCCTCCACTCTCTCTCTCCCTCCCTCTTTCTCCTTGTTTCTCTCTGTCTCACCTCTCTCTCATTCCATACCATCGCTCTCTCTCTTATATCCACTCCTACTAGATAATCTTGACATGGTGTCGTCTCGTTTGAGGGGCAAAAACCTCGTAGTTAGACTGCTCAAAGAAATCCCTGGGAGTCCCCGATGAAAAAAGTAATAGTCCATACTATTTATCGGTGATAATGCACTTTGATAACTGGAGGGCCTACGTCACATCCCCTCTATTTTTTTCCGAATACACAGTCACTACTAATGAAACCGATATCAGACCGACACCAGACCGAACACAAAATTACATTACCACGAATGGCCAGAAATTGGTCGGTTTGAAATCAGTTGGAGGTCGGGGTGGCGCGCTCTTCAAAGTATAGGGTAAAAATTTCCCCAGCAAGAGGTTCATTATCTACCACACCAAAATTTGGCTTTTCTTTTTTACCCAACCTGAGTTATATATTGTCCAACAAAATATAGAATAATTACTTTAAAATGTGCAAAATATCAACCAAATTGGGTTTTTAAAAATGCAGAAAGTTGGGTGGACACGTAATTACCTTCATGGCACATTTCTTTTGAACCCAATAATTTTACGAGTGCGGCATTACTGGTTTCATACAATAATATTGTACCCTTGAGGGCGTCAACATAATTCATCTTCACACTCACTCTCACCCACGACTTGTCATTGCAATAAAGGCCAGGGTCGTAGTATAAGTATGATAGTAAAACTTTATTAACAATTGAAATTGATATATTCTTTGCATTCATATCTCTTTGGCCCGTTTCATATTGGACAAATATAATCATTAATAGATTGTTGACATACATTGCGGTAAGAAAAGAAATATACACACATTTAAACAAAAGTGGAATATGAGAAGAAAAAAAAAGAAAGGTATGTGTAGAACCTCTCTAAAAGCGTTTTGGGTTTATGACCACACGACCTCTTGAAATATAATCACGAAATGGTCAAATTTTAATGGTCATAACGTTGAACAATAAAGGAATATGCATGATATAAATGCACCAAAAAACAAAACAAAATAATGCAGTTGGCAGTTGTTTGCATGGCGTTCTTGCATAAAACACATAGCTTTGCATAATTAATATAGTATGTTTTCAAAAGTACGCGAACGAAACTATGAGAAGTAATAGACATTATGACATTTTCCCCAATGTTACTACTAGACGACTTCTGTAATTCTATATTTTCTGTAGCAGCCTGGGAGAGTAAAAGACTGTTGAGTTATACACCTTCGATAAAGTTGGGTAAAATCCTACCAAATATTGCGTAAAAAAGTAACTTGTAATGTAGGAAATTACTGGGTTTTTTCAGGTACATTAGAAAATCGGATTTATCCACGCAATTTCTGATTTTTCCGGGAAAATTCAGAAAATCGTGGTGTTATTCAAACTTTTCACAATTAATTCTTAAGTTGTCTTTCTATTTTTTGGTAAATAGTATTCCATTATGCATGCTAGTTGTGTAAAATATCATCCATTATTGGGTAAGTTTTACCTAATATTATATTCATTTTACCCATCAAAATAAACGTGCGTGTTTTTTTTTTCAACAAAATTTTTGTAAAATCTTTATCCAACCCAATTTTCGAGTGTATTACCACGTTATATCGACGCTTATACCATTCCTTTCTGCAAATTAAAAATATCCTAAATAACATTCGAATTAAACAGAAAGTATGAATCGTTCTGTACAGTTTGGGCAGTGTCGTGCTGGTCGGTTCCCCAAATGCTTGGGAATGCACAAATGTCAGTTTTATTTATACATGCTCATTCTACAGTGACAGTGTTTGACTTGCAAAAGTTGTTTAAATACAAGGAAAGTCTCCGTGGTACATGGTACATTGTTGCCGCGCAACACAAAGAGAATTATCTAAACATGGCTGAATACAAACGGTAGGCCTAACTAATTATCAGACAATCGTTTTTTTTTTTTGGGGGACATGTACATGTAACCATCGAAGGAGACAAATACATTGAAACATTTGACATGGAATGGAATGGAAGTCGATTTTTATCGAGATTATGATTTTAAAATGATTAATGTGAAGAACAGAACAATATGACAAGTTAAATTTGCATATGCGAGACTATTTTTTTATTTTTTTATTTTTTTATTTAACATTATTATTATTGTTATTATTATTATTTTTTTTTTTTTTGGGGGGGGGGAGGGGTTAAAATACACAGAAAATAAAGAACGACTGTCAATTATGTGTACTTTTAAGGTAAATATTGGCAGTAGAACCATCTGGATAGATACAGGCAGTGACCTATATATACAGCAGTATACAATTTCAATTAATTAAACCGCATATTATCATTCTCGAGATGCCCTCAAGGGGTAAAAAGCTTTTTCAAACTTCAATTATTTCCTCTTAATTTACATCTTCCTATGTCTTGCAGTCAAAACATACTTTTAATAAAGAAATTTCCGTCTCTTATTTACATATAAAACTTTCTATCAAGAAGATGTTCCGTCAACTGCAAGTGTGATGAATTCTATACATATTAATTCTAGATTTAATATAAGTAAAGGTTTGTGGGAGTTTATTTGTCAAGTTTTAGAGTTTCCTTTGAATAGATTCCAGCGTATATGTATACAAAACTCTGTAAATCCCTTGAAATATATACAATATAAATTTATTCTTAGGTCACATTAATAATGATGATAATAGTTAGTTCTTATGTAGCGCTAATGTTCGTCGGAAATTACACTCCTGGCGCTCCACAATTATGACCCTGGCTTTAGCATGGCTTCTATTATGGCGCTCTAACATTTCAAGGAATTAATTCCTGCCAGATACCCATTTACCTCACCTCGGTGGAGTGTGGCAAATGTAGATCAATGCTTTGCCAAAGGACAGTAGGGCCGCGGCGGGACTCGAACCGCAAACCATGTGCTCCACAGTCCGGTGTCGTACCCACTAGACCACGTCACATCCAGTTCAAGCATCAACTAGTGTTTACTGGCTTCCCTTTCACCAGAAATACTAGCTCCTTAGATGCGCAGGTCATGGGTTCAATCCCCGGCACCGCATTTCTGCCCTTAAGCAAGGCATTTAAAAAAAAAATCTACATTGTTTCTGTCCATCCAGGTGTTAAATTTCCACCCGGCAGAATACAAACGGTAATGTGGTCGGATTGGCATGGCTGGAATGCTCCCCAGGAAGTGGAGGATGTGCAATATTTATGAACGAAGTATAAGTTGAATCAAATGATCGTGATAAAAAAAACTTTAGAGAAACGCAGTTTTAAAGCGCTATACAAATTTGACTATTATTACTGTTGCTAGTATTAGAATTTCAACAATTATCTACAGCCTTATTACGTTTAATACACCATCGTCACAGGAGGGATACTTGTTGTGGAGTTGTTAAAGGGAATGTCTTCTGGTACATAGAGGATACCTGGAGAGAAATATACGATAAATTATAAATTAGATATATTAAGTACTTATTGGTTAATATTCAATTTCATCACTGTGAATTCTTCTCAAAATAGATAGATAGATAAATAAATAAATAGGTAAATGAATACAATGTATATATATATATGTACAATGTATGTATGTGTGTGTTGTGTGTGTGTGTGTGGGTGTGTGGGTGTGTGCGTTTGTGTATGAGTATTATATTTATCAAAATAATGAATAAATAAAGAGTACCAGAAGGACGTTAAGGCGTACCAGTTTTTATAATCTTGTAAAACAACTTCATTTAAAGTGTACATGCACAGGTTTCTTCTTTAGGAAATGTACTTATCATCCCTGGTAAATGATTACGTTGGCTCGATTTAAGAATAGTAAGGGCAGAAAATAAAGGGTATCTATGTAGTAGTTCAAACTATAAATTACCTGCGATACATGCAGTCATGAAGCAAGCGACCGTTCCAGCGATTAGGGCTCTAATTGCCACTGCGGCTAAGTCACCTTTCCTTGAGGGCGCCATAGGTCCTAAAGCACCTAGTACAATGCCTACAGAGCCTATGTTGGCAAAGCCACAGAGTGCGTAGGTAGCAATAACTTCCGATCGAACCTGTAGAAAAGATCCGGGGGAGGGATGTGTATTATTTTTAATGGTCGCTTCGAAATATTGATTATGGCTAGCGTACAAATTGCTCATGGCTACCGACGAAGAGAGCTACACCAGCAAAACCAGTAGTGTCGCCCGTACAGGCCTTCCTGACTTTTCTGGAAGTTTTTCAGGAGACTGAGGGTCCATGAGACCGCCAGTAACAGCAACATATTGTTCTCATATTTTTCATAAAGATTTTCCGAGTTTTCATGATATTGCAGTTTTCGGTCTCGTAGGCTCTCGGTCCAGCAAACGAACAAGAGCACCAGGATCCAATTTAACCCAGACGTTTTTGAGAAGGATTTTCTTTTTCTTTTTGAGAGAGAGACCCATTTTGAAATGCTCGTTCTGAAATGACGCGGCAAAACAACGGCGTTTTTTCGGTGATGACGTGAATTGTAATAGGCATCACATTTCTTGTAACACAGAGCTCCCTGAAAATGCGCAAGTTCTTAATGTTGCGCGCAGTTGCCATTCACTTCACACATTAAAAAAAAAGAGGTTGGTTTTTCTTCTTTGTTGCTGCGGTTTACCGCGCAATATCTGAACAAGTCGTAATGATGTATCAAGTAGGCCTACTAACAAAGAAACAATAGTCTGTTTTGCCATTTAGCAATCTCAAAAGTGTAACTAAAAATCTTTTTAGATGTCATTTATAGTTTGATAGGGAAATAACCACGAAAAAATAGACTTCCAAAAACAAACAAAAAATCAAGGACAAAGTCAACAACACTTAGTATTTCAAAGTACCTAATGCGTAAGTAGTGCTCGCACATTCAAATGGGTAATGAACAAGGCTACTCAAATTGAGTATTTTCGACAGTCTTGCGATAGTAGTAATTGAACTTTAAAGAGTTTATCAAATGCAGTGAGGTTTGGTACTGTGGACATTTTAGGGGGTGGGTGGGTGTTCTTGTTTTGTTTCGTTTATATCATTGAAATCCGACTACTGAACATGTTTGTATGTATCATAAACATAATGAATGCAATTACCGAGAGCGTAGGTTCTGCGCCCGTTGTCCTGTTTTCAATGTACTTCCCAAGGACCTCATAGGCGTAGAATTCATTGACGAATGTTTTCAATCCGATGAGTTCAGCTACAACCCTGCAGTCTGCCCACTCCACGCCCATGATGAAGGCAATGGGTACAAACACGTAAGAGCATATAAACTGGAAAAAGGGAAATGGAAAATAACATGGCGTTACAAAAATTGCATGCCACAAAAATTAAACAAGTAGTCCAATTTATATAAATTAAGATGTAGTGTCTTTACAATTCCAGGTATGTTCTGGTGAGATTGACAGCGGACCAGTAAAAGTTTATGATAGAAACCGAATGGCCCAAAGGCAGTCAGTTGGGAGTTTGTTGGTAAATGTAGTTAGTTTGGCGGTGTGACCGTGAGTAATCGAACTCTAGTGTTACCTCGAAGGTGAGTTGTGGGTAACCGACGAGTCCTCCGAAGTATCCAAGCAAAGCGTTCACGAGAGCCAGGAGAGAAAGAAAAGCTATGAGGTTTGCAGCGACGTTCAGGACCAGTGGAATGGCTTGCGATGCTCCGTTAGCAGCTGCTTCAATGACGTTTAGCTCGTCCCTAAAACAATAAAGGTATTTATTTTTTAACATCCTTAAAAAGGGGGTTTCGAATTCTGAAAAAGGCGAAAATGTGGAATAATATCACTATAGATCTACCACAGATGAATGCTTTCTGTTAAAATGTCCTCAAAGTCCAAATAAAAACGCGTAGAACAGTTTTGAAGGAACCTAACAAAAATGTTAAAAGTTATATATTTTTAATTTTGTAATCACTATACGAATGGGCACTTCAAATCGGCTGCATCCTGTAATGACCCTGAGAGGTAGTGCCAAACAACTTTCCCACTTGTTTCATCATACAAAATTGAATGACTAAAATGTCAATTCTTCTGAATGTATAACTCAGGAGGGTATTTCCTATTTGGAGGACCTATGTTATGCTATTCATAATATATTTTGAGTAGTGCTCTAATGGAAAAGGCAATTGGGAGAAAAACAAATGTAATGATATTTGTGTACGAAACGAGCGGGATATTTGTCCGTGGCTACGTTACAATCCACTGACAAAACTGGCAATTTGAGATTGTCATAGATTTAGTGATCTCATATGCCAAACATTCATAACTATCTTATTCTTGGAGTCTAATTTATTTCTAGCTTTCACTTTTCTGTTTTGTTTACTTTTAATTGATACAAATGAACCTATTGCACAGGTTTGATTGTCCTTTAAAGCTTTGAACCAAATTTAGTCTCATGTGCGTATAGTCCCACGAACCAATAGCTATTATCCTTTTACGAACTTTTTATCCTGATATCCAGCTCAAGCCATCCAATATCGTATAATGATAATTCATCCCTACCCTTTAGACAACACCATGTCCTTTTCGGTGATGTGCTTCGATTTCTCGGTCTCGGGGTAGAAGAGCTTCGACATCGCCAGAGCTGCGGGGGCCGACATTACCGAGGCGGTGATGAGATGGGTCGCATCGATACCGTAGAGAATGTATGCTCCGAGTGTGCTACCAGCCACGGTCGCGAAGCCACCCGTCATGACCGCGTGGATCTCAGAGCGCGTCATGTCCTTCAGGTACGGCTTGATCAATAATGGCGCCTCCGTCTATAGAGAACATGTATTATTTTTGTTAACTGAAATTATGACTCATGGATTTAGGTGGTTAAAATCTCCCCAAAATAGTTAACAAATAATACACAGCAGTGAGGGCATTAGTAACAATTACCCACACAAGGTACCTAATTTGGAACAGTCTAACACGTCCGAGGCGATAGCCGAGACTGTTTCGAAGGAACCGAGTGTCTGTAATTTTACAAATGCCCGAACAAAACGATGTGTATTATTTGTTTTATAAGATGATGTTTTATTTGTTTTATAAAATGATGTGTTATAACATGATTTTACTTATGACTGGTCATTAGTAAAATTACGGCAAAATAAATGCCTGGTCACGTGTATAAAAGACTATAATCACCACCTAATGGCTTGGAAAGATGTTACCCTCTGTAAAATATTCATTCATGTTATTTCTTTTATTAATTTCCTAATGGTGCTTTTATAATTTCTTATTACCATGCCAACAAATATGTTGCCTGCTGCTTCGTTTAGTAATTCGAAGACAAATATTAATCTTTTATTTTGACAAAAATGACTCTGAAGATTGACTTATGAAAAAGGTGATCTTTTAAATGCCCTAGCTACGAAAACAATAGTTACCTCCCTGTAATTATTTCCTAAATAAGCTTCGACGTTCTTGTTACCATGACAACAAAGTTGTTGCCTGCTGCATTGAGTGCTTCTAAGGCAACTAATAGTCTTTTTTAGACAAAAAGTTTATTTTTGTATCTGAGAATAACTTTTGAAAAACAGTGATAAGTTTTGCTCAATGGCTTAGAAGAAAAACATAAGCCATTTATAAATTCACATCTTTATCTATTTCCTGATGTTGTTTCAACATTCTTGTTACTATCTGGACGAAGATATTGACTGCATTGCTCAGTGATTCGGAGGCAAACATTAATGTTTCATTAGAAAGAAAGTTTCTCTGAGATTAACTTTTGAATGGAATGATCGTTGAGTATTCATAGTTTTGAAAACACTAGTTCCCTCCCGGTAAATATTATTTCTTTTCCATGATGATGATGATGATGATAGTGATTCCCGTTACCATGCCAACGAAGATGTTGCCTGCAGCATTGAGGGATTCCGAAGCCGATGTCCTCATGGTACGTTGCATCAACCAGGCTACTTTCTGGATGACAGTCTGCATCACGCCCCAGTAGTAAAGCACTGAGATGACAGCGCTAAAATAGATGATGATGGGAAGTACCTGAATACAATTATAAAGTGGAAGGGAAGAGTTATCACAACGGCTAAATATGAGGGGGAAAGAAAATCGTCTTCACATATTGATACCGTCAAATATTATCCTAACACAAAGATTGAATTTAAAAGTTAGATAATTAAAAGGTAAAATGCATGATGATGAGTTTAATTCAGAGCAGTTTGTGTTTCGTCATCCCCCCTCTCCACACCCCCCTAAAAAAAAAAAAATAACGAGAAGAAGAAGAAGAAGAAGAATGGAAGCTTAAGAGGTCAGGCACTTGCTGGTTTGCACATATGTTATTTAGAAAGGCATTATGATACGCCTAGTACATAAAATCAAATTGAACAAATTGGTATCATCCAAGACGTATGTTTATAATTATGCAATGCTATTTGGAGATGAAAGATTATTTATGAAACATCAACTAGTTCTTCATTGTATCAACGGCTCATCTTTATGTCCCGATACTTTAATTTCGGGGAATAGGGTTCGATATTTACCACCAATCTTAACAAATATCTTTACTACACACATGTTTAAAAATTGTCCAAGTATCTGGCCATGACCATGTCATCGACCAGGTTAAACTTAATGATAGCACTTACCGCAAATGCAAAATAATGTTCCTGGTAACCTTCACCGAATAGAAAGATGGCGCCAGCGGCGGAGAAATTGAGGAACGCGTAAACTACATCACTGAGCCACTCAAATAGAACAAAGCCTGGATATGTCCGTAGGATAAATAAGCCCAACAACATCTGCAGGGCAAGTCCCCAAATTACCGGCCTCCACTTGACCTAGAACGTTTGAGGAGAATAATAGCTATATTCATATGTTACACAAGGCGCGGATCCCCCCCCCAAAAAAAATGTTAACCACAAATTTACCTTTTTCTCTTTTTTTGCTCAAGGGGAGAAAAAAAAAAAAAGATTTTATTTTGAGTGCTCACTAACCCCCAATTTCTGGGGGCCAACAACAACAAAAAATTGTTAGTGCTCACTACACTAACACTAGACTGCGTTGCTTTTTATTACATCCAGCTCCCCATATCATATATATAATTTACCGACAAATTCAGGAAATGTAAACCAAGGTTGTGTCGATACATGGACGTATAAAGACAAGTGCAATTGGACTTTTATGATTCTATATTCCCATGTTTAGTAATTTATCGGTATGTTTAATGTTACTGTTAGCAGGCGCTGATCCACGGGGGCGACGGCCCGCCCCGCCCCCTGGCAATTTTTGTTAAAGGGCCCCACCGATTTTACTTTTTGGTGCTCACTGCCCCCGCCCCCTTCCCAACTGAGCGAAAATAACCACCCCCCACTGAGCGAAAATAACGGTCGGCGCGATTTTCAAATTTCCCCCCACCCCCTATTGGAATATCCTAGATCCGCCAGTGACTGTTAGTATTAGGTATAGTGTTGTGTGCAGGGATGAATTCTAGAATCTGGTTAGTATACGATATTGACTCCGGAGAATGTGTCGCACAACCAACGGAACTGCGTTGTGAGGGAACCTGACATGATCGTACAATTAACAATTCCCATACTGACCTGGGCTGGATATTTAGAAAAGACGTAACTGAAGAGCAAGAAGAAGACCAATCCTGCCAGAGAAATGAGGTTTTCAGGAGTGTCGCGGGTGAGGAAGTAGAGAGCAACGCCAATACCAGCAAATACAGCCAGGATGCACGGCCTAGTGACAGAAAAAAAAGTAATTGTTGTAAACTAAACCTTTATCATGTGAAGCAGCGGTTCTAGAGCTGTTTTGGAGGGGTTCAAGCTACCCAATGATAATAATAATAATACCAATAATATTACTTATAATGATGATAATGATAATAAAAATTTAATGATGATAACAATAATGATAATGTTAATAATATAATAATTATAATAAGAATAATAATAATTATAACAACAATTATAATAACATTAAATGTAATAATATTAATAATAACGATTATAGTAATAATAATTTAATAATAATAATAATAATAATAATAATAATAATAATAATAATAATACTAACAACAATGATGATTATAGCAATAAAAATAATAATGATAATAATAACAGTAACATTTGTTAGCTCATGGTCTGTTGGGCATGTGAGAGGCCGACATTTCCTGGTTAACCTAAAACTATCTGTTGTTTTTCATAAAACTACAACTATTTAGTCTTTCATTTTGAAGATCTATGTATTGTTGGATGTAACGCCATTATTGTTATGTTATTATGTTTTATAATTTTTATAATTGTGTACATTGTTTGTAATACCAGTGAGCAACGAATTTCCATTTTTCAGTGGACAATAAATCTATTCAATTCAATTCATAATACTAATGATTTCTCCTCACCCCCTCCCTCTTAATAACATCACAGACTCACATGAAGAAAATGGATGTACGAAGCCCAAGCAACCCCGCCCCAAGTCCCCCTAAAACTTGTGTGAAATTTTGTGTAATATTAATTGGCCATTATAGCGTTTAAGATGCCATATTTGTAGAAGATTGTGAAAGTTTTATACACTGTTTCAGGCTGCCTCTTACGCTCTTTCGGAAATAAGAACAATATTTTCTACTTTCGGAGTTATGAATCCCTGGTATAAAAATTCATATGCTTGGAATTAACCTTCGGAATTTCGAATGTAAGGAAAATCGGACATTCCGAATTACGAGTGCCCACCCCGCCCCTCGTTTTAATATCCATTATTCGCTACTGTGAATTAAATGATCAGGCGACAATTGCGCCGGTCTTTATTTTGTCAAAGATTCTGGGTTAAAGCCCAAGTCCACTCCAAAAATAACTTACTTTCAATAGAACGAGAAAAATCAGAAAAACCAATCAAAAAAAGTTTGAGCAAAATTGGACAACTAATAAGAAAGTTAAGAATTTTTAATGACATGAAAAACTTTGAAAATCACTACACAAATTGGCAACTCACTCATGAGTCTGTGACGTATGGTCCTCACTATCCACTAATTATTTTCTTTATATTGATAATATAAATTTCCTATTTTCACCCTAAGAATCTTATTTCTTCACACCAGCATCCAAGTTAGATTGTTAGTCATGTGTTTTTGTGTGGATGCACAAATAAAGAGTAATTTTGTCCAGTTAAATCATGAAAAATTGAATTTTGATAAACTATTTCTATAAAAATCAATAATTATGAAATACAATATTCAGAAAATAGTATCAATTCTTCAAAATTCATAAAAGTTTTTTTGGAAATGTCATGCATGCAATATGATACAAATCATATAACCTGGGCAAAGGCATGGGAAATCAAGTTTTGGGGGATAAAAAGGAAATTAATGGGATTAAACTATATAAAGCAATTGATAAGTTGTGAGGACATGACGTCACAAACTGATGACCATCTTGGCAATTTGTGTTGTGATTCTCATTGTTCCATAGTTTTACATACTTTTTCAAAAATTCATAACTTTCTTATTAGTTATCCGATTTTGCTCAAACTTTTTTTGATTGGTTTGTCTGATTGTTCTGCTTTTATTGATAGTCAGTTATTTTTGGAGTGGACTTGCCCTTTAAGGTAAGGGGTGAGCATATTACTTGGTCCGGGGTTGAAAGGTCAAGTCGGGTAGGAAAGGAAACTGACGCTTAGAACCGCATCACATACCATTTGATGTAAACCCAGGACTTGTCGATCTTCTCTCCAATCGGGATCATGATCTTTTTATAGATCCTCTCTCCCTGTGTATCTCTGATCAGGATGTATCCATAGACGAAGACGACGAGGCCCGTGATGATAAGAATGACGAACGCCTCGTCGAAGTCGTAGATGCAGGCGTAGATGAGGAAGGCCGCGTAGCCCAATAGAAGGACGATCATCACTATGTACTTGATCATCGTTTTGTTGTCGCTGAGTGTATCCGTGATACTGTCTGTGTATTCGTAGATACCCTTTTATTGGATGGGGGTTGAACGGAAAAGTGAGAATTCTTGAACTTAAAGGTATAGATCAGTTCTAGTCATGCGATTGCATTGTGAAAGAAACGTTGTGGAATCGATCAGAAAAAGTTGATCATCTAGCATATAAGTATTGGTGTGTACTGCAAGGTTCTGGAATCATCAAAATGATAAGAAATTTGGCCCAGTCTTGGTAGAGTTACAAGCACTGTACACAAAAAGATGTATATGGGACTATATACGCGATCGCGATATCTATCCAGTCCGGATTAAAATGATAATTTACCAAAGATATCAATTAGTAGGCAGTTTCCAGGCAAAATTTGTATCATCACGTATTTAGTCAAGACATATTCTTTCACATGATTGGTAATAAGAGCTTTCATTTCATTTTTTGAGAGGGGGGCTTTTCCAAAACTGGTCTATACCTTTAATCTATAAACTGAAGAAGAAGAAAAATCAAAATCACATATGTTAAACCTTGCTTATTTACTGTTAATGTGTATAATTTTTGTAAATTCATTAGTAAATTTTAATATGTACACTTACACCAGTGAAAATCAAATCTCCAGAAATGGACAATAAATAAATATTAAATTAGAAATGCGCGACTATTATTATAATACATATCAATCTATTCATTATTTTTTTCCGTATTGGATTTACAACAGTCACCAGAGTAATTAGCCTTGACTTGATTCCTTGATAGTCTGAGCGATGGCGTTTTATAAAGCTTGAAGAACGATATTTCAATAACATTGCTAATTCTGGGTAGCTCTACCAACGAATCATAATGTTTAGGCTGTGTTTTATTCATCACACAATCAGCAAGTAAATACATAAAAGTCCACATGGAGGTACGGTTAAAATTATTTTTCAAGGGTTGAATTCAACACAGGACCATTATAGTAGGTCGAAATTCAAGTAGGTCGAAATTCAAGGCTACGGGTAAATTGGTGTATATAGGAATCCAGAGAGTATTAAAATAATAATAATAATGATGATGAAAATATTGACAATGAAAATGGTTATGATAATATTAGTCCTATTTACTCAGAAAAGCCTCGATCATCAGTATTAACATTCTTCCCGAGGACCCTCCAATCATTTTATTGCCAAATCTGGTTGGTTGCTACAAACCTTCCATAATCGGGCCTGTAAATCATCATCGTCATCAATGCTGTCGACATCGTCATTGGTCCTCGACGCATTTTCCGGGTCGACCATCGTGGCATCGCCATTGCTCTTTGTAGGCGGGTCTATAATCTTTGCATAGTTATCCTGTAAAAGAGTATTAAATTTAAAATATAAATCATTTTAGAATTGATATATATTCAGTTTGTTGGATAGCTTGGGTCCTGCTGGGAGGGGGTAAAGGTATCATTACCTAATGTAATTCGAATTAACATGTCCACTGATTTGAGCCCGTTCACAACTGACAAGGCGCATATCCTTTTACACGTACTTACTTATGTGTGTTATTAGAATATACAAAGCTGTGAAGAAGCTTTAAACAACTCATATAAACCACGTCGTATGTGAACTACCCCTTAGGGTGCAGAAGAGAGTCCTATCATCTCATTTCTCGTTTATTCCCCTCTCTAGTTGCTTTTCTTTCCTTTCACCTTTGCTCTCTCTATTTTTCCTCATTTTTGCCATGCTAATGGGGAAGGTACTGTGATCGTGATCTTCTCTCAATTAGCCTAGTCACGGGTCAAGTAGGTGACCATTTCCAGCAGTGACCTCACTGATCCTTGATGTGAATCTATCGTCAGTTCGTTGATACAAATAAAATTACCCATGAAGCCTCATCAGCACTAATGCTGTTCTTTATGATGACACTGCAATTACTTTTACCCCAGCAATTACCAGGTACCCATTTACACCTGGTGGTCAGTGGCAAATGTGGATTAATGTCTGGCCAATAGGTAATGCAAAGTTTTAGGAAATTTTGAAAATTGGATGGATAGTAATTCTTAAAAATTTTGATATATTTGGATGCCCCTGTGGATGTATTATAAGCACTAAAAAATTAGCCCCTAAAACACCTCTGCTTTCGAGCAAATTGAATAATCAAAATTTACCGGTGCTCCCGGTAAATTCCAAATATTTCAAATAGTGCCTAAGGTCATTCCATGGTAGCTGCGACCATGAAATTCTCAGAATATGCAGTTCTGGTATATAATTTCCAAACGGGAATAGCAAATCGGTCGCTTGTAGTCAATAAACATTGTTTTAAAGCTAAAGTAATATCAGTCTTGAGAGGGCGCTATACAACATAACAAGTTTATTATTTACAATTTCATCACTTTAGACTCGATTTTAACCGCGACAACGATCATAGAATATTGTACAATCGCATATGCTTCTGATATTTGATCCAAATTCATGACCCAATACCAAAACTTTCTATTACCTTTAAAGTGAACCGGTAACATTGTTGAAGGTTGATGAAAAAACTGCGTGATTTTTGTATAAAATGTTACTTATCATATTCCTTCTACTGTACTAACCCTCTAAACATGCAAATATCCTGAAAAATTCTCAAACCACAAAGATATTTATTGTTTTCTTTGAAGGCGTCAATGTGTAACTCCCTCTAACAGTTAATTCTCCTAACCAACTTTTGAATTATCCCGAACGTTTTTCCATGAAAATAAGACATAAAACAGACTTTAAAAAATATTTCAACACTTAAATGTTTGGAATTGTATATAGAGCCAATTCATTGCTTTATGGCGATTTACATTCACCTAAAATTAAATTTAATTATAATAATATAGTTGGGAGAATTTAGGAATCGATCAGATAATTTTTTCTCAATTTGTATCGTTAATAATGGCCTGTTGTCACTCAAAATTTCAGATTATCTTTAATTATACATCTAGCATTGAAGTCACTGCCTTAGTCCCATTTTCTCTCATCTGAGCAATGTTACCAAGTCCCTTTAGCCCTAGTATTGAGAGCCATTTGAATAAAGCACTTATTCTACTACACCCTCATATTCTAATCTCATGGATAGGATTTCAAGTCACAGGTTAACCGATTTTGTAGTAACTCCAATAGTTCACATTGTCTAACACACCTGTCATTCGAATATCAATCAGCAAATGTTTATCATAAACAACTTCGCATGGGCGATGGCCCAGTGTTAGGGCAGTGGTCTCTTAACCGGAAGTCCCGGGTTCGAAACCAAGACGATGCGCTCGTGCCCTTTAATAAGTCATAAATCCTCATTACCAAGTCCCTTGGAGAGGACTTAAAGCCGTCCGTCCCTTGATTGCTTACGTACAAGCATACACATGCTTTCTTAGGAGTCAGGTTAAAAAAAAAACTTCAGATAAAACCATAGTCTTGTGATGGCATTTATAACGGTCACGCCTCATCCAGTCTAATCTCTTTCATAATGTGTTTGTATTGTAGATTGACAAAGTAAAGGTGAGGGACCTTAACAGTTAATGACTCTTTATTAGCTCGGAATATGTGATCTTTGGTCTCGAGCTTTGCTTTATTTCAAAACCGATTTAAACAATTTTATTTACTCTATCGGGAAGTCCATTGTTATGTAAGGTTAACAGTAGTCAATTCTAAGTGGTCATTGATTTGCTATTGTTGTTTCTTAAATTCGTCTAAAGGACAAACATCTTAAGGAAACTTATAGAAGCTCCATGATCACGTTATGATTTGATTTTCACATTACCTGAAAAGAATTGATTCAAAGGTTTAACAAAAGTTTTTATAAATTTCTACAACATCCCAATACAGCAGAAAACATCTGAGTTAGAAGACTACACAGGCAAATCAATATGATCATGATGATAAACATACACATTTTCCCATCATGTTAACTGTGCAAATTGATTCAAATTTGCAGCTCCTGATTGGAGATCCACCCTCACTCACTCTGCTCCTCTCTTTCTTTCTGCCTTTTGTCCCTCTTTATTTTTCTCTGTCCTTCTCTCACTCGCTCTAGCTCTTTCTCTCTCTCTCTCTCTCTTCCCCATTTTTGCTCGGATGAAGCTGCGGAATCGTAATTGCTATTTGTATCAGTTTGCTATGTATGTATGAATGCATTTAGACGTGACTCGGAAAATTGTTCTTGTTCTGTACTGTCTGCAGATAAAAGGTCTTGTTCAGCACACCTTCTGGCTCTCATCATACAGTATCATGTTTATGCCTATGTTTATTTAGTAAGTAACACCAATGAGAAACAAATTTCTGTATCATAATATACGGACAATAAAACTTGGATCTTGAATCTTGAATCTTGATGAGTATAACTTGTACCTGAATGCCTTTTAACAAATCTATGCCATATAGGTCCAACATACTCATAACCATAAATGTGAAACAGGTTGGATGAGAAGGCGGGGATGGGGCGGAGGGCAATCTTCTAATATCCAGGCATCAGCTGACGTCATTATGAATTTAAAAAAAATCATAGTACATTCTTTTCGCGTGCTTCGCTTGCTTTGACCACAAAATCATCATAGTAAGAATTGATATTTTGACTAGGACTCATGTATATTACATTCAGGCAAAAGTCGACAACCTCCCCACCCCCTCCCCCTCCCCTCTTCCACTGTGAATCTATTACTGATAATGCCCATTGCCCAATGGACTTGTGAGTGACAAGTGTTTGTTCGCGATAACAATGAAGGGGAAAATATGTTTAATTTGTCCTATTTATGAAGGAGTAACTGAGGGACGTGGTCCTGATCAGAGGTGATTATGAGACCTAGTTTTTAAGAGAGTATAGTGCAATCCAATCTCAAATGATTAATTTAACCACCACTTCGGAGCTGATTACACAATAATTTAGAGCGGATCAAACTCCAAAAAACAAGTGATTTCTAAATTGTCTTCTTATCTGACAGACATTGTTCTGATCACGGATGACTATTGCACATGCCTCCTCTCTAAATCAAGTAGATTCAACTGTAATTTTGGACTAAATTCAGGTAGAGGACAAAATGATCCCTATATGACTCCTGGAAAGATTTATTTCCTTTCTTCCGCATAAAGAGTGTATGCCCAGGAGGCCTGGGGGTGTTTCACAAAGACTAAGATCGACTTTAAGTTGGACTTAAGTATAACAGGCCGTTCATGCCATTGGTTGCTATCCCAATTGGTCTCTAAATTATAATCTTTAGATAATACTTTTTCCTTCAATAATGAACTATCAAAAAATGTAAACTCTGTAGATTTGAGACCACAATTTGTACGTCCCTTGAAAGACAAATGCCAGTAAATGGTGAGAGCAAACATGTGCAGTGGCATGAACGGCCTGTTATACTTAAGTCCAACTTAAAGTCGATCTTAGTCTTTGTGAAACACCCCCCAGGACCATGATAATCCAAGTTTTTCCACGCCGCGGCAGTGGCAGGGTTCCCGATACAAAGCTCTTGCTACGATTGCTCTTATACTTGTGGAATTTTTAGCTTTAATCCCGGACCTGACAATATGCCTAACCATGACCCTAACCCTAAATTAAAACACAATCGCAACCCTAACCCTAAACCCCACCCTATATGTTTCAAGAAATAAAGTGAGGAGAAAACGTCACAGTGCCAAATATCGGAAGACCAATTAATTAGCCCGTACAAGCATGAGATATAGGAAGTCGAATACATTACCCATGCCTCACCCCCGAAAATATCATGATAATGATATTATAGTTATATCGACTGCTACGAGAGGACTAGCTGTTTCTATACGCTCAAGGGATTCAACTATCCCGCGAGCCAGTATAGAAACAGCTAGTCCTCGAGTATTAAAGCAGTCGATATGACTTTTATATGCCGAATTAAAACAAAAATCTACCGAGAATTCTTACCTTAGCCTTTTAGTGAGTAAATTTTGTTAAAAACATCACAGAAAATCTGAAACACTGTCTGTTAATCTTCGCTTGAAAAATGAGTAAAAGTTTCAATCATTTGTGAATCGCAGACAAAGAGCACTGTATGGCGTCCGCGCTCGCACAAAGACAATTTTAACACGCAAACCAATGGGGATGGCAGTAAACCAATGGGGATCGCAGGATAATGAGGATAAGGGTAGAAACTTTTAACTAGGCCCTGTGGGCTTTTGCTATGCCCTGTGAGTGGGGCATGGCTTGAAATCACGACTCCAATTTCGACCAATCAGATGGCTAGATTTCTAAAGTGAGGTATATAATCTCAGTTACTGTTACATTGTTTTATGTGGAACTTACGTCCTCTATGGTTTTGGCTGTTCCATTCTTTTTAGTCGAGTCCTCATCCAAATCTGTCTCAATGTCGTTTACGAAAGCTGCATTTTCGTAGCTACTCGTCCCAGAGTCATGCTCCTGTAAATATATAATGGGAGAATAATCGTACGTGAAAATATTTGTGTGTATGTGTGTTTGTGTGTTTGTAGGCTAATTCAATTCAATTCAATTCAAATGAACCTTTATTTTATTACATTCAATTTGACAACATATTTGACGTTTGTTCAAACAATTCAATTTATACTTAGGAACATAAATATTTTAAGAACTTGTATTACAAGGAAGAAGGCGCGAATCCCGGTAAGCAAAGCTTGTATTAATGGGTACGCGCGAATACACAAATACATAATATACATTATAAATAGAAGAAAGGAAGAAAGGGACAGGCAAGGAGGAGGAGAGGATAGAGAGCTTGGAGAAAGAGAAAAGAAGAGGACTGCAACATAGTAAATTAAAGATCGAGAGAGAGAGAATGTGTGTATGTGTGTGCGGTAAATAGAAACTCGAAAGTAGAAGCGGAAGGAAAAGAATGGGAGAAAAGGAGAAAGTGACGCTGAATGACAAAGAGAAGATAGAAATAAACATAATTCCAATCACATCACAACAGGACATGTCGTGTATATATGTATATATATATATATATATATATATATATATATATACATACATACATGCAGCATATAAAAAAATGTAACAAGGGTAACAGTAACAGTGTTTATATACATACTGTTACTGTTACCCTTGTTAATCTTTTTAGAAACTTACTTCATCTATTGTTTTTGCAATTCCATTCTTCTTATTCGAGTCCTCATTCAACTTTGTTTTAATGTCTGTGGAAGCCTCATTTTCGTCTGTACTCGTTCCTGTGTCATGCTTCTGTAAATAATAATGAGAAATAATAATTATAAATATAGTGTCCTATTATGTATGTATATATATATATATATATATATATATATATATAATTTATTTAAGTTACG
The DNA here is from genome assembly GCA_037976565.1 of Mesocentrotus franciscanus. Taxonomy (NCBI): domain Eukaryota; kingdom Metazoa; phylum Echinodermata; class Echinoidea; order Camarodonta; family Strongylocentrotidae; genus Mesocentrotus; species Mesocentrotus franciscanus. Next base: position 16,935,445 of record CP137681.1, on the reverse strand, counting down.
CAGCCATTGTTCACTCATTTCCTTTCGCTATATATTTTTTTCCAAGAGATTTGCCAAATAGGTTATATAGGTTATTTTCTGACATTTTTATATATATTCTTGATATCAAGTAGAAAAAAAACATCCAGCAGTAAACATAGTAAAGAGTTTGTACTTTCATGAACTGGGTTCCAACAGTTTGGAATATTTTGAATGACTTAACATTTTTTAATTTTTCAAAACATTTCAAAATGGGTCGTTTGGCAATTGTGATAATTGGTTTCACATTTTCAAGGGGAAATATATCAATAAATGTGAACCCCGCGAAGTGTGATGTTAGTCATGCAAGTAGTTATACCATCCTGAATGGGGCTTTGTAGGTCCAATTCTACGGGCAGTTACATTGCTTAAAGTTTTCTAACGAGGCATAACAAAAATGTCGGAACTCGTTCTTCCAAACTCTCAAATTTGCCATCGAGGGTAAAATAGTTTGCCACAGTTACAAATCTTGAAACAATCCCATGAACAATAGTCTCATTTATTTTAGAAAGCTTGAACTATTGGGCTATCAATTCACAGGCGAAACTTTTGATTCTATGCTCTGTTCGCCATCACTGTTAGACGTAAACGCTCCTGCCTTAGTTTGGAGTGTGCGTGTGCGTGTCTTGGGTGGGTGTGTATGTCATGTGGGTGTGTGTGTGTGTATTTCCCGTATGCCTTCTATTCATACGGGCCAGTCACACAATCAAACTTTATCAGCTTGTATTTGTTTATACTGGAATATATATTTGAATAGGCAGGTTGATATCAAAAATAAGATAAAGTCTCTTTTCAGAGCACTTTGTACCCACACAATCATTTCATATCATAACCACGTACTATATGGACTATTAAAGGACACTAACCAAGATAGATTTTTAAAAGTTTACTTTATATGATATGCGTTCCTAAAAGGACGAACATTGGTCTTTGTCAATCAAATAAAAATGTCAGATATATTATGCGAATTAAACAACAAATCTATCAATGCAAACTAGGCTTTGACTTAGAAAATTTAAATCTAGGTTATCAATCGTTCTGTTTTGCAAATTATTTTTCTCCTCGTCGTCATACTTCCTCTTTAACTTTTTTAAATCAATCGATATTCCTGGGCATAGTTTTCACTGTAGGCTCTTCCATATTTCACTCGCCTTTTAGTTCAGTCTTCTTCTTCTTCTTTTTTTGGGGCTTGTGTTCACATTGTTTTGAAATGGAAAATAAATAAATTTAATAAACTGAATTTATTTAAATTTTCCAATGATTACTGCATGCAAACAAATTCATATGAAGTACTCACCTTCTATTCAAGTCTCTGACAATAACATTTCAGTTTGAACCGTTTATTTTGTGAAATCAATTTTAAATTAGAACTATGAAAATGTGAAATATGAGACAATAAACTGAACATCAAACTAATTATTCTAATAACAATGTGTTATCTTAAGATGAATCAAGTTGTGTCATATCATGCACTTATCGATTTATTAGAAGTACTGGGGCAGCATTAGCAAGATACAGGCCAAGACATTCATGTTTAGACAAGTTTAAACACGTATGGCGCATGAAGAAATGTCATTAATGTGATTATATGATTGTATATTGTGCATATAACTGTTTTTCTTTCATAATAAGTAATGCATAAACGCCTATTATGGAGCCTCGACTGCCGAGCCCCTTAAAAGGGAATGTAGCATTATCATACATTCATAATGCATGCCTGATCATGTTTTGCGGCGGGATGGGAATCATTTTCTTTACAGGACCACTGTAAGTAGACATTGGATTTTATGTTCAAACCTTCTTCTAAAATTGTGCCAAAGCGTCTATCATTGAATACAACTTTTTTTAATTACGCTACAAAAGAATTAAGTGCCTCATATAGAATGATCGTAAATTGATATCGTTTCGTTAAAATGAATTTATGTATATACATCGCAAAGTTATTTCCGATGGTGTTTGTGTAACCACTTCAACTAAATTACATGCAACCGTTAACAGGGAAATCTAATCTGCTAACAAGTCAACTGAAAGCAGAAATTGAGTGAAAAAATGTTGTCACAGTAAAAGTTAATTGGATAAAAGAAAATAAATAATTGTCATTGACTATAATTATATTAGCTGTTATCCATGAAACATGAAGTTGGCTACTCTTTTATTTTTGTATTTTTTTGGTAGCAAAAATGATAAAAGAATAATCTTCTCATACGATATTGACTGAGGGAGGAGTGCAAAGACATGTGTCATATATAAATATTAGAAAATAGAAAGCTTTAATTTTTACAATGAAAACAAAATGAGCTGCATGCCTGTATTACAATGTTGCATTTCTAGTTTGATAGATCACAGCTTGTTTGAGAACTTGTAAACGTTCTTATTACAGTTCAGATTTCCTTAAGCATTCGCTGATCAATCCGTTTATCACGGTATAGATTTGTTGCTTTGTTAGTTTAACTCGATCGCAAAGATTTCAAATAAATCAACTTGATGCATCTTTATAGCCTTATGTGCCATCTATTGAAATGTGCAAAAATTACAATAACAATAATGATAATAATATTTATAATAACAATACTAATGATAATGATAATAATGATAATAGTAACAACAGTAATGATAATACCAATAATAATAGTATTAGTAGCGCACATGTATGTCAACTTGACACTCTTGGCGTTCCACAGTTATTACACCGGCTTTGGCATGGCTGCTATAATGGCGCTCTAGCACTTCAAGGAGTTAATTTCCTGCCAGGTACCCAGTCACCTCACCTGGGTCGAGGCGTGGCAAATGTAGATTAATGTCTTGCCAAAGGACACGAGTGCCGCAGTGGGACTCGAACCGCCAACTACATCATCAGGTGGCGTATCCACTAAACCACAACACCCAGACATTAACTATTTACATTTGATATTCATCCTTTCCATTTGATTCAAATATACACATAATCTCTCAATTTTTGATATTAACATGATGCATACTAAATATCATCTTTCCTGAATTGATAATACAAGAACACTCAACATTTGAGAATGCTCTGTACGTGTCATTTCACCTTAGCAAATATAGAAATATTGTATTCAGCTTATTTGCCCCATTCTTCACAAATAGGACAGAATAAAAGAACATATGGCCTTTTTATGATCTTTTGAGACGGGTTGAATCCAAAATGCTATGTGTTTGCATTATAAATGAAGAATTTCCGTCGGGGCGTGCATATACTTTCCTTACATGTAGGCCTAGTATGCGATTTATCTCAAAGAGGACAGAAAAGGAGAACTATGTTCTTTTGTTTTGTTTGGAGACTGATTGATTCCAAAATGCAATGCGTTTGCATTATAAATGAAGAATATTCTTCGGGTTGTCCACTTACTTTCATTAAAATAATGTAGCCCTATTAGAGGCGTTTGACAGGGTTTTTACTTTTTAAGGGGGAAGGGGGGGGGGGCGACACGACGTGTGTACTTTGCAAAGGAGGTTTTGGAATGGGATGCCCGGTGAGTCTCAGTAATTGTGGGGCATGGTTTTCATTTTTTGGTACCGTTTCTCCTGATTGCCCACATGTCGATAATTCTCTTCTTCTTCTTGAATTAAGTATTGTGCAAAGGAGGTTTTGGATAGGGAGCCCAGTGGATATTAAGTATATCAGCGAATTTTGACTGTGGACTCGTGTCCCCTGTGCCCACCCCTACCTTCCATCCCCACTTACTCCAACATTTAAAAATAAGTTTTACTGCAATAGAGCATTGTTGAAACTTGTTTTATAGGCCTACTTTTCTTTGAGCAAATCTAAAAAGGACTTTCTTTTGCCAAACTAAAAATATGACAACAAATATTTCGTGAAAAGTGGTCTCAGTAATTGTGGGGCATGGTTTTCATTTTTTGGTACCGTTTCTCCTGATTGCCCACATGTCGATAATTCTCTTCTTCTTCTTGAATTAAGTATTGTGCAAAGGAGGTTTTGGATAGGGAGCCCAGTGGATATTAAGTATATCAGCGAATTTTGACTGTGGACTCGTGTCCCCTGTGCCCACTCCCCCTACCTTCCATCCCCACTTACTCCAACATTTAAAAATAAGTTTTACTGCAATAGAGCATTGTTGAAACTTGTTTTATAGGCCTACTTTTCTTTGAGCAAATCTAAAAAGGACTTTCTTTTGCCAAACTAAAAATATGACAACAAATATTTCGTGAAAAGTGGTCTCAGTAATTGTGCGGCATGGTTTTCATTTTTTTGTACAGTTTCTCCTAATTTTTTTTCTTCTTCTTCCTGTATACTACAGACCACCATTGGCGTATTTCCGTACCTTGCGCTTGTCTTGTGCCGAGTGTACAGTGCAAGTAAAAAGGCTCTACAAGAACTATGTGTGCAACTAAGCTTAAAATGTTGCACCTTCTGCTTCAAAAAGTTCCTGGAGATGAAATCGATGACGGCATGTGGTAAGGAGTTTCACAACCGGAAACCATTTTACACTATTATTTATGAGGATGTAGTCACTCTTCTTGAATTTCTTTGTTATTATATTGTTTTCTTCTCATCGATCTCAAATACATTGATTAAGGGAAATGATTGACAGTCTGAAAGCAAACAATCCGTGATAGGTTGTGCTTAGTGCTTGTAGTTTTCCAATCATTTGGGTCAATGATACTCGTGACAGTGCGTGTAAACAAACGGTCTCACGTAGATTTCTCTATTCAGAGGGGACCAATTTTCAACAGCATGCTTTACTCTCATAAATGTATTTTAAAAAATGAGCTGAATATGATTGAAATTCACCATTGTATGGGCATTATTAGTATAACGGATTCTGAGTAACTTGAGGAGGATAACACTTTAAATCTTGAATCTAATTTAACCCCTAGGCCAACATATTTTGCCTCTTGAGGTACGTTGTACATGAAGAGATTATTCGAAGGAAAAGTATCACGAACATTATTGTTAAACAAATAGGGATATTTTTTTTTAGTATATAGGACTTGCATTAAATTTTTGAGTCGTGTTATTTAAAAATGTGTACAAAATGTTTACATATGTACATTTATTGTTTAAAATATATATTTTTGTTACTTAGGAAGAGGATGTCAGCTCAAGCTGTGTTTATTACGACCCCTCTTTCCCATGTATGATTATTTTTGTATGTGACCATACATGTTAAAATTTCATATATTTGCGATGATGTTTATAGAAAATAAATGAACATCAACCAATCAATCAAAATATAAGAGGAACCAGCACGCTGTGTCTTTACAGGCTGATATTGCTCAGGGAAGCTCAACATAATGATGAACGACGACAATTACTCCTATGTTGCAAATGGAGAATTAGTAAGGAGGCTGTGATGGAAAAGGGGCTTTGGGGGATATTGAAAACTATCTACAGTCATGGGCGTTCATTGATATGAAGGGTTACTAACCAGAAGTTAATAAGATAAGAACTAACTAAACCTCCAAACAAGCAACACTCTTCTTAGGATTCACCTTTATCATGTTTATGACAATAGAACTGTTCTATATCTTATCAAGATAATTGGAAGGACATGGATGAGGCTTCAATTAAAAGAAAATAAACAGTAACAATTTATAGTAGCCCCATTTCAATCCTGTTTTGTCCCCGTGTGTTACACGGATAATCTTGATCGAGATGAAAAATAAACGAAGAATTGTGGGGGTTTCGTGGTACAGTGGTTCTTTCACTTGACTCTAAATCCGAGGGTTGAGGATTGAGGGCACTGACGTCCTTTGGCAAAACACTAATCCACATATGCTACTGTCCACTTAGGCGCAAATGGGTACTTGGCGATTGTAGGGGGGGGGGGTACTAACAATAATTGCAGGGCCCTCAGGAAGAACAGCATTGAAACTGTTAAGGCTTCCCCGGGGAAACAAAATTATTATTGTTATGTTGTAATTTGCCAACGAAAGCGAAAGTGAACGGGATGCACATAGTTACAGCCATACAGGCGGAAACCCAAGAAAAGAAAGAAAAAAACTCAAAATAAATTGATATGAAAACGAATTAGGAATTATCTAACAAAAGCAACAGTGAACGGATTGCGTGAAGTTAATACCGCACAGGCGGAAATCATACACATGCCAGAAATGAAAAAAAAGAAAATAGAACTTAAATTTCTGACAGAAATAGCGAGTTCATCCCTCTGTAAGACATCAAAAATAATGTAACTAAGATTATCGGAAATTAAGGAGGGAATATCACATCTATCATGTCTGTCTCTTGGTTCGTGCGGGACAAATTGAGACCTTACAGTCATGTCACATACCCCAGCGTCTAATACCTCTGCTTCCGCCGTCATAATAATTCCAATCAACTTTATCAACCGTATGATTTCGAAAGATTATCAACCAACGATAACAAATCACGATAAACATGATAAACCGTTTTCTAGATCATAATTCGTATAAGTAAAATCTTATCAGATATCGAATACGAAGGAATATTGATATGTAAATAATATCTTTTAAAATATCTAACTACTAAAGAATAGGAATATGTTAATACTAGTACTAGCTTATCAACTAACTGAATATGAATGAACTTTGACTCTCCTTTGTATCCATTGTTTAAACTTAACGACTCTTGATTAATATTGTTTAAAAAATTGCATCGGTATTCATTTTTTTTTATTTTGGCTTCCCTTTCTGGCACCTGCAAATGACCAAGCTGTATTATAGAGCAAAATTATATTCATGAAAAAAAAAGAAAGGATAATAAAGTTTAAAAAGTACTCATTTATCAGCCAAACACACCTTTCGGATGTACCCTATATCAAAATGTTTGTACGGGTGCCTCGTGTAAAATCATTATAAGGCCATTTAATTTTGGAGAGAGTCGCGTTATACTACTAGTACAATAACTACTAGTACTACTACTACTAGTACTAGTACAATAACTACTACTAGTACTACTACTACTACTACTACTACTACTAGTACAATAACTACTAGTACTACTACTACTACTACTACTAGTACAATAACTACTTCTACTACTACTACTACTACTACTACTAGTACAATAACTACTACTACTACTACTACTACTACTACTATTACTACTACTAGTACAATAACTACTACTACTACTACTACTACTACTACTACTACTACTACTACTAGCAACAACCACTACTACTACTACTACTACTACTACTACTACTACTACTACTACTAGTACAATAACTACTACTACTACTACTACTACTACTACCACCACTACTACTACTACTACTACTACTACTACTACTACTACTACCATGACTACTACTACTGCTACTGCTACTATCATACTACTACTACTACCACTACTACTACTACTACTACTACTACTACTACTACTACTACTATAAAAAATAAAATAAAAGAAATATCAACAACAATAATGATAACATTAATAATACTTATCATAGTGATTTGTAGGCCTTCTTAATAATGATGATTACGACGATGATACTACTACTAGTACTACTTCTGCTACTATACCAGTACTTTATACTACTACCACTTGTACAATGTATTACTATTAGTATACTACAATGTACTACTGTATACTACTACTACTGATACTACTACTACTACTACTACTACTACTACTACTACTACTACTACTACTACTACTATATACTACTACTACTACTTCTTCTACTACTACCACTTCTACTAATCATAATAATGATAATAATGCCCAGTTCTTGTGCACCTAATATTACATATTTATTAACTTCACTATGCGCTTCCAACGGGCTTTGATTACCATCCCAGCTCAGCCTAGCTGCCCTAATGAAGGTGTTGAAGTTTCGATGATTGAGTTTCTACTGCTACCCATTTACTTCACCTGGGTCGAGCGTGGCAAATGTAAAGTAAGTGGACGTTGGTGCTGTGGTGGGTATTTGAATCTCGTACCTTGTTATTCACAGTCTTGGGATTTATCCACAAGTCCAATGACTCTGCACTGTGTTGAAGGTCACACTATTTCGTGATATATACACCTCCTTTTTATTTGCCATAACTCTTTCATTACTGTTTTTGACTATGTACACAATGTACAAAGTTTAGATTTGCTTCTAGTTGTCAAACGGTGACTGTTCAAACGAAAACCTGAAGAATGGAATGGTACATGACGCAAAGTATAAATCCACTGGGTCGGAGATATACATGTTCACGGTGACCAAATGGTAGAAATACTCCACAGGGAGTGGAAATGGTGCGCTCTGTATATCCTACCCGGATTAATAATCTTGATAATAATATCTGTAAAGCCCTTAGAGACAGTGTTTCGTATAAAGAGCCAGATTTATTATTGTTATTATTATTAAGTAATTCTTTTTCTCCTTATCCGCCTAGATAGGATATACAAAAGATGTTTATAGAAGACGAATCAATGACAAGTTGAAGGTGAAAACTAAGCGTTAGCTTAGTTTATAATTTCGTGCATTTGTATTGCTTACCATGAACACTCGCACTGGGGGTATATACAATTTTTCCTAAATATGCCGTTTTTGACAAACACATTTTGCTCGGTGTTTGTTTCGTCTGCCTATCTTGACGACCTAACCTAATTAATTTATTTCCATTAATAATCATTCACGTATTAGGGGACTTCCGAATTGTCTATTCAGTAGCATAATTTGGGCTTTTTCCGACATGGCAGTAGCAGTAAAAAAAAAGTTTGGAATTCTTCAAAAGTATATTCACTTACTTCCGCAAATAACACCATTAATACTAATATTCTTCTGGTAGGCTTAAATGTGTAGAACGCACGTAATTTTAGTCCCCTATTTTATATGATTCATCTTATCGGCATTTTCCCACCCTTAGATCTAATATCAACAGTTACAATAATTATTATCCGACATTGATCCGGCAACAGATGCTCTTGGCTTTATTTCGTTAAAGTATTGGTGTTAGGGCTGCTACAAGATTTTAGATTATGTTTAGGGTTAGGTTTAGGTATAGTTATGGGTCTGGGGTCGAAGTTGGTAATTCTGTTAGGATTCTGAGGGAAATTACCGCGGAGCAAAAGTTGTCGCATGGGCATGTGTCGTACAACCCAATCATGCCAATGGATAGTTGTGTCTCCCACACGTCTCGAACCCACACATGAAGACACACTCCGTTCACACTTTTACCTCTCTGGCACAATACCTCAAAATTAGGTTTGATTTTTAAAATTGTTTACCAAAAGAACAGAATACTTGTACACCGACTTAATAACTTATACAAAGTGCTACATAATCATGTTTTAACTCACTGTTATGTAGTATCGTTCTTAGATTTGAGTTTTGTACTTCCTTTTGGTTTTGTTTTATTTTTATTCTTTTGTTGTTGTTGCTTTGTTGGGTTTTGAAATTTGTACCATAGGGTACTCTCTAAAGTAAACCTCGGCCATGATTTAGATAGAAAATACCTTCGAAAATTTCTGTTGGTTGTAGTACATCCTCTTCTTATAAAGGTTTACATAAAGTAATATTCATGTTAGCATATTTCATTGGGTGAACCAATTGCTTTAGGATGATTTTTTTGAAAGTCTCTGTGTTTGAGTAACATGTCATTTCGTGTTTCAATATTCTCATTGTATTTTCCTTGGTATATTCATCTGTTTCCACCCATCTCCATTCCAACTTTACAGGAGGTTGGAGAATTACAACTAGGTAGACTGAGTATCATGGAAAAAGAAGAAAAAGAAAGTAAGAAATATGAAAGATGAACCCGAATAATGGATGGATTTAAACGCCTCTCAAAGTTACATTGTCAGCAATCAAAAGGTAACCATTTACACGTGGGTTGAGAGTGGTAAATTTGTCTTGACAAGGACACTAGTGCCTCGCCGGGGTTCGAACCTACGACCTTCGCATCTAGAGTCAAGTGTTTGATCCACTCGACTACGACACCTTATACAGAAGAATCTGGAAAGGAAGTTAATACATTGAGAGCTAGAATGCGGTTTGTTGCAGGTATCACCCTTGCATGAGCTCACATCCATATCCCACCACCGCATCAGGTATGTTCTATTTCAGTCACCTATTTGAACGTGATGGTCAGATGTAACCACATAATTATTCTTTAAATCCTTTTAAGCCGCTTCTAGTGTGCACAGTGTATCCGAATTTTAATTGAAAGAATCATCTGCGTTAAGATCATGATAGAAAGTAATGAAAACATTGTAACATTACAATAATACATTCTCTTTACAAACATCGTTGATTTGGCAGGTTTCGACGAGGAATTGTGGTGCATAGGAGCATACCCGTAATCATGATAATAACTGAAATCGTGCCGGTGTATGACAGAGACTCACCGAGGAGGCTTAATAGCTCAGCCCCAGTGGTAGAGCAATGGTCTCGAAACCGAGAGGTCCAGGGTTCAAAGCCATCGTTCCTTTGATGTAGCATTAATCATCAATTTTCAAGTACCCTGGATGGGACTGAAAGTCGTAAGTCTACTATTTGCTTGTACACCTTAACTACACACATAAATTATTATGCTTTCTTTTTAATACCGTTCGTACAAAAATATAGATTAACAATCAAAAGGGGATAAGGATTTGGCCATAAATGTAGAATTGTTGTCCCCTAGACATTCATTATCATATTTCTTTTACGTTATTTCATCAATAGCAGAAAATTGTTTGGATCAGAGGGGTCGAAAAATTGTATCACATATTACTAAAGAAGGTCGGTTTTAAACGTGAAGTAATGTGGTCTTCAAGATGATCTAGATGTAGATGGAATCCCTTGTTTTCCATAATGTTTCTGTATACTGTACAAGGTTGATTTATGACCATTTATCTACCTGCTCTCAAGCCTAAATATCGAGCAAAATGGTGACAACTTCTCAGAATCCCTATGACCAGTCCGCTGTGCATGCTGAATACGATTATCTTTTTTAAAAAAAATGAATATAGAGAAATTAACAGATAACGAAAAATATGTTTCAAAATAGGGCAATACACGGGAAAGGCTCATTCATGTCAGAAATGTCGTCTTAATGGCATAATGACTATTGTTATTACTATCACTATATCGAATTGAATTCTAATTTGCAGATGTAACATACCTCTAATGGGATTTCATAGTCGTTGCCTTTGTTCTTCGCCATCGTGTTTCGGAGTCGCAGCTAGATCTAAGAGAAGTCCGGGCTGTACCGTTGATTTATTTGTACTACAATTCTCAAAGTAAGTCCAAGTCGCTATTCGGGGTTTGCAACCCTTTTATGTAGACCTGTAATGTCCACCCCAAAAGTATTTTATTTTGCTGGCTACAGATTTATTGGAACCCTTTCCGAAACTTGAAGAAAATGGTGCCCGGCTATGTTCTTGTTGTTATGCTATTTGCCAGCCATTACCGCGGGAAATTGAGTGACTTCTCTGTATGCTGAACAACTATCTTGATTACTACGAGCTTAATAAACAGAGGCGATGTCTGTTTGTGGTTCGTAATCCTCTTTAAATATTAGATAGAACTGCAGTTCGTATTTAGTGCGTGTTCTTTTACACATGCATAGATTTCCTATGAATGCACTGTACTCTTTGCTGTTTGCGTTTTGTATTGTATGCGTCTGTGAGAAACGCATAAATAAAGAATAAAGCAAACAAAAAGGTGGGCGTCTTGCATATAGTCCAAAGTTCAAGCCCTCTTGTCTGTACCTTCAAAACTGGATAAAAAGATAAGCTTTCTTCTGTAGCTACAGAATTACGTAAAGCAGTTCAGTGGTTGATTAGAACATTTTAGTGATAGAGCGGACAAAAGCACCAAATGTGGCATATGAAGTCCTCTTACATGACCAACTAATCAATATTAGCCGAGGATCCATCCTGACTCTTTACCCTTTCATTTGAAATCAGTGTCGATTGGCACGGTTGCTTGTTAACCATACGTGCAGATGGGCACAAACGAATAGCGGCACCAATTGCTTTGTGCAACATTAGTGGCTTCGTAAAATTGTCAGTTTCCAGTCTTGATTAGCTCTATGAAACCCTCTTAACACCTACTCTTGCAAATTGGAACTGTTATATAATCTTGAACTGCTGGTATATCTATCCCAATTGATAAATACAGTGTGGCACCGGAAGAATATTTATGTGGCATAAAAAGAGATATAAAATAATATTCGCAAAGAGTGCCCTAACTTTGACCCCCTTTTTTAAAACTAGGCTTACAACCACTATGGAAACAACTGCATATGGGCTAAGACATAATTCAATCGATGGCAATTGGTTTTACCTTAGTCGTAGGAGTTTTTTATCCTGATGAATGGAATGTATTTCCCCCTTTGTTATCAATTTCAATATGGCTTCAGATCTGGTCATTCAACTGTATTGGCCTTGACATATTTTTTGGACCAAATACTTACTTCCCTTGATGATGGCAAACATTCACTCTGCTTGTCATTGGATATCTCAAAAGCTTTTGACTCAATTAATCATCAAGCCTTATTATCCAAATTGGAGTACTATGGTGTGAGGGGTTTGCCATTACAGTGGATAAAGGAATATTTAAAGGAAAGAAAACAATATGTTGTTTATGATAATGCAACTTCATTTGAAAAAGAACTTATATGCGGAATGCCCCAAGGGTCAATAATTGGGCCACTGTTGTTTATTCTATATATAAACGATTTGCCAAATGTTTCCTCAACTTTGTCATACATTATTTTTGCAGACGATACCAATGTCTCTTTAAGCGAGAAGAAACTAGATACTCTTGTCCATAATATGAATAAAGAAATACAAAAGGTTAATATTTGGTACAAAGTGAATGGGTTAAGGATAAAAATTGAGCATTTTTTTTTTTTATGCATTTTGCACCATTGAATAAACAATATGATAAGAACTTACTTACTCTTAAGTTTGTTGATTCACTAGAGCCCTTAAAGCAAGTACATAGTGCCCGCTTCTTGGGAGTTAATATTGATGACAAGTTATCATGGTCTTTACATATTAATGATATTGCATTGAAGATCTCGAGAATTACTGGAGTTATGTCAAAACTGAAATTTGTATTACCGTCAAAGGTACTGCTTTTACTATACAATTCATTAATTCTACCTCATTTACAATATGGGAATATGCTATGGATAAATGCATCAAATACATTGTTAAATCGTTTACATCTGTTGCAAAAACGTGTAATACGCATAGTTGCCAAGTCCCATTATTTGGCCCATACCAACAATATCTTTAAACAATTAAGGGTTTTGACTGTATATGAATTAGGTAGGTTACAACTGGGAGAATTTATGTACAGGTCTGAAAAGGGACTATTACCAAACTCACTTCAAAACTGGTTTAGATGCAACAGTGATGTACATTGTTATAACACCCGAAACTCCAAGAATTTGCATAGCATTTATTACAGAACTGCTACTGGCCAAAGAAGTGTTAAGTATCAGGGTTACCTTACATGGTCTGCTTTAGATGACAGTCTCAAACAATCTGCATCATTACGACAATTTAAGTTGAAATATAAAAAATATCATTGCAATTCTAAATAGTCATTATCAATTGAAAAAATTATTATTATTATGTTTCAAATCGCAATTATGTTTTCATCGGGTCAATTTAATCTAATTATAAAACCAGACATTTGAAGGAGAGTCCACCCTGAGGATGGGTTTACTCCGCCTTTACTTGGCCACACACATTCTCAGGGTGGACTTCCCCTTCATTGCTACCGGGGCTAGACTCGATAAGCTTCGCTTTTTCTAGCCCCATCTACATTACTTACCTTTTATGTTTTAATGTTGATGTTTGTTAACTGATGTAGATTTTCATTGTTCTTTTATGCTTATGTATCTGTTTTTCATTTGCTCTATGTGTCAAATGTGTACCATGTATTCTCTTACCTTGTATATTTTTCTGGTTTTTAATGTGGAAAATAAATGAAATGAAAAATGAAATGAAATTTAGACTTGATGTGTCTATTCTATGATTTTTTTTAATGAGTTATAAGTTTTAAGTGCCGCCTTAAACAGAAGAGATTGTTTTGTGAGAAAAAAAAAGACTGCGAGTGGAAGACACGCAATTTTATTCTTCTAGTAAACATATTTTGGCGGCTTACATTTAAACCATCTTAGTCATAAAATCTCTTATATTTGTAATGGAAATACGCCAGAGAGTTAAAGAACGTTGGGTTTAGAGAATATAGGATTACACACTCAATGAACGTGCGACTGTATTTGGGGAATATGGGGGGAATATACAAGGTATTTGATAACAATCTATTATTTCTAGAAGACGTCACTTCAAGCTCATGCTTAAGACGACCCATTTTCTATACAGTGCGTCCCAGAAAAAAACGAAACCGAGAATTGTCGATGTTTTATCATAACTTAATCGCAATTATAATTAATAAATGACACATATTTGTAAAGCTTAGATCCTTCTCTTTCATTTGATGCAACTCATATGATGCATATTTCACGCATGAGTGATTAAAAACAATCTGAAGAGAGGAAACCAAAAAGTCATTTGGCGGGCGGTATCTGAATTTCAAAGAGAATATCACATTTTTAGAAAGTTCAATTTCTGCCCTTTCATATGACACCTCAATCAGGAAAAATGAGCCAGGACTAACAAAGTTCTGTTTGTTTAAAGTAATGCTTGCATTTCCATAATTTGATTAAACGAGTTCGTTTTCACTGGCTGCCTGCCGTAGCAACAAACAGAGTTCACAAAAGAATTAACTCCGTTTTGTTGACGATCAACCATGCATCACGTCTTTCGTCTTCTTTGTGCATCTACATAATTATATTGCCAAAATGATGTGTGTGCCACGACCGGGACTCGAACTGCAACTATTCGATTGACAGTCCGATTACAAGATTATAAATTGTTTTGATCTGATTTGATGTTTATTTATTCCATATACATCAACATAATTATATATATACAGTCAAACCTGCTTTAGTGACCACCTGTCTACAAAAACCACCTGCCTACAAAGACCACATTATTTGTTTCCCTTGAAAATGGTTTCTCATTGAAACATGTACTTAAGGAACCTGTCTACAAAGACCACCTGCCTATAAAGACCACTTTTTGTGTTTCCCTTGGGCGGTCGCTATAGACAGATTTGACTGTATATATATATATATATATACAAGCTAAGCTTCACCCAGGTGATATAAATGGGCACCTGTGATGATTTCCGAAGGCCAATGTGACTGCTTTTGCCATTGCTCTATAAGCATCCATGTCATAAATGTATCTGTTGATACAAATACTATATAAGGAGTGGAGATGGTGCACATTTGTGTATCTGCTTGATATCCACTCACCGGGGGAATCCAATCCAATCCAAAATATATTTGATTTAGCGCCTTTTCCTTGCGGTTACAAAGCGCTGCACACACCGCTCCACAATATTTGGGCCACTTATAAACAAAAGTTAGTCACTTCACAGAGACAATAACAGTGTCATGAGTGTCCAGTGCATTGAAGTATTCACTGCTCTATATATACATGTATAAGTTTTTAGTTAAACAGTATTATAATTACTATTATTTTCCGAGGATTTCAGGAACAGCGATGCACACCCTAATCATATTCGTGCTGAGGAAACACCCCAATGGCTCATCAATTAATACTGAAATAGATTCTAAATTACACTATTTAGGTTTTAGAATGAACGTCTCATTCACTTTTGCATTCCCCAAAAATTGGTCAAAAGGCCGATTAGGGCTGAATATTCCCCATCAAAACTTGTCTTTGTTTGTTTTTCTTTGTTTTAATTTGTTTTAATTTTTTGGCGGGGCGGGCTTCAAAATGTTGTGGAGACATACGCTCTAAAACGCCCACGTATTATTTTTATCTGTTTCCCTTTTTCTTACATACTATGCAGCAAGTCGCTGGATCGAAAAACAGACTGTTCTCAATAAGACAAATGGATAAACGTTTACGACTCAGTTCGACAGCGCCACCCAACCAATTAGTTACTATGATCGTAATATCAAAATATTTAATCGTAACATATTAGTTAAAATTTTCTCTTAGTTTGATTGACGGCGATGAGAATGAAGACGATAGTGCTGATCGATGATGGTATTAATGATTTAATGATTACAGTACTACTACTACGAATAATAATAATGATTAAAAAAAATAATAAGAATAATAGTAAAAAAATGATAACAATAACAATGATATCAACAACAACAACACCACCACTACCACCACTACTACTACTACTACTACTACTACTACTACAACAACACCAACTTTTACTACTACTACTACTACTACTACTACTACTACTACTCAGTACGATACTACCACCACCACTATACTACTACTCCTACTACTACTACTAATAATACTACTATGTGATAATAATAATGATAATGATAATGAAGATGATTATGATGATAACTAGAGATGAACAAATACAACTATATATATATATATATATATATATATGTATATGAAATGAGGCGCGTTGAATGTGCACACAATGCTTTTAAATCATCAAAATAGTATGAAAGCTATCACGTATATGTCAGCCTTTGCTAATGATACGACGTACCCTTTGGTCTAAATTGGCGCCATCTATTGTACCTGCTGCACTCTACGGGGGAATTTAAGAATTCAGTACCTCTAGCTATACATTGTCATGTCAAAATGCAAGAGAGAACTTAGTAAAACTGCAAACTATACAAATAAACAAAGCATGATTTGCCCAATGTGTTCATATATTCGTCTTCAAACAGCAACGACGATCGACCGAGAGAGTTCCATAAATATTCACGAGTGGTTTGCAAATAGTTATCAAGTTTATATTATGAAATCTAATTTGGTCTGGAGGGCGCGTTTACAAGCAGAGCCAACGTTACTTGATTTAATCGAAATGGTTTATGTAATATGCTGCCCTCTAAAGGAATTATCATGTATAGTTCTCTACTACTTTTGCCTGGCGACAGTCGCGTCGAGGAATGTAGTTAGTGCTTTATGCTTGATAAAAGCAGGAGAAAAAACCTAAAAGGAATGGGAAAAAATTAAGATTGAAAAAAGTCAGAATCATGAGGTTATGATTATTCTTTTTCATGAAGAAATAAGTAAAATCATTATTGTCATATTATGTTATATTGTGAACAAATTGGCAACCCAGTCATGAGTTTCTGATGATATTTACTCACTATCCGTGATATACATGTCTATGTATTGGGATATTCTTTCGTTTATACCATATTAATTTTTCAATACAAGTAATGATAGTATTAGTAATCAGGACTAGGCAACTTAGCATTGCTAATGAGGTAAATAAGCTCAAGTCGCAGAAAGAAAAGAAAATACAAGAAAATACACAAAACTGAAACGAAAAAATAAAACCAGATCTACTGGAAAGCAATTTTGGTTGAATGAGTTCCGAGGGGATATTCCTAAAATATCTTGTGGCAGTTAATTCCATAGGTAAGGTCCAGTATGTGCAAATGCTCGATCGCCCACGATTTCTTATACATATAATGGAAAAACAAGCAATGTAGAATCTGTGCAATGATACGGGAAAAATTGTCCGATATCTAGAATAAAAGTAACCAAATAATTTTGAGCGGGCCTTGCATTCCATCTAATAATTCTCTCTTGCCATTCTTCGCATTCCACATCTTTCTGCAATTTGTTTAAATAATATTGTATATTTTGCAGCCCCCTCTCTCTCTCTCTCTCTCTCTCTCTCTCGCAATCTGTCTCTCTTCCGTACACTCTAGCTCTCCCTCTTTCTTTCTCCTCTCTCTTACTTCCTTCTCTCTTTCTCTCTCTCTCTCGATGACTACACTACTCTTTGCCCCTATCTATCCTACCTTATTTTTGAAATGATATGGGTTTTGTGTAATACCCCACTTCTTCCCTCTTCACTCCCTATCTCGTCCCCCCTCTCTCTCTCTCTCTGTCGCTCTCTCTCTCTTCCTCTCGCTTTCTCTCTCTCTCTTTCTCTTTCTCTATCTCCCTCAGTGTCTCACCTCTCTCTTTATCTCTCTCTGTCTCTTTTACTCTTTCTCTACCTCCTTATCTCTCTCTTTTACGCACGTTCTTCTCTCTCTCTCCGTTCACATGCTTATGAATTATAGATCGATAGATGAACCCCCATTCACTTTGCGGTCATGGTAACAATGCTTTCTGCGGATGAGAAACAGCATAGCAAACCTTTTTCCTGTGAATAACCGTGAAAGACTTAGCTTGATGCAAACAAAAATATGCAAAGAATGTAGAAAATATGCCCTCTGGCTTTTGTCCCTCCGTGTATGAATAATTATAATGAATAGTACCTTACCATTCATAATCGTGGAATATAGTCTGCATTGAATAGATTCGGATGTCCAATGTACGAATTCCATCAAATCCTCATAATTATGTACCAGATTGAATGTACGGTAACGCGTTTTTTAATCAAAAAAATCTGTATGAAAAATGATATGCTTAATATCAACACATACGACGGGAAGTTCTTTTGGCATGACGAATCATTTCAACAGGCCCAGCTTTTCTGATTTGCTTAATATCAACACATACGACAGGAAGTTCTTTTGCTCTTCCAGTATTTTCTTCCTTTTTCACATTTTTCATCACACGCATTCCTCCCATGCCGATATCATTGGCATTCTTGTTTCATCCCAAATTTGAAACGTGGGATTTGTTTATAAAAAGAGTAACGTTGACTGCGTTCTTATCTATGTTTACCAATGCCAAGCATTTATTCATTCATTCATACTTTCCATGTGGTCATCTTTTTAGATCTTAAAATAAAAAAATATATGATGCCATGCAGAAATAAAAGATACCATGCAGAAACTCCTGATTTGTTTGGATAATTTTGGTCAGCGCGCCGCGACCCGACTGTTTAGTAAAAGCTCATGAGGGCAAATAGTGCAAGCGCCAGATTAATTGAACTCGGTATTTGCCCTGTACATTTTGCATTCACATTTTGCACGAAATGACGTTTACACTGCGCTTGAAAGAGTTCCCCATTTGCTGACGCAGACCTACGTTAGGCAAGTGACGCCTTCTGTATATGTTGGGCTTTCCCAGTTGACGCAATGGCTTACCCAGAGGGTTGGTAGGGCGGAATGTTCCTCAATTGCCATAGTCAAAACAATACAGAACAATTTATTATTATTATTATAAACAATTTTGGGGGCTGTTTCTACAATCGGGTTGAGAGAATACCCTGATATACACAAAATGTTGTGATTTCCAAGTGTGTCACTCTCTGCTGTACCTTTTTTTTTTTTTTCAATTGTTTTTTTTTATTGATTCCAAACAATACAAATCACTTTTAGAAATAAAATACAATTGTTTTGTCTTAACATAATTTCAAAACATTTTCATAACAGATTGTACGATTGATGAAAACAAAAATGAAATCAATTGTAACATAAAACAAATGACCCCATCCAACCAAACACACTACTAACCCCCCTCCCTCCCCACCATTTTTTTCTTTCTATAATCTTTATTTTGATTTCACTCAATAATACATGATTTTTTCCTTTTTTTCAAATCATTTTCATTGAATTACATAACAGAAATACAGTAAAAATCACAACTAACATATTTCAATGACTTATATGATCCTATAATGAACAATAGATGATTAAGCTTGACACACTGAAATTATACATTACCAGAAGTACAATCAATCATCACTAAAACAATTTCAATGAATAACATAAACATACAACATTAGAAGAAAAAAGAAACCTTAAACAATTTTTTTTTTAATTAGAGAAATTGAGTGAAATCTTTCTTCTTTTACCCCTTGACTTCCCCAAACCCCTCCCTACAAAAACAAAACAAAACAAACACACCCGCACACACGCACACACGCAGCCACAACACACACATACACACGACGAGCACACATTCACACATCCTCTCTTTCACCCCTCTCTCCCTCACTCTCTCACTCTCCCTCTCCTTACCCCTGGATATCGCCCCCAGTCCTGCCATTTCGGTGCAATCTCTCCCATTTTAACAAATGCTTATCTAACTTATTCCTTTTAATAGCTATTGCTTTTCTTCATTTTGATATTCTAACAAAGTTTGAAAACATCTTTCCTGAGTAGGAACTCTCCCTCTGACCTTGTCTTAAAAATAATATATTTCATTAAGAAAATCACAGTATTGCAAAATTTAATTTCAGGTTCAGATCCAGTGATTCCCACATGTATTTCTTTCCACTCTGCCTTCCGAAGACTTCCTAAACCTAGTTTTTCAATAACCATTTGCCATAAGGCCTTTACATCACGACAAACCCAAAATAGGTGTTCGTATGATTCCGGTGCTTCCTTGCAGAATGAACAGTAATTGTTATCAACAAACCCAAATTTAAAAAGATGTTCATTGGTATATATTGCACCATGAAGTAATTTATACTGAAATTCCCTGACTTTCGGTAAAATTGTTGTAGTTCTGATTCTTATAAATATTTGTGAAATTTCTTTTTTTGAAAAATCAAAATGGTTGTGATCATCTTTTATTCGGAAAGTATACAGGTGCTGGAGATTAGTTACAAAATTACCTTGTTTTTCCCAACATACTCGCACACACGCACACACACACACACACACACACACCCACACCTCATACCCGCACACACACCTCACACCGCACACACACGCACACGTGCGCTCATCCCCACACACAGTCATTTGGATTAGCATGGGATTGGCACTTCATAAAGATCTCTATTTTGCTACTGCATAATTTTTGTTCCTCTTCAACTGATCGATCGGACTGTCATTTCCACATAGCCACATTGGTTATTCGTAAAATATGATCAACTCATACCAATTTTTAAATAATGTGTGACTTAAAAAACTTGTGTAAATCAAATCTTACCGTAGAAGTATAGTCTATTATCAAAAGTAGTCTACAATATCTGTATTTTAATTGGGATAGGGCCAGAACGATTCTTAGCAATTTCATAATAAAGCAGCCATATCATCAGGGCGTTTTAATTTGACTCATAGTCAAATACGCCACCAAATGAATGATCCTTTTCAGTTTTCTGTCATCCTCGCTTTAATAATCAGATACCCATTCTTTCAAACCCATCAAGCTATAGAGCACACAAATCCGAGGTCACACCCTTCATTCACGTTATTATATTTAACCCAATATTCAGTTCATATTGCGCTAGTTCGTAAATAAGGCGTTGGTGTGTCCTGTGTCTCTAAACTGCGAACCATGTAACTCCCTTATGAATCATCGAACAAATAACACAGGGGTTTGATTGCTTGTATAATACCCTTTTCCTAAAAATGGAAGAAAAGCATTTTTCGTCTCGGTTAGCGGATCAACCTCAAAAAGAATTTTCGATCTTCGGTCGTCCGTGACAGTGCTTATGAACGTTGAGAATTGAATACAAGGTATGCAATAGCACTTTGATATCAAGCTGTTATTGCATGTTCACACAGTATTTTCCACAAGCTCATTGCTGCAATTTAGTTTGCAGAAATAGTGTGAAATATAATTAACATGATCGAAGTTTCGGTATTTTTAAATGAATGCTATACAAGTACATGCATGGTTGAGGAAAACTTGAAAGTTTGGTATTACATTGGAAGGAAGAAAAGGCATCGCCAAAATAAGGCATCCCCTAAATAAGCCTACATTTAACATTTCTATATAAATATGTGTGTGTGTGTGCCAGGGATCGAGTGTGTCAGGGAGTCAGTGCAAGGAGTGTGGATCTATCTACACTCGTTTCATTTCCCTTTCAAATACATGCCTTCTTACTTCTATATTGCTTGCTTTTATAGCCAGGTTTTCGTAGCTATTCTGAGCATATAGACATTAAACAATTTAGTTATACAGGTATTTTTTTTCTCCACTTTTATGAGACCACTTTGTATCCAATAGTCGAGGGCAACGTGTGAGTCTGCAAATATACTTCGCATTGATTCCCGCGTTGACCTTTGGTCATCCGGGAATGAAAAAAAAATGCCCTGTGTCCTTATTTTTTAAACATTTATTCAACGGTATCAGCAAGGAAACCGCCCAATGATTCAAAAGAAAGTTGGTAAACAACACAGGAACAAAAGGACTAGCTAAAGTTTATATTCGATAAGAGAACGAGGTTAAATGAGTATTTACTTAAAGGTACTATGTCCCATTTGCAGGCCAAAAAAATGAAAAGGTTAAATTCCAACGGCAATTGAAACGGCAATTGAACTTCCCTAAAAAAAAGGGGGTTGAAATTATCTTTAAGTGGGAAAATAACGACTATTAGTTGTCGAATCGACTTAGGAGCTATAGAGCCAGGAAGTAATAGTCTGATTTTTCAGACCATTGTACTGAGTGGTCGTACGTTTTATGCTGCGCAAAGATTCAATCAGTTTAATTTTGGCCATTACAAGAAGTGGGTTATTGATGAGTAGACAAATGCGCATGAAACCTTTACAGCTCATTGTATGTATGTTATTACCAAAGATGAAAAGGCCAGTCAGTCACTCAATAGGGTCTGACAGTGAAGTCTAGCAAGTAAAAGGGTTTCCTTGCATAATTTGAATATTAAGACACTGCTAACGTTTAAATTTCACAGATAGGACATACAGGACATATTCATAATTCCTGCAAAGTTCTACAGAATTTGATGTTGGCTGCAAAAGGGACATAGATTGTACATTCTATTCTCAAATCACGGAATTATTGAGGACGGAATTATTGAGGACGGAATTATTGAGGACGGAATTTATTCGAGCGATTGAGTTAAGAACTCGTCACAAGCCCCGAGCTCTATGTGAATGTAAAATAATATTTTGTATTCATGTGATACAAGAAGGAAATAGATTGTTTTTGTTAAATGTGAAATATACAAGAAATGTACACAACCGCATGCATTTATGGTTAGTAATAGTTTGGAATGTACACTTTGTCTTTAAGATTGATTTGATCACATGCATTCAATAGGTTTAGATTGATTCTGAATGTAGCATACTGTGTGTACAATAAACGACATCATTACAAAATAACCATATTATTCTGTATTTAAAAAAACAAAACAACAACAACAATAAAAACAAAGATTGTTTTATCCAAATATTTTGTCAGGGGAAGTATAGACATGATCGTCTGTTACTTAACGTGCCAAATATTTGTCTGGGGCAAAATGTTTGCATAACGCTCACCAACTAACCGACCATAGACTTCAAAAAGCTCTCCGAAACTATCCCGCTACATTTTTATGTCGATTTTGTTTTTGTCTTTGGTGTTATAGAAGTCATTAGGCTCTCATTATTGATATCTGTATATTTATACTTCTACTCCCACATGTCCAATGCTGGAGATTCCGTAAGATCGGTACAAATTTTAAAACCCTGTCATCCCCGAAAATCCAAAACAAGCAACAACAACAACAAAAAAAAAGCAATGAAAAAGATCTTCCAAATATCCTGATATCATTGGGTTATTATGGTTATGCCAGCACAGTAGGTCTATACCTCACGTAGCTGTAATGAAAACTGCTAATAATATTGAAAACCAACTGTATCTCTTAATTCCCTAAAGTTCTAATTCTTCTTTTTCTCACCCCCTCTCTCTCTCTCTCTCTCTCTATCTCGTTATTCCTCCTTTCTATGTATCCCAATTTCCGCTATTCTATATTCACCATATTTATTAATTCGAACTTTTTGTTTCCTTTCGCTTCGTTTCTTTATCATATTTTATACCCCATTTTCTTTTCTCAGTCTGTTTGTTTCTCTATCTCCTCTTGCTTTCTTACCTCATTCTCAATCTCAAGTGTTTCTCATTGTCGTGTACATGTTTATTTCTCCAATTATATCAGTATTCCTCGATTACTCTGGAGTTCCCATTTCATGCTTGTTGTCTCCCTCCCCTCTCTCTCTTTCGCTCTCTCTTTCTCGCCCACTCTCTCTTTCTTTCTTTCTCTCTCCCTCTCTCGCTCTCGATTTCCCCTTTTCTCTTCTGTCCCTGCTGCCACTTCTCTATATCCCTGCTCGTTCTATCACACATCACACACTTAAATCATTCCCCAAATCTTACTCGACGAAATTTGTTCTGTATCTTAGGCTAATTTGTTCCTTGTTCCTTAAAATATTATAGTTATATTCATAATTGTGTATTTTATATGCTCGTAGTTTTATGCTTTAGGTTCAATATATTAAAGTTGTATAGATATATTGTACATTCTTTGTATTCGTATTTGCATTTGTATGTATAGCGTCATGAGCGTCATGCCTGACAGACCTGGTGCGCTTTATAAGAAGCCACCATTATTATTATTATTGTTTTTGTTTTACCGTCTACGCTTTACCATGGCTATAAAATGTTTTTCTTCAAGACTGTCAACATTACCTTCTCTCTCTCTCTCTCCTTTTATTTTCTCTTTCTATTCTCTCTCTCTATTTCCCTCTTTCTTTTATTTCCAGCTCCTTCCCTTTACCTATCATTCGGAAATGGAATTGCCCAATTCTTTCCACCGATTCATCCAAATCCCACAAGTTTGCTGACACACAAAAAGGTTCACGTCCCAAAGAAAAGCATATTCAAACGGAATATAATAGTACCTCCCATGCTTGGATGGGCACCATGAATTCGATACAGGTATGAATTATGACATGATACCGACTGGTATACTGCATTATCATTTTGCGTTCATTTCGCCATACCACTGGCGTATATACTGCAGTACCATTCTCCAAGGCTGGCGTTCCAACACCTTGGATCTATTTTGCTTCCAAACATTCTTGCCAACTTTGTGACGCCACGGAAGAAAATCACCACCAATACTTTGCTCCACGATTAGGGGTACTTTCTTCACCCCTTGTTGATGGTTTATTCTTCAACTGGACTCGATTCTCCGGTCCTTAAGAAAGATTTTAATGACAGATTATATAAGGAAGTTTTGGAACAAACCACCGATTTTGGATACATTTTCGTAACGGGATAACCACGCCCTGTTTAGGGTCGTTCTAGTGTGGTGGGGAACGGCGGTTTGTACGTCAGCTCGTTCGGCTTGGCGTTGTAACTTGGGCGGATACAAAAACACCATGGCTGTTTACACTGCTAGAGACTTTCGAGTCTTTTGGATGCTGGGAGTGTTAACATGTTGCTTATTCACAAATACCGTAAGTATAGTAATGGTTAAAAATATATTAAAATATATGACCCAGTAACATTGACATCGACGTACAACCGTATAGCTACTGTATCTCAAATCTTGATGCATATAAATCTTACCTTTGATTATAATGCATCTGTAACACAAAGTTAATAATAACTATTTATTGTAAAATTACGATTAATTGAAGGAGATCCGATTGTAGGGAAATAGAAATCGTAATCGTTATTTTAATGTTCGTGGTATTATAATCGTGTATGTAAATTTAAGACAAGAAAGTCAATTACATCATATTGAATCCTTTAATTTGTACCTGATATCATAACGGATAATTTCGATCTTCTAATGTTGCATACCACATAATGAGGATGCTTGTTGGTGCAATATAGTGCTAAAGAGGTCTCGTGGTATAGCGATTCATTCACTTGACTCTCAATCCAGCGGTTGAGGGTTCGAATCCCAGGCGGGTACTCACGTTTTTTTGGCAGGACATTAATCCATATTTGCCACTTTCCACCCCGGGTGTTGAATGTATACCTGGCAGGATTTATTCCTTACAAGGCGATGAGCGCTGATTACGACTACCAGAGGTTAATCCCGGATAATAATATCCCAACTTATTTAGAAGCGCATAAGGACGATATATCATAATGTGATATCTGCAATGCAGATAATAATTATAATAACAATAATGATAATGATATTAATACAAAATTGTAAAAGTAATAATGATTATCATTATTGTTATAATAATTATTATTATCATTATTATTATTATCATTAGTAGTAGTAGTAGTAGTAGTAGTAGTAGTAGTAGTAGTAGTGGTATAATTATTATTATTACTATTAAGCCACAAGTTGACTATTTTGATTTTGACACAGCCACTTCAAAGTTAGAGGATTAGAAGTTGTGTCTATAACGTCAAATTAAATCATAAAACAGAAGTCAATATAGAGTAAAGTATAAATAAAAACCCAAACATGTCTGACATTGGGGGTAATTATAATTATGCGATAATCGGGTAGGCCTATTAATTTTCTCATTTTGCAGTAATACTACTCTATTTCAATCAGGTCAAAATCTGCTCAAAGATTATTGGCAGGTCATATTCGGCATGTTCGGAGTGTGAAATATTATAAAACCATAATTTATGACAGTGCATTGTATCAGTGAGATTTTAATGAGTTTTAGGGGTAAAGAAGGTGAGATTGATGTCGATGCAGGAATCTCATTTAATTTAAAAGAAAAGGCTTCACTATAACACTACCCCCCAGCGCAGAAGGGTCACATAAAGAGCGCGGCCAGTATGATTTCTTGAGAGGAAGCTTTGTACGAAAGGTAAAATCAGAGGCTGTCTTATATGTTCTCAAAAGAGAAATGTCTGACTATTATACATACATCGGATATCAAGTCCAATATTTATATCATATTTTCATTTCTTAATTGTCACGTTTAGTACTCTATACACCTTGATATAATAGAATAAAGAAAGAAAACAGTACCCGCTAATTCAAATTTTCACTAGATTGATATAGCAATGGATATATTAATTTAGACATTCATGTAATTAATTCGTCATGCACACGATCAGTCCCTCATATTGTTTTTTGTTTTTTTAATGCTCAACACATTATTACTAGCTGGGGCATTGTTTCTCCGAGTTATGACGTAATTCAATAAACTTTTGGCCAATCAGAGGGCAAGAATTATTTGTACGCGGTACAAAAATGTTTCTATTGACTAAAATGGTCTTTCAGTCCGACGTGTTCACTCATTTGTATTACTAGCTCCTTTGACAGAAGAGGGATAAGCGTATCAGGACAATTGCCCCCAGTGGAAAATCACCCCCCCCCCCGGAATTCACCCCGGAAAACTATCCACCCGAAGTACAATACCCCTCCTGAAAATTACCCCCAAAGACAAGCACCCCGAGGACAATTACCCCCCACTCCTGAAAATTACCCCCTAGGACAATTACCCCCCGTCCCCCCCCTGCTCATTAAAGGGGAAGTCTTCCGGAAATTTTCCGGGGTTAACTGTCCTCGGGGGAGGGGGAGTAGTTTTCCGGGGTAATTCTCCCGCTGGTAATTGGCCGGGGGGTGATTGTCCACGGGTTAATTGTCCTAGAACCGGCAGGAAAAAAAGGAATAACTAGCAAATTTCTTTTGAACATCCCAGAGCTAGTCGAGCCCAGACGATAATCCTCATGCTTTTTAAAAACAAAACAAAATCTGTTACTCTTTGAACAATAGTGATCGACCTGACCTGTCCGAAATGTATTATAGTTATATATATATATATATACATTTATAAGCCACATTAATCATTTAATTCTTTGATGTTCTGAATATAAAAATAATCGAATGTCGGAATGATATATTACAAATAGGCCTACTTTTATTTAAAGAAATTTAAACTATTTTCAAATTTTCGTCACCATATATATATTTAAATCTTACAATCATGTTTCACCCCATAAGTAGATGATTTTTAAAGCTCAATAATATATCAATGGCAATGACTTAATAATCATCACGCTAATGGTAATATTAGATAAAGATCTGCATATGGGAGAGAGTGGGAGAGAGGTGAGAGGAAGAGAGGAGCTAGGTTATTTCTTCTTTCTTTCTTGATTTGATTTTGTTTGGCAATTATTTTTTCCACACACTATTTTATGAATTATTTATTTATATATATATATAATATATATATATATACATATATACTGAGCGATGACGTTATAACTTATAGCTAACTAACAATTAAACTCGACGCACTAATAAGTGGCAGTTCAAGACTATTGAAAGTATAGTAGTAGCGCGTAAATTGAAATCAAAACAAATTTTGCGGTGCTGGTAATACGGTGCCAGTGGTGTGACTAGTGGATCAGTATGCTGAGCGGGGTATACTGTTGGTAGATTTTCCATCTAAAAGAACAATTTTGTGAGTCGATATGAAGTCGATTCATGTCATGGTGAACAATCTCTGGTACACAACATTCGTCCAAAATCCCAGGTGTAAAAAGCAAAGGTAAAGACAAGGGGGTAAAGAAACTTGTAGTTGTACTCATCTCTCTTGGAAAGTTTGGTCGGAAACGAATTTTACTCGACGAGCACCGAGCTTCTTCTCCCGCTAGTATCGGGGTGGGGGATGAAGCGAGGGGCGAGAGTTTTCGTATTCCGTAACCAGTATGCCTGGCTTTGGTTGAGTGTTGAGTGACCTGTTGAATTGATCAGTGTTGGCTTGTTGGGAGAATTTCAGGATAACCTACTATTTAATTTTAGGCACATATGTGACGAGTGACTGCTTGCTTGTTTTTTGGTGTGTGTGAATGGATGGACATTCATTCATTAACAATATTTACGCCTTTTACTTTTTTAAAAATTTACTTTGTCTTTGTAATTGTAATTGAATGATCAAAATGTAGTTCAAGCTAGGCTCACACTGGTGGGGGCTTGGGGTCTTGACTTATTTTCAATTCCATATATACAAGTTTGTTTGTTCGTTTGTTTGAATGGTTTTATTTCTGCGTTCAAAAAGATACAAATTCAAACTCAATTAAATTACAAAAATTTGAACAATAACAAATACAATGAATAACATGTTTACAAAAGTAATTAAAAAGAAGGTCATGTACAATTATATCATACAATAAACATGTACGAAGCATACACAAAAGATAACAAATACATAGTAAACATTTTTCAATAAATTAGAGAGGTAATTAGAACGCAGGAGACCACCATCGTGAGCGGTTAGGCTGAGATGGATGGTGGCCTCATAAAAAAAAATTGGCGACATAACTCTATTGGAAAAACTGAGTGATCAAGTGGGTGCAGAAAGCAGTTGCATGCTAAAGTATAAAATAAGTCACAGATTTATACTAATTTAAAGAGTGATTTATAAATGTTTGTGATATCACATGATTTTCAACAAAATGTGCGTTTCTCCATTTCTGTTGCAAACTGATCTGACACATTCCCAAATAGCCAGATAGGACTGGCGTACTGATTGGCCAGGGGGGCAGTTATATAACGCCCCAAATTAAATTCAAACAGGGTATATTACTAATTCGATATGAGTGATTTACAAATGTTGCTGAAATGCAGGCACGGATCCATGTGGCGATTTTTCCGGCCCGCCCCTCCCCTTAGCCCCCCAAAACAGTAAAATAACGTAAATTTAACCTTTTTTAAACAAAAAACAAAAGCATGTCCCTCCTGACAAAAAAAAAAATATATATATATTTTCGCCCCCCCAAATAGTGGTTCTTCTCTCCATCACTCGACGCCCTCCCCGCTTATTCATCGGCTTGATGAATCGTTGCTAAATATTTTCTTACGAATTGGGAAAAAAATAAAATAAATAAGTGCTCTTACCCTTACTCGGGCCTATGGCACTAGTATATAGTGCACTTTCACAAGGGGCATGCTTTGATCGTTTCGACATGCGCATTAGCGTCCACACTTACATGAATGTCTAGCGAGTGGGAATGAAGAAACCAATAATACATGTGAGAAATGAAGCATGCCCGGTGGGGGTGCGAACATGCACTATTAGGCCATATATTTCATATTTATTTCCAGAATGGACAAGGAGTCTCGGACCTCCAGATCGACAGCACCACCTCCTTCGGTTTTGAAATCTCATGGATGGTGTCGGGAGCCTGGGACTACTACGTCATTAGTGCCTCTCTCGGATCTGGTGAGGTCGCCCTGGATATCCGATGAACTCCACCTCAACATCTGCACAACTGATCCATCTGTACCCTAATACAGCTTACGATATTCAGGTACAACCTAAGCAGAACTCTGGAGGAGAAGGCCAAATGGACACTACGTCGGGCACAACTGATGGTAATAACTGTCATATTAAAGTATGTCACTTACACCGGGTCTCCACACGCCCCTCTCTCAAAAAAATGAAATGGAAGCTCTCATTACCAATCATGTGAAAGAATATGTTTTGACTAATACGTGATGATACAAATTTTGCAGGGAAAGTCGGGAAACCGCCTACGAATTGATATATTTGGTAAATTATTATATCTATTGGGACCAAATAGATATCTCGTACGTGGTCGCGTAGTCCCATATAGGCCTACATCTTTCTGTGTACAGTGCTTGTAACTTTACCAAGACTGGGCCAAATTTCTTATCATTTTGATGATTCCAGAACCTTGCAGTACACACCAATACTTATATGCTAGATGATCAACCTTTTCTGATCGATTCCACAACGTTTCTTTCACAATGCAATCGCATGACCAGAAAGTTAAAGTTACAAGCACTGTACACAGAAAGATGTATATGGGACTACGCGACACATGCACGTGCGGGATATCTATTTGGTCCCAATAGATATAATAATTCACCAAATATATCAATTAGTAGGCAGTTTCCCGGCAAAATTTGTGTCATCATCACGTATTAGTCAAAACATATTCTTTCACATGATTGGTAATGAGAGCTTCTATTTCATTTTTTGAGGGGAGGGGGGGGGGGGCGTTTCCAAAACTGGTCTTTACCTTTAAATTTAATTAAATTGAAATTTATTTTTATTTCCTTATTCTTATAATCATGCAATATGGTTAAGAGGTCAGTATGTACAATAAAATGATAGATCAGACAATATTTCAACTTTTTTTTTTAAAATTTAAAATTGATTTATTTTTTATTTTTTGCCAAAGCCAAATTAAGCTTGTTTTATCATGTGCTGCGATTTGAGAGTTCATGTATTGCATAAGTTGAATGGCTGCATGATCGGGCAGCGAATTTGTGTTCGCTTTTTTGTACAGATTTACCGCATATTGCCAGTTACGCTGCCATTGCATGGGCGATTTCTTATTTTTGAAGGCATACCATGCTAAAACTTCCTAATTCTTATTTTCAAATGTTGGCAGGTATGTTTTAGACCAGGGCTGCTTAAAGTCCGGCAATCTAGACCACCAGGGTGGCTCTGGTTTTCATTTTGTAAAAACAGTATCGACTCCCCCTTGATCATTCTTCACCATAGGCAGGGCTTTACACAAATTCTTTCATAGAAGGGGGGGGGGTCTGGATTCTGATGAAATGTGAGGAAGTCAGAGTTGCACACAGGGCGGAGTCATGGTTGTTGACTGTGCGCAGTCAAATAGCTCTTATAATTTTTATCTTTTGATCCGATCTAGAATGCTCTGGATGACAAATTATACCTCTGCAGAAAGTGCAAACATTGCTGGAAAACATCACTATGAGTCCATTTCTGTTGGAATACTTTGTGCCGTTCATGAATAAGAGCAAAATAATAGAAAATAATCATTGTAAACGTAGTCTCTAAGTTGGCAATGCAGTGTAAAAGTTTGTAATTGGACTTTTTTCATGTATAAATTGGCAATTTTCTGTTGATGTTTTAGTAATTTCGATTCACACTGCTTCATTTCATATACATTTTAATTTTTTTAACTATGAAAGAGTGGAATATACAAATAATTGTTGCCAATTTGAGGCTGGAGAACTGATTTATTTAGTCCTTTACCATGTTTCTACTTACATTTTCTTCACAAAGTCTCCCGCATAGAGGTGGAGGTAACCAGCCCAAACTTTATCAGAGTTCTTTACACCTTGCCCGATGGCGAGCTTTCTTCCAATCAGCAAATAAGACTTGGTCATTTTGGGACTACACCAAGGGAGGTTGGTAACCAGCCAGTAGGTGATGCGGGCACCGCCTTCTTCACTTCATTTCCCGCTGTCTCACCGGGAGATCTACTGTACGCATCAAATGCTCCAACGAGTAACCCGACCAACTACTTGAATGAGATCCACTTCAGAAATCGTAAGTATTTCTTCCAGGAAACTTGGAATAGATGATAGCAAAGACTTTCGAAAAATAAATCCAAGGCATTCCAGTAGCCTTGTACATCACCTGTTGAAGTATGTGTACATTACAATGATGTATTATATCATCCTAACATGATACGGCATAGGGTGCTGTAATTGGCCTTTCGTTGGTTTTTTCAATAGTCTTTGCAATTTTGTTGAATGATAGTTAAAATATACAGATGATGAACCCCAAAAGACATTTCAAATAGCTTTGTGCTTGGTGGAAACCAAAAGTTTTACAATGAAGTTGCAAGTTTTGATCATCACATTTTTGTTTTCAAGTAACTATTATTTTCACTCCTAAAGGTTAGTTCAGATAAGGCGTTGTAAACTGCTGCTGTTGCAAAAAAAAAAAAATTAAAAAAATGTGTAAATGGAAGGTAACTGCGTATCACAAAGGACTTGCGCATATTTACTGAGATTGTAAGATACAGAAATATGCAGTGTTTTTCACTTTACGTTATGAAGAAAAAGGTCACAGGTTTTCTGCTTCATATCTAAACGAGCCTTAAGGGTAATTGCAGCTTTAGAAATTTGAAGATTTGTACTTTCAGATTTCACCCTATCAGAAGTATGATGGCAAAATACAATGCTAAAAATTATAATTTTGGCAGATTCTTAATGGAGCCAAAATGATTTAGTTTGGCAAACTACACTATGTTATTCTTTTTGGGAGGGGGAGGTCACTTTATGTTCAAAGTTGTAGCACATAATCAGATTCGAAAAATACCCCTATTTTTGCATTTTTCAAGAACAGTTCCCACAAAATATGACTCCTTGTTGCATTAAAACATGCCTTCTTAATTTAACCCTATTTATCCCTGCTTATCAAGTACGGAGTACCCCATTTTCACAAAACTGTGTTCAAGCATACAGTGTGAAAATGTGACCCTTTTTCATCAAACTTCTTTTTTACGTAACTCTTAAAAAAAAACATACTCTTTATTTCAAATCAAATCCAACCAACTTTTTTTGAAATCTGTAAACGTTGAAACGTTCTTGAGCATTCCCGAATATCCCTTTTTTTGCAAATTTTGTGGACTGCACTTTCATGCCACATGTGTGTGTGTGTAGTGACATGTACACATTTATGTCTAAATTGCATGCTAATTTTAGCAAGACTGGGCTAATTTCTTATAATTTTTATAGTACCAAAACGTCACAGTATATACCAGTACTTATGTGTTACAAAACTATCCTGCATATATACAAATTAAGTCAATATAAAGTGATACCAGTGGGTGACAGCCGTGTTGATGATGAATATCCCTTTATTCCTTCCATCGAAGCTCCCAATCCCCCCCAGAATGTCATGGTTAATCCATCGTCCAGCGATGCTTTTGAAGTGACCTTCGACCTTCCAACAACTGGTGGCAACTATGACGGATTTAAGATCCGTGTCAACGACGAAGTGCGGGAGACTCTGATAGGCAGTGCCACAACGTCGGTGATCATCAACGGTTTGGCCCCAAATACTCTGTATACGTTCAATGTAACGTCTTTTGTGGGTATCGGTGGGGATGAAGCAGAAAGCGAAATCTTCAGTGACACCCGAATTCTAGGTAAGAGGTTGTGTTTTCTCACATAATTTTATTTTTCAAGTATGTATGGGCATGAAAAGAGAGGTTCTTGAGGTCAGATGCTTTTATTAAGGTTACAGGAACATTGATAAATGTGGAGGCATATCATAGATGCAGTGGCATTCATCTTGTTTCACTTTATATTTTCCATGTTTTTCCACAATAGTATATGTTTCTACTTTGTCTTGTGTAATTTTCTGAACTGTTTCTTTCATAATTGTTGTTACAGTGTAAATACCTTTAGCATCCCTTGGGATGGGTATGCGCACATTAGAAATGTTTCTATTATTATCAGATGGGCTGTATATAATACAGACCACCTTATGTTTTCGTTAGATAATTTTTCTTATTTCTAACCACTTTTTTGTCATTAAGATAACTTGAAAATGGCTCAATCAAATGCCTTGAAATTTGGCAAACATATGTATAGGCATATGGACAAGGCACAGTAAGGTTTTCAACCTTGACCATGACTGATGACGTCATCTAGGCGCCATTTTGTGAATTTTTCTGAAAATCAACTCATGATCATATCTTCATAACAGAAAGTCATTTCTCATTCACATTTATCATGATCAAGGTCAATATCAGTCCGGTCAATTTCGGGTAAAAAAACGCGCGCGTACGCCATTATTAGCATTAGCATTTTATAATTTAAAAATTGCGCACATGCGCATGCGCGCGCATTTTAGTTCGTCACAGCCGAACGCAAAATAATTCCTCCTATTTTTTTTGTTGACACGATATTCCTCATTTTTTCCCGAACAATTTGATACCATGTTTATCTCTTTATGACCATTAATAAAGGAATGAGCGAGCTCTTGTAATACATAGCATATATGGGCAAAAACATGCCTATACAAAATCCATTATAGCTCTTGGGATGCTCGGGGACACCCAATTTTTGTTCATATTTTGATAGAGTATGAGTCGGAGATATGATTTCATGTCTCATTTGGCCATTAAAAATATTCTGACGTCATCATAATTGCCTTGGAACTCAAAATACAAATTCGAATATTTTGAAGTCAGCATATTTATGGAAAATTGATTGTATCTCTGTAAATATTGATCAATTTTCTTCCAAATTTCAATATGTGGTAGCTTAAACAATTCTCTACAAGCATTATAACCACCATTTTTCATCTTGATGACGTCATCATAGTGAAAATTTCGATTAAAGGCCAGATGTCAGAAATTTCTTAAATTGCCTTTTATGCCTATAGAAGGTGCATTTTCGTTCATATCGTGAATCTACATGACATTGTTTTTGTAGCAGTTTCTCGCTTATTTTTGCTCTATTTTGTCTCAAATTTTAGTTGGAACAGCCCACCTATACTTGTTCCAAACAAGTATTACATGTCTAGTTGTTGATGTTTTTGTTATCATAATTGACATTATTACTATTATTTTTGTTATTATTATTAATATTATTATTAGTATTAGTAGTAGCAGTAGTAGTAGAAGTAGTAGTAGTAGTAGTAGTAGAAGTAGTAGTAGAAGTTGAGTTGATTTTATTGACTCTTTTGACCCCCTTTTGGGGTATGAGAGTACAACCAAATACATAAACATATCAAGGTGTACGTGCATACCTGCCAACTAGTAGAATTAGCAGTAGTAGAAGTAGTAGTAGAACTTGAGTTGATTTTATTGACTCTTTCAACCCCCTTTTGGGGTATGAGAGTACAATCATATACATAAAAATATCAAGGTGTACGCGCATACCTGCCAACTGTTCCGATTTAATCAGAATATTCAGATTTTTCAAAATTCTGAATGACCAAATATTTATTTTTTAAAGCCAAATATTGAAATTTGGCTTGTTTACCATGTGCAGCGATAAGAGAGTTCGCGTATTGCATGCGTTGAATGGCTGCACGACCGAGCAGCGTATTTGTATTGGCCTTTTTGTACAGATTTACAGCGTATTGCCAGTTACACTGCCGCTGCATAGGTAAGGCCGTGCGATCGCCTGTTCAATACCCACGTATGCATGCCTGTAACCCTGCAGGCGCGCTGTCCCTTGACCCCGCTGGGTTCTGCGCCCCCAGACCCCCGCTAAGGGTACAGATTTCTTCTTTTCAAATGTTGGCAGGTACCGGCATGTACATGTAATATAAAATGAAAATTAATAATTTGTTTTTAAACTACAGTATAAAAATAAACAATACTTACAAAAATATACTACAAGGTAAAAGTTTTACCGGTATATGAAATTTATAAACGTAAAAAAGTGATACTAAACCGTACATGTAGAACATATTACAAGTCAAGCAGTGAAGGTGGCTTAAACTACTCTATCACTACTTGATATTACTTCCTTACATACATACATGTATATATCTATATATGTTTGAGTCCTGAGCTCTTTAGTTTAATAATCAGATAAAATGCTGGACAATTATACAGATTAGGTAGTAGTAGTAGCCTGGAATAATTTGTTTTTACCATGGGGCACTTCCCCCCCCCCAAAAAAAAGCCCTGTGAACCTTCTCACCTGGGCTCTTTTGTAATACAAATTTTCATTGAATTGGTACCCATGATACTCCTAAATTCATCATCATTTATTTAAGTCGGCATTTTCCCTCTTACAACTTTACAAGTTACATGGGGTCCATTACTGACTTTCATCCCATGATGACATTCTCTCTATTTCTTCCTGTTCTGCATGTTACGGTCATTGCGATCGCCTCTAGCTCCAGCAGATATGGCGCGACAGCGTGCGCACCGGTACTACCGGCGCGGTATAGCTGCTGCTGACTGCCGCACTGCACTGCGAGCTTCTGTTGGTTTTATCGGTAATACTCATAGAGATGTGGAGATGGGCGATATAGCACCATCTTGCGGCGAATAAACCTACATTTGTTTACAATATGGCTGCCCCCAGACACTGATAAATTCGGGAAAGAAATTCTGCACGCTAATCTTACTTCCATAGTTCCATTCCATTTCCTTGATTTAAGGTTTGAAACTCAATATTGTGTGAAAGTCATAACAGAAAAGATAATCTTTATTTTGATAATTCCACAGGGGCTATTTTTAATTTTTCAATCGTCCCCATGAGCAATCTGACGGAGGCGATTTTGTAGCTCACGAGGGCCAATCGCCTGCCGCCCGTGTATTTCGAGCGTTGCTTCATTCTTTTCTTTTTATTGTGATTATTTCTGTTACTGCCACAGTGAACTTTAACCTCATCCTGAGAGAGGAGACAGTCCTTGGTCTATCCTGGGGCCAACCCGAAGGCACGGACTTTGACAGTCTTCAGCTGGTAACATCCTTTCCACCGGACAGTAGAATCACAGATTTGTCAGCCGACTCCCTTGCTTTCAACTTGACCGCGCTTACTCCTGGAACCGAGCACACCGTGTCTCTTTACAAGAAGATGGGCAATGACAGAGGGGATCTCGTCACACAGAATACATTTCAGACATGTTAGTATAAAACTGAAAGGAAAATCTGACCCTTGTATAGGACTCCACGCTTCCTTTTTTTTAAAGGCGATCTGGATTGACCTTTTTAGTCTCTGTATGAGCCCTATGTAAACATGAAAACGTTGGGGAGTCTGGACTTGTATTTTGGGCGCCCGTGAGAATCCACTCTTTCTGAATCTGATTTAACTCTTTATATGCCACACAAATAGTCTCCTGTGCAATATTGCATTATCATAGGATAGATGTACCAAAGGCTTCACGATTATTAACTGTTTCCAGTGCAAGATTAATCTATTTTGGTGTTAAAAGGGATGTCTTGGAGCTAACCAAGTTCGGAAATGGGTAACTTTCCAAAGCTATCGTGTTGCGTAAAGCAATCCTTCAGTCAATTGGTGCCTATATATTGTTTTGTGCAAATTTGCACAAGTGGCAAACAGCGACCGAGTAGAGAGGCAAGAAAACAACCAAAGATTTTACACAAACAAACAAACAAATCAAACTTATGGGTGGGTTTTCATGTTCCTGGATCACAGATGTAAGATACCATAAATGTTACTACAAATAAATGGTTTCTCCTGACTCAAATCACATTATGTATGTGCAAGAGTAAGCAACATTAGAAAGGTCTTTCAGATACGTAGGCGGGATGGGTCCACAGCTCG
Organism: Mesocentrotus franciscanus; assembly: GCA_037976565.1. NCBI lineage: Eukaryota > Metazoa > Echinodermata > Echinoidea > Camarodonta > Strongylocentrotidae > Mesocentrotus > Mesocentrotus franciscanus. The sequence continues at coordinate 16,897,808 of CP137681.1, read as the reverse complement.
ACACGTGATTGTGAGGATCATAATTAGAATATTTCATCCCAGTCATTTTTCGATGGTTATGTATATTGACCATATGGTAAAATATAGGTATATTTTTGCATCGTAACGTATCCAAGCAACCCTGCTCATACCATACCCATTGTTTTCTAATGTGGCCGGGCATAGTGCTGGACAGTGTGAAAAAATACAAGGCACAACATCGCAAATCCCCTTTATTTTATATAACAAAGTATAATAACGGCTATCCAATAAAAGAAGATATTCACCGGAGGGTGTAATATACGTTATGTGGACTGCAACGGAGTTTATATTTCCCTCGTCTTCATAAACCCATGGGAAAATATAACTCCCTCCCATGGTCCAAAGAATGTGATATTGGACAACTTACCAGTCAATATCTGTGTAATACATTTATTCTCCCATTTCTTTCCAGTGCCTGGCACCGCAAACACCATCACCTTCTCTGTGAATGAGAATGGTGACCTGATATTGAACTGGATAGGTCCACTAGGAGTGGTGGATTATTATGAGGTTACTGCCACCCCCGGAGACTTGGTCTTGAACATCACAGCGAACACGTATACATTCACTTCTCTGGACCCGTCGACCACTTACACGTTCAGCATCAAAACTTTTACGGGTGGCTTTGAGTCGACAGGCACAGCTATGGAAAACAGATTTACAGGTAACTTGCAAAGATTGGTTTCTACTGTGCATTGACTGGCACGGTGCACGAGGCATTCATAATGTGAACCCTTTCAATGGTGATCCAACAATTTGCTTTGCGTTTTATTTCGTCAAAAGTACAGGATGAGGGTTAGGGTTGCAATTTGGTTTCAGGGGGAAGAGTAGGAGGCTTCTAAAAATATTAGAGTGTTCCAATTTTCCATAATGTCTCTATACTTTATTTAAAGTGTTTAAAGGACTTTAAATATTACTTCTGAAAAGAGACATTGCAAGTTCAAACACAGTCAGTAAGCGTATTTACATCTTGTGAGTAGACCCGCACATGCTCGCTTAGAACAGGACCTACATGTACACAGAAACTAAGCCTGGTTCCTTGTTCATGTTTTTCATCAACCCATAGAACGTCAGGTAAAGTTTTCAATGTTCATTTTATACATTCTAGCTGTACACAAATTAATTTTTTGGGTGACTGTACTGTTACACTTTAACTGTTAAAGTGAACAGTATTTTAGCCAAATAAAGAAGAATGAATGTTAAAAGAAATATTGACATATTGTACAGGGTGTAAAATGCCATCTTCCTTATGATATCTTTCCTCATCGTCATTGTTACATTCTTGTAATTTTTAGCATGATACACCTGTAAGTATAATCATTCCAACGATGATAAGGCTACATGTCACAATGAGCTAGAATCAGGATTCTGTTGTTGTAGCCACTCACTATTTCCTCTCTGTTTTCTAGCCATTTTCTCACTATTTTCTATCCCTTTTTTGGACAATAGACTTGCCGTTTTGTTGCTAAGATTCCTTTGCTTTATTGCTGGTTTGTAGCTATTTGAAGGGTGGCTTTATAAAACATCTAAGTTAATTAATAGAAACAGGGACAAAACGGCTAATTCTGTGCTTTCTAGTATTTGATTCCCTGTGTGAACATGTATTGATTTTCATATCTTGATTATTTCTAAATGAACTTGCAGGCCCTGCAGCCCCAGAAGGCATCACGATTGAAAGTTACTCAGTTGGAGCCTATATTTCTTGGCAGTCTGTTACCAGCGCAGAAGCGTATGATGTTATTGTCAAAGGTAAATTGAAAGCAGCATTTAACAATGCTACAATATTCTAGCATTTTTCAATCATGGAAAATCATATCAACTGTCAAACTTTTCTAGTCCCAGGCCTACAAAACATCTACTATTTGATGATAATAATAATAATGATGATGATGATGATGATGATGATGATGATGATGATGATGATGATGATGATAATGATGATGATGATAATGATGATGATTATGATGATGATGTTAATAATAATGATAGTAATAGTAATAATTTAAAAAGTGAAGATGATGATGATGAAGATGATGATAATAAAATGAACGACGATATTACTCTTTTCAATAAGGCTATCACATGGTGCTACCGAAAGCCTTAATTTTTGAATAACAGTCAATAATAATGATAATGATATTGATAATGATGGTAAGAGTGATGATGATGATGAAATTCCGTTTTTTTCTTGCTGTTTTGTGGTACCCATAATCCTCTAATATTAAACAATAATTACAATAATAATGAAAATGATAATATTAATAATGATGATTAAATGACGATAATAACATTAGTGATAATAATATGAATATATTTGTAATAGTGGTAATAATTATAATAACAAAGATTATATTCATATTCATAATAATAATTAGAATAAGGATAAGAAAGATAATAATATGACAATGATTATGATAAAAATAATCCTAGTAATATAATAAAAGTGACAATAATGATAAGGGAGAGTTCTCCTCCACCGAGAGGATGGAGAATTTATGCTGCTAATGGGTTTTCTTCATAATGTAATAATAAAAATAATAATAGTAATATTAATGATTGTACCAACATATATGATGGAAAATACAGCAAAAGCCTGTTTAGAAAGGAATTTCTATAAATTGTTCCCATGCTTCTGTCTTCCCTGTACCTAACAGATTCAAGCGGTAGCATTTTGTCTGAAAGTATGTACACTGCAACTCAATTTCTGCAAGGGGACCTGGAAGAAGCAACTGCCTACTCAGTTTCCATCACGTCAATAGACACAAATGGAATTGCTGGAGTGCAGCTCACTGGCAGAACCAGCATCATGAACTTCACAACAAGTAAAGTTACCTTCTGTTGTAATAGAAAAATTATAATGATTGACCTATTCTGTGATAACAAGATTACATATTTCATGTACTTACATATGTATATAGGAAATAAAATCAGTAGTCTGCCCGAATAAACCTGGAAAATAGAACAAGTTGAAATAACTGAATGATTCCGTAAAACTTCTGAAACTTGGAATTTTCACCCGTAGGGTTTCATCAGGAAAGATGTACAAATATATAGAAATACATCCTGCCATGAGAGGGTCTGGATGGAAATATTGTCCCTGACTTAACTACATCTATTTTCATGAGGCTGGCAGCCCCGATGGAAAATTGTCATCTTCAAATCACGAAGGGTACCATAGATTAACCAGGAACTCAAATATAGGCAGTGTATATTCGGTTTATATCCGTCATCTTTAATTAAAGCCTGTATGTATTGATCTGTACTGAGGATCATCTGCACTGTACGGAACCGCACACACAACCAGCTGAAAGAGTGATGAATAAAAAAAAATATATCATGCGGGTAATGACATCATTCCACGCCAGTGCCTAAAACAATAGATATGCGCAAATTTATGATATCTCAATACAGTACGCAATTTTTCTGTGTGATATCAGACGTTGAATAGCAGTCGAGGGGCAAAGTGCAGTCTCTAGATCACTGAGGAGCTACGGTTTCAACCATGATGTGAAAATAAGCAGTTACTATTTGTTTTAAGTACTGCATCCCGCATGTAGATTCTTATGCAGGCGTCACACTGTCCTGAAGTTGACATAAGATGGACACACGATGAAGGAAAATTCCAAATTCGGCTCTGATCGTAAACACATCGGGCCATATCGGGCATTCGTGAGGGCATCTGAAGCAATCGTATAACCGCCGGTGGATTTTTCAGGCTCCGGCACCAACTTCGTGAGCGATGGCAAAATCTTCATGACAAGCCAAAGAATTGCCCGAAGAACTTACGAAGGTTCCCTTTCGTGTTGAATTTGTGTGTCCATGTTGCCCTTCGTTAGGCCATCGTGAGGGCATCTTGTCAAATCGTGTCATCTTCGTAATTACTCGTGTGATCATCGGTGCCATCGGGCATTTTCGCCTCACGAAGACAATACGAAGGAAACAAGAAGCTGCCCGATCGTCTGGGGAATGCAACACGACTACGTGAAGCCCTCGCAATGCCGTCGTGTAGCCATCGTATTATAGTACGATGACATCGAGATGGGAACACGGTGTCGGCGAAGACAGCCGAATTTGAGTTTTTTCTCCAGAAAGTGCCCTTTTTTGTTGGTGGCCCCCCACTTTGGAAGTCGCTCCGCAGCCCCTACTCAGAGCATCAATAATCTCCGATCAGCAATTGAATTTCCCACGGTCGGCCGAAGGTTTTATACCATCGAGGTCACCTGACGCTTCGTGATCTAGTTCGAACGCATCGTACTCACAATACGACGTCGTGTAGCCATCGTGTGGCCTTCGTGTGGCCTGCGGGTGAACTACTTAATAAAAATTCACATCTTCGTGTTGCCTTCGTGTGTGGTTCGGGTGCCATCATGTGACCTTCTGTATCCATCGTACTTGCTTCGGCTGTTGATTGGCTTTTGACCAAGTTCGGGGCCATCTTCGTGCGAAATTCAAAATTAGATATTCGTGTGGCCATCTTATGTCAACTTCGGGACAGTGTGACGCCTGCATTACAGGGGGATATTTTGACAAGATATGCCTGTCATAATGTAGTTATTTGTTGGAAAATTTACTGATCTAAGTAGTGAACATGTCTTACTGCATGTATCCATTGTTAACTTTACATTTGTTGCATTCTAGCATTGCTCATGTCAACTTAAGCAATGCCCAGTCAATAGCCTTTTGTTTAAGTAGTCTCAGACACTAGAATTATATTCTACAATTTGACTAATGTTTTTATGTATCTCAATCCATACAACAAGTAAAATAACTATTAACTAGTCTATTGTTGTGGATAAATCTGCATGGCAAGTTGTATTTCTTTCTTTTTGTCTCTCCCACAGTCACACGCTTTGCAGTGGTGACCTCCAGGTCGGGGGACAGTATAACCCTGGGCGGCTTGACTCAAGGTGATAAAGCAGGTCAAGAAGGTCCACCAGGTGGTGAATCCATAGCTGATGTGTTAGGAAACGCAATTATATCAGGATTATCACCGGCCAGTTGCTATACAATTGTAATCTCCCGGGCTGACACACCACTCGATTTATTTGAAGAATGCACCTGTAAGTATGAGTTGTCTGTTGCTTTGTTTTACCCGACTCCTAAGAGAGTATTTGTATGCTTGTAGGACATGTTCATAAGTAACCAGGGATTAGTTTCTCAAACCGTTGCAAGTCTAAGATAATGGACATCCCAGAGAAGTGCACGTTAATTCTACAAAATGCGTTCTGATGGGATGTCCAAGATGTTAGACTTATTTGATTGATGGTTTTTGAGAAACAACCCTCCCAGATGACGGCTCTGTCCTCTCTCAGGGACTTGGTAATGAGGATCAACGTACCTCCCCAAAGAGCACTGACCCATTTTTTAAAACCTGGGACCTTCCAGTTACGAGACCACTGCTCTACCATGGAGCCGTCATGCTTCCTTCAATTCCTAAGATCTAGTCCATCTTGATGATCCTGTTCAACAACTGTTCAGCCAAGTTTTTACTTGTAGTGCCTGCTGTCATTGCACATGTTCACTTACAGTACCGCCCATGGTAAAGTTATCTAGCGAACAAAGTTGTTTCATTGAAATTTATGTGTACTAGTAGTATAGCGCCATATGCGGCCAAATGTAAAAATCACTGCACATAATGAGCATGCATACAGAGAGACATGGATAATACAGCCTTAATATAACTTTTGTAAAAGTGAGTCTCGAGTGCAAAAAAAAAAAAATGAAGATAAACATTCTAAAGAATGCTTTTCGTGAATTGTTTTGTCTTATCATGTATTACATGTATAATGATCAAGGATATCAGCATACATTGACGGATTTGTGTTATGTATTTTTTATTATATGTATGCCATTCTTTTGATAACCATCATGTCAGTTATAATCCTAATCCAAATCTGTATTCCTTTCCAGTGCCTGATCCACCTTCTGTGACTGTACAGAGAGGGAGCCCTACTGATTCAACGCTGTTGTTGAACATCACGGCACCAAGCGGTAGCAGTGGACTCTTCTTCTTTGTGACATACGCTGTAACCAGTGGGGGATCGGATGTGTCTCAGACAGTCGGAGACATTTCGGTTCCAATCCCTTTCTCTGGCTTGGAACCGTTCACAAACTACACCTTCACAGTGGTGTCTGTGTTCATGAATCTCAATAGTTCAGAGGTCACCGAATCAGAAAGCACAGGTACCGTTGAGGGGAGCACTCGGTTGAGTCATAATTAACCGGATAATGAATGAGTCAAGACTCGTTCATTATCCAATTGTATCTTAATCTGCGTGCAGTACATATTCACTATAAATGCACTTGCAAACATATCTTATTTGTATAATATCTGTGTTGTATGGCTGTGGGTCCAAAAGCTGTGTGGGTCCATAAAGCTACGCACCTGGCAGATACCCACAATGTGACATCTTTGATGTGCCAAATTTCTGAGGTGAACGAGCATTGAGAATATCATTGAAGTTTGCCCCTAATTTTGTAGAAATTTTCATCTATTTCTTGTCATATCATCATTAGTTTGAAATTGAGGGAGCTTTAAAATTACAGGTAGTCAGCAGCAAACTCCAAATTTGCATTCATTTATTACATATGCGTAGCTTATAAACTCTTACATTTTGTCGATGTCAACTGCAGAATATGCAAAAAAAGAGAAATAAAGAGAAATTATCTAAATGAGAGGACTATCTGTCGCTTATGCCCAAAACATATTTCTATTTGACATACCCAATCACCAGCTCTTAGTAGTCCTTCGAACTTCAGGGCTACATTGACCACCTACACTGAAATCACGCTGGAATGGGCAGCTGTTCCTAATGCTGCAATCTACATTCTAAGCCGAACCCCAGGAAATATTCAAGTCATGCCTAATCAGCCAAGCCATACCTTCACCGGCTTAGTGCCAGACATATCCTACAGCTTTTCTATCATCAGCTCCCGCGCCGGGGACTTTGACAGTGAAGAAGTGACTATCGCTAATTCCACAGGCAAGTACATGCAGTAAACCGATATGCTCGGCCGATCTGGGGCTCTCCTTGCAGGGACTGCTGGTGTGACCACCTGTCAACAATTATCTGTTGTTCACAATTGCACAATACATATACCCCCCACCCCCTTTAAAAAAAAATGCTCTTTCGGATTTAGGGAGGAGGTCACAACCGACCCATTTTGTAGTTTTAAAAAGAAAAGATCTAAAAAATAGAGAGAAATTACAAAAAATCAACAAGAAATTGCCAATTTGTACATGAAAATAGTGATTATGAATTTCATTCTGTATTGACAATTGAGAAAGTTCAATGATTGTTTTCAATTAAATCATTCTTATTCATGAATGGCACAATGTACTGCAATAGGAATGGACTCATATTTTCCCATGATTTTTGCACTTTCTGCTATTCACGATTTGTTATTCAGAGCATTTTGGATGAAAATAAATTTCACTAAAAAGTTAAACTAAACTGCTTTAGGTTAAAGATACAAGTCTAAGAAGAATGTGACCCTCTTTCAACCTTTTTTGCTTTTCGCTGCATATCTAAACAAGGCTTTACGTGTGAAGAGAATAACTATACAAAATCACCACACAAGGTGTGAAGTAAAAGACCACACTGCCCTAATTCTACATGGCTTGTTGCCTGTGTGTACTCCACCCATAGCAGTTCATTGTCTCCTTTTAAAGACGTACTAGGATTTTCCTTTGATCCAGATTGTGAGGAATTACACATGACACATGAGCAGAATAAGCAAAGAATCACCAACAAATATTTGGAGTTCATTTCAATGAAGTACATTCTGCCATTCATGAATAAGAACAGTTTTATTGTAAGTAATCTAAGGTATCTTAGCGAAAAATATAGGGCAAGAAAAGACCCATCGGATCGCTAAGGCCGAAATAGTTAGTGATGTTGGTGAATAAACCAGTTTGTAGATACAATCTGCGCATGGGCATATAAAGGTTTTTTGTACCAAAATTGTAAAACCCAACAAGTTCAATACTGGATACATGCTCATGAAAGTTTTGTAATCATTATTAATTTATGCGCTGGTGGTACATTCTATAAAACACGGGTGGAAGTTTTACTACATTCATCACTTTGGCAGTGATTATTCTAAAATTCACAAAGTAGGACTACTCCATCTGTAAAAGATCTGTGGATATTTGGAGTAATTTGTACTATGTGCTAACTATGAACTGGTCTATTAAGAGTTCTTATCTTACCTATTTGAATGAAAGTGGAGGTAGTATTTTGGCAATCAAGGAAGTCCATGCATTTACAAGCTACGTATCCTAAATGCTTTTACTTCAAAATGTAGACAACATAATATATTTTCAACATCAAGACCAAAATAATGATAATGATGATAATAATAATAATAATGATAATAATGATAATAACTATGATAACAATAATAATAATAATAATACTAATAATAATACTACTACTACTAATAATGAAAACAATAATAAGAAGAAGAAGAAGAAGAGGAAGAAGAAGAAGGAGATGAAGAAGAAGAGCACCAACAACAACAACACAACAATAATGATAATAATAATATGGAAAAAAAAAATAATAATAATAGATAATATTAATAATAATAAGAAGAGAAGGAGCTGAAGAAGAAGTACACCAACAACAACACAACAATAATAATAATAACAATAATAATAATAGAAAATAATAATGAGAAGAAGGAGAAGAAGAAGAACACCAACAAGAACACCCACAACAACACAACAATAAGAATAATAACAATAATAATAATAGATAATATAATGAGAAGAAGGAGAAGAAGAAGAACACCAACGACAACACCCACAACAACACAACAATAAGAATGATAATAACAATGATAATAATAATAATAATTACAATACTGATAATAATAATCACTTCCACACAGTTTCTTGCATGACCAGAACTTGACTTTATCTTTAAATACAGAGGAGATTCCTGCAGGGGAAATCCTGGTACAACGTGTGACCTCCGATTCAGCCTTCCTCCAGTGGCGAAATTATGGTCCAGGTTCTCCTACATTGACCTTCGATCCCTCGGGTGCTGTGGAAAGTTTAAGTGCACTATTTGAGCCTCGTACTTCCATTAAAATCACCAGACCGGGCAGTATCATCAATGTGACTCTGCATGATGCGTCCAATAGTGACCTAGCCTTCACACAACTCAGAAGTGGTATGTAAAATTTAATGATGATGATTTTTATATACTGGACGAACTATATAAAATTATAGTCAAACACTTCCAGCAGCACTTAATAACATTTAGTGTAAATAAGAGAAACAGGCACATATGACTTGGTAGGTTGAAATCTTAAACTCAAGTGGTTTATTCAGAGTGCCTGCAGTGGTCACTCATATGATCAAGACACATTCCAGTAGGAATGAGTCATAAGATGTGGTATACTTTCTATTTGCCATATAAAGGCATACAGTGGATTTTTTTTAAAGAGAGTGCAAATGTTTAATATACAAGGAATATGCATTAACTACTTTATATCGTACTGAATATGCAGTAGTGAATACACAGGATATTACTGTTTCTTATAAAGCTTTTTAGGTTGATGCTATGCATGGTGTCCAGTATGACATATGACATTTATCCGTATATATCTCATCTATGAATGAAAAATCTCTTGATTTGACTATGACTAATGGCAGTCATACTATAAAAAGCTTCATTATTCGGTGGTCATATCAAGAGATTCTTCATTTTTTGATGAAGTATATGGTAAAAAAAATACACATTGCACGGAATCGCCTTTCACTAGTTACACTGTAACTGACCAAAGCGCTATATTACGTATCCTGGTCACTGGAATCTTTTAGGATTCTGCACTTTGCAGGTCACACTCTCCACCTCGTAGGGCGGCACATTCCAGTGAGTTGCCCTTCTAATGGGCGCAAACGTGTCAATATATAATCACATTGACACGTAGATGTAGATAAAATGCCTTGCTCAAGGGCGTAAGAGCTGGGTATGGAGCCCATGACCTTTACATCCCTAGTCAGTTGATCAACCCATAGCAGTTCACAGTTTTCTTATTGTGTAAATGTTGTGTCCTTTGCTGGTTTTTCTTTCATCAGCCCTGTCCAAACCATGTCAATCTCATCTCCCTCCAGGATGTTACCTACCTTCAGCTCTTTTCTTATTTCCTCATGTCTTCTGTCTCTTAATGTTACCTCAAGTATCCTTCGTAACAACCTCATTTCTGTCACCTTAAATATCTTTCCTTTCCTTTCAAGGCCCAGTAACACTGGTCATATCACTGTGTTGTACAACTTGACCTCTAGTTTTACAGGCATATGTTTGTCACTGATGACTCTAGAGATCCCCTTCCACTTGCTTTAAGCAGATTTAACTCTAACCACTTAAATGTCAGAATATTGTTTGAATTCAATGTTACAAAATTTGTGCACTCGGCTACTGTTTTTTCTTTCCGTCTTTGTGGCATATTCGTGTACAAGTACCCCCAAACCCCCAAACAACCCCAAAAGAATGGTGCTTCCTATGTGAACAGACCTTACATGTAATTGTTGCTGTTTATCATTGTTTCATTCAGGGCCTGAATCGCCAAAAGGTCCGTTAAACATCTCTGGCTCCATCCTCACTGCCAACATTACATGGATATCCCCAGAAAGCCCTCACAATGGCTACGAGGTATACATTACAAATTTGGATTTGCCTAGCGGCGAGCGCATTCTCAAAGATACACTCTCCTACAACCCTGGGTCCTACATTGTGACAGGTCTTATTCCAGGAACAACCTACGAAATCGAGGTTGGGACATACCTTGATCCTGTTGGAATGTTCCCATTGCAGAGGAGTGAACAGAGTATAAATCTGCGTAATAATATCACGACAGGTAAGGCCTTACCATTCATCTCTTTTCTATTTTTATGTTTATGCTGTGTCATCGAATTTGTCCCATTCAATGCACTTCACACATATATGATATGCCAACTTTAAAAAAATGTAATCAGGGAGGATAATTCGAGTGAGCGTAGCGAGAACAGGTGGGGTCCAGGGGCCCGCTGTAGGGCACGTGGTAGGATCAAGGGGCAAAGCCCTGCAGGAGACCAGGGGGCAGCACCCTCTGAAGTTGAGGATTTCTGCAATTTCATAAGCTAATTCTACTGATACTTTTCATAGACTTTTTAATTTAAATATTAGAAAGGAAAAAAAAAACATGTAGACAGACTTTACTCACCTCTCTGACTGCTACTTTTGCTTGCTCCTCCTTCAAAAGCACACTTGTTCAGAGCATTGTATGTTGCTTGCTTTGCTCTTCTTACCATGTCTTTGCAGTAGTTTGGTAACAAGGAGCACTTTGGGACAATTTCTCAATCAAGATCCTCAGGTTGGGTCGAAAGTCTGTCTCGTTTTTATGGACCAGACTGAAAGCCCTCTCACATGAAGCATTTGAGTGAGGGATTACTGAGATCCCCTTCATTACTTTACTCAGAGTACGAAACCTCTTACCTCCACTAGCATCTGAAATCTGTGATATCATTTTCCACTGCTTATCCATTCTAACTGTATCAGTTGCAAGTGTAGACATGGAGCTGTCAGCCTGATATAGGGCAAATTCACTCTCCAGCTGATCAACATCACAATCTCCCAACAGACATGGAAATTTGTCAAGAAAAAAAATCCACAGAGTCAAAATCTAGTACCTCAGCATGCTTTGCCAATGCATCCTCCAAAGGCCATGTTTTCAAGATGTAATCACAAGATTTCACATAGAAAGTTCGAACTGCACTGTAGAAACTTTGAATGTTGGAATCACTCAGAGAAAATGTAGACTGCTCTATAGACTTCTCTGGTGCCTCAAATAGAGCTTAGCATCCTGACCTTGCCTATCATGAGTTCTTCATCATTCTTCTGAAGTTCTGATGTTCTCTTTCTTTGTATTGTACCTTCATAAGAGCTACTGAGGTATCTGACGCTCGTTTTACAACCTGCGATAGATCTCTTTCAGTAGTCTATTGAGTTCTATGGAAGATGGATGCAAGGTTCTTCCTTTTGAAGCAAAGGTTTCCCTTCTCAAACAACCTATTTGCAAAGTGTAGAAAGAAACTAGAGTTTTGTCTGAGGTGACAAAAATAGCCTGTTTACTTGTCTAGATTCTTGCAAATTATGACTTGACGCGAGGTTGCAGAATACAGACTGACTTGTACACTTGCATTTACTATCTGTACAAGAGTTAGGATTAGATACCTTCCGCTTGACACCAGAACTTGAAGGTTGACACTAATGATAATAATAATAATAATACATTTTTATATAGCGCATTTCAGAACTGACAGGACTCTCAATGCGCTTTACATCCAAGATAATACCTTATTCTACACTTAAACATACAAAACAATATCAATACCTTATTCTACACTTAAGATACAAAACAATATTAATCAACAAAAATAATTATCTGAAATTCATCTACGACATATGATTTAATTGAATGAGTCATTGAAAAGATATGTTTTGAGTTGTTTCTTGAAGAGTTCAGGGTTATTCTGAGAATGAAGAGCACTTGGTAGAGAGTTCCAAAGGGTCGGGCCGCTGTAAGCAAAAGGCCTTTCACCATACATCTTTGTTCCCTGTCGTGGTACCTGCAGAAGTTGTTGGGTGAAGGACCTAAGTGATCTTAAAGGGTTATATGAGGATATTAGTTCAGAAATGTAGTGAGGAGCGAGACCGTGGACGGCATTGAGGGTGAGAAGTAGGACTTTGACGTGGAGTCGGGATTTAACGGGCAGCCAGTGAAGTTCTTCGAGGAGGGGCGAGATGTGGTTGCACTTCTTGGATCAGGAAACAAGTCTTGCTGCTGAATTCTGAATTCTTTGGAGTTTTGTTACATCTTTATCTGGGACTCCATACAAGAGACTGTTACAGCTATCAAGAATGGAAGACACAAAAGCATGTACGAGGATCTTGGTCACGTTCTCGTTCAAGTAGGGCCGAATCTTCCCAATACGTCTCAGTGCTAGTGAGGTCTTGCGACAAACCATGTTGATGTGCCCATGCATTTTCACATTCTTGTAGAAGATGACACCCAAATCACGTACAGAGGGTGAAGGCAGGACCTGGCCAATGAGTGACGTCAAAGGGAGAAATTCCTGAGATGGTCTGAAGATAAAAGAGACAAGAAGTACTTGATAATGAGCTGCTTTCAAGTGCTGTAGCAAAAGCTGAACTACTCTTGAATTCTCCTTTGCCTGATGTAGTTGCAGTTCACCCAGCAGCAAGGAGCTGCTTTCGTTTAACTTGAAATGCATTGAATCAATTCAAACCAAACCTGGCTGAAGTATATGTACATGTATGAGCATGCAAGGATGAAGTGATGATGAGAATTTGGGTGTAAGAGGTCAAAGGTGAAAGATTGCAGGGTCATGAAAGTGTTAATAAAATATCTTAGTACTGTGATAACTTACCAAAAATTGAACCTATGTTGACCAAACTGGGCTCAAGTATGAACAGATTAAATGAACAGATTAAATGAAAAGTTTGAGTTCATGAAGTCAGCTGTTAAATGTCACAGGATCATTTATCAATGAACAAACACGTACATACATGCTAGAGACGCAGTTGCATTCATCTTGTTATTACAAAATCAATGACTATTTCAAACCATTTTAGCTTTGAACTCAAAACCTGTCACTGGTATGCATCACTGTAGGGAGGCAAGTGATCAGATTTCGGTAGTATCAGGTCAAAGGTCATAGGTCATACAGAACAATTTACATGCAAGTAGAGGTTTTTGGTTCTCATGATATTTCAAGAATTATTCATGCCATGAATTTAACTGAATTCAGTGGAGGCATATTGGAGACACAGTCGCACATGTCTAGTTATTTTGTTATGGATATGCGGTGATGTGAATTGGAGGTGCCATGGTATGGTTGTTCATTCATTTGACTCTCAGTCCAAGGTTTGAGAGTTTGAACCAGACACTTACGTCTTTTTGACAAGATATTAAAGGTATAGACCAGTTTTGGAAACGCCCCGCCCCTCTCAAAAAATGAAATGGAAGCTCTTATTACCAATCATGTGAAAGAATATGTTTTGACTAATACGTGATGATGCAAATTTTGCCAGGAAACCGCCTACTAATTGATATATTTGGTAAATTATCATATCGATCTGGACTGGATAGATATCGCGATCGCGTATATAGTCCCATATACATCTTTCTGTGTACAGTGCTTGTAACTTTACCAAGACTGGGCCAAATTTCTTATCATTTTGATGATTCCAGAACTTTGCAGTACACACCAATACTTATATGCTAGATGATCAACCTTTTCTGATCGATTCCACAACATTTCTTTCACAATGCAATCGCATGACCAGAACTGGTCTATACCTTTAAACCACATTTGCCACTCTCCACCCTGGTCTTACATGTATTAAATGGGTACCTGGCAGAATTTAATCCTTGAAATGCACTGTGCACCTGTTACGGCTGCTAGAGCTAAATTAAGCCAGGTATAAGATTATCCAAACTCTTTTGGAAGTGGATAGGGACATTTTTAATATTATAATCTAATATGTACTATACAAGAACCTATTATTATTATGATTATTATTAGTATGATCATTATTTTTGTTATTATTAATATACATACTATAATTATTATTAATATTATTTTAACTTTTTTATTACTATCATTATTAGTATTAATACTATTTCTATTATAACTATCATTATTATTAATACTATTTCTATTATAACTATCATTATTATTATGAATATTTCAATAACAAAAAATCATTGTTATCATTCATATTGTTATTATTATATGTTCCATTACTTGACATTTGATCAGATGGCCCTCAACCTGGGGAGATTCTTCTTGTTGACTGTGGTACAGACTTCATTCAGGTGGCGTGGGGAGTGTCATCCTTTACCTATGATCATTCAATTGACCCTAATGAAGGAACAGAAATGGACCTAGACCTGGTCAATGGTCTTATTACCTATCGTGGTTTGCAGCCAGGCACTCAGTACACTATCTTCATTACGAACAGCTCCGAGGGTGTGTCTTTGAATGTATCCTCATTCACAGGTATGTCTTTTGCATTCTAGTTCTGTGAAGGTTGTGGTTCTAAAGTACCTTCTGTTTCCCTACCCTATTTCACTTGTTCTTTCTTTTTTTGTATTTGGGGAGAATTTATTTCTTTTCCCCAACACACAGGGAGAATCCGTTTTTTTTCCAACCCCTTCTCATTTGTACATTACCTGTATTACTTTTCTATTGTTCGTAGGCTTTTGCTTGTGCATGTAGGCCTACATGACTTGTATGTTGTTCCAACCAGGGCTTGTAGTCAATTCAGTACTTTAATTAAGTCAGTATTATACTTAGCATTTTACTTGGCTAAGTAATTAGCCTTAACTCTTATTCAGATCATATCTAAGCAGTTTACTTTACCAAGCTGACTGTAAGATAAAATATCTACTGACAAGCATTGTGATGTCACATTCTCAATCCAAAATATTGCGTAATTAACATGAAGCACTGCCAACCAATGCTTCCAAAATAATTGGCTTAAGGGGGGCAGTGGGGTAAAATATCGCGTTGTCACGCACCCTACATTAATTAAGAATATCTTGTCAACCATAGAAGCTACCCCCTACAAACTATATACTGTTGGAAAGGTTAGACTCTGAAGAATCCAAAAATAACAACCACAAAGCCATTCACCTTATAATAAAAATGATATGTGAGATTTCCAAACAAAACAAGAAATTACAGATTTTCATAAATCAAAACTCCAACCACTATACTACTCAGAAGTGTACAGGTATATCACTTGTTAAATTTAAAGGTAGATAGTATGTTTTTATAATCTCAATTTAGAGATGGCTTATTGAAATATTCTGCCTCTTTCACAGTGAAATAAAGTGATTTGAAAAATCAGAAAACTTCTTGAAAAACTGCAATATTATGGGTCTCCATATAGGTACCCCTAATAAACCATCATCAAAATGTTTTCTCTTGGAAACAAACATTTCCTCCAAATTTGAACAAAATTGAATGAATAGTTTTCAAGTTTAATATAGCAATTTAAGTCTGAAAACGGTGAATGTTGGTAAATGAGCGTTAAAGTTTATGAAGAATGTCAGTAAGTGTGCACTAAATATTCCATGGAAAGAAAATTTGTTTGAGTAGTAAAAGGCTAATTTTGCCCAGAACCATTGTACATTTTGTTGCATCTCCTCAATGATGACTGGAGAAAAAAGTGAAGCAGAAGTTAATATGTTGATGCCAGGTTCATAGATATTGCATGATAACGAATTATACATTGTACATTCCGGATCCATAACCACATCCCTATTTGAGTAAATATTTCAACTTCCGGTTCATATAGTGCTTGACATTAATTACTTAATTTTAAGTAGACAAAGAAATATATACCTGTACCCCATAAAATGGATATTTTCTGAAAGCTTAAAAAAAAGTAAAACTAAATTTTTTTTTTTTTCATTAGATATTCGTTTCTCGAAACCAAAGAAAAGATAGAGATAACTTTATCCGCCAACTATGGAGATGTCTCTGATCTTCCTAAACCATTTCACAAAGAGTTTACTAGCTAGAAATCTCGTGAAATTGATACTATCGGTGGTAAGAGGAGCAAAGACATAGCCTTAGTCGCAATTCCACCTAAATAAAAAAAAATATAGTTTTGCGGTAGGGTCCATTGTTTGAATCCTACACGTAGTTTCTCCATGTTCACAAATTAATGTTTTTGTATGGAGTTGCATGTTAAACATGCAAAGAAAAAAACCTATTATATTCTTACCCATGTATTTTGCAAGGGCTACACGCCAACCTCCTTTGTCTTTTCCCTATGCTTTTGTCAACGTACTCACCTTTATAGGTCTTCATGCATCCCAAACCATGAGATATTGAAATTTTACTTCATGGTCGTCTGGGAACTTTTCACAAACCATGAGATATTAAAAATGTACTGCATGGTCATCTTTACTTTTGCTCGAAGCAGTCAAGATGTCCTGAGTTCTTTTAGCTAGCTCAAAACCCGTTGTTCAAAAATAATAATAATAATAATCTTTTAAAGTCCACTCCAAATTTTATTAAACCGAAAATGGAAATTCTTTGTGCCCAATTGATCGTGAGCCCGGCAGCCACTGAGCAGCGCCAGATCGACATTGCTCTATCCCCTTATTGTTGAACGCCAAACAAGGTAGCAGCGACTCCCATCTTTTAACGTCTTTTGGTATGACGCAGCCGAGGTTCGAACCCACGACCTCCCGGTTGTGAGGCGGACGCTCTACTGACTGAGCCAACACACCGGTATATTCAAAATATGAGCTTTAAATAATGAATGATATTGACAGGCTCATTTTTATTCCCGCGCCGACTGAAGGACGGGCCAGAGGCATTGTGTTTTGGGGTTAATAAGTATGAAGAAACTAAAGGATATCACAAAACCTGATGTATGGAACCCAAGTCGCACCCTATTCTATGCAAGCATGTACAAGTCGTTTTTATAGGTACTCGGAGTGTATTTAAACTGCCATACATCTTTGTAGAAGTAATATTTGAAGGTCATATTTTGAATATAGTATAGTGACATGAAACCTCTTACACCAAGAGCATAACAAATTGTTTCAATTGGTGATTAGTACACTTTAAGTTTACTGTTCCAAATTACTTGGTAACCATATAACCCTGGACTTGGCAATATAGTCTTATATGTAGAGGTGTTGTTGTAGTCGAGTGGTTTAGGCACTTGACTGGAAATGCAAAGGTTGTGGGTTTGATACCTGACAAGGCACCACTATAATGTCCTTTGGCAATTACACTAGTCTACATTTGCCACTCAATACCTAGGAGAAAAATGGGGACCTGGTAGAATGACAAAAACCGTTGTGATAGAAATTGCCATATGCTCTCTAGTACCATATGGTAGGAATACTCCCCAGGAAGTCGAAATTGTGCACACTCAGTGTGTGAATGAATCAATAACTTGGGTAATAATAATATCTGTAAAGCTCTTACAGATGGCATTCTGTCCACAATGGACTTTGTGGCAGATTAGCCTTGTGCTTAAACAAGTTATCTGATACAGTCTATTACTACTTCTGCTTCTACCGTATTAAGCACAATATATACCGGGTATCCAGATTTATTAGTATCATTATATCCCCCTCAAAGTCTATATTTCATGTTATTACCTCCTCCTTGTAGTTTCCTTTTGAAAAAATGGATGCTTCATGCATCCTCATTTCTTTTGTTCCTTTTCCTTTTTATTTCCTGGTTCACCAAAACAGTTCCACTACCACCAAATGGCTTGTCTGTGTTGTCCGCCACCTATGACCAGATTGTGTTGTCGTGGAATGAGAGCTCTGGTCAGGGCATAGAATATGAGATTGTTGCAACGGCTGAAGCATGTGGAGGGATCGCTCTCCGCTGATGAACACTAGTAATCCTAAAATAACGCTGACGGATCTAAGAATTGCTACAAACTTTACGATCAGCGTTGTGGCCGTGGCCAATGAAGAGAAGAAGAGTGACCCTGCTTTTATCACAGTACCTACAGGTAGGTACATAGAGTAGGTTTATAGCTGTTTGGTCTACAACTAGTTTGTCTACTACCCAATTTGTCTATTTCCGTATGGTCTACACCAAGCCAGTCTACTATCCAAATGGTCCAATAATCATTTTGTCTACTTATCATTTGGTCCAATGACCATTTAGGCTAATAGTAATTTGGTCTAATCTCCAATAAGTCTACTACCCATTTGATCTTATCTTATTGGAGATTAGACCACATGGAGATTAGACCAAATGACTATTGGCCTAAATTAATGGTCAATTTCGTCAAATGGCAATTCGCCCTTAGAGTACAGTACCTCTGACAATACTCTACTTTTGGCTCACACAGGTGCATGGCACATATATACATGTGCCATGTAAGATAATACGTGCTTGGTGTTAGATCGTCTGGTTGAGGCCAGAAGGGCGTTTACTCATATTCTTTGATACAGAGTTAACGCCCTCTTGGCTTTGAACAGTTGATATACTTTCCAAGGTTCACATAAAATGATAATTAAAAGAATTCTTGTGAAGCCTATGTATCCAACTTGAAGTTATTCTCTCTCTCTCTCTCCTCATCATTATCGTCATCATCATTTATTAACGTCAGCATTTTTTCCTCTTGCGAGGGGTTAATGACTTAATTTCGCTCCATGATCACACTCCCTCCCTCCACTTCTTTTTGTCTTCTTGTCTTCAGCATTTAGTCCAACCTTACTGCTGCTTTCTTTTTTCACCATATCTTCCCATGCAATCTTCAGTCTTCCTTTCCCTCTTATGCCATCCAGTTCCAGATCTCATGCTCTTTTCACAGGTTCATCATCTTCCCTTCTCAACACATGATCCATTTATCTCAATCCACTTCTCTTTTAATACCACCATGACGCAAACATCCCCTTAGAAAGAAGGGACATCACATTTACAGGGTTGTTCTTAAAGATACTATGTCCCTTTGGCAGCCAACATCAAATTCTGTAGAACTTTGCAGGAATTATGAATATGTCATGTATGTCCTATCTGTGAAATTTAAACGTTAGCAGTGTCCTAATATTCAAATTATGCAAGGAAACCTGTTTACTTGCTAGACTTCACTGTCAGACACTATTGAGTGACTGACTGGCTTTTTCATCTTTGGTAATAACATACATAAAATGAGCTGTAAAGGGTACATGAGCATTTGTCTACATCAATAACCCACTTCTTGTAATGGCCAAAATTAAACTGATTGAATCTTTGCGCAGCATAAAACGTACGACCATTCGGTACAATGGTCTGAAAAATCAGACTATTACTTACTGGCTCTATAGCTCCTAAGTCGATTCGACAACTAATAGTCGTTATTTTCCCACTTAAAGACATTTTCAAGCCCCCCTTTTTTTAGGGAAGTTCTAAATTAGTATTGTCTTTCAAATTCCGTTGGAATTTAACCTTTTCATTTTTTTGGCCTGCAAATGGGACATAGTACCTTTAAGGGATTACCTGCTAATCCCCTCAATCCTATTATAGTCCCTATTCAGGATCTGACAGTTATATTCACGAGCCAAGGGCCAGGGAGTGATCTTCAGTGTAGTGCACCTGTATAGTTCTGTGGTAGTGCACCATACATGGTAATCCCCTGAAACGGCATTCATGTAGACCAGTTGATACTGTCAGAGCAATTATTTTATCATTAGTTATTTCTTTATTCATTGATTCATGAATGAAAGCTGGTAAAATGAATTGTGAGTGAACTTGGACCCAGCAAATGCCCTTACTATACCCCTTCTTGACATTTCTCACCTTCTGTCTACATGAAACCCTGTATTCTCCAATCCCTTAGCTTCTCATATCTTCTATTCTCTCTTCCATCATAGTTTCTTCCAGACCCAACCTTTCCATGAGCTCCCTTGTGTTCTTTGTATTAGACAGTTTCACACCACACATCTTCCTATAATGGCTCTTTCTGTTCTCCTCAAGATACTGTCTTCTACTGTCTTAACCTTCTCTGTGTCTTGTATTCAGATTCCACTGGAGTGGTGAAGGGCAGTGCGACCATAATACTCTCCGAGGATCCTGGAGATGGACTTGAAGTTGAGGCAGAACTACTTTATTTGTCTGACACTGCTTTTGATCTTTCCTACGAAAATGCAAACATATCAGGAATGTGCGAAGAATCAAGCTCCAAAACAGTGAATTTAACAAGGGGAACAGTTTACACCTTTTTGCTTGAACAAGACACTCTCCAGATCAACTCTACCACATATTTCAGAACAGGTACAAAACATAAATTTTTTTCTTACTCAATATTTTAAAATTCTGTTAGAAGTTGATTGTTAACTTGCTATTAGATTGGCTATTTGTATGTGCAGTATGAGTGTTTTTTTAAAATACTAATGTACATGTATCAAATACTGTATATAACGATGAGTGGTACTTTGTAACAATAAATCTTATACTAGTCCATGGCAGATTTATTTCTGTCGTATTCTCCTCTTCTTATAATTTTTTATCTGATCTGAAAAGCTTTAGGTAGCTTAAAGAACTGTAGTGTTGCAAAAAGACTCATCTTCAATGCAAAATACATAATTGCTGAAAATTATAATCCAATCACACAGAGGTAGAGAAACACATCGTTAGGATATGGAGCCGGTGAATGCATATACCATCTCAATGAGGCTTAAGTTAGCCAACTTTCATTTAGATGTGTCAAAAAGAACTTCTAATTAACAAGCATCACAAACCAGATGCTTTTTGTGCCACTACATTTTGCTAAGCTTCCTGAGTTGTACAATATATGCTTATTGCATGTACATGCAAACTGAAGTTTCTTTCAGCTGCTTCCTCACCACCTTCAGAATTTGACAAGTCGTTGGAAAACAA
Organism: Mesocentrotus franciscanus; assembly: GCA_037976565.1. NCBI lineage: Eukaryota > Metazoa > Echinodermata > Echinoidea > Camarodonta > Strongylocentrotidae > Mesocentrotus > Mesocentrotus franciscanus. The sequence goes on along the minus strand of CP137681.1, from coordinate 16,876,360 downwards.
AACAAACCAAACCTTTAAAAAACGCAACAAGAAAAAAAAATAGAATTAACAAACTGCTCTTGCCTTTATGATGTACAGGTTATATTAGAAAGGACTAATCAGCCAAAACTTTTTTCTTGGGATGTTTTTTTATGTTTCATGTCGGTTCCTTACAGCTTATTTTACACTGATATTTTTTCAAATACCAAATTGCTATATGTAGGTGACTGAAATAGCACTGTAAATACAGGAACAGTCAACACACTTACAATCAATAACTTGTTCACGGAAGGTTATTTTGAGATTTTCTGTTTGTCTTGTTTTTTCAAATATCTTTTTCTTCAATTATACACAAACCAATCATCAGTTAAAGTTGCATTTTATGGATTTTGCCCCTGCTCAGATCCTGCCATCCTTAGCAGTATATCCTTTCCGAACACAATGGACACGTCAGCTGAGGTCATGTGGTCTGCCCCGACCCCTGGCACCTCTGATGGTGTTATGATAGTCGTGACTTCCCTTGAAGATCAAGACTACTCTCCTCCAGGACAGCAGCTGAGAGTGTTCAACCCAAATATGAATTACACCTTAGAAGCCCTGAAACCGTCAACCAGTTACAAAGTCTCTGTGAAGGCCCTCTTCAATTCCACGGCTGAATTTGACTTTGAAGAACAATTTGGCCCTGAAACAATTATGAACATTACTACATGTACGTTATATAAGCTCATGTTCAGTTGGGAAGTAATGAATTTTAATTATTTTGTAAATTTGATTTGATTGATTTGACATACTTTGTTGATTCAAAAAATCTTCTCAGTCTTAAAACTGAATTGTGATATTTTCTTTTTTTTACAATAACTGACATCTGAAGTAAAAAAAATACATACATATTTATAAGTAGTAAATGTATATAAATACTGTTAATATTCAACATAATTTTGAGCTGATTTAGATTACTGTAGAGTTTAAAATACAATATGAGCATCTTTGGATGAACTATTAATGGCAACAGGTTTGCAATTGTTTCCGATTGCATTGATACTAAAGCAATTCCACCTGTCTTTGAAGACCACCTGCCTATAAAGACCACATTTCATGTCTCCCTCGACTGGTTTTTAAACTGGTCTTTAAACTATAGTGATTACAACTCTCAAAAATACACAACTTTCTCACCTTTTCTCCGATTTCATTCCAACTTTCACCAGTGCAGAGTGTACTTCTCAGATCTTTCTGCTTTCCTTTAGAGTATTTTTCTATCAAGGTTGTATTTCCCTCTCAGTTAACAGTCACTGTTTCAAGTCCTTTGAATTATACTTGCCTGTCATTATATGTGGTATCTAGCTGTTTTAATATGCCATTTCATTTTTGTGAAGTCATATAGATTGGAAAAGAAGACCCTTGGATTATAGTTCTTTTGTTAATCTTTTGCATTTCCCTACACCAATCTGACTCTCTTCAAACTTATATGTTGTTTTGTAATTTTTATTGACTGTTTTCTTGATTTTGTCTTTGCCAAATAAATGAAAATGAATATTGATGATGATAGTAATAATAATAATGATAATGATAATAATGATGATAACAATAATGATCATGATAAAACAACATAAATTGTGATGTAATATTTTTGATTTAGCAATATCCATGTTACTTTCAAAATGTTGTTCATTGTTGATTTCTTAGCGTCTCTACCAGCTACTGATATTTTCATTTTGGAGATGGGTAACTCTTCAGTGGAATTAATCCATGGGGGCACGGGCAGTTCATTCAACTTTAGCATCAACCCTGACCATGGTGTAATCATACCGGGCGACAACAACAGGGTAGTCTTCGCCAATCTCATGCCAGGAACCTCCTACAACGTCTCAATCAACGTCATCGATGAAGGTCTCAAGAGATCATTTCTGCTCAGATTGCGTAAGTCACTCTCCCATTCTTGCTGGGTCCTTCCATCCAATACAGTCACTTGTCAGGGTCTGACGTTGCGTATCAGATTGGGCTCTTCTTTCTGCTGGCAATGGCGGATGATATCCATTGGTCTTATCATGTAAGTGGCATCTCTGTGCCAGGAGAGATGAAGTCATTCATTGTTGTCCTTGTGTCCTACGTCTGTCAGTTGTACCAGTAAAGGCTCGATCTGGTATGAGATAGCAAAACCATGGCGTTTTTTTTTGTGATGACATCAAATGTATACACTTCACCTTTCCATATCTTATGACACAACACTCGGTGAATACCCGCAAGTTGCTCGCAGTTTCCATCCATTTTACACGTTTAAAAAAAAGCAGCGGCTTTTCTGTGTTCGTTTACCACACCATATCTGAACAAGCCTTAACCCTATATAGCCAGGGGGGTGTTTCACAAAGATCCTAAGTCGAACTTAACTCTAAGTTGGACTTCAAAATTATGGAGAGCCATTTGTAGCCTCAAAATAAAATATATTCAAAAGCGAAAATTCAAGTATTTTAGAATTTTTATAAATTCCACATCAAGAACATGAAATCTCCTTGATAATAGAAAATATGAATGACTTGAATCAAAATTTTATGCCTTTAAAAAAAACCATTTACAAAATATGTTCATAGATGCTAACGGCTTTCCATAAGTCCAACTTAGAGATAAATTCAACTTAGGATCTTTTGTGAAACACCCCCCTGGGCTATTTTGCATGTCAAGTGAAGTGTATAGAATACTATGGTAATCTCAATTTTTTGAAAAATTCACTCATTTGCATATTTATGGTAATCTATGCAATTAAGGTCATAAAATTCACATTTTTACCCATAAATCATATATTCTTCATATTTAAACATTCATTTTCACTACATATATCCATTTGGAATAATGATACAACAAAAAAATTTGGAAGAGCCAGGTTGTTCCTTATGTTATCTATTGTTTTGATAATTTCTTATGTATTTCTACGTTTTTTTGTACTTATGTATTTTATTTATTTATTGGTTTTATTTCATTTCTACCTATAATTCAACTGTTTTGACCCCCAAAACAAACACCTTATCTATAAACAAGACCAAATAACCAATGTTATTCTCTTTTTTGGAAAAAAATGATATTTCCATATGTTTTGTAAACAAATCACGAAAACGAACGATTTTCAGGCTGCCATGCAAAGACAAAAGGTCACGTGACTTTGTAACGGTAGGTCCGATTTCCGAGAAATTTGTTTCAAAAGATGCGCAAGACGCGAAATGAAAGGGTCATAAAATTTCAGCGCAAAATTATTGCGAAAAATGTAGAGGGGGGGGGGGGGGGGGGGGGGGGCTATATAGGGTTTACACAGGAGCCACCCATTTCCTGTAGGCAACGGGTTAAACTTTAATAATAGCTACATGTCGTTCACCATTATGAATACATGCCAAAGTCTATTCTATTCTGATACTCATTTGCAGCTCCATTACCACCTATGGTAACTGTCGGGGATACCACAGAAACCACAATAACACTGGACATCGTGGCAGGCCCTGGCACTGCCGACACGTATGCCATTAGGATTGCATCCACCAACCCAGTCTTCTGTTCGTATGAAGATGCAAGGAACATTAGCTTCTTTGAGAGTGGTGACTACGTCATTGACAACCTCCCACCCTCGCTGATGTATAACATAGAGGTCAGGTCTGAAGTTGCAGCAGTGATTGATGAACATAGTCTAGAGGCATCATATAGCCAAGATGTAAACCTCAGTGCATCTACAGGTATTACTGAAGTCTCTAATATTCCAATAACCACTAATTTATACCAATCTCCAAAACATATTTTGTTTTGTAAATGTTAGTAGTTACATGTCGCAATACTATAGTCTAAATATGAGCTTCAAACATAACTTTTGTAAAGAGATTCTGTAAACTATACTGCAGATAATAGCGACTTGTGAGTAGACCAATCGACTCACCTGAATAGGACTTCATGTGCACAGTTTTATGCTATTCTTTATTTTCTCCATACCTGGTACTCTATATCTGTTAGCCCAAAGATTTTTTGAGATTGATTGTACCATTTCTGGCTGTACACAAATAATTTTTGTCTCGCCTGCGTAGCAAAAAGCGAGACATAGGCGCCGCTTTTCCGATGGCAGCGGCGCGGCGTCAACATCAAAAACTTAACCAAGGTTAAGTTTTCGAATTTTTAATATAATTTTGAAACTATAAGTTCTTATTCAATGAAACTTGAACTAAAGGGTTATCAAGTACATGTATCCCCAATCATTTGAGGAGAATTTCAGGTCACAAAGTCAAGGTCATTTAAGGTCAGCCTGAGGTTAAGTTTTTGAATTTTTAATATAATTTTGAATAATAATAATACGAAAAATTTATATAGCGCTTGTGACATAAATGTTTCAAAGTGCTGTACACAATTCAAGATTACTTCAATACAAATCAATATTACTAATGGAAATAACATAACTTAAATTACCAAGAAAATAAAATATTGCTAACGTAACTAAACAAATTAACATTACTTAAGTATATTAAGTAGATATACATGTATTCCTATTCCATGAAACTTGTACTCGAGGGTCATCACGTATCACAAATCATATGACACAAATTCTAGGTCACAAAGTCAAGGTCAAAGGTCATTTTAGGTCAGTAGACTTGGATGATATTTTTCACAACTTAATATGAGAATTAATAAATCTAAATAATCAATAATAAATTTTTGTGATTTGTTCATATTTCATGAAAGTTATCAATCTTGGTACAAACAATAGTAAATAATTCTTCTGATGATTCTTAGTCAATATTCACTTCAAAATCCTGATTAGATTCAGAGGATTTTGTTTTTGGGGGCCAGCTAATGGGCCACCCTGCCTATAAATAATGTCCCTACCTCAATTTTTCATCATATCGAATTGCGTAATGCAGGCGAGACCGCCGAGAGCAGTTCCCTTGTTAGGTTATTGGTACACTTAAAAAAGCCAAACCACCTGGTTCCCATTTTATAAAGACATGCTGTCAATAACAAGTGCCATATTTCTATAACAAATCTCCTTACAGCCAATCAAATGCAATGGTTTTGGTAGCTTATAACAGTTAGTGCAACTTGGTTGAGCTAACAAGTTTCATGAAACCGCAGTGCGTTGATCCGAATAGTGTAACGTAGGGAGAGGTGAATAACACTGCAGTGAATAGTAACAAAACTGCTGTTTGTTATGTATTTTTTCTAAAGAAACGACAGCAAAAGAGACAGCTTTAATTTTACATGTATATGTACAGTATAAAGTGTTCAGAGACAGGTAAAGATTTTTGAGGTTGATTGTACCATTTTAGTGCAACTTGGTTATGCTAACAAGTTTCATGAAACCGGGGCACGGTTCCCCATAGGCACTTGATCTGAATGGTGTAACGTAGGGAGAGGTGAATAACACTGCAGTGAACAGGAACAAAACTGCTGTTTGTTATATGTTTTTCCTAAAGAAACAACAGCAAAAGATACAGCTTTAATTTTCTATGTACAGTATAAAGTTTTCAGACATACACCCCCCTACTCCTAAAATTGCAGATTATTCAATTCAATTCAATTTCATTTGTCCGAATTAGAATAAATTGAAATTAACTTGGCATTTTTTTACAAGCAATAAAATACATATAGAAACAACAAGAACAGAAATCAAACTAAATGTGTGATATTAAATATACATAGACGTACAGAACTTAGAGTAAAATTACATGTAGCATAATTAGTAACATGAATAAGAGATAAAGGGTTTGAGGCAGGCGCGGGATTTGAAAGCACTATTAAGAAAAGCATAAGGAGACAGTGTGGTAGGGGAATTAGGAGAGGAGAGGTGGGAGAGAAGGAAATGAGTCATGCATTTGCATTACTAGGGGGGTGTTTCACAAAGATCCTAAGTTGAACTTATCTCTAAGTTGGACTTAAAAATTATTTTATTTTAAAAGGCATATAATGTTGATTCAAATTATTCATATTTTCAATTATTAAGCAGATTTCATGTTCTTGATGTGGAATTTATAAAAAGTCTAAAATACTTGAATTTTCGCTTTTGAATATATTTTATCTTTAGGCTACAAATGGCTCTCCATAATTTTTAAGTCCAATTTAGAGTTAAGTTCGACTTAGGATCTTTGTGAAACACCCCCCAGAAGGCAGAACTTAAATTTATCTTTGATTGTGTATTAACAGGAGAACCACCTATTGCCTCTGGGGGGTGTTTCACAAAGACTAAGATCAACTTTAAGTTGGACTTAAGTATAACAGGCTGTTCATGCCATTGTTTGCTATCATTATTTACTGGCATTGGTCTCTCAAGTGATGTACAAATCATGGTAAAAAATCTACAAAACTTACATTTTTTGATAATTCATTATTGAAGGAAAAAATGTTATCTAAAGATTATAATTTAGAGACCAATTGGGATAGCAACCAATGGCATGAACGGCCTGTTATACTTAAGTCCAACTTAAAGTCTATCTTAGTCTTTGTGAAACACCCTCTGATGATGTTTGTTTGCCTTTCAGATTTGGTCCCATTAGATGGTTTCACAGTCATCAACAGGACAGAAGAGAGCGTACACCTTGCCTGGTTTTCAAACACCACCTCGAATCTCACTCTGACGTGTCGGGCGAAGGGTCAGAGTGCGACTTCAACCCTCCTCTCAGAGACAGATTGCTCGTCCCCACGGATAATGGAGATTGACTTAAGCGATCCCGGCACTGTTTACATCATAGCGTACAATCCAGACTCCTCGGAAGGGTTCAACTACACCACCCGAACAGGTATAATAAGCTCTCCTTCATCCCTTCTAGGGCAAGGTTTCTTTAATATTAGTGCTATATTGATCATATGTTTTTCTTCAAATTGGCAATGATTTCTTTTATTGTTTAAAGATAAAAGGAAAGGCAAGGATTTTCATAATACCTTTTATCTCACGATATTATCTTGTGCGCATCATGTTGATTAGCATTACGTGTGCTATGTATGTAAAAAATAGTAAAATGTTTCTGGATTACTGACTGAAATATGTTTTAGGACTCTTGATGCCATTTAAAGCTGTCTTAAATAACCCCCAAAGTGTTTTGAATGTCGTGTCCATTACGCTGGAATTACCCATATAGATTCTAGGGCTAATGATGCGAAAATGCATATCATTGTGATTCTTAGATCCAGGGGCCGTTATGCAATTGACCGTCACTATGGCCAACCAAACATCTATTGAAGTTAACGGGAGTCTTCCATCAGTTGGGGATGTGGATTATGTGGAAGTGACATTGACATCACTGGAAGATAGGCGATACATTACTCCGGGTAAAAATGTATCGGTTGAAACAATAGCAGGGGGCTATCTTTTCACTGATCTCCTGCCTAACACCTTGTATGAGGTTTCTGCAAGGAGTGTTCTTGAATCGACCGATGAGTTTGGGAAGCAAGAGAGTAGAGCGTCCAACATTACCAAACAAACAGGTAAGCATCCTTAAAGTGTAATGATAATAGTAATAGGTCCATTCATATAGCGCAGCTACAATATGAATATACTCTACTGCGCTTAATAAAAGTATCATATTATTACCCCGGCTTAAGCTGAGCTGCCATAATAAGGCGCTGAAGTATTCAAGGAATTTCTTTCTACCAGGTACCCATTTACTACACCTGGGTGGAGAGTGGCAAATGAGGATTAATATCTTGCCAAAGGACATTATTGCCGTGGCCGGACTCAAACCGCGAACCATGTGATCCGCGGTCTGGTGACGTATCCACTAGACCACGACACCTCAGACCTCTTCTATCTACCAATCGCCTGAAAAAATAATTTACAGGTAGAATGTATAAAACCTACCTAGTCTGCTCAGCATTGTGAGCATCTGTAAAATGACGCCTGGCTGGAATGCTCCCCAGGGAGTGGAGAATGTGCATACATTGTGTGCAGGCAAGCCTGAATACGTTGATCGTGGTAATAATATATATATCTGTAAAGCGCTTAGAGACATCGTTGATGTATTAAGCGCTATATAAAAGCGGAATATTATTATTATTATTATTAAAAACTAAGTATTGGTGTGTACTGCAAGGTTCTGGAATCATCAAAATGATAAGAAATTTGGCCCAGTCTTGGTAAAAGTTACTAGCACTGTACACAGAAAGATGTATATGGGACTACACAAACATGTGGCATAAAAATCCGTCCCGATTTTTATGATAATACATGCCATTTTTTAATATTAAGGCATTTGAAGAGCCATGCTTTTCAGGGAACATTTTTTATCTGATGTTCTTCCACACTTGCATAATAGAATGATAACGCTCACAACTTATTGTTCACCTCTAATTTCCAGAACTCAACCTTCTCTTTAAGCTTTAATGAACTATATCTCATCATTCAAGATTTATGATGTGGAATGACATCATACTGTATAGTACCAGTGAGTGTAATATAAGATGATGTTCTCTTGAAACATTCTCTTCTTTCAAGCATAATCTACATGAAGTGGCAAGCTTGGACCAAGTCAAGCATTGGCTTTGTTTTTAGTCAAATGAGTATAAATTTCTTTTATTATTGAACAGCTAAGGGTGGTATTCTCGAAAGCGGACTAACTTTAGTCCATGGTTTAATCCTAACTAAGTATGGAATGCCAAGTTTCCATATGAATATATTTTTGAATAATTTAATATGTCCCTAAATTACCATGATATAATAATTTTTTCATAGTTATATTGTTGTAATTAACTATGTTATTACAAAATATTTCTTCAATGAAGACATTTTATTACAAATTTAGTGACAGATTAAATTATTCAAAAACATATTCATATGGACACTTGGCATACCATACTTATTCGGAGGATTAAACCACGGACTAAAATTAGTTCGCTTTTGAAAATACCACCCTAAGTCTACAGCAAGTTTGGTTTGAATCTATGAAATTTTATTTCCTCCATCGACAGAATGTGAGATTATCTCGAGAATATCGTGAATCATAACTTGTCTACCTGTACACATTGGTCCGTATTCATCTACCATACATGTATTTCAGTTAAAGGCATCGTTTAACTTTGTTAAATCTGATATGCACGGCCCTACGTGTTATCAATGGCCGGGATATGGTGTAATATTGAAGCAAAAAAAAAATCTCGCTTCAAAATGATCAAGAAGTGCCTCCAAAAAAAAAAATCTTTGAGTGACCGGTTTTACCATTCTCGTTTTCCCCAATAGACTGTAGTGTTATGAAAACCGTTAGGAAAACGCAAAATTTGGTTTTGATTTCCAATCATAAATATCTTGATAATCAGACAGGCAATCGGCTTGTAAAAGTCATGGGGTTCCTGACTGACCTTAAGGTTTATAATTATCATTGCAGCATGAGCTAAATCCAGGATTTTGTTTCAGAATCTGAGACAAAGTTACTGGATTCCTTTAAACCTGACACAGGGTCTTTAACAAACTTCAAATTCAATTTGAGATAAAGGCTTAAAGGTAAAGACCAGTTTTGGAAACGCCCCTCTCTCAAAAAATGAAATGGAAGCTCTCATTACTAATCATGCGAAAGAATATGTTTTGACTAATACGTGATGATACAAATGTTGCCGGGAAACCGCCTACTAATTGATATATTTGGTAAATTATTATATCTATTGGGACCAAATAGATATCGCGCACGTGGTCGCGTAGTCCCATATACATCTTTCTCTGTACAGTGCTTGTTACTTTACCAAGACTGCATGGGCCAAATTTCGTATCATTTTGATGATTCCAGAACCTTGCAGTACACACCAATACTTATATGCTAGATGATCAACCTTTTCTGATCGATTCCACAACGTTTCTTTCACAATGCAATCGCATGACCACTGAGAACTGGGCTTTATCTTTATCTTTATCTGTGACGGGTTTGCATTTTAGTAGAATATTGAAAATAGTCCGGTTAGCTAAATATGTTATGCATACCTATCAAACAAAAGATTCTCTTGACAACTAGAAAGCTTGCCAGATGCTTGCTGGACATAGCAACAACTTGTGTATGCAATGTGGATTCCATTATTCAAAGCAGGTGATTGAAATAGCTGGTAACCAGAGGTTAGTGAGAGAAACATGCATGCATAACTTAGTAAATAGGTCTATTTTAATAGAATATTAAAGGACAATTATGATTAGTTTGTTTTGTTATGTTTTTTCTCCAGATCCTCCTATTTCACCAATGATATTTGAGATTGATCGCAATGAGACGGCCATCGTGTATAGCATAGGATCTTTCACAACGTCAACTGTGGAAATTGACCCTGCCGGGGATTGGATTGATAGTTACGAAACTTCTCATACAGTTTTCATCACAAACTTGCTACCCGGTCAGCTGTACAACGGAAACATCTCAACAAACGAGGTGCTTCCTATCCAATTCAGATTACGTAAGTTTTACATACTGTTTGCATTTATTGGGATATATTGTGTTCTAGCTGTTAGTGATATTTTTTAATATAGGTTGATTCAATAACTGTTATTTATAAGCTACTGAAATTGTGGCATTTGATTAGCTGAGAGCAAATTTGTCATCGAAATTTAGCATTTGTTATAGATAACAAGTTTTATGAAACAGGGCCCATATCACTACGAATCGCTCATTACTATACATGATGATTGTGGATCACATGTAAAGGTGTTTGGAGAGTAGTTATAGGTCGCAAGAAACACTGCTTATTCTTTTAAAGCACATTGTTTTTCAGTGTTGTTTATGTGTGTTTTGTATATTGATTCCAATTATCATGCAATTGGAATCAATAAACAAAACACACATAAACAACACTGAAAAACAAAGTTGCAATGCTATGAATTACTACAAAGAAATACGAGAATTATATTTCAGTTTGCATAATTTATAAATGAAAAAAAAAGGAGATACTTTAATCGTTCGCTTTGTGAAATAGCTTTTTAAGTTCAAACAGATGCCAAATATGGGAGGGGGGGGGGAATAATGATAGCACATAATGGTATGGCGAGTAAATCTCAATGTGGTTTAAAGGAATAAATGTTTCATACAGACAATCACGACTCATTGAAAAGCTGTATAAGATTAGAGGAAACGTATCTTCCTGAATGTTAATGGTACGAGATCAAAAAATGCAGGAGCTGATGCCACCAAGTACCAGTTTTCCTTGTAAGCATAACCAATCACACTAGGATGAACTGACAGAAGACCTTGTGTTGATAATGTTGCATATCCCTTTTCTATAGATACTTTAAATTTAAAGGCATCGTTTATCAATGTTAAATCTAAGATGCATGGTCCTACGTGTTATCAGGGTCTGTGATATGGTGTAATAATGAAGCCCTGAAAAAATTGGGCTTCCAAATGATCATGAAGTGCCTCAAAAAGTAAAAACCTTTGAGTGACCGGTTTTACCATACTAATTTTCCCCAATAGACTGTAGTGTTATGAAAACAGGAAAAATATGAAAAATATGAAAAAAAATGAAAAGGTTAAATTCCAACGGCATTTGAAAGACAATACTAATTTAAAAAGCCAGTCAGTCACTCAATAGTGTCTGACAGTGAAGTCTAGCAAGTAAACGGGTTTCCTTGCATAAGTTGAATATTAGGACACTGCTAACGTTTAAAATTCACAGATAGGACATACATGACATATTCATAATTCCTGCAAAGTTCTACAGAATTTGATGTTGGCTTTCAGTTTTTAAACGAACATATAAAAATCATCTTTTAAATCTATATTAATTTGCCTTCTCCCTTCCTCTCCCATTTATTATTCCTTTTCTCCATCCTTTTTTGTTTTGTTATTGTAGTCGCTGTTGTTGTATTGTTAGTTACTTAGTTCATGTTCTTGTTAGATTTTACTATCATGTATTCACTTAAGGGATTGACCATAGAAAGGCCTGTAGGCCTATTGTCGATTCCACCATTATCTGTTATGTTATATTTATGTTATATTCTTGTCTGTGTTATTTGTCTTTTGATTGTTCTGTATTTTTATCAGATTGTGGAAATAAACTTGAATTGAATTGAATTGAATGGCTGCAAAAGGGACATAGTATCTTTAAAATCATCTCTAATATCATGCCTATACAATGATTAGAATACATATCCTTAGTGCTGTTTAGAATATTTTACAAAAATAGTTATAAGAATGCAATTATTTCCTCAGCCCAGTTTTAAATATAAATTGTCATACAGGTGTGTTTATTGCCTTGATCTTGCGCTTGGCATTGAGTTCAGATCTTAGGATAAGTATTAGTAGTGGTATTATTATTATGATATCTTATTTCATAGGTCCGAGCATGCCTGACATTACTGTACTCAACGTGACGGAGTCCAACATCACAATAGGTCTCCAGCCTGGACACGGTGTTCTAGATGAGTACATCATCACCATTCAATGCATGGATTATACTCAAGATCACTGTGATTGCGAAGAAGAACACAGAGTGCCAGGAAATGCAGAGATGTTCCTCATTGATGACCTTCGACCCGGCGTTGAGTACGGCATCAGTGTTGTAACATGGGCTGGACCGGATCTAGCTGAAACCAGTGCAGAAGTTACTCTGGAAGAAACGACTCGTGAGTTTAATATTTTTTGGTCAAATTCATTCAGCAAGGTACATTCATATTTGTATATGTTTTTTAATTTTTGTTTTGATATTTAATGTAAATGTTTTACTTTTACAATTATTTTTGGTCATTCCCAGAACTCAGACTACCATCAAAAATTATTTTAGCATGCATATATTTCATTTGTAGCCTGACTGGTAAAACACAAATTGAAATGTTTTTCCTTTATTTTCTTCCTTGCAATGTATCCTGTACGATATGTGGCTTATTTTACCACGTATTTTTTTCAACAACAACAAAAATCTGTTGATTATTTGGTGATAGAATTAAGTGTAAAAATAACATTGTATTACATCATGTGCTACATTGTACATGTATATCCTGATTTAAATGTAAAATATTAATATTATTTAATCTATAGAAATGGTAGTTATCATTATCATTATTATAACTATTATTGTTATGATCATAATTATAAATTATTATTAGTATTATTATTAATTATTATGATTACTATTATTATCAGTTCTATAATTTTTTTTTAAAAATAATTGTTGCTATTTTTGTTATTTCATTGTTATTATTATCATTGATATTATTATTATTGTTATTATTGTATCCCCCGGCAGTATGCCGGTGGGGTACTTTGGATTCAGCAGCGTTACGCCACCTCCGCCGCGTCTGCCGCGTCATATTCTTTTGTGCGCTCTTTTCGGATTTCTTTCAAATTTTGTATGGAGATGTATCTTGGTATAGTCTACACACCTATAACTTTTGGTGATGCTGCCCTCAGTGTTCCGTCTTCTATAGGGTAAAAGGCCATATTTTTGTGGATGGTTTGTGTGCGCTTTATAGGCCACATTTCTCATGGGATTTTGTTCAAATTTTGAACGAAGGTGTATCTTGGTATAATTTAGAAGCCCATAGATTTTGGTGATGCTGCCGCCAGTGTTCCGTCTTTTATAGGGTCAAAGGTCATATTTTGATAAATGTCTTGTGTGCACTCTGGTGTGCGGTCTAACTGCATCATTTCTTGACGGATTTCTTTCAAATTTTGTATGGAGGTGTATCTTAGTATAATCTACACACCTTTAACTTTTGGTGATGCTGCCCTCATTGTTCCGTCTTCTATAGGGTAAAATCCCATATTTTTGTGGATGGTTTGTTTGCACTCTAGTGTGTGGTCTAACTGCCTCATTTCTTGACGAATTTCTTTCAAATTTTATATAGAGGTGTATCTTGGTATAATCTGCACACCTTAACTTTTGGTGATGCTGCCCCCATTGTTCCGTCTTCTATAGGGTAAAAGCCCATATTTTTGTGGATGGTTTGTGTGCGCTCTATCGGCCACATTTCTCAAGGGATTTTGTTCAAATTAAGTATGGAAGTGTATGTTGGTAAAATCTACGCACCTATAGTTTTTGGTGATGCTGCCACGAGTGTCCCGTGTTTTATAGGGTCAAAGGTCATATGTTGGTGGGTGTCTAGTGTGCGCTCTTCAGGTCATATTTCATGACGGATTTCTTTGAAATTTTGAAAGGAGATGTTTCTTGGTACAATCTACACATCTACACTTTTGGGCGATGCTGCCCTCATTGTTCCGTCTTTTATATGGTCAAAGGTCATATGTCTTTAATGCGCTCTAACTGCCACATTTCTTGACGGATTTCTTTCAAATGTTGTATGGAGATGCATTATACTCTAATCTACACACATATTGGTTTGGTGATGCTGCTCCTATCCTCGACTTGACAATAGTCTGAGCGACTAGTGGCGATCTCTACGTCATCCTTTTGTTTCAGGGAGACGAGAGGGGATCTTTGTCCCTTCTTTGAACATAAGGATGACACAAAATCGCTGCCACTGCCGGGGGATACATTCGCATTGCGATATTTCTAGTTATTATCACTCTTACGACGATTAATATTAATGATAATAATATTAGTAATTTTGCCATTGGTATTATTATTATTATTATTAATACTATTACATGTACTATAATATAGTTATACAGTGTCGATTCCTGTTGATTGCTTCACGGTCTTGGACCAGACACCGGATAGTATCATCATGGCCTGAATATTATTATTATTATCATTATTATTATCAATATTATTATCATTATTATTATCAATATTATTATCATTATTATTATTATCATTATTAATACTATTACTGTACTATAATATCGTTATACAGTGTCGATTCCTGCTGATCGCTTCACGGTTTTGGACCAGACACCGGACAGTGTCATCTTGGCGTGGAGAGCGAGTGGGCCGGCCAACATCACCATGGAACGTTATATGACCGGTGCTTACGTCCTCAATGCCACATTCGTGTACGGTCTCGGTTGCTTCAGCTCTTACACGCTCGAGGTTAGTCGTCTGGAACCCGTCACAACTTATCGCTTCTCCATGCCGGATGGTGTTTCGATTCTCATCAGAACAGGTAAAACCCATTCCAAAAAAAAAGTAGACTTTCCGAAAAAGTTTTAAAAAATGGACCGTTTCATGCAATTCTAGATGGTCTAAAATATTACTTTTTCACTCAAATAGAACCAAATTTCATGGGTTACAGAAAATAATGGTCTTTACCTTTGTCGTAATAAGTAATAAGTATCTAGCAAAGGTTCGTCGATTGCCACACCTTGATCTGTCCAAGGTTTGTCGATCCCCACACTTTATTCTTACCAAGGTTCGTCGACCGCCACACTTTACTCTTACCAAGGTTCGTCGATTTCCGCACTTTACTTTGACCAAGGTTCATCAATCGCCACACTTTACTCATACCAAGGTTCGTCAATCGCCACACTTTACTCTTTCCAAGGTTTGTCGATTGCCACACCTTGATCTGTCCAAGGTTTGTCGATCGCCACACTTTACTTATACCAAGGTTCGTCGATCGCCACACATTACTCATACCAAGGTTCGGCGATCGCCACACTTTACTCTTACCAAGGTTCGTCGATCGCCACAGCTTGATCTGTCCAAGGTTTGTCGATCGCCACACTTTACTCATACCAAGGTTCGTCGATCGCCACACTTTACTCTTGCAAAGGTTCGGCGATCGCCACACTTTTTCCAAGGTGTGTCATTCGCCACACCATACTCTTACCAAGGTTCGTCGATCGCCACACTTTACTCTTACCAAGGCTTGTCGATTGCCACACCTTGATCTGTCCAAGGTTTGTCGATCGCCACACTTTACTCATACCAAGGTTAGTCGATCGCCACACTTTACTCTTACCAAGGTTCGGCGATCGCCACACTTTTTCCAAGGTGTGTCATTCGCCACACCATACTCTTACCAAGGTTCGTCGATCGCCACACTTTACTCTTTCCAAGGTTTGTCGATCGCCACACTTGACTCTTACTAAGGTTCGTCGATCGCCACACTTCACTCTTACCGAGGTTCGTCGATCGCCACACTTTACTCTTACCAAGGTTCGGCGATCGCCACACTTTTTCCAAGGTGTGTCATTCGCCACACCATACTCTTACCAAGGTTCGTCGATCGCCACACTTTACTCTTTCCAAGGTTTGTTGATCGCCACACTTGACTCTTACCGAGGTTCGTCGATCGCCACACTTTACTCTTACCAAGGTTCGTCGATCACAACACTTTACTCTATCCAAGTTTCGACGATCGCCACACCTTGATCTGTCCAAGGTTTGTCGATCCCCACACTTTTCTCTCACCAAGGTTTGGCGATCGCCACACGTGCTCTTACCAAGGTTTGTCGAGAAAAAAAGTGTCCCCCCATAATAATAAAACATCGCTCAATTTATAACCAGTGTTTGATAAAAGAATATCTTTTTGAGACTCTATAACTCAAGATTCTACTTCATTTCAAGCAACATTTCCTTCCCAGGTGTGCACCAGAATTGCAAAAGCTCCTTTATTGTGCAAGGGCAGACACCCTCTCCCCTCCCCTCCAAACACACCTCCCGCCACTTGGTCTCTATGCTCTCTCGGGAATCGGTCTTGTCTGCATCTGGTATATCTTGTTCATGTTGTTGTATCATAAGTATATGTGGTGTTATGTTTGAAATGGGCATGAGCATTAATTCTTGGCGTGCATATTTTGGTATGATTATGTTTTCTTCATGACAAAAGTTTAACTTGTTCACAGTCTGTAAAATCATTATGCACTTACCCACGTATAGAACATGTCAAGACTGAACTGTAGGACTGGTATGGACCAGATTGCACATTATTAAGAAGAAAATGCAAAATCTCCCTGCCGTGGGAGATGGATACACCCCTCAAACATCCTCGGACCCTGCCCTCATCACCCCCAGCTCAGGAACCTTTACCTTGGCAGGAATTATGAATATGTCATGTGTGTCCTATCTGTGAAATTTAAACGTTTGCAGTGTCCTAATATTCAAATTATGCAAGGAAACCTGTTTACTTGCTAGACTTCACTGTCAGACACTATTGAGTGACTGACTGGCCTTTTTCTTCTTTGGTAATAACATACATAAAATGAGCTGTAAAGGGTACAATGGTCTGAAAAATCAGACTATTACTAACTTGCTCTATAGCTCCTAAGTCGATTCGACAACTAATAGTCGTTATTTTCCCACTTAAAGACATTTTCAAGCCCCCTTTTTTTTAGGGAAGCTCTAAATTAGTATTGTCTTTCAAATGCCGTTGGAATTTAATCTTTTCATTTTTTTGGCCTGCAAATGAGACATAGTACCTTTAAGAGAAACTGACAAAATTTCACCCAACAAGTAGCCTGCATGTGATCACTGAAGCATAGTACAATTCCAAACAAAAAACAGAATTTAAGCTGTTCATGTGAATGGGCGATTCCAGGGAAAATGCTCACTTGCCAAATACCATTAAATTTGTGATAACTCCAGAAATAGTTGTGAAAACTCTGCTATCAAACAAAAGAGCACAAGAAGCTCTTTGTTTTGAATGGTACATATTAATAGGACTGAATGATGTTAAGGCATGATTTTCTACAAACATTGCCTTTCGGGGCACAATGCGGCAATCTTTGGTAAAAGCTTTTATCAGTAGTCTTTGGCCCATTCATCAATTAGTTGTTGCGAGGTAGCACAAACATAGCCTGCCCCACCTAACAATAAGTACTGTATGCATTTTGTATTTTTTACTATTAATATTCAATTATTTGTAACAGGTGAATGGAAGACTTATAAATGAAAGACTTGTATAAAGGTTTTATGTGATCCTCTATTTTATTCATATTCATACCTGCCAACCCTTCCGAATAATCTGTAATATTCTAATTTTTCCGAATTTTAAGAACCTACAAATTCGGAATATTCTGAAGTTTCAAAATTTCGATTATTTTTTTATTATTTTTTTGTACTAAAGCCAAATTAAGCTTGTTTTATCATGTGCCGCGATTTGAGAGTTCATGTATTGCGTGCGTTGAATGGCTGCATGATCGACCAGCGAATTTGTGGTCGTTTTTTTGTACAGATTTACCGCGTATGGCCAGTTACGCTGCTGCTGCATGGGTGATTCCTTATTTTTAAGGCATACCGTGCTAAAAATTCCTAATTCTTATTTTCAAATGTTGGCAGGTATGCATATTCCTTAACCGTTAACCTATAGAATGCCTGGTAAAGTTGTCTGAGGTTGATATTATAGATTCTACCTATACACAAATTATTTTTTTCAGGTGATGGGTATACTCTTAAGTTAATTACATTATAAAAATGGCCTGTTGCCATGTATGCATGTTTTAACATTGTGTATCTTTCAAACATTTATGTTCGTTCAGATCCTCCTTCAATTGAAAATTGTTCTGTGGAGACCACATCTTCGGGCTACACTTTAACTTGGTCAGCTGTAGCCCCTGGCAGTAACGTTGGCTACCAGGTGACCGTCACTGATTCACAAGGTGACCTTGTGCAAGAAGAGACAGTAGCTCCCACAGACGACCTAGAAGTGGTTAAGATAAGGGTCCCACCAGAAACCGGACTCACACTGGCAGTTAATTCACGGTTGGCTGCTAATGACATGAACAACTTTCCTCTGCAGTTTGGGGCCGTGCCCTGTATTCAAAGCGCTGTCACTAGTAAGTATGGCTAGAGTACCTATGTCTGCACATACGTGTAACTGTGATTCTGATAAAACGAAACATGCAACTAACACAAAATATCTTTCTCTATTACAGCAATACATTTGTTTAAAAAAAAACAAGTAAAAATAGTGAGAAATGTTAAAGTTGAGTATTTGTTATCCACAAGCCTTCAAATGCTACCTTTCACATAAAAAATCTGAAACTGCGTGTGAAGTGAATAAGTACACAGACAACTTAACCTTTGTTTATGCAATGTCAAAATTCCACCTCCGCTTTTTGTTGTGAAAACTACATTGTTCAAGATTATGTCCATGGTGTAAAAAGTTTATCAATATGAAGAGTTACTCAAAAAAACCTCACATAATTCTGGGATTTACAGTAGGCTAGCGGTGCACCATGTGAGAGAGAGGGAGGATTGAGGAGTTCTGAAAAGAACTCTCGGTAATCTTTCTTGAGGGAGCCACTACCGCTATGCGAGAGATTCGCCAGAAAAATAACGATGTTTTAATGCCGTCACAATATGAACCAATCCTGCCCAAGCAGACGACATCCCATAAAGAATGAACATAATTGCAATGCTATTATTTCTCAAATTATAATGAGTTTATTGTATATAAATGTGATGGAATTTTACACCATTCAAAAATGGATATGACCCCGATTCTGATAACTAAATTCTTTTGTTTGTAAATACACAGGATAGGGGCTAATGAACAATCAAAGAAACCACACTTTCAAATTTAAAACCCCCGGGAATGAAAGCATGGACGCATTTGTTCCCTCTTGAAACGCCGAACATACCGCGGTGTATGCAGCTGAAAATACAATGGCGTCTTATTTTGTTTACAAGCGACGGATTCCTTTATTTTTATCGCTGCATTTTTCATCAAAATAATACCATGCGCGGGGTTTAGAGTGAGGCAATAGATTAAACATTTAGTCTGACGGTAGTGAAGTAAGAGAAATAACTGAAGAGAAGACGACGAAACAGGCACTGAAAATGTGTGAGATGTCATGGGACATCGTCTGCTTGTGCAAATCATGTTCAACATGTGACGTCACACATCTCAGCAGCGATCGGAGAGCATTTCAGGTGCTATGTCGGGGCTGTATTTAAGAGTTTTGTAATTCATAATAATCATTACTTCGAATGTTTCCGAGCATGGAATTTTGATAACCTTGTCAAATCAAAGTGTTACCTTTGCAATAATGACAATAAAGTTAGTTTTTAAAATCAATGAACCTGATCTTTAAGGATTGTATTCTAAGAGATATTTGCAATAGCAAATCTAGAAATGTTCTTTAAATTGTAACATAATACAGACAAGTGGGATAAATACACAATTAAATACCAAAACAAGTAATTAAAAATGTACCAAATTGCATTTAGCCATACACAACTACAAGTTCTTACATTTATTCATAAGCAGGCTTTATGCTCTCCTTCAACAAAAATTTGTCATCTTTCAATTGTCCTTTGCAATCTTTAATTAATCAGGATGTAACCAGAGAGTATATAAGGTTGAATTCTTTTGTAAATTTCAGGCTGAGGATGGAGGATGAAACTCTGAAACCTGTCCCAATTCATGTAAGTGCTTCATGTATGTGTTTTTAATTTTGAATTTCTCCTTCTCACCGACAGAGTCCCTTGAAGCTGGCGAAGTAGCTCCCAGCGATGCAACTATCAGTGAGATCCCCTTCGTTGTAGGTAACGCCAGTGCCCTGGAGGGATTTGAGGATTACACCTTCGCTGTAGAGCCGCCTGGCCCTGTGGTCAGCTTCGACGCTGATAGTCTGACGGGAGTCTTCAGCAATGTCGTGCCTGGAGAGCTATACACCATCACCTCCATCATCATAGGCACGGACATCACGTTCACCCTCACGGAAAGAGCAAGTAAGTCCGTGATTCTAGGGCCCTGTTTCCTCCTACTACTACAACTACTATTACTAAAGTACTACTACCACTACTACCACTACTACTACTACTACAAATACTACTATTACTACTTCTACTACTTCTACTACTTCTACTACTACTTCTACTACTACTACTACTACTACTTCTACTACTATTAAAACTAGTACTTCTAAAACTAGCACTACTACTACAACAACTACTACTACTACTACTACTACTACTACTGTAACTGCTAATACTACTACTACTGCTACCGCAACTACTACTGCTAATGCTACTCCTACTACTACTACTACTACTACTACTTCTTAAACTAATATTTTGATTATACTAATTAATAATGATCAATGATCATAATGATGCTACTACTATTATTCTTTACTTCTAATTCTACTACTTCATGTACTAATACTTATATAACTACTGATCATAATAATAATAATAACAATAATAAACATGGTACACCATGACATCCACCATAGTAGGCATGGATATCAACCTCTAGTGATTATAGCGCCCTCTTTCGTAATAATAATAATTGTATGTTTAATAACACTTGCCTTGTGCAAAACGGATTTGTGGTTGCCCCAAATTCTCATGGACATCCTTCTTGTGAAAACTCTGCACTGGCTACCATTATGTCACAGAATACTATTCAAGATTCTGTTGATTGTCTATAAAGTGTTAATTGCTCAGGCTCTTTAGTACACCACCTGCGCAGTTCCCAAGATACTATATTCTTTTAATCACAGCTAAAAAAGGCACATCTATTAATTTAAACTGTACATTGCAGTTTTAAGCACACCAGGGGATGCTCAAGGTGCCTACAAAATGCTACTGGTATTATTATCCTGGCTTTAGCCCAGCTGCCCTAAGCCCCTTATTGTATTAGACACTTTTGACACGTGTAATGTTTCTTTTTTGTACTTCAATATTTACAGAACCGTTTCTGTTCAGTGATGGCACTTAACCAACTGCTTGATGCAATTTTTGTCTCTCTTTTACCAGCTGTTAAAAAAGAGGCATGAAATACTATGTATGGCATACTGTGTACATTTTTTCCTGCAATGAAGTCAGGATCATAGCTATGTGTATATGTCTTTCTGACACTTTATAATGTTCTTCTTTGTACTTTAACAATTGCAGAACCGTTGCCCCCAGGCAATGGCAGCTCACCAGCTGCTGGTGCCACGTCTGTCAGTCTCCAATGGGAAACACCAAGTGGCATCGTCACCTTCTTCAGGGTGACAATAAACCCAACCATCTACACGGATCAGAACTTCATCGAGGTTACGAACCTCATGCCAGGCTCTGAATACAATGTGTCTATTGTGGCTATCAGTGGCACTGGGCTCTATCAGCAAATAAGCGATCCAATTGAGTTCCAGATCATAACAGGTAAGAATGTCCTTGTTACAGGGGAATACCGAAGAAAAGGAAAAATGGTCGAATTATACACCCTTTTGAAGCTTTGTGCATAGAAACACAACAGCGTTTAGTTTATCACTTTAGAAGGTTGCGTTTAGGAGAACGACTACTTTGAAAATTGTATTCTAAACCATGTTTGATCGCAAGTTGCGGGACAATATTGAGGCGCGATTTGATGACGTCATGGGGTGAAGTAAGTGCAAACCCGGAAGTGTCACCCGTAACACAGAGCCTATAGCTAACTAGCTCACTGGAGTGATTGTCTCGTCGAAATTAGCTTGATGAGAGCGAAATGTTGAATGCTTTACCTCTAATCCCACCACCCATCTGGTCTGAATAACACAACATATGACATATTTAATTGCTTACTATTTTAATTCTTATGTTATTATTTGTTTTCATCCTTCAATTTATCTTTTCATTCTCTCTTTCCTAATGTATTTCTTTGTTTTTATGCTTATATCATCTTCTCTTTCTATTTTTCCTCATGTTGTCCTATCATTTGCTCTTCTATCCTTCCTAATGTATTTCTTTGTTTTATCCTATCATCTTCTCTTTCTATCTTTACTTATGTATTCCTCTGTTTTTATCCTTCTATCATCTTCTCTTTCTTTCTTTCCTTATGTTGTCCTATCATTTGCTCTTCTATCCTTCCTAATATATTTCTTTGTTTTATCCTTCTATCATCTTCTCTTTCTATTTCTTGTTATGTATTTCTTTGTTTTTATCCTTCTTTCATCTTCTCTTTCTATATTTCCTTATGTATTTCTCTGTTTTTATCCTTCTTTCATCTTTTCTTTCTATCTTTCATTATATATTTCTTTGTTTTTCTCATTTTATCTTATGATCTTTCTTTATGTTCTTCTTGATGTTCACCTTCTTTCATCTTCTCTCTCCATTTTCGCTCTCATCGAGCTAATTTCGACGAGACAATCACTCCAGTGGGCTAGTTAGCTATAGGCTCTGTGTTACAGGCGACACTTCCAGGTTTGCACTTACTTCACCCCATGACGTCATCATATCGGGCCTCAATATTCTCGCGAAACTTGCGATCAAACATGGCTTAGAATACGATTTTCAAAGTAGTCGTTCTCCCAAACGCAACCTTCTAAAGTGATAAAATAAACGCTGCTGTGTGTTTTCATGCACTAAGCTTGAAAGGGGTGTATATTTATTTTTGTTTGTCGAGATATGACACGGCAAAACCGCAGCAGATTTTTATGTTGACGTAAAATGTATCATGCATCATATTTCTGTATCTTGTGACACAGAGCTCAGTGAATACGCAACGGACCTTTGTTGGGTGCAGTTGCCATTAATTTACACGATCAAGAAAACCCAGCGGTTTTATGAGGCGGTTTACCGCCTCATATCTGAATGGTCCTATGCTACTCTCTTTAACTCTGTTTATGCCGCACAAAGAATCTCTCTGTGCCACATCTTCCAGTCGATATATCAAAGACTTCAAGATTATTTATCTGTCTCCAGTGAAAGATTAATCTATACTGATGGTAATTTGGTTGTCATGGAGATGATCAAGACAGGACAGGGGTAATGTTGCAAAGCCATTATGTTCCACAAAGCATTTTAAAAATAATTTTTATTCTCAAATATTGAATATTTCAAGCCATAAAATTCAAATATGTGACCTCCTCTAAGAGTGTACATGTAGTAATATAAATACCGTCTTCATTACATGCTTCTTGACCTGTCTTTGCAAAAAATGATATCATTAAAAAAAAGAATTGTTTATCCAAAACACAGTCAAATTCCCAGAACATATCTTGTTAACGCAATAACTTCAATCTCACTTAAGCGTTTAAAATCAAACTTGGCTTAAGTGTATATAATTATTTAAGGATGAACTTTTTAGATTTTGGAGTGATCATTGAATAGACTTTGGACATGTAGGCAGTAGCATACTGGAGACGAAGTAGCGTTTATCTTGTTTTCAACTACATTTTCATCTGTAGATAATTTGACGACCGGCGAGCTCGTCTTCGTGGATGTGACTTCTTCATCTATGACTGCAATTTGGGCGGAGAGTGGTTCAGGGATGTATTTTGTAGTTATCATGATAGGAGATACGACGGACCAACTATCTGTCACAAGTCCGCCACAGCTCAACATGCAAATCGTAAGAGAGAATGTGGAGCCATCACAGATTTACGTTTTCAATATCTTTGATATTACCAATGGTCAAGATGTGGCAAATAATTCTGTTCGAACAAGTAAGTACATGCATGTATATGAGGCCGCCATCAATTTCAAGCCTTACCGCTCACGATGGCGGTCTCCTGCGTTCATTGATTGGATTATATATTATATTATATGTATAATATTATATTATATTATATGTGAGAGTATGTATAGGTGTATGTGTGTATGTATATGTATGTATACATGTGCTATGTATAAGTATATATATATATATATATATATATATGTATATGTATGTATGTGTATATATATATGTATATATATCTATAAAAAAAGTTTAAGCTCACTTCCTTATTTTGTATTCATTATGTATCATGACTATATTGTTTATCTTATGAATTGTTTTGTATATTATCTTTGTAAACACATTTTATATTATGTATTGTATTATTTTGAACGCAGAAATAAAAGCAAACAAACAAACAAATATGCAAGCTTGCTCTTGCACTTTTCTATTATATTTGATGGTTATCATTATACTGATATATTCAATCTAACTTTATGACAGCAAATCCTTTCAATCCACTCCTCCAAGTGAATGGAACAAGCTCCCTGCACTTTAAGAAATACTACTTCACTTCTTTAAAAAAACACTGAAAATAAACCTCTACAATTCTTCTTAATTTGATTTGATGGTTATCATTATACTGATAAATTTAATCTAAAGTTACGACAGCAAATCCTTTCAATCCACTCCTCCAAGTGAATGGAACAAGCTCCCTGCACTTTAAGAAATACTACTTCACTTCTTTAAAAAAAACACTGAAAATAAACCTCTACAATTCTTCTTAATTTGATTTGATGGTTATCATTATACTGATATATTTAATCTAAAGTTACGACAGCAAATCCTTTCAATCCACTCCTCCAAGTGAATGGAACAAGCTCCCTGCACTTTAAGAAATACTACTTCACTTCTTTAAAAAAAAACACTGAAAATAAACCTCTACAATTCTTCTTAATTTGTCCTTAGATGCAAGGGACAGTGCCTTGTAACTTTCGGTAAAGGTGCTACATAACTCCAGTAATATGATCTAGAGTATTTTATACATTATTGTATATATTACTTCAGGCATAGTCACGGGAAAACCTGGAAAGTCATGGAAAATGTAATTCTTTCTAGAAAGTTGTGGAAAGTCGTGGCAAATGAAAAGAAAAAGCATCTCCAAAAAAGTCATTGGAAAGTTATGGAAATTGATCGTGGGTGTAGGCCGTCTAGGGCTATGGCAGCCCTTGCAATTTGATTCACTGTGTGTACATATAGGCTACACAGTAATGATATGGAGCTAGTAAGTACCTGTAATATAACTTTGATTAGACCTAATACGACCAAAACTTTCATCACATGTATCAAATAAGAATTTTTAACTCACTGACATTACTAATTATTATCATGCCTTTTCCTTTCTCTATATGTCTTTTCTTGCCACCGTTTTGCTGTTTAGAGCTACGTAAAATGGGATATTTTGTAAAGGCATATCCTATTGAATCACCAATGCTTCCATACGCGTGTCCGCTGCTTACGTTTTCTTAAAGATAAAGACCAGTTCTGGTCATGCGATTGCATTGTGAAAGAAACGTTGTGGAATCGATCAGAAAAGGTTGATCATCTAGCATATAAGTATTGGTGTGTACTGCAAGGTTCTGGAATCATCAAAAGAATAAGAAATTTGGCCCAGTCTTGGTAAAGTTACAAGCACTGTACACAGAAAGATGTATATGGGACTACGCGACCACGTGCGCTATATCTATTTGGTCCCAATAGATAAAATAATTTACCAAATATATCAATTAGAAGGCGGTTTCCCGGCAAAATTTGTATCATCACGTATTAGTCAAAACATATTCTTTCACATGATTGGTAATGAGAGCTTCCATTTCATTTTTTGAGAGAGGGGCGTTTCCAAAACTGGTCTTTACCTTTAATAGCTGTGCGCATTTGACTCAGAAGGCAACTGTAATGTCATTGCGAAAGATGATTTAAATGAAATGCAAAGAATGTACATATGGCAAATACTGCCTCAATGTATACATTTTTGCTTGCATATTCAATTCAATTCAATTCAATTTTATTTCATTCAGTTAAAAAGACAACATTCATATAACAATCAGCTATATAAAATAAAATACACATTAAGAACATATTGGACAAAGACATAAAATAAGCCGAATAGGTTGCAACTTGAAAGGAAACATGATCCTTATATAAAGGTTGACCCTTTTTTTATAATAAAAAATATGAAATATATTCACTACTAAACATACAATACACAAACCAAGACAACAAACAAAAATACAAACAAACAAATAAAATATGTCTTGAATTCAAATGATTACTGCAATTTACCCATATCATTCTTCTTTGTGACATTGATTATTTGTGACATATATTCACCTCCAAATTCGGAAACCCTCAATTCCTGTCTCCAGATCATTTGCAAAATTCACAAAATTTAAGGCATGCAAAATGTTTCTGTTTTTTATGATACTTGTCTTTGAAGTCCTTCACCAGTGCTCCTTCAGAACCTACTGTAAAACCAAAAACTTTTGCATGCACAAAATGTTGGCGAATTTTGCAGAATGGCTTAGATTTATTGAAAGTTTCATACCTCAAAGGGGCTTGGTAATTGAAGATCGCTGCCTTACCAGATGGAATAGTACTCTGATTATAGTGATGTCTAATCTCGCCTTACTCTAGTGAAGCACTCTTAAAGATAAGTCACCAGGTGACCTACATTTTACATCCTGTCAGAGGGACTTTGTATTTGGGATTTCCTGCCTTATCAAGAATTACATGATAGTGACGGTTCTTATCATTTTCTTTTTTATTTACAGATCCTGAAACCCCACAGCCACCAATCCTGACCAGCCTTGGACCTTTCAGCCTGTCCTTTGAGTGGGCCCCTACCAACACAACCTTCTCATCCTACAGGATGTACAATGCCCCCTTCTCTTTCAGAAGAGAACTTGTATCCACGATTCCGAGTAACAGCTTGGACCTGACGTACAGCCAGGAGTGTCTGAGACCCAACACGGAGTATGTTTTCGAGGTAGAGACTGTTTTGGATGCAGCTGATGGGTTTGGTGAACAGACAAGCGATTCTGCACAGTCAATCTCGATCACAACAAGTAAGTCAGGGATTGGATTATTTTTCGTTGTGCAAGAATAAGTTAAGCCAACCGAACATTATGCTCTCTTCCTGCAATCCGATTTTCTCGTAGAGATGGCAATTATATTAGATAAAGAAATCTATTTTTAGCATATCAGGACCAATAGGCTACATGTACATGTGTATTCCTAAATTTATTATCTGTGTCATTTACTAAAGTCAGCATTTTTCCTCTTACTGACTTTCACGCGACGATGACACTCCCTCCCTTCACTTCTTCTTGTCTCAAGCATCCTCCTCATTTAGACCAAACTTACTGCTTTATTTTTTCACCATATCTTTCCATGAAATCTTCAGTCTTCCTTATGCCATCCACTTCCAGATTCCACACTTTTTTCACAGGTTCATCATCTTCCCTTCTCAACACATGACCCATCCATCTCAATCCACTTCCCATTACCACTTCCACCACAGTTTCTCAGTTTTTTAACCATTAATTTGCATATGTCTATGTTGTATGTAACCCTATGGAAGTCATGTTTCTGACTATATATGGACAATAAAACTTGCTCCTTGAATTTGAATCTTGAATTCTGAACCTTCCAATAGGGCAATACGACAACAACGAGCCCCACGTCTCCAGCACCAACAACACCAATCTTCAGGTCATCTGGCTGGATGCTGCCACCAACGGTAGGCAAGTGTGTCTGAAGGAACTCTGCAGCACCCTACGAGATGACACGCCCATGTGTCTCCCAACCAACCAGACGTGCCCGCTGTTCTACACCTTCGAGGGGCTGGTCCCCGGCAGGAGATATGTGGTCTACGTGGAATACAATGACGGGACAATGGAGGATGTCATTTTCACACAAACAAGTAAAGCTTCGTTCAGATATGACCTTCAATACTGAATCAACACAGAGCTCAGTTGCCATTCATTTACATGTAAAAAAGACCCTGGCATTATTTTTATGCGGCAGTTTACCGCCTCATATCTGAACTAGCCTTAACAAATTCGCAAGATGTACCAATCACCTACAAAAATGACTTGTGTACACTCAGCTAGAATGTATAAAATCAACGTTATTAAACTTTACCTGGCATTCTATAGATTAACAGTTAAATAGTATTTTAAAAATTAACAATGACATAAAAGACACCGTGAGCGGAACCCAGGTCTGACTTGGTTTCTGTGCGCCTCCTATTCTATGTGAATGCGTACACGTGCGTTGACTAGTGTACTCCACAAGTTTTTGTATTTACTGATAATATATTAAAACTGCAATATCTCTTTGTAGAAGTGATATTTGTAGCTGATATTTTGAATAGAGTGGGAGTGCCATGGAACTCTGTACATCAACACTATAATGTGTTTTGGTGATCGGTACACTTTTAAAATATAGTTTAGTTCTGGTCATGGAATAGCATTGTGAGGGAAACTGTCTAGAAGCTATAGTGAATGGTTGATTATGTTGTACATAAGAATTGGTGTATACTATGGGGCTTTGGAATTAGCAAAATGATATGAAATTGATTCAGTCTTGCTGAAAGTCATATACACTCAACATTGGAATGTGTGGGACTACCCAAACATGTGGCATGAAAGTTGAGTCAAATCACTTCTGAATTAGCTATATCTTGTGCAATATTCTCTGAACAATATGGCAGTGTTGGGGTTTATTTCCATAATGGGTAAAGTGTAAATTGTAGGCTTTTTGGTATTACAGCAAGAGAAATAAGCATTAAATGAGGGTTGAAAATCATTTTTGGATATGTTATATCTTCCCAGAACCAAACCCTCCGGAGTTCCTCAACGCGACTGCTCTTGGTTCCGATGAGATTAGAGTCCTCCTCTCCCCGCTCCAGGGAGAGTTTGACGGTTACGAGCTCTCCTTCTCTCCTTCCACCGGCGGTCCCATCATACTCGAACCAGACACGCAGGAGCATCTCCTGGACAACCTCCAAAGTTCTACTACGTACACCATCCAGGTGTTTGCTTATAGTGGAAGCAATGGACAAAGGCTAGAGGGTGATGCAATCTCAACAACAGCCACTACTGGTGAGAATGAAATTCAGACCTGTGTTTGAAACTATATCATCAGGAGACATCAAGCTATTCCCTATTTCACGTTCATGAACATGTACTAGGTATTTGAAAACAGGGTGTATAATAGATGATTTTTTCTTCATCATTTAAGCTTAAAAGTATGACGATAAAGCTTAGAATATAATGATATTGATACTTCGTCATTATATCCGACGATTAATAGAAAATATTTAAAACTTGTACTGGTCGTCATCTTATATTCTAAGTAGCGCAGTGCTAATCAGGCATAAGGTCAGGTGTGCAAAATGAAGATGTTGTGGTCCATTGGATAAGTCTCTGCACCACAAGGTACACGGTCCAAATCCCTGTCGCAGGACCAAATATGTCCTTTGGCAAGACATTCATCTACATTTGCCACACTCCACATAGGCGAGGTAAATGGGTACCTGGAAGGAATTAATTGCTAAGAAATCTCAAGTGCTGTTATGGCAGTAATGCTAAATCCAGGGTCATAGCAATGCAGCGCCAGAAGTGGCAATGTGCCAGACATGGGCGCTATACAAGACTCCTTTGTTAATGTTATTTAGGTGAAATAGTACAATATACAGGATACCCTTACGTATCATCCATTGTGCTCGCCGTATATTTTCTAGACGAAGAAATTCTAGTTGCTACGAACATCGAGACCAATCAGATCTTCGTCTTCTGGACAACGGAGATGCTCGATGTCAGCTCTTTCGAGACGTTCAGACTCTCGTACTCCTCGATGGAGTCTGATTCAATCGTCATCCCCAAGGACTCTTCCACCGATGAATACGCCCATTCAATCACAGACCTAGTACCAGGAGATCTTGTCACGTTCAACCTTGAGACTGTCACGTTAAGTGGCCAGGCTACTTTAGTAGACACCATCGTCCGCCGAACAAGTGAGTATAAAGAGAAAGGCCAGTTCTGGTCATGCGATTGCATTGTGAAAGAAACGTTGTGGAATCGATCAGAAAAGGTTGATCATCTAGCATATAAGTATTGGTATGTACTGCAAGGTTCTGGAATCATCAAAATGATAAGAAATTTGGCCCAGTCTTGGTAAACTTACAAGCACTGTACACAGAAAGATGTATATGGGACTACGCGACCACGTGCGCGATATCTATTTGGTCCCAATAGATATAATAATTTACCAAATATATCAATTAGTAGGTGGTTTCCCGACTTTCCGGGCAAAATTTGTATCATCACGTATTAGTCAAACATATTCTTTCACATGATTGGTAATGAGAGCTTCCATTTCATTTTTTTGAGAGAGGGGCGTTTCCAAAACTGGTCTTTACCTTTAACACAATTAACACACCAAAATTAGGATCCTTTCGATAAGTATTTGTATTCATAGCTATTCATTTTGTATAAAAACTTTCCCAAAATATCACTTTTTTGTGTGTTTATGAAATATAAACACTTCCATTGCATCGGTGGATACATAACATACCATTATGTCCTAAATTTTACTTGGGCAAAGCCACAAACAAATCAGGTTCATGGGGGAAAATGAGAAATCTAGGATATTATAATCATATGTCACCATTTATGAATAGGGAGCCTATGACATTCTAGCTTCATCACAGGGTTGCCAATTTGTCTCCATTAAATAGTGATCTTCATATCCTTAACATTTTCATTACTTGTTTATTGGTTGTCCAATTTTCCTCAAACTCATTTCTATCAGAGTCTCTGATTTTTCTTCTTATTCTAAAGCAACATATTTGCTGATGACTGTTTTCCTGGAATATATTTTCTACCTCAAAAATTGAATTCATGAATGAATTTCCCTATGTTGATATTGTTTATGATTGACTCCCAACTGCTTGCATCTTATCTGATGAAAAACATGTATTATCATCATGTACAGAGCCTGAAATGGTGTCACCGTTCCAAGGACAGACCGATTCACCAACTAGCATCCGGCTGATGTGGAGGCGCCATCTGTTGGCTTGTACCGGGGATATCTCGTATCGTACTGGCCAGCTGACGGAGACCAGAGCTCGCCCATAGAATTAGGGCAGGATGAAGAAGAATTGACCATCACTGGACTTCAGTTTAACCAGATGTATAATGTCAGTATTAGGTCGATCATGGGGAAAGGAGGCACCTACGTTGAGAGTGACCCAGCATTTGCCATGGTTACAACAGGTACATGTTCTGTACATTTAGCTCTTCTTTCAGTAACAGTAGGCCTGTCTTCATCTGACCGATATTGCAAAATAACTTGCTATTTTCCCCGGAAGCTCGAAATTGCATCTTCACCAGACCGATACGCTCATCACAAACTAGCTCGGACAGGTGCAAATTAGCCTGCTATTTCCCAAATAGCGGGCTATTTTTTAAACAAGACCAAAATTTCTCTGGATATTTTCTAGACCAAATAGCCCGCTAATTGCAACTTCGGGCTGATAAAGATGCAAATTAGCTGGCTAATTTGAGATCGGGCTAGTTAAAATAGCGGGTTATTTTGCAACTTCGGTCTGATGAAGACAGGCCTGGTGAAGCCTCATTCAGATATGATGCAGTCAACCGTATAAAAAAGCCCCAAACCCGTTCCATTTTTTAAATAGACTTTCCGTCAAAGTCTAAAAATTTGTTCAATATTCCAATGATTCTGTAGTCCCAATTTGCCATTATGTGGAGGGTAATGAGCAGAATTCCACCTAGGAAACAGAAAACCAGTACTTCAATGAATTTCAAAACTTGTTTTCTCAAAAACAGAGCACCTCTAATTCAAAACTTAATAAAAGGGCCCTCTCTAAGGTTCGCTTTTTGGGAAACCTCTCTGTTTCCAAGGTTCACTTTTTGGCAAACCTCTCTGCTTCCAAGGTTCACTTATAAAGCAAACCTCACTGCTTGCAAGGCTTGCTAATAAGCATAACTATCTGCTACCAAGGTTTCAGTAACAGTGACAGATACGATGTAGTAAAACCGGAAGAAAAAAGCCCCCCTCCTCCCCAAGGTTTTTTTCTTCAAATGTGCAACAGAGGTCCTACTTGTTACTTCTGATACTGGTATGTGTTATGAGATATGGAGATGTGAAGCATATTATACTTTAAATTAACACAAATTCTACTGCGTTATACTACCACGTCCATGTATCTTAAATACACATAGCACTATGGTTGCCGTGGCTAAAGCTGGGGTTATAATATCCTATGTCCTTTGGAAGTGCATAGAGAAGGTATATCATAATCATGCTGTATACAAGAACGGTATTTCATTATTATTATTATAAAGATTTAAACCTGTTCCATGATGTACTTCATTCATGTACATACAGTTAAACAACTAAATTATTTATACCTGTTGTCAATTTGATGTTTTTTTTGTTTTTGTAACTCAAGAATGAAAGGTGGACTGGTTTAATTAGGGCCTTTGTTGAATACTTTTAGATGTAAGCATTAATATCTCGCATTCTCAAGAAACATGAATTGGGAAAAATCAACTTTTCAATGACAAAGCTTTGTAAGGATTGACTAATTTAGTTCTCAACTGTATACTCTTTCTATTTCCACAAGGCGAGGGCGAAGAAAACCAGGTCAATGTCCGCGACCTTACTTCAACGTCGGTATCCTTTACCTGGTGGGGGACTGGAGATGGTAATTTCATCATCGCACTCAGGCCCATTGGAAGCTGCATGACGGAAACACCACCCTTTCAGAACGTGACGTCTAGAGCGGCGACATTTGACGACCTAATGCCTGGTGCCAGATATGCTATCGATGAGGGGGGCATGCCCATTGGTGGAGATAATGCAGAGTTTATAGCAGGTGCGTTGAACTTCATAAGAACGATAGCAGTAGTAGTAATTGTAGTAGTAATTGTAATGATAACAATAATACTAATATAATAATAATGATAATATTATAATAATAATATCAATAATAATAATAGTAATAATGATGATAAAACAGTAGTCATAGTATATAATAATGATAATAATGATAATTATAATATTGATAGTAATAATCGTTTGATTCCATCCAATTAAACGTGGCTTCATTAATTTCATTTTGATTCAATACAGTTTCACTTGATTTAGTTCATTTTAATTCCATTCAATTCACTTTGGTTGAATTCTATCCATTTTCATCCCACTCATTTAATTTGATTACCTTCCTTTATATTGATTTCATTTATTTAAATGTGACTTCATTAATTTCAATTTGAATTATTTTAATTTGATTTGATTTGATTCAATTGTATTTGATTCCATTCAATTCGGAGACTAACAAGCAGGCAGCACTAAGTGTTGCTACAGGTAGAAAATTACAGATAATTTATCCCAAAGTTTGTGTTTTTGTCCAAAATTTCAAACAGTGCCTGACCAAGTAAGCAACATCCAAGTAAAATTCATCAACTCCAGCGCGGTCACCTTTAGCTGGACGGCACCCTCTGGCTGCTACGACCGGATAGAGATCAGCTACGCCCCCGACACCTGCACAAACCCGTCACCGATTGTGCTCAATCGCGAAGAAGGCAACGAGTACACCCTGACTCCTCTACAAGCCAATGAGGAATATCAGCTGTCCTTTGTTACACTTCAAATGACAGCCAGGAGCGAGCCCTACGTAGCCAGCGTACGCACAAGTGAGTACAGCAGGATATTTCACATCTGTCTTGAATGTTGAGGTGAACGAATTTGAAGGAGATGTTATTATACAATTATATGTTGGTTGGTTGGTTTTTCCTGACTGCTAAGAAAGCATATGTATGCTTGTAAAGTAAGCAACCAAGAGACTGATGCCTTTAAGTCCTCTCTGAGAGATTTGGTAATGAGGATTAATGCCTTAATTACCATAGGGCGCTTGAACATCTAGACGTGGTATCGGACCCAAGACTTCCCGATTATGAGACCACTGCTCTACCACTGAGCTAGCGAGCTATCAGTGGGCAGTCGTGAAAACCCTTCTACTGTATTTCAAAATGAAAAAATAAACTAATGTATTAGAAATTAAGGAAGTATAATTTCCATCTATGTATCTACATTGCTTTTTCCACTCACGTGTGTTTTATCTGGTACCTAGTAGGATGTGAAAGTCATTACAACTTGCTCAGCATTGTAAGCATTGGTAAAATAGCACCTGGCTGGAATGCTCCCCAGGGAGTGAAGAATGTGCATACGTTGTGTGTCAGCAAGCCTGAATCCACGACCGGGGTAATGATATATATCCGTAAAGCACTAGAGACATCATAGATGTATTAAGTCTTGTATAACCTCAGACTATTCTTATTCTTATTATTATTGTTATTATTATTATTATTGTTATCTATTCTCTTTGTTTATGTTAGCGTGCCCTGAAAAGGAGACACTCAATGTGGGCTCTGTACAGGCAGACAGCATTTCCCTCACCTGGGGAAACACCACCCAGGCCACTGCAACCGGTTTCACCCTTGTGGCCACGCCCGAATCTTCCACCCCTATCGTGAGGGAGCTGGACCTGTCTGTGTTAGAATACACATTCGATGGATTAATGAGTGGAGTGGAGTACACCGTAGTGCTCTATGTGAACGGCACCGCAATCACTGATACTGTTACACAGACTACATGTGAGTAAATGCCTTTTTTTATTTGTAGAAATGTACGAGAGAGCTCATGTATGTCATGTCACTACTTTTATGCAATGTACCACTGTGATTGCAAACATTTCATCATCATCATCATCATCAGCGTTTAAAGTCCGTTTGTCCCACTTTGTGGGGTTGGACATTTCATTTCCTTAATGGCTGCTTTCCAAGCTTTCCTATCTGTGGGATCCATATGACTGATACCCGATGTTTTGGCATCTTCTTCTATGGTTTCCCTCCAAGTTTTCCTGGGTCTCCCGCGGGGTCTTCTTCCAGTGACCGGAAAGTTTAGAGCCCTCTGGAGCCAGTGTGTTGCCTCTCTTCTTGCCACATGTCCAAACCATCTAAGTCTATTCATCCTCATAACCTGTGCCACCCCCATCAAGCCCATTGATTGAAGGAGGACTTTGTTCTTCCTTCTCTCGTGAAGTGATACCCTGCGCATCCACCTCACCATCCTCATCTCAGCTTTCTCCATTCGCTGTACACTGGACGATTTCATTGCCCATGTTTCGCTCCCATACGTCATGCATTTTCTAACACAGGCATCATACACCTTCCCTTTCACTCTTAACGGGGTCGCCCTTGAGGTGAGGAAAGGAGAGAGCTCACGAAACTTTTTCCAGGCGCTTTGGATTCTTGCAGTCACAGCTGTTGTCTCTCCTCCTCTGACAGCCAACATGTCTCCCAGGTAGCAGAACTTCTCCACCTTATCATATGTCGTTCCATGGAGATCCAAAACTGTCACATTGTCACTGGTACATTTCTGTGAGACTGTGCCTAAGCATCTCTTACAGATGAATGTCTTACTTGCTGCTTGCAGGCTACCACGTATTCCACTGCATCTGCGATGGACCCAGCTCCTGCATTTGGTGCATCTGATTGAGTTTGCTCCAACACCTGTATAGCAAACTCCGCAGGGGTACTCTCCTGTTTTCTCTGTCTCACCTGCATCAGCAAAAGAAACCATGACCTTGGACTTTCCAGCATTCACTTTCAGACCCTTTCCTTCTAGGGCTGCTTGCCATGAAGACATTCTAGCTATTAGTTCTTGTTCACTCTTAGCCATCAGCACCAAATCATCTGCGTAGAGCAGTTCCCATGGAAAGCCTTCCCGAATGTCCTTTGAGATGACATCCATTACAATGATGAAGAGGAGAGGACTGAGCACTGAGCCTTGATGAACTCCTACTTTGACATCAAAGCTTTTGCTGTCACCACACGACGTTTGGATGTGTGTCTTTGCTTCTGCAAATAGTGCCATGACTGCTCGTACGAGCCACTCCTCAACACCTGCCATCCTCAACGCCCATCTGACAACCTCCCTTGGTACTCGGTCAAAGGCCTTCTCTAGGTCGACAAATGCAAAGTACAGCTGCTGCTTCTTTGCAAGAAACTTTTCTTGCATCTGACGACGGTGAATATAGCATCGATAGTCCCCTTTCCTGGCATGAAGCCAAACTGCATTTCATCAACTGCAACCTGCTCTCTAATTCTCTTTTCCAGAACTCTCTCATAGATCTTCATGGCATGCTCGAGAAGCTTGATGGCTCGATAGGACCCACAGGCCAGTGGGTCTCCTTTTCCTTTATAGAGTGGGACTACTGCACTCAGAGTCCAGTCAGATGGAACGTGACCTTCATCTAGAATATCATTGAACAGATCTATCAACCACTCAACACCATGCCTCCCTGATGCTAGTATGAGTTCCGTGACCACTCCTGATGGACCAGCTGTCTTTCCCTTGCTGGAGAGTAAAAGGGCGCGAGCAACCTCACCTTGTGAGATGAGACATCTTGGCCCCTCTGTTGCGTCACACTCAGTGATCCCATCCCATGAGTTTTCAGCATTCATGAGGCGTTCCATGTAACTCCTCCACGCTTCCTTCACTGAAGCAGCCTCAATGACAATGTTTCCAGCCTCATCTTTCACACATGTTGGGCCCATCACGTCCACAGCAGCT
Source organism: Mesocentrotus franciscanus (assembly GCA_037976565.1). NCBI lineage: Eukaryota > Metazoa > Echinodermata > Echinoidea > Camarodonta > Strongylocentrotidae > Mesocentrotus > Mesocentrotus franciscanus. The sequence goes on along the minus strand of CP137681.1, from coordinate 16,839,486 downwards.
TGTGCCATCTGCTTAACTATCTGAAATAGCTTCTTTTGATTCCCTTCTGTTATTTCCTCCAGAAGCTCACTTCTCTTGGCCTCCTGGGCTTCCCAAATCACTTGCCGTGAGTTTCTCTTTGCTATCTTGTATGCTTTGTGGTCTTCCTCCCTCCCTGATTGATTCCAGATTTTAAACTTTGCATTCTTCTCCTCAACAGCCTCTGCGACATCCTCATTCCACCACCAGGTTTCTTTGTGTCTGCTTTTTCCTCGTGTCCATCCGCACACCGCTGCTGCTGCCTCAAGCCAAATCTTTTTCATTGCCAGCCATTTACCTTCTATACCACTGGCCTCTTGGACCTCTGCATGTCTGGATTCAATAATAGACCGATAGTCCTCCTGTACTTCTTTCTTCTGAAGTTTCCAGAGCTGCAGCCTTGGCTTGAATTTCCTTCGTTTCTTCTTACCGGCCTTTATTTGGAGGTCTGCAGCTACTAGGTGATGCTGAGAGACACATTCCTCTCTGGCAAATGCTTTCACATTCTTCATCATGGCCCAATCAGTGGCTCTTACTAGGATGTAGTCAATTTGGGTTTTGTTTCCAGAGTCATATGTGATAAGGTGACTGTCTGGTTTGCTGAAGAAAGTGTTTCCTATCATCATTTCCATGGCTTCAGCAAATTCTAGAATTGTCTCCCTCTGTGTTCCTTCTGCCAAATCCCATTCCTCCATGCGCACCCTGGTAACCATCTGCTAGCTTGCCAACATGACCATTTAGGTCACCTCCTAGGATGATCGCTTCCCTATCTGGAATGCTTGAAACAATAACATGCATCTGATCCCAGAAGGCATCCTTCTCCTCCTGTGTCCTGCCTGACTGAGGTGCATAGACAGAGAGAATGTTGACAAGTTTGCTCCCTATGACTAGTTTTAGGGCGATGGCTCTTTCGCTAATCCTGTCCATGCTAACTACTTGAGTAACCCATGTCTCACTTATCAAGATCCCTACCCCAGCAGTACCATCATCTTTACCTTGCCAGTAAAACTAATACCTGGCTCCTATGCTACCAAGCCAACGGGCACTGCCTCCTTTCCATCTGGTCTCCTGCAGACAACAGATATCAATCTTTCTCCGTCTCATCACATCTACTACCTCTCCAGACCTTCCTGACATACTCCCGATGTTCCATGTGGCTACACGTATGTTGTTCTCCGAACCTGAATGTCTGATCTTGTCCTTCTGACCGTCCACAGCGCCAGCATCGGGCTGTTTGCCGTCATCATGGACACCAGTTCGGTCTCTTCTCCCACCACGGCTTTGCGAGGGTCGGTGGAGTGACCCACGCCGTCCTTCGGGCTGGACGGTGCCCAAATGGTTCTGTATTGCCATTAAATGAAATTTGATGGAGCTTTATTTTACGCCGGATGCCCTTCCTGTCGCAACCATAAGTGGCCTCTTCCCAGCAACTCTTCCGCCCGTAGCCGTTGGTCACCGAGGCGCAGCTCATATGCCCCCTGCAACCAGGAGCCAGTGGCCGACTTGTCCTAGATGCATGACCAACCGGGGCCATGCTTTGACAGGTGTTATTTTTCATCCTGCAGGGTGTCTAGGCACCCTCCCACTGAGAGACTCGGTGGGGGGCCGGATTAGTCGCCGGCCACTCGACCATGTACAGGCCTTACATGGTTACCTGTAGCAACAAAACAGTTGGCCAGACATTTATCCTCAATAAAGGTTTTTTCAGATTTGGCGCGGTAAACAGCTACAAAAAAGGTGCTGCGTTTTTTTAATTGTGTTAATGAGTGGCAAACTGGCAACCGCGAGCAACAAAGGATTTGTACATATTCACTGAGCTCTGTGTCGTAAGACACAAAAATGTGAAGTGTTTTACACTTTATGTCATCATAAAAATATTGCTGCGGTTTTTGCTGCATCGTATCTGAACGAGCCTAAATTATCCTAGAGGTGTTGTAGTTGAGTGGTTTAATCACTTGACTGGAAATGCAAAGGTTGGACCCATGGCTCAGCACTTATCTCCTTGAGCATGGCATTTGATCTACATTGTTCCTCTCCACTCCGGTGTTAAATGGGTACCCAGTAGGACGTCAACGTCATTGTGGTTAGATTAGCATGTGCAGGCCCGTAAAAAGGCGACTAGCTGGAATGCTCCCCAGGGAGTGGAGAATGTGTACTGTATTAGTGTATAGAAAAGAAATGGAATCCACTGACCAGGACAATAGTGCTGTTTTTTAATTGTGTGTGGACCCCTTTGAAAACCAACTTAAGTTGAAAGGGTAATCCACCCCACATGTGGAAATAAATAAATAAAAAAATAAAAAATAAGCACTTTGGTCAGTTAAATGGCCGTCCAACTTTTCAAATAACTTCATTTGTAAGAAAGCTGAAAAGTAAGAGAAACAGAATGACAAAAGTTTGAAATAAATCTGACTAATAATGAGGGAATGACGAATGTTTGAAATATGAGATCACTAAATCTATGCAAATCCCAAATTGGCTATTCGGTCATTTGATTGTGATGTAGTCAGGAACAACTCCTCCATTTGTCATGTACAAAAATATCATTCAGTGTCTGATCCCTTGGAGCACTACTCAAAATGTATTATTAGTAGCATATTGATTTAGGTCCTTTAAAAAGAAAATAACCCTCCTGAGTCATACATTTTGAAAAATTCACATTTTAGTAATTTTTTGTGTTGAAACGAATAGGAAAGTTTTCCGACAATACATCACAGTGACATTACTGATTCAGCCAATTTGAAGTGCCCATACATGTAGTGATTACAACTTTCAAAAATGTATTACTTTCTAATTGTTTGTCCGATTTCCTTCAAACCTTTACCCGTCTGCTTCTCTTCTTATTTTGGTTTCTCTTTGAGTAGATGTCTATTAGGGTTGGATTTTTCTTGAAAGGTAAAGTGCTTTATAATTAGAAAAGGAGAGAAAGAGTAAAATTAACAGATTACCGGAAATAGAAATACAAATGATGTACCAGTATTAGATGTAGGACTGGAAAAAACACATGTGGTATGTACAAGTTTTGAATAATTATGAACTTCATTGTTTCCAGGTCCAAGTGAAGCCCAGAATGTGACTGTAATCTTCTTCACCCAAACTTGCCTGACCTTCACTTGGCTTCCACCCGAGGGAAACTTTCACAGGTGTGTTCAAATTTCTACTTTAAAAAAAAAAATTAAAAAAAGTGGACACTCTTTATTGTTAAAAAAATGTTCACATAAAACATCAACAAAATGTAACAAAATATATGGCGAATGAAAGGAAAATTAATACTCTACCAACATCATTAAGATGAAGTTTTGAATTTCCATGCTTGGATGGACACATTCATTTAACCGTTATAAGGTCTGATTAAGTATATTGCAAAAAGAGAGCAGATAGCCATTCAAATGTTAATCAACATGGCATTTGTAAAAATGTAAGACTTTCTTGTTCAACAATGAAAACAAAGATTGAGAAAGAATGAGGAGGATTGAGCTCTGGATGTCGACTGTAGTGTCAGGACTGCATGGTTTAATAAGCATGGTCAAGATGCCACTCCTTTCATGTTTCTTGTTTAATATTGTTTTTATTTTCATCGTTTTAATTTGACTTAACAAGATGAAAATGCTCATCAGTTTTGCAATTTCTTTTTCAGAGACCCATTTATTGTCAAATTGAAATATATATTTGAAAATCTAAATCATGAATAGTGTCTACTTTCTGTTGTTGCTGAGTTTAGGAAACATATACATGTATATATGTGACCCAGCTCCACAAAAGTTATGGATAAAATAATTATGGGTGGTATTCTCGAAAGCGGAATAACTTAAGTCCATGGTTTAATCCTCCGACTAAGTATGGAATGCCAAGTGTCCATATAAATATGTTTTTGAATATTTTATCTGTTACTAAATTAAAATAAAATGTAATAACATAATTAATAAACAACAGTATAACTATGAAATAATTATGTTATCATGGTAATTTAGGGACATATTAAATTATTCAAAGATAAATTCATGTGGACACTTGGCATTCCATACTTAGTCGGAGGATTAAACCATGGACTAAAGTTAGTCCACTTACGAGACCAGTAGCCAAGGTCATAAAGAATGTACTACATCAAACATAGGTGTACAAAATTGCCCAAAATTCATCTTGTAGATTATTAGGTGCTTTCAAAGTTTGAAATTACATAGAGGAATCTATATTCTTTTAGGAAATACTAAAAAGTGAAATTTGACCATCCTGACCTAATGCACCTGTATTGAGCTCCAACTGAAAATCACACCATATGACTGTTTGGTGGTTTATGGGGCTTTGTCACATTTGGGGGGTGTTTCACAAAGATTCCAAGTTGAACTTAACTCTAAGTTGGACTTAAACATTATGGAGAGCCATTTGTAGCCTTAAAATAAAATATATTCAAAAAGCAAAAATTCAAGTATTTTAGACTTTTCTTAAATTCCACATCAAGAACATGAAATCTTCTTGATAATAGAAAATATGAATGATTGGAATCAACATTTTATGCTTTTTAAAATAATTTTTATAAAACATTTTCAAAGATGCTAACGGTTTTTCATTATTGTTAAGTCCAACTTAGAGATAAGTTCAACTTAGGATCTTTGTGAAACACCCCCCCTGGACTACTGAAAGGAGTTATATTTTCACAAGGTGTTAGTCATGTAATATGATCATGAGGGAAAATTAACTCCCTTGCAGTCTAAAGCATGTATATAACACTCCCTTCGAGTAACTATCGGTTATATTACTTACAGATACAAAGGTGAGATTGGTCCACAGCTTTTCTCATGATATCGATTGCGATGTTCATAGTTAGCATATTCCCCCCCCTTGTTCATTTTTTGATGTTTATATTGATTATTCACCATTTGGTCAAAGGAATATATTTGTACGTTTTACCATATCCAAGCTCCTAGCAACCCTGCCTATTAAGTTCAGTATTAGGTATTCACCACTTCAGTATTAACTTCAACACTATACATAACCCTAATCCTAACCCTAAACCTATAAACCTAAAACCCAATACTTTTGAAGGTATCAAGCCAGGAGTAATGGTTGCCTTAGCAAATGTTGGACACCGTCCTTGTGTGTGTATAATAATTGTTTTTTTTTTCTTCAAATTCTGATTGAATGCAGCTATGAGGTTTTTGTCAGATATGGCAATCCTCCAGTGTTTGTCTTTGAGCAGACTGTTTATCCAGATGATGATCTGAATGTGTTGATAGAGAACCTCGATGCCAGTACACTCTACACCATCGGTGTGGTCACCGTTGTTGACGGATTCAAGGGGAAGCCCGCCCTCGCCACACAGCGAACAAGTAATCCTTTTAATCTTCTTATTCCAAAGATCTGGGGAGCCCTTTTACAGCTCATTTAAAATATGATGGGGTAAACCACAGTGCTTTTTATGACATAAATTTATTAAAGTGTAATGCTCTTCACATTTCTGTTTCTCATAACATGCAGACAAGTGAGTACATGGACGTGTAGGACATTTGTTGCATGCAGCCATTTTCATCCCCATCCCCACATGCTATTCTTTTGCATGTAACAAACAAACAAACAAAAAGACACCTTTAAACTTGAAGTAACTCGTGCATCTTGTGTGAATCAATCAAGTTTAGTTTTTATTCATTCTTCATTTTAAAAGACATGCAACATTACAATATATACAAAGCATTTCTAATGTAAAATACAACGAACATTAAATGAATTCATTTAAAATAAGAATAAAAGGGACCATCATTAAAAGCCATGACAAAGCATGACAGGTTGATGGTCCCAAAAAGGGCAAGTTTTTAACCTTAATATTTTGGAGGAAGAGAAAAAGTCAGGTAAAACAAAGTTGTTGGGGTATTAAATAATAAACATTAATTTAAAAATCAAAAATTAGTCTTATACCTTTCAGGACATTAATTTTTATAGGCTAAATTGATCACATGTTGTTCTGTAATGTCTCTGAAAACGTATTGCCAATTAAAGAATTTTAAAGCATATTTTCCTTTTTTAAATTCCTTTTCACACACGGGTTAAATTCATTGTATCTAGAGCTGATTAGTTTAAAGCTGTTTAACTAAACATCTTTAAAGTGAATTTTCCCTTTGTGAACGTCGTTTATACGATGTTCGGACAGATACGAAGTCGCGATCTATACGCCAGTCAAAGCAGGCTTCGTGTCTAGAGAGCAAGGCATTTTGTGTGTGAACGGATATACGTCCTTAACTGGGCAGAGCTAGGACAGACCGGGCACTGCTCGTAAATGCGCAATGGCCCTACTGAGCGTTTAAAGACCAGTGAATCTCGAACGACTGCACCAAAATTTTCTGTGTGTGAATGATGTTGTATCTAAAGCTGATTTAAACTAATCAGCTTTAAAGAATTTTACCTGTGTGTGAAAAGGCTGTAAGTGGTCATACAACAAAAATGGATAGTGTATGCAGCAGGGGCGGATCCAGTCGGCGGCAAGGGAGGGGGTCTAAAAAGGGGCCCACTTCTCGCGAAAATTTGAAAATCGTGCCGGCCGATTTTTCGCTCAGTGGGGGTAGTGAGCAAGATTTTCTTTTTTGGCACCCGAAAAATTTTTTCCTTACGGGAAGGGTTATTTTTTTTTCCTACCACCACCCCCTTGGGCGCCAGGAGGGGCCCATCTTCTATTTTTTCAAAAGGGTGTTTTTACCTTTTTTTTTTGCTAGGGGAGGGGGCCTGGGCCCCTCCCTAGATCTGCCACTGGTATGCAGAATCTTCTGCCTTTTTTACTCCAAAATCTGGTATAGTATTTAGGGCTCTGAATCAAAAAATTTTGAGTGAAACCACAAAATTTTGGAAAGACCAAATTTTGTGATATAAGACTTATAAGTCATGGTTTAGGAGTACAGGCATTTGAAACAGAAGCTCTTGGGTGTCTTGGTGAAATCTTGAAACAAGAAAAAAACCCTGGCACATTAAGACTTAATGTACTCTTCCTCTATACTATTTCCTTTCAGTTGATAATCTTGTGATGACCTCAGCCGTGTCTGATGATAGCCAGGCTGTGACAGTCTCTTGGGAGAGACCTGATGGCGCTGCCTACTTCAACCTGGTGTACATTCCGGATAACGGCAACCTGACCAATAGTGATTTGACCAACCTCACTGACCTCTCAGTGACCATCGGTAGCCTGACCCCTGGCAAGAGATATGTCTTTATTCTGTCTGTTCACGACATGGATGGACAAAGCGCTTTGCTGGCGCAGACTTCCTATACTCTCAGTAAGTCGGGAGCTTCAGTGGTGGGTCCAGGATTATTTTCCAGGGAGTAGGGAGGGGCAGCAACAGTTAGTGTGCAAAGATCAGATTTATAGCATGACAAAGTAAAAAGGGTTGTCAAGAGTTTCTTGTGTCGAAACATTTGACAAGATTGACAATAGGCAATTTGGGGATGTTCATTGGTTCATCGAACACACCAGTCATGACGAAATCATGCATATTCAACCAATGCTCCATACAAACAATTATTCCTGTATGTAGGAACTGCCAGAGGCATTGATCCGTGTTTTTTTTTAATACAGTTTTTGTCAGTAAAATACAACTTTTGGGATTAAAGAATATAGTTTTTGAACTCCAGAGGTTGGCAGGTCTGCAGTATACTTGAGCTAAAAATCACTACAAATTTTGAGTGTCTTTCCAATGCAATACGCTGTGCCATTCTCGATTAAGAGCAATTCAACTGTAACTAGTCATTAAAGTCTCTTATTAGCAACACAGTGTAAAATATAAAGTAACTATTTTTGTGTACAAATTGGCAATTTTTGTTGTTGTTAAATGTTTGCAATTTTCTTTCACTTTGGTTCATGTAATAAACATTTAATTTTTTTTTCAAACTAAGAAGGAGTGGAAAATAAGTTTAAATGTTGCCAATTTGAGAAGGGAAAGCTGATTAATTTAGAAATTTCAAAAAATCTGAACTCTTATGGGTTAACGGAAACAAACATATTTTCTTGTACCCACAGGACCAGTGAGCCCAACCATACTAGGAGTAGGAACTTCTGGAAATAATAATTACATAGCCTTTAGAGCCACAGAAGGAGTGTATGAAACGTACAAGATTAGTATAAGTTCATTAGACAGAACTTTCCAGGGTGGCCGAGGTGCATACATCTCTCGGTCCATACCAGGGCTTGAACCCAACACGACGTACACGGCCGCTGTCACTTTCAAGACCGGTGATGAAGAAGCAGAAGTAGAAAGGTCATTTAAAACAGGTATGCACATCATTAAGAACTTTTTCTTCTATAACAGTTAAAGGGGAAGTCCACCCTGATATAAAGTTATTTTCAATACTGAGAAGCAGAAAACCAAAAGGAACACTTCCCCTTTGAAGCTCATGCACGGTTTTAGTAAGCCCTCAAACTTTTTGTCAGATTTCTTTAATTTAAGATGATAAATAGGAAGACAATAGCTTTAATAGGCTGCTGTGAAGTTTTGTGCTCATCAAGTGAAATATTAAACAAATGAGCGATAGAAAATAATTTAGATACCATCCTAGGACGTAATTTCTAACAATTTCTAACGACCTGCACTACATGTGTGTAAAACCTGTGCATATATCCTACAGCCAACACACACTCTGCATGTCTCTAAACGAAGTGCTGAAATTAATGTACCAGGAGCCGTCAGGTTGGAAGGGTCCTAGCATAGGGCAGTGCATAACCGTTATCTAGTGCTCCTTATAGCTATTTTCACTACAATTCATAAGAAATACTCGACGTGAGGCAACATCGTAAATGTTGGAAGAAACTATATTATTTCTCATTCTAGTTTCTCTTGAAGTGTAGTCCCAAAATGAATATTGCATCATGACAATTTGGTAAAGAGTAAAAACTACGAAAGTTTCTACATTTGTACTCAGATTGCGAGAAGCATTGATTGATACTTAATAGGAGGTGACAATTTTTGGGGGGAGGGGGGCGGGGGCGGGTTGATAAGCTGAGGTCCTGAAATACCACCAGCAGAGCGCTCTGATTGAGAGCATTTTTAATAAATGAAAATATATTGAACTATCGTATTCTTCATATATTCTTCTTTCATCTTCTCAGTCTGAAAAAAAAATTTAAACGAACAAAATTGACCCAGGAAAACCAATTTTCTGAAGAAGAATGCTCCGATTTATAAACTGCATTTCACCCCACTTTTAAACAGAGATCTTGAAACAGCATCTGACCCTAGTTTGAGCAGCCTGCTTAGTCTGTGAATCTAGACAAACATACTTTATCATCTTTTCTTTTACGTGCCCCTGTGGAGAGTGTCATATATTGTTACTCTATAGTATTTGCGAAGATGGAACTAAAACAAGCAAAATTTCTGTTTCTACTTTTCATCTGTTTGTTTGGAAAAATGAATGTATTGTTTAAATTTTGTTGAGCGGAACTCGTGACAAGGTTTGAAATTATGGCTCTGCCTCAATGCAACCACACTGGCCTTTGCCTCTTAATCCCTGTTCTCATCAGGTTCTTCTGGAATGTAAGCTGCTTAACATAAGACCCATTTACACAGCCCAAGAAACATTGTTAAAAACCATCGCTTTTTTTACTGCCATTTACACTACTAGAAAAACCCATAAAAACTGTCAGTTTTGTTCATCCTTTTTTTTGGTGAGTAGTGCGCATGCATGACTTGCCGCTGCTCTGGGGTGGAATTTCTGCTGGTGTTTAAAAAAAAAAAAACTCCACAGGATGGTTTTGGGGCGTGTTTATGTGTAGCTGCCTAGCAACTTCTGAGAAAATACTGGAATGTGTGAAAAAACAATGGTTTTTGCTTGCAGCATAAATGTAGCTATAATTGAGCCCTCCTGTAGTAAGAATGATTGAGGTGGCGTTTCTTTGAATGTCCCAATGTTGTGGGATATGCCTTTTTATCTTCTTCAAGGCTTCAGCATTATATTGCACTGGTTTTGAAAATATTTCACTCATCTCACCTACTCGTGAAATATGCTTGCCAGCTCATGCGATATGCCTTTGTATCCTCCCCAAGGCCATTCAACATTATATAAATATTGATCGGTAACATCGGTTCTGAATCATCTCATCAATATTCCTACAGATCCTTTTGAAATGGACCGACTGTATCCAGATGAGGTGACAACCGATTCTATACAGCTTCGCTGGGCAGAGATTCCTGACACAGACACATATGTCATTCAACTTGATCGGTTATTCTTAACTCGTGAGACTTCATATGTACTGACTGATTTAAAGGCTGGTACCAACTATTCCCCCAATCTTTTGGTCAGGAAGATAGGGATGGATGAATTAGATAATGTGGATACCCTCGACGTTTTAACACGTGAGTAAATTGTGAAATTAAATCTTGGCTCTTGATGTAAAGTCCAAATTTATTTTATTACCATGAGTAGCGCATCAAGGAATTAAGGTGGTCTAATGATTTCAGGTCGTCTGTCCATCTGTCCTTCCATGATAATAATAATAATAATAATTGTGATTTATATAGCGCATAATAATTATCGATGATAATCCTCTATGCGCTTTACAATGTTCCATTTATACAACTTACATTATCACATACATATTACATATTAGGCCTACATTATTACATACATATTATATATAATTACATTATTACATACAAATTACAAATTAAATTACATCGAATGATATTCCACTAAAACAAACAATAATTACTTTGAAAATAGATAAGTTTTGACAGCAGTCTTAAACAGTGCAAGTGAGTTAATTTGTCTTATTGCTAAAGGTAGAGAATTCCAGAGTACAGGAGCAGAGACTGAAAAGACTCTGTTGCCATATGTCTGTGTGTTAGTAGGCGTAACAGAAAGAAGATATTGTGAGGATGATCTGAGGTTGCGTTTTGGTGTGTACTGATGAACAAGTCCCGCTTTCCGTTTAATACCGCCATAATTTGAGAACCATTGCACCTATTTTTACCTGAATAACATGAATAGAAATTATTGAAAAGAGTTTGAGTTCATGAAGTCATATGGAAAAGAATAAGTTATTTTTAATAGAGACGTAGTCACATTCATCTTGTTTAATTTGATATGAAACCAAGAATAGAAAAAAAGACCCAATACTTTGATTGGTTCGGCTTACAATTGTGACTTAAGTATTATTAAATATTGGAATATTACTGTATCAGAACTAGGAAAAGTATTCTACAGTGTGATTATGATAGCAGCATATTGTTCTACCGACTCTATTGATTTATTAGCATTGGAATGCAGTACAGTTTCCTGGAAAGCAGCTAAAAAATCACCTCCAACTGAAAATGGGCTTGAGCTTCATAAATTGTGCTTTATATTGTGTTATGATTGTCATTGCAACAGCATTGTAATAGCTAGCATGCCCAAGTCTTAAGAGCACCCTTGTCTGCACATGTGCGTAATTGTGGAACTCTAAAACAAAACATGCAGTGAACACAAACATTTTCATTTCTATAATGCAAATTTCATTTTTTTACCCGCAGGACCAGAACCAGTCTTGTTCTTTGAAGTGAAGGAAATTATTGACAACAACGTCACTTTTGTTTGGAGTGGCCCATCCTCAGACTTTGATGAATATCGTCTGTTTATCACACCAATGTTCAACGAAACAATAGCTCCCAATGAGACGGAGATCACCATACAGTTGGACACAAATAAAGAGTACCTAGCCACAATCTACACCGATGCAAGTGGTTTTTTGAGTGAGCCTTCAACACTGAATGTCATCATAGGTGAGTTTGTGACCCCGCGCCACGTACAAACTACCAAAAAGTTGCGTGGTCAGGCAGACACAACTTTGGAAAACCAAGAACAGGTAAACTCTTCAAAAATGGTGAATAGTGCGCAGGGAAGGAAGAGCCCTCATCACTCAATACGAGGCATCATGTACAAAAGGCATGGGGGAAATCTGGTAAAGTGAACCTCTTTTTGATATTTGCTGTGGATGGTGTGGAAACAATTATTTCAAATGGTTGCCATTTAAATCTTATTTTGATAATGATAATAATAGCTGCATTTGTATATTGTGCAGGTTTCCATCCAAGAGGATGCTCAAGGCACCTACAAAGTACTATTATTACCGTAGATTTATCCCAGCTGACCTAAGGCACTATAAACATTCAAGGAGTAAATTAAATCCTACCAGGTGCCCATTTACTTCACCTGGGTGGAGAGTGGCAAATGTACATGTAGACCTTGCTTTCCCACTAACACTATTCTCGCGGTAGAGACTCAAACCCCAAACCTCGCTATCTACATTTCAACTAATCATTCAAGGATTTCGAAGATAATTGAGCCACACTATTTTTCTTTAAAAAACATATCCTATCAACAACAGGGTGACTTTGCCAGACTTCCCCAATGCCTTTTGTACACACTGCTTCGCATTGCACGATGAAAGCTCTCTTTGCCGTTTTTGAAGTATTTGCCTGTTCTCCAGTTTCAGAATTTGTGTCTGACTGATGACCTGAATTTTAAGTTGGAGTGCTATAAAGATGTAATTTGTTCATATTTTTAAAAACATTTTTCTGTGAGAGTATACATTCTTCTCCAGGTATGTAATGTCAAATTAAGAAACATAACAAAAACAAAACAATTTTGTTGTTGTATATCTTTTTTTGTGTGATCTGGAATTCATTTGATTAATTTTCATTTCTGTATTAAAGTCCTTGTCCGTTTGTCTTATTTTTATGTACATGTACATTACCATAATTTAAAAATACAGTCTATAGTAAGATATTATAATGGTACTTCGATTTGATAATGAACAGGATTTGCTTAATTTGATAATGTTTTCACAGAAAATTATATAATTGAATTCTAATCTTCTTTTGTCTTCTAGCACAATGCCTTGTGAGTGAGAGGGCTTCAATAAACTCCTCTTTTCCTCTAAATCAAAGTAACATATCTAGGGACTGGACATTCTTCTCTTTTTTCCCCTTCAATTCTTATGAGTTTTATGTCATTGTAAAGCTCAGAATCTCTTCTGTTTTAGAAATGGTCTTAAAAATCATATCTGTGACTCTATCGTGTTTTTTGGTGTGATGGGTCTTATTTATTAATGTACAGTTTATGTATCTAACTTTCTATGGTCTTCAGATTCAGAATTTAACGTGATGGCTTTTTCTTACAGTTGTCCTTTCCTTACAGTTGACCTTTCCTTTACAGAAGAATCTTTTGAAGTGAGTGGTGGGAGCATTCGTTAAGGACTTTTCGTTTATCACATCAACATAATAATTGCAACATTGCGGCATTTTGACGATCTGCACATGCGCCACGTTGTCTACCCTGTTGAGAACGTGTGTTCAGCTCGGTTTTGACGATCACCTCAATGTTGAATGCCGTTCTCTATAGTGATAGTCGGTATCTAGCTTGTTGTACCTCTACGTAATTTGAGCTCATTCAAAGTGGCACTGGCGCGGGAAATGTGGATATGCAAGCCAAATGCACCACACACATGACGTCATCATGTTCACTAGTGCGGTGAACAGGCTTTGACTGAAATTGAAATTATTTCAAAGGGAAATGAACAAGGCCAAGGGGCGTGGACTACCTGAGTGAACACGTGCTCTGGACTAGAACGGCGTTCTCGCTTGTCGACACAATTGAAAAGACCTTATTATCTAAGATCTGTCTGTCAATAAAGTGAAGGCCACTTTAGGTGATTGAAAACACCTGTCCTCCGGTTAACACCTAAGTGTGTCAAACTCCCCTTGAGGAAACACGACTACTGTCTTTAAAAGGAAATCCCACCTTGATAGCAAACTACTCTAGAGGAAAGCAGAAACAAATTAGAAAGTGGACTAGTGAAATTTAAAATGGAATGGGACAAAAAATGAGGAAGTTATGATTTTTCAAAAGTAATAGGACTGTGCACCTCTTATCCCTGTGGATACTTGTTGTTTGCAATTGCTTAGCTGCGCACATCTGACCTGAAGCCAGGTAAATTGAGAGAGGGTTCGACACCAGAGGAATGAGTTCGGAGATAGCCTCCACATTATATAACAAAAATCAACATTATATAACAAAACTTGCTTGCATTTCGTTGTTCAATATAACATTCATGAATACTTGCCTCCGAATTAAAAATTCCCTGCATGCCATTATATTTCAACCACGGTCTGCGGCCTAATGAAATATAACATCTTCTGGGAAATTCTGAATTTGTTGGTTCATATATTTTGTTATATTGAATGCCGGAGCATGCAGTATTTATATCATGTGATCCTTTCATGCACCCACAGACCCAAGTGAACCTGGGACTATTGACGTGTCAGAGGTGACCTCGACATCCATCTCAATCATGTGGACCGAGATTGCAGGAATCACAGACTACATTGTCAACCTCACCCTGGCAAGCAACAACACTGAGCTGTTCTCAGAAGTCATTAGAAGTTCCCTCAAGGCCAACTTCTCAGGACTGATGCCGGGAGAGGAGTACATCATCAAGATTGGGTTGCAGTGCGCCGGAGAAGTTCTCTCTCTTCGACAGTTTACATGTAAGCAGGTTGTTAAAGCTCATGTACAATGAGCATGTTTGGTAACAAAATAGAAACTGGATAGGAACATGTAAAATGTATCACGGTCTCATGTAATTCTCCTTGTATCAAAGCATACATGTATATACAGTGCGTCCTAGAAAAAACAAAACCGAGAATTATCGATGTTCTATCATAACTTAATCCCAATTATAATTAATAAATGACAAATATTTGTAAAGCTTAGATCCTCCTCTTTCATTTGATGCAACTCATATGATGCATATTTCACGCGTGAGTGATGAAAATCAATTTGAAGAAATGGTACCAAAAAGTCATTGGGCGAACAGTATCTAAATTTCAAAGAGAAAATCACATTTCTAGAAAGTTCTTTTTCAGTCCTTTCATATGACACCTCAATCAGGAAAAATGAGCCAGCAATAACAAAGTTCTGTTTTTTAAAGTAATGCTTGCATTTCCATAATTTTATAAAACGAATTTGTTTTCACTGGCTGCCTGCCTTAGCAACAAACAGAGTTGACAAAAGAGTTAACTCTGTTATGTTTACGATCAGCCATGCATGAACTCTTTCGTCTTCTTTGTTTGTTGTTAGGGCAGGCAGCCAGTGGAACAGATTTGTTTAATAAAATTCTGGAAATGCAAGCATTACTTTAAACAAACAGAACTTTGTTATTCCTGGCTCATTTTTCCTGATTGAGGCGTCATATGAAAGGGGAGGACTTTCTAGAAATGTGATTTTCTCTTTGAAATTCAGATACTGTTCGCCAAATGACTTTTAAGTACCCTTTCTTCAAATTGTTTTCAATCACTCATGCGTGAAATATGCATCATATGAGTTGCCTCAAATGAAAGAGGAGGATCTAAACTTTACAAATATGTGCCATTTATTAATTATAATTGTGATTAAGTTATGATAAAATATTGATAATTCTCGGTTTCGTTTTTTCTGGGACGCACTGTACAAGATGATTTGGTAACCTATCCATGATTTCAGGTGAATTGTAGTGTAAATATCTACAAGGAATGGATAGATAATGGCTATACACACCCTACGCTAGGACCCTTCCCCCTGAAGGTTCGTGGCACATTAATCCAAGCACTTCGCTTAGAGACAGTGTGTGTGTGTGTGTTGACTGTAGCATATACACACAGTCCTCAAAGTACATTGGAAGCACATAGAGATGTAATATCATAATGTGACACAAGAATGCTATATCGTTATTATCATTATTTGTTATCATTAGTATTATAATTATTATTATTATCATTATTATTAATATTATTATTATTATTATTTTTATTATTATTATTATGTGTATTATTATTATATTATCTTTTACAGTACCTCTGGAGCCGGTGTGCGCCGTCTTTACGTGGGTCACCGAAGACTCTGTCACCGTGCAGTGGTCTCGACCTGAAAGCCAGCTCTTCGGTTACGAGATCATGTACAACGACGGCAGTGGTCCGTACAGTCCTATCAATGTGTTTGACAGGAACTCTTTGCAGTTGGAACAAACGATCATGGGTTTGATGGACGGACCAGGTGTAGAGGTGAACATCACCACGCTCGCTGGTGCAGGAATGGCCCAGACCAGAAGCAACCCCGTCAAGATCAGTCCAAGTGAGTAACTACACTGTTAGCTTTAAGCTTCACCACAATGCATCTCTTCTCTTTAATATCAACCTTCGCAAGCCAAAACTTAACGATAAAGGGGGAGTGATTATCTCTGCAGCTCCCTTTTGGGGAACAGACTCCCAACATCATTGAAAAATTGTAGAACTGTAGATCACTTTCAGAGAAATGTAAAAATACATGTAATAATAGTTATATATAGTTATAATAGTGCATATCACATTATAACATCTCTATGCGCTTCCAAAGAGCTTTGGAAATTATTACCTGGGCTTTAGCATGGCTGCCATTATGGCGCTCTAGCATTTCAAGGAATTAATTCCTGCCAGGTACCCATTTACCTCATCTGGGTCAAGTGTGGCAAATGTAGATTAATGTGTTGCAAAAGGACACTAGTGCCGCGGGGGGACTTGAATCGCAGACCTTGTGATCCACAGTCCGGTGACATATCCACTCGACCACGACACCTCTACAGAACGATAAGTGTTTTCCATTAAGTATCTTTTGTTCTGTTCTATTTAAGCACTTTCAGCATATTCTTGTTATTACATTTAATCTGATTATTATAAGGGCCTTGAGCACCATCTGGGTGGATTCGTTGCGCATTAAACGTCTGCATTACTATAATTATTATTATGCAGTCTTGAAGCATAGATAGGAACCAAAAAAAAGTAATCAATTTAGAAATTTATCACAAACCCTGTAGCAGACCTTGCAAAACCTAGAAGATAGCAAATGTTCTCACCGAGGCAGATGCTGAGGACCGAAGGCTTGGAGAAGGGCCATAAGGGAAATAAATCATCCAACCCAACGTGTCATGGCTCTTTTTGTTCTCCTCAAGATACCTTCTTCTACTGTCTTCACATTCCAATATATTTCTGAAATACACTAGGTTCCCTTGGCAGTGCCTTCAACATTACAACGGTGACATCGACCAGCATCTCGTTTGGATGGTACGACCTGCCAGATGCATCCGATTACGATGTCTGCATTCAACCAATGATGGGGAATGCCACCTGCCGTAACTTGACTGAGAAGACGACAACATTTAGCGACCTTTTCCGGGTGCAGCTTACACACTTTCAATAGGGTGGGAGTCTGCGTGTGGAGTATCCCTCACGTTCAATACTGGTAAATGTGATGATCATGTTTCTTTTATCTCAGTGCTGTCTCTCTTGTGCAAGATGGGAAAATAAGGAATCCTAGAGAGAAAAAATAGATAATTCAACAAATTTGTGAAGTACTTGACTAAGAAGAGTGTTTACCCAACAATGTAGTTTATAAATTTTAAACATATATTTTTATTATTATTTCATTTTTTAACAAATATTTCTGTTAAAGTGTATTTATCTGTTGAGTGTAAGGAGAAAATACCGGCTATTAGCATTACGCATGTCTCACTGCAGATATCCATTGTTAACTTCACGCGCAATCATTGTGTGTTAGCATTGTACGCACAAGTAGAACTATGCCGGTCAATATTATTTTGCTATACTGTCAAGTAGTCAGTAGCCAATTTTATGCCTTTGACCATTTTTTACCATTCAGACGCCTAGAATATTCATATGCGGTAGATGATAACAATTTATATAGTGCTTAATACTAATGTGTCTAAGCGCTGTACTTATTTTACCCCTATGCCTATTTTATATAAGCAAACAGAAAAGGAAAGTGTATTCTCTCTCTTCTTGTACCCATCTAGTACCCATTAGCCCTGCCAATCTGTCTTTGGGTAGCATCTCTGCTTGCGCTGGTCAAGTGACCTGGGATATCCCTGAAAGCGAGTACGACTTCTTTGAAGTGACCTACAGTCCGGACCATGGCTTCACCGACTCTCCAGCCAACATCTACCGCATGGACATTGAGGAGAACCAAACCAGAGTTGAATTTCCTTTCGTCGGCATTCTGCCAGACACCGATTACAACGTCACAGTGGTCTCGGTCTTAAGGGCCCTCGATGTGAGAAGTGAGCCCTCGTACATCTCTTTCAGAACAGGTTAGTATGATAGTAGCCAATGAATTGTCCCTCAGAGAAGACTTAAAGCTGTTGGTTCCCTGAAGGCTTACGTACAAGCATGCTCCTGCTTCCTTATCAGTCAGGTAAAAACAAACCATCTACCCATCTGTCAGTGCAACATCTAAATTTACCTTCAGATCACATTTTTGCAAAATCAATAGGACTTGCCCGAGTAGTAAGTGCAGTGTTGTTTGGAATGCTGTTATATGACTTTCCATTATCTTTCCTTATCATTCTTTGTTCTAGAATCTCCTTCAAATGGCAGTGTAGCAGTTACTGCACTGTCTGCGGATTTTATTCAGGTCGGATGGGGCAACGACACGCAGGAGTACGTTTACATACGATTCAACCTAGATGGCGAGAACGAGACTATGTGCGAGAACGAATCCCTCTGTTCTCTTGGTAACAGCAGCGAGTATTTTAACATCACAGACCTCCAATCTGGTCAGAAATACAACGTCTTCATTGATCAGGATGGTGTGTGTGAAACCCTTCAGCAGTACACACGTAAGTGATAAGATTAAGACCTTAAATTTGTGTGCATATAAAATGTCCACAAATTTCATGAGTTGTTCAAATTTGCAAAAGTTTCATTCCGCCAAAGTATTTGTAGAGGTGTTGTGATCTAGTAGATGAGTCACCCGACTGCAGATCACAAGATACGGGGTCAAATCCCAGTCCGCGCTAACGTCCTTTGGCAAGACGACAATCTACATTTGCCAATCTCAACCCAAGTGTTAAATTGGTATTCGGTAGGATGCAACCGTTAATGGAGTTTGCTCAGCATTGTGAGCGTCTATAAAATGGCGCCTGGCTGGAATACTCCCCAGGGAGTGGAGAATGTGCATACATTGTGTGCGGGCAAGCCTGAATCCGATGACTGAGGTAATAATATGTTTGTAAAGTGCTTAGAGACATCGTATTAAGCGCATTATAAAAGTGACATATTATTATTATTGAATAAAAACTGACATAACACTGCAATATATATATATATATATATTTTTTTTTTGGGGGGGGAATGAATCTAAATTTGCTTGATGATGATGATAATGATAATGATTAGCAGCATTTATATGGCATCATATTTCTGCTTGCTGTGAAAAAAATTTTCGTTTACAATATGTGAAAGTTTCATGTCACAAAAACTATCCACCTACAGAACTTCCTATTCACTTTGTAAAATGTGAAAAAAAATTGCTGCAAGAAAATATGTATCAGTGTTATTCAACAGAGCAATGAATGTAATCAGGTGTGAACGATTCCTAATGTGATTAACCTTCAGGTCCGTTACCACCAGTCAACATCGACATTGCCGACAGCCAACTTACCTCACTCTTAATCGCCTGGTCCAACCCAGGCAACGAGACCACGTTTGACCGGTACTACATCGCCTACGAGAGAGCGGATGAGCTTGGTAACTTCACGGAGGTGGGGTACCTCTATCCCAACGTGACCTCGGTCTTCCTTGAAGGACTGACGCCACGCACAGAGTACCTAATCAATGTGTCTACGGTCGTGGGCGAGGGAAATGCCCAGGCTTTCAGCGACGGGGAATTGCTTTCTGCATACACTGGTATGCTGTTGTTCGTTTATTCATGAGAAATTACTGAAGCATACCCGGTACATGCACTGTTTAAATTACTGTCACAGATGGGAAATTGTATTCTACATACATGTACAGTTGTACACTGGTATGTACCGTAAATCTCTGTGTATAAGGCGCACCTGTGTATAAGGCGCACCCCTATTTTTAAGAAGAAAAAAATGGCTTTTTGGGGGCTTTTTTGGCTTTTTTGGCTTTTTATGCTTTTTGTTAAACACCACATCAGATTGCCTCTTATTTCAGCGCTCGAAATACTTTCATTTTATTACGAGGCGCAGTTGAAGTGCTTGTGAACTAAGTTAGTAACAATGTTGTTTTTAAAACTAAAGATGACAGAAAAATTTTCCTCCGAGTCCAAACAGAAATTTGGACAGGCTAGTTTTCGAGTGGTGATTCAATATCCCCCGTGTAAGTGAGCTGCATGATACAGGTGAGTGAGTTGAAGACATGGGAGAGCTTCGCTGGCAAAGTGCTTTGTGAAGGGGCATAATTTATCAACACTGAAAAAAGAAAAAGAAAAAACTCTCTTCCCTTCAAATTAGGAACGTAGTTTAACTTCAAATAGTAGATCCTATTCTTTATTTGCATTATGTAATTCATGTTGAGACACAGAGAATTTCGAAAATCACAAAAAAAAAGTATTTTGAGGACTCAAAATATCTTGTACCTGTGTATAAGGCGCACCCCGACTTTCGATTTTCCCGATGGAAAAAAGTGTGCCTTATACATGGAGATTTACGGTATTTCCATATAATTGTAATCATGAGAAACTACTAAAACATACATGCATCTGTAAATTACCATCACGGGCGAGGGAATTTCCCAGGCTTTCACCGACTGGGAATTGTTTTCTGTATACATTGGAATATAATTGTTTATGTTGTTCATTAACGCAGGGGCCAACCATTCCTGTTTACGAGGAATAATTCCTCATTTTTGGGGATTTCAAATTAATTTTATGAACCATATCAACATTTTTCGGTGGATATGAGAAATATAAAGATATGAATTATTAAACATGTTGTTATTATAAGATAAGATAAGATAAGATATGATATTTATTCGTCTTTCTTTCAAATGTCACATAGAGCAGTACATGAAATCATTAAACATTTACAATGCAAACAAAAAAGATTATGACAATGATAAAACAAAGTGAACTATTAAAAAAGAAAGACAAGGAGACCCTGGTAAAAGCAGAGCTTGTAAGTTTTAGGGTCCCCCCTGGACCAAATAATTGGTTGGTACATAAAAAAGCAACAAGATAACCATGATGGGAGTATATATTTGTGACTACCTAAGAATACATTAAGAAAAAGGTGGTATAAGAAGCAAGAAGTGTACACAAAATTCGGGAAACTAGACTAGACGAGACAAGACGGGAGAAAAGAGAGAAAATATGAGAAAAAATAAAAGACTACAGCACATCGACAATAGGCACAGCACACAACGGGCACAAGACAACAGTGGGAGGGAATAAAAGGCTGACAATCTGAAAATATTCAATTAGACACATAATATCAAGAAGAAGGAATTATATACATCTGTAATAACATAATAGATCTATTATCAAAATAAATACGAAAATGAACTACTCTACGAGTCACAGTATTTATCGAGAAGATAAACCTGAAGTGTACACTTAAATGCAGAGAGACTAACAGTTTGCTTAATGCTAGAGCCAAGAGAGTTCCAGAATCTAGGTCCAGTACAAACCAAAGTATTAAAAGTAAACTTTGTCCTTACTTGGGGTAAGTGAAACGCAGAGGCATTTCGTGTAGCATGGTCATGAACTTGACTATTTTTCCTAAACATACCGACAAGAGCCTGTGGTAGGACACCAGAATTGAAGTTGTACATTAGAGCACCCAGTTGAAGGTGATAAATATCTTGCACCTTTAAAATTCTATGCGTATAAAAAAGCGGATTAGTGTGGATTATTGCTGAATTAAACCAATAAGTCTATGAATCATCATTAACATCTCATTTAATTTCATCCAGCTGAGGCAAATGGGACAGTAACAGTCTTTGAATATGACACGACCAGCATTATGTTTACCTGGCCAAACATGACCTCTGACCTCAACGTTAACGTCTCCATCACACCCAACGATGGCGTCCTTGATTTGAACATCGGTAACAGAAGCGCTCGGGTTACCGGCCTTGTTCCAGGGAGACTCTATAACATCAGCATCCCACCATTTGAAATCATCTTTCAAAGAACAAGTAAGGAAGCTCTCTGCTTCAATCCAATTTTTGGAGAATTTGCAACAGCATTTTACATGATTATTCAAAGATGTTAAATCTTAATGATTAAGGATCTGACTAGTCATTTGATTAATAAAATCTAAATTTCAAGGAATTTTTGTTAAGTTTCTTTGGATCGAGGTAAAGCAACATCGGCTCAGAATCGTAGTGAGGTCAGACCAGTAGTGTGATCATCTGCAATTTGAAGCTGATTCAGCTCTTATTCGGATTCATATTAGACGGCTTAAATGCACTGCAATTCGAGTTGGATGTGTGTAAATCAAGATGATGATGTTTGTTTTAGGTTTCTGATATAATTGCCATATCTTTGAAGATCATATCACAAGAGGATTGTATAATGGGTGGTCTGCTTAAAGATAAAGACCAGTTCTGGTCATGCGATTGCATTGTGAAAGAAACGTTGTGGAATCGATCAGAAAAGGTTGATCATCTAGCATATAAGTATTGGTGTGTACTGCAAGGGTCGGGAATCATCAAAATGATAAGAAATTTGGCCCAGTCTTGGTAAAGTTACGAGCACTGTACACAGAAAGATGTATATGGGACTACGCGACCACGCGCGATATCTATCGGTCCCAATAGATGTAATAATTTACCAAATATATCAATTAGTAGGCGGTTTCCCGACTTTCCCGGCAAAATTTGTATCATCACGTATTAGTCAAAACATATTCTTTCACATGAATGGTAATGAGAGCTTCCATTTCATTTTTTGAGAGAGGGGCGTTTCCAAAACTGGTCTTTACCTTTAATTATACTGATGTGGGGCCTTTTATTACCAGACAGGTCATACAGCATTTTTGCAGTGATGCCTTACATAATACATGACTATTCAGGATAGAATTGTTTAACTTTCTTTATGCCACACAAATAATCTCCCTGTGCCACATTGTATTTATCATTCGATAGATATACCAAAGGCTACAAGATTGTTTGACTGTTTTCAGTGCAAGCTCAATCTATACTGGTGTTAATAGGGTTATCATGGAGCTAATCAAGAGCAGAATTGAGTAATGTTGCAGAGCTTATGTGTTGCACAATATATGTTCATTGTATATCACTGTCCGTTTGTCTGCAGAGCCTCTTCCTCCATACAACGTCTCGATCTGTCCAGATGTCAGCGAGACCTTCTTCTCATTCTGTGTGACGCTCACTCCACCAACGGGCGACTACGATGCCTTCAATGTACTCACCATGGACGACTCTCAGCCAGTACAGGAGCGAAGAAAGAGATCCTTGCAAGAATTAGGCTTTGATTTGGCGAAAACTTTGGGAGCGAACGAATTTGAGACTGTCCTTGACGATTTGGTGCCAAACACAGGTTACACTGTGCAGGCTGTGACCATTAGCGGTGCAGGGAGTATGAATGAGGAATGCAGCGCACCGGTTGAAACTATCGGCAGAACCTGTAAGTAAATTTTGGTTTGGTAAAGAGTGCATATACATAATTTGGCACATGTACACTGTTGCCCATAAAGTTGTAATGATGTTTTCTTACCTCTTTACATGAAACTATATGGTTTCTTGATAGAGTCACAGGGATATAAACTTCATCTATTAAAGGGATTGGGTAACTTTGTCTCAGATTCTGAAACAAAATCCTGGACTTAGCTCATGCTGCAATGATAATTATAAACCTTTAGGTCAGTCAGGAACCCCATGACTTTTACAAGCCGATCGCCTGGCTGATTATCAAAATATTTATGATTGGAAATCGAAATCAAATTTTGCGTTTTCCTAATGGTTTTCATAACACTACAGTCTATAAAGGAAAATGAGTATGGTAAAACCGGTCACTCAAAGATTTTTACTTTTTTGAGGCACTTCATGATCATATTGAAGCGCAATTTTTTTAGGGCTTCAATATTACACCATATCACAGACACTGATAACACGTAGGGCCATGCATCTCAGATTTAACATTGTTAAACGATACCTTTAACAAGAATGTTTGCATAAAAAAGAGGTGAGAAAAAACATGTTCCAACCTTATTAACAACAGTGTACATGTGTGTCTATGAATTGACTACGGGCTATATACAGACAAAATTTATGTAAAAAAATAGGGAAAATGATGTTGACTGTCATAACTGTCGTAATAAATTGTATGAAATCAACATTAAAAAAAAACTTTACCCCACATTCTATGGGCCAACAGATAAGGAGTATGAAGAAAATAAAGAATGACAGAAAATATCAGGCACGGAACCAAAGTCGCGCTAACATGCAAGCGTGTAAGGGTCCTTCAATTAGCAAACTTACAAGTTGCCCCTATATTCTTTGAAAGTCTGCTTAAACTAGCAGTATCGCTTTATTAGAGTAATAATATTTAAAGCTCATATTTTTAATGAAATACAGCCGATGATACGCTGATGAGGCTTCCCTGGGTAAACAAGTTTATTGTTATTATTATTACTATTATTAATTACTAGGAAGTACCATTTACATTGTACATGTGTGCAATAGATTTGAACAATAGCCTATTTTCTTGACTTTCCTAGTGATGATAGGAGAGACTGAACTCGTCTTCACGAAGGTCAACTCAACAGCGTTTAGAGTATGGTGGAACCGCGTTCTCAACTTCACCGGGAATTACAACATCACCGCCCTGCCCAGTGACCAGCAAATGCTGGTGTCACATGACTCCATACCATTCGCAGACTTTCAGGGCGTGCTTTCCTCGACAGTTTATGATGTCTCGGTTGAGACCCCGTCTGGTCCTGTAGCAGCGGGAAGTGTGAGAACGGTAAGTTTACACATTTACAACTTGTGGTGATTCGACAATTGCTCCGGCAACAATTGTTTCAGGGCATATTCCGTCAAAAGTATAGGGTCATGGTTAGGATTGCTATTGGCTTTCAGGTTAGGATTAGGTTTAAGATTATGTGTATATAGTTTTGGGTCCGGGAATTAAGAAAGGAATTCATTTCGTGTAGGAAACTACCACAGAGCAATCATCGCAGGAGCATGTGTCGCGCAATCACAGCTTGCATTTGAGGTCGTCAGGACATACATGTACATGCATGTTGTATGGCTAGAGTGCCATGTTTGCACAGACATACATGTAGTGCTCCCCTTCATATACTTCAAATCAGAAGTAGCATATGCTGGAAGAGATGTCATTTAATAAATGTACTCTGTGGCATCTACCATTTATTTCTAGGAGAGATTATTGTCAATTTCAATTGAAACTTTTTGATGTGCAGACGTAATGTAAAGCTGCCCTTTTTATGTGCGTGTGTGCAATTTTTTTTAATTAACTTTTTATAATTTTCGCAGATCCCGCTTCGGTCAGTAATGCCTTCCTGACATCTTTCGACGAGATCACACTCATTGCATCTTGGGACCCACCTGACGTTGTCACGAGCTCCAATGAGATTATGCTTACCCTCACAACGAACAGCACGGAGGTGCGATCCGTCAATGTTTCAGGAAATGTCACTGAATTTGTTTTCAAGTGTCTCGAGCCAGATACTGAATACACAGTGGAACTCGTCTCCATGCTGCTGGAGAGCGGATCGTTTGAAGGACAATACGCCACCGAAACACCACCAACTGCCACAAATTCGACAGGTCAGGGAAAAAATTAACTTTTTTATTTCGGGGGCTCCATATCCAATTTTTGGCAAATTTTCGGGGGCTACTTTTTCAACTTTCGGGGCTTTTTTTCCATTTCGGGGGCTTTTTTTTCTGGGGCTACTTTTTCATTAATTCATAAAAAAGGACACGCATATACAGTTTGATGAGTTTATTTAGTAGGCTTACTGTCTATAGTCTAGTCTATAGATCTATAGTAGATCTATATCTTTGATTAAAGTTTCGGGCTTCCTGCTTCATAATTACCATGATTGATTACCGATTCAAAAAGAAAGCATTTATCTAGCTAAATAACCATTGATTTTAATTGATGAAAGAACTGTGTCATAGTAAAAGTAAAATGAGTTACGTTTTTAAACGACTGTCTGATTTTCTTGTGAAAACTTAAAATTTGAAAAATGATTATCAAAATTAGGTATGCAACTATACATGGCCAGAATAATCACAATCTAAGCTCAGGTTTCATACCTCTATTCACGAAAACTTTATAAAAATCGCGGCAATAATGATGCAAACAAATAGCAATTTCAAAGTGTTGTCGCGTCGAGTCTCTTCGAGATCGACTCTAGCTCACACAGCCGACAGTTCCGACAGCAGCTGCAGTCGGGGTCCAGACAACTCGCCACAAAGACAGCTCGCCACAAGACATCTCGCCACAATAGCGGGGACAACTCGCCACGGGCGAGTTGTCCAGTGTGGGGTGCTTTTTGGGACAACTCGCCACACTTTTTCCCCTCATGATTTCTAGATCTAAATTCCCTCACCTTAGATGAAATTGTCATTGTATGTATTCATTATGCTTTTATAAACACAGTCACGACAGGAAACATGGAAATTGTGAGTATTTTGAGGGCTGTTCTAAAGAATAAAGCCGATTTACCTTGCAACAAGAATATATTTTTGACAAACCGAAGGCGTACGTTCGCCGGATAACTTTTCGGTATTTAACTTCATTTTCTGCCTCAGAAAACTTTTTAATGGTAGGAATATGCTGTTAGTTATCTTTACATTCCAATATTACCTTTCCTCTACCCCAGCGGAATTATCGCTTGCCTCAAGTTTATTAGTAGACATAAAAACTTTTAAGATTGTGCATTCGCTCCCCTTCGACTTTCGCTGTGGACTGCGAGTGTGAGCTCTCCCGTACCGGTACCGTGTGTGCCTGGCCGAAGCTTCCTGCCCGGCAGCCGCGGCTGTCCAGACTGATGATGATTGGAGTGACATCCGCCCGTTCAATGCCCACACTTCGCCACTTTTTCAACAATTAAAGCTTCTAAATGTTTATGATATAAATAATTGTAATATTGCTATATTAATGTTTATCATTGTTCCAATGGTTTATTGCCAAGGTCCATGTCATGTAAATTTACATTCAATTATGAAATACACTCTCATGAAACTCGTAATGCTTGTAATGTTTATTTTCCTAAAGTCCGTACAAATGTTTTTTTTTAATTTTTTTTCTTCAAAGGGCCAGTTTTATGGAAAAATATCCCGTTTAATATGAAAACTCTAATTCAATGAATATTTTTAAACGATTGTATAAATCCCATCTTTTATCATTGTATTCAATCTCAAAACTAAATGACGTTACGTTTCAGTTAATTCACTTTTTAATGTATTCCCCTCCCTTCCCTAATTCTCCTTCCCTTTTTTTCCGTCTTCTTTTGTATTGGTGTTCAGGTTTTCTCTGTTTTCCTTTTCTCAACAATACAGCGTATATTTTTAAGGCGGGGTTGACGCTCATAAGGCTAATTGCCCTTTTCGTTAACCCCACATTCCCATAACATTTTGTTTGCTCCTTCCCTTTCATTTTTCTTGTTATCAATCTTTAATTTATCCGTAGGGTCTATACCATGTTTGTATGTTTTAATATTTTTCATGGAGAATGAAATTAAATAAAATGAATGAATTGAATTGAATTGAACGTTCCACATCCTCTCGATCTCTATTCTGAGGTCTTGATACTTGAGGTGTTGATGTCATGGCGAACGGTGACCTCGATGATATTTACTGTGTTGTCCCTGACGACAATGTCTGGCTTGTTGCAGTTATTATTATTACTTTTTATTATTGTTGTCGTCATCGTCATCATCATCACCGTCGTCGTTAAATTGTCATCATCATCATCATCATTATATATTAGTAGTAGTAGTATAGTAGAGTATTAGTAGTAGTAGTAGTAAATTAGTAGTAGTGTTGTGATTACCGGTATCTTTTTAGGCTCATTGGTAAAGCTCCTTTGAGCTTATTGGCCCCACCCCCACTTCCAAATCGTTCCACCGCTCCTGCATGTCATTAAAGATTTAAGTTGAACTGAAAAATAGGCTAAACACCCCTTAACAAATCCGGAGGGGGGAGGAGAAGAAAAATATGCATCGCCACCACTCTTACACGTAACATGCAGGCCCCTGGCGGAACGTTTTTGAAGTGGAGTATCAACAATCGGGTAGAGCGATGCGAGCAAAGTGAGTTGAGCGTAAATTGGCGTGGGGTCCAGGGTGGGGCCCCCAGAAGCTCAGGGGTTTTAGGTATTTAATTACGGTCAGATGAGCATCCAGGAGCCCGCGTTAGGGCCCTTGGTGGGGTCCAGGGGGCGGAGCACCTGTAAGCTCAGGGGATTTAGGCATTTGATTAAGCTCAGATGAGCACTATTTTGATACCTCATTTGCGACACTAGCAGGCCAATCGTTCTTTTTTTCTCTTTCTCTTTAACGTACTTTTTCAAAACCCCTGAGTTTCCAGAGACTCTGCCCCCTGGATCCCACCAAGGGCCCTAAGGCAGTCCCTGGATGCTCATCTGACTGCAATTAAATGCCTAAAACCCCCGAGCTTTCGGGGGCTCTGTCCCCTGGACCCCACCAAGGGCCCTTAGGCGGTCCCTGCATGCTCATGTGATCGTAATTTTATGCTTAAAACACCTGAGCTTCCGGGGATCCGCCCCTGGACCCCACCAGGTGCCCTAAGGCGGGCCCCTGGATGCCGCATCCGACGTACCGTCATTAAATGCCTAAAACCCCTGAGCTTCATGGGGCTTCCCTTGTCCGCCCCGCCGGGCTTTGCCCTTGGACCCTATGCCAATTTACGCTCCACTTGCTTCGCTAGGGACCGCATGACCGTTACCAAAATCGCGGAAAAGGGGTCAATTGCAAGCAATGTACGCGGACAAATATATTCCTCGAAATAAAGAAAATAGGGTGCACAGGTGCACGTCCTCGAAATTGATAAATAGGTCGTCAGGAAAAGGGAAAAGAGAAAACCGGGAAGAAGAAAAAACTGTGAGGTATCAATGTCTTGTCCTTGAATTATGGTAAAATAGGGGTAAATTTGAGAAATTGTCCTTACAATCTTATAAATAGGGGTATTTCAAAGTACGATTTTGTCCTTGTTTTAACGTAAAATAGGGGGTTAAAGTTCACAAAATGCCGGGACAAAATGTTCTTGGAATTGACTGCAAAAGGGGGTTATTTGCATTTGTGATAATTAATGACCCCATAGGCCACCGGGGCTTTGCTCTACTTGATCTTAAATACTTAAGCCCCCTGGATCCGCCACTGCTGTACTAGTGTCATTTCAAGATAATAGTCTCGGGTGCCGGGGACCTCTAGCGCTGTACCATGTGCCAATAGACAGCATTTTCACACGTGAATAGTCATCACACTTATAACACACAAATGCACACAATCATGCCGATAAAACTGTAAGCAAGTTTGACAGTGGACTCACGATTTTAATTTTTAAATTACTCTTTCTAACTTAGGTGAGTTGAAAAAATTGTATTTTACTGCTATTTAGGTGTCATCAATCGTCACTAGAGTACCGATTTTGAGTGAAATCAGTTTAGTTTTGTACAGTGGTGTTTGAAATGTTGAGATCAATAAAACAGGTTTTATTACACAGCCAGGATAGCGATGCAGCTATGTGTGCCGCCGGGTACCCTTGGCTTTGCGCCAGCCGCCGCCAGGCCTTCCGGCCAGGCACACACACGGTACCGGTACGGGACTAGCTCACACTCGCAGTCCACAGCGAAAGTCGAAGGGGAGCGAATGCACAATCTTAAAAGTTTTTATGTCTACTAATAAACTTGAGGCAAGCGATAATTCCGCTGGGGTAGAGGAAAGGTAATATTGGAATGTAAAGATAACTAACAGCATATTCCTACCATTAAAAAGTTTTCTGAGGCAGAAAATGAAGTTAAATACCGAAAAGTTATCCGGCGAACGTACGCCTTCGGTTTGTCAAAATATATTCTTGTTGCAAGGTAAATCGGCTTTATTCTTTAGAACAGCCCTCAAAATACTCACAATTTCCATGTTTCCTGTCGTGACTGTGTTTATAAAAGCATAATGAATACATACAATGACAATTTCATCTAAGGTGAGGGATTTTAGATCTAGAAATCATGAGGGGAAAAAGTGTGGCGAGCTGTCCCAAAAGCACCACCCTGGACAACTCGCCTGTGGCGAGTTGTCCCCGCTATTGTGGCGAGATGTCTTGTGGCGAGCTGTCTTTGTGGCGAGTTGTCTGTAATTCCTGCAGTCGCACTGCACTGTACTGTACGTGTGTGGAATAACTGAACGGTCAGTCACGGTGATTTTCTCCGTTTTTCTTGTGAAAACTTTACTTTGAAAAATGATTATCAAATTCAGTAAACATGGCCAGAATAATCACAAAATAAGCTTTGATTTCATACCTCTATTCACGAAAACTATGTAAAAATCGCGGCAATAATGATGCAAACAGATAGCAATTTCAAAGTGTTGTCGCGTCGAGTCTCTTCGAGATCGACTCTAGCTCACACAGCTGACAGTTCCGACAGCAGCTGCAGTCGCACTGCACTGTACTGTACGTGTGTGGAATAACTGAACGGTCAGTCACGGTGATTTTCTCCGATTTTCTTGTGAAAACTTTACTTAGAAAAATGATTATCAAATTCAGTAAACATGGCTTGAATAATCACAAAATAAGCTTTGATTTCATACCTCTATTCAAGAAAAATATATAAAAATCGCGGCAATCGTGATTGAAATAGATTGCAGTTTCGCGATGTTCAGCGAGCGGTCTAGGTTCAGCTAATTTGTGTACAATTTTACACGGAGATTCAGAGCACGCACTTGTGCGCGCCGCGCGCGCCGACCAAGAAATGCACACAATGAATACGAAGCTAGTAGAGAACGGCCGCTCGTAATCGTTACGGGGGCGATTTTAGATCATTTCCTTTTTTGAAGTCGCCCCCGTAATCGGATTTTTGGCCTATTTCGGGGGCTGTATATGGTGTTTCCGGGGCGAATTCGCCCGCCGCCCCCGTGTATTTTTTTCACTGCGACAGGTACATGCATATTCTTGAAAGAAATCACTCACATTTTGCCATGTGTTTAAGAATGAGTTTTCACCCTGTATATGCACAACATACAAACATATGTTCACATGTATGGAAATACACTGCAATTTTGATAATTGTAGTATTCACAGATCATGCATAGTGGAATAGCAATGAAAATATTTTGGTTACGGTCAGCCATGATGCAGAATTCAATTTTTAAGTCAAGAGATATGCAAACCGAAAGATGTTGTAGCTGTGTAGTTGAATAACTTGACTGGTTCCGGCCCTGGCAGGGCACTCACATGTATGTCCTTGGGCAAGGTATTTTATCAACATTGCTCCTCTCAACCCAGGTGTTAAATGGGTAACGGGTAGGATGCAAACATCACAGTGATTGGAATAGCATGTGCACACCCGTAGAAAGGCGAGTAGCTGGAATGCTCCCCAGGGAGTGAAGAATGTGCACTGTAATATGCAGAAATAGTAGTTGAATCCAGTGACCAGGGTAATAATAATACTGTAAAGGCTTTGGTCAGGTAATGGAAAAGCGCCATATAAGAAACCAGTATTATTATTAATATTATTATGATTATTATTATTATAAATAACCAAGAAGGTAAAGTGATACTTTGAACGTAGCAAATGAAGATGTGTCTATTAAAGGTATATAAAGAATATCTGTAGAAGAAGTTTGATACCTTTTATTGCATAATCAGTTGCCATTGCTATATCATTCAGCGAATAGGGGAAATATTGAACCCTATATGAAAACAAAATTGGACTTGTCTTGTCCAACATTGTAGACAACATTGTGGCATATCTTGTCCAATAATTCCTTGTATTGACCACAAGGCCATCCAATATTTTATAAATGTTATGTCTCGATCAATAAGCAGTGATGCTATTATTCTTGTGATTGATTTTTGGTAGGCCTGCGTCCAGCTAACGAGTCTACACCGGTTGTTGGCTCTTTAAGTTCCACCAGCATTGCTGTTCGTTGGGGGCGCCTGGGCCAAGCCGGCTACAGCGTCTGCCTGGTCAAGTACTGCCGCCAGCTCCTGGATGCCCCTGTGTGCCTCAACAATAACTCTGACTTGTGCAGCATTGAGGGAGAGTTTGATTCTCTAGACCCGGGGCAGCTCTACAGTGTCTCCTACATGGACCTTAACGGAGTGCCTATGGAACTGGAGAAAGTGAGAACAAGTGAGTGACAGTAGCATGCACTTTTTTCACCTACATGTACAGTCAAACCTGCTGTAGTGACCACCTGTATAGAAAGATCACATTTTTTACATTTCACTTGAAATTCGGTTCCCATTGTCACCTGTACTAAAGGAACCTGTACATAAAACCACCTGCCTATAAGGACCACTTTTCTTGTCTCCATTGAGTAACCTTTGTTATGCAGTTTCACTTTACACGGTTATATCAGATTGGACACAACTACACCTGCGACAATCGCTCTCCATCAATTTCCTATACTAACTGAATTCTTAACTTCAATCCTGGACCCAATACATGTACAGTCAGGCCCGAAAGATTAGATACACATGGAAGAAGAAAAAAAAACAACATTATCACAACTTCAAGAATTCCTGGCTCCTTTTCATCTCAGGAAGACAGGCAAGTTTGGTGTCCTTTTAATGTGTATAGTTTATACATCACCTGTAATTGCTCTGAGACATTTATATATGTGACTCCTGATAGGAATGAGTGCAATGAGTAAAATGTTTTTCTTCCAGGTGCAGGTGAACTGTCGGGGCCCAACTGTATACTTAACGTTAACCCTATTCTTTACCCTAGACCTAACCTAAAACCCTGCTGCAACTCTCAACCTAACCTTATACCTTTGACAGAATAAAGTTGGGAGCAAATGGCGCAGGAGCAAGTCTCGGGTCACCTTGAAGTAACCTTGTTCTCCTCCACAGGTTTACCTACGAGACTTTCTTCAATAGGTGCTGTGTGGATTACCCAAGAGTGGTCCAGGGTAGATCATAACATGACAAGGGAGAAGAGAAATTTGTGGAATACTTCATTTTTATCTTAGAAACCACAGAATTGTTACAGAGCATATTTTTAACACCCTAAGTGAGGTCTTCTAGCAAATGTAAGTAAATTGCTGCTTACAGTGATATCAGTGTTCCTTTTTAATTCACTAGTGCAGCAGTGGGTGAATGTTCCGCAGTCACTACTGCACCTAATGTACGTGTATATATATATGTAGTACATTTACATGTGTTGTGCATGTACATGTATGTATTAACTTGTGTGTGTAAAGCAGATTTTCGCGTTCTTGATATTTATTTCAGTTTCTCTTTTGCTGCCTTCACGATTGTCTTTGTTAGCTCCATCCTCTTTTGTACAATGCTGTAGGTGCTGTGTTTTATTGTGTGTTAACCTGTGTTTTCATCACAAATGTGAATGTGTAAATGTGAATTTGTCTCCACTCAGGGCCTTCACCCCCATCCTCCGTAACCATCGCAGCGGTCAGCTCTCGCCTGATCGAGATTCGCTGGACTCCTCCGCCAAACATCGCTGAGATGGTCCTTGAGTTCTTCAAGACCGAATCCCCCTCTAATACCTGGGAGGCGAGGATAGACAATGATGGAATGTACGACATCCATGGTTTGGATGCGGATACGAGCTATACTGTACGGCTGAGCAGCGTGGGAAGGACGGGAGCTGGCGATGGGAGCGATGGCAATCGTTTGTCAGGAGAGCCCCTGGAGGAAGTTGTCAGGACAAGTAAGACACAAAAGGCTTGTTTAAATACAAGGATGTAACAACAGCATTTTTAAAATGCGTAAATGAATGGCAAACTTCTTGCAGTCTTACATGCATTCACTGAGCTCTTTGTCATAGGATACAGAAATGTGAAGCTTAGTATACACTTACTTCATCATTGGAAAAAAGACGATTGCAGTTTACCACATCATATTTCCACATCATATGTACAACAATCATAGGTTCATGTATGTATAACATTGGTTTTCACATAGTCATATCCTAATGTATATCTATTGATCTTTGGAATCTGCACTTTAAAAAAAAACACTTGCACACTAAAAAATGAAATTCAAATTCCAGTTAGTTATTGGTGAGTTTTGGCTTGTGCTTCACGTTTTGAGTTCATGAAGCCTTCAGCAGGCAGTACATTCAAGGGCATACAGTGGGGAAAGTGTTACCAACTTGAAGGTTAATAATAATAATATGTCTTATTTACCCAGGGTAGCCTCATCAGTTTTCATACTGTCTTCCCTGAGGGCCCTGCAATCACATTGTCATCTTGGCTTTAGCCAAGCTACCATGATAAGACACTCAAGCATTCAAGCAATTTCTTCCTACAGGATACCTGTTTACTACACCTGGGGGGTGTTTCACAAAGACTAAGATCGACTTTAAGTATAACTTAAGTATAACAGGCCGTTCATGCCACTGTTTGCTCTTACCATTTACTGGCATTTGTCTTTCAAGGGATGTACAAATCGTCTCAAATGTACAGAGTTTACATTTTTTGATTGTTCATTATTGAAGGAAAAAATATTATCTAAAGATTATAATTTAGAGACCAATGGGGATAGCAACCAATGGCATGAATGGCCCGCTATACTTAAGTCCAACTTAAAGTCTTTGTGAAACACCCCCCTGGGTAAAGAGTGGCAAATGTAGATTATTATCTTGTCAAAAGATATTAGTACCACAGCAGGACTTGAACCTCAAACCATGTGATTAAAAAGTCCTGCAATGTATCCACTAGACCATGACACCGCTGGGGTTATTCCTTCAACACTTCCATAAAAATCCCTAATTGTGATGGTTTTCTTTTACCCGATTTGCCACTTGATGTATTGCAGGTGCCAGGATCCTGTCAGTCGTCAACACAGCGAATGCTCTCACTTTCTTGTGGGACGAGCAGCCGAACCCTGAGACATTCACAGGCTACGTGATCATGTCCGCCAGTGTCAATGAGGTCATACAGAAGCAGAGCGAGGAGACTTCGTACCAAAAATCCATATCGAACTTGACTCCCGGGCAGCTCTACGAGGTCTCGCTCTTCCTCCAGCCCATCGCTACTTTCCCACAGCCTTTGGATCAGCTGCAGGTCCGAACAGGTAAAACCATCTTCATATGCACCTGTATGCATACTATAGTATGTCATCACTGTCTTTCTTCGGCATTTTATTAACACTTAGCTTGCTTTCTTCGCCTTTCTGCATGGTTACTTCTATACCACATGTGCAACTTTGCACAAGATAATAGGCACCAATTGACGGAAGGCTTCCTTTGTGCAACACAATGGCTTTGTAAACTTACCCACTTCCGGCCTTGATTATCTCCATGACAACCAATTTAACACCAGTAATGAATTCATCTTGCACAGGAAACGGTGAAATAATCTTGAAGCCTTTGGCATATGATAAACACGATATGTCACAGGAAGTTAAGTTGTGTATCATATGAAGAGTTTTTATAAACAAAATTAAAAAGAAGAAAAGTGGCAATAATGTGTCCTACAATTTCTTCTTTCTTTTCCCTTCAGCTCCAAGTCCTCCGGTGTCTCTTCGTGTTGTAGATAATACCATCACCACGCTGCGCATTGAATGGGACTCGCCTGCAAGCGGTCTATACCGGGGCTTTGAAGTCAACATTTCACCAGCAACCGAATTGCAGGAGCTGCCCATGATAGTGGGTAGCAGCATACGTGGATTTACCTTTGTGGGGCTGATGCATGAGACAGCGTATACTGTTTCTGTCACAACTATCATGGGCGAAGAAGGATTGGAAGAGAGGAGTACAACAGCAGATCAGACTGTCACGACAGGTAATTTGAGTCCAGGGGCCCGTCTTTTAAAGAGTTGCAATTGATTTGAATCAATCGCAAATCCTTTTATTAATGCAAGCTTGCAGTCTCTTATCTCTTACGTATATAGTTGCAATTGATATCAATTGCATATAAGTTGTGATTAATCGCAACTCTTTGTAAGCCTGGGAGTTGTTTCACAAAGACTAAGACCGACTTTAAGTTGGACTTAAGTATAGCAGGCCGTTCATGCCATTGTTTTCTCTCATCATTTACTGGCATTGGTCTCTCAAGGGACGTACAAATCATGGTAAAAAATCTACAAAACTTACATTTTTTGATAGCTCATTATTGAAGGAAAAAATGTTATCTAAAGATCATAATGGTGAGAACAAACGATGGCACGAACGGCCGGTTATACTTAAGTCCAACTTAAAGTCAATCTTAGTTTTTGTGATACACCCCCCAGGGCCGAGATGTTAATAACAAATTCAAGATTAGGGCCCTGTTTCATTAAAATTCCTATCGATAACTTATTGCTTAAATTCTATGACATCTTTGCTCTCAGCCAATCAAATGCAAGGATTTCAGTAGCTTATAACAGTTATTGTATTTATAACAAGTTTTATGAAACCTGCTCCTGGGCTCTGTTTCATAAAACTTATTATCAATAACACGTGTAACATTACCGTAACAAATTTGCAATTAAATGCACGGATTTCAGTGCCTTATACCAGTTATTGTAACTGGTTATTGATACCTAATGCTTTGTTCCACTAGCAGTTTGAGAGGAGGGCGGGGGAGAGTCAACCCCCCCTCAAAAAATAACTTTCACTTCTAGAACTGCTCCTGCTCTATACATGTATTAGTTTAGGGCAATTCAATATGGGACAAATCCATTCCATGAAACTTGAAATTAAGATTAATGTGGAGGTGTTGTGATGTAGTGGTTCATTCACTTGGCTTTCAATCCAAGGGTTAAGGGTTTGAAACTCAGCCCGTCACTAACGTCTTTTGGCAAGACACGAAGCCACATTTTCCTCTCTCCACCCATGTGGAAACGCGTACTTCGTAATCGCTGGGGTAATATTGCCTGCAACACTCGGGTCTTTCATCCAGATATAAGTGACTGGGATGTCTTCAATAATTATACACAAACTACGTGTACAATCTTATCGTACCTGTTGGATATGAAAAATTCATAATGAAGATTCTTGAACAAGAAAAGTGAATTTGGCTTCATCTCCAAATCATGTGATCTACTGTAGCCACTTGACTGATATGTCTACCGGTACATACATTTACCACTCTCCACCCAGGTGATGTAATGGTTTCCCATAGTAAGAGATTTCTTAAATTAAATGGGTCACGTGTATAACCAAAATCATGAACAATAATTGATTGAAACCTAACTAGTCAGTATTTATTTTGTAGCAGAAGTCTGTCATTTTCTAATTCATAATATAACCCCAACAAATAGAGGGAAATTAATTTAAGTTAGAGTAGATGTACATCATTTTCTTTCAGAGGTCAAAATTATGACCGTCAAGACTTCATAATGATATTTAGATATGTATATATGTATATCTATTTATTATTATGTTATTATTGTTATTAGTAGTAGTATTGTTATTATTATCACCATGGTTGTTTAATTATACCCCTTCATTTTAAGCTCGTGGAGATGGAGATGAAGTGTACCTCCTGTCTATTTCGTCAACTGGCGCAGAAATTGGTTGGACCTTCCGATCTAGTTCAATGGTATACTTGGATGGTGCTTCGATTACAGGTATGGCTAATAAACCAGTTCGTAGAAAGCAGATGGCCCCAAATATCCACAGACAGAGATTCCTCTGTTTGTGGTTTGGCTTAGTAACTTTTTATTCAGATCCCTAATAAATATACAAGATCCATGAAAAGAAAGGGCAAACGTTTTTACACAAGATATTTCCACATTTTTGCATGACCGCATAGCATTTGACGCCGGGAAGTATTTAAAAGAACATAAAGCCTTAAAATCCATAAATTGGCATCACATTGAAAGGCTAAAAATATCAGTGTTTTTTTACAAAACTGGCAATTTTAACTTTTCAACATACATGTAGCTCATAACGATGCATATTGTTTTCTTAGACAGGGTATTTTATTCGGACAGAGAAGCAGTAAAAGCAAAATGTAATTGTTTTGCAAATTTGTAGAAGGAAATGTGATCTATTAATTTAGCCCTATGGAAATCTTTGTCCTGAAAGCTTAAAGTAAAAGTCCACTCCACTGAAAAGTTGAGCTGATTAGATAGACAAAAATCTAAAAAGCCCAAATATAACTTGGTTTTGGAAAATGGTGCTCAGATTTATTTTTAATAATATTTTTTAATGAGCAAAAAACAAGTTAATGAGCGAGTCGGTTGTGACGTAGGGTCCTCACAACACAGATTCGTAATGTAACCAAATTTAATGCATACGTCTTTGTGAAGTGCCTCGATACAAACTATTTCATTCACCTGATAAGAATAATGAAACACTATTATTCTTATCAGGTGAATGAAATAGTTTGTATAGAGGCACTTCACAAAGACGTATGCATTAAATTTGGTTACATTACGAAAATAGCCTATTGTCAGAATGTATACCGCTGGCACTTCCGTTGTGAGGAGCATATGTCACATCCGTACAGCAATATAAATGTTTTGCTCGAAATACCCGAAACAAAAATCGCTCTTAAAAATCACCTGATTGAAGTACGCCCGTGATATTTGGCAGTTTTAACCTTTGATTTATTTACAACATGTTATAATTTTTGAAAATCGGAGTGGACTTGGGCTTTAAAGATAAAGTTGAGTTCTGGTCATGCAATTGCATTGTGAAAGAAACAGTGTGGAATCGGATCAGAAAAGGTTGATCATATAAGTATTGGTGTGTACTGCAAGGTTCTGGAATCATCAAAATGATAAGAAATTTGGCCCAGTCCGGCTTAATTGTTAAAGTTACAAGCACTGTACACAGAACAATGTATATGGGACTACACGAACATGTGTCATAAAAATCTGTCCCAATTTTATGCTGTTACATGCCATATTTAGAATATTAAGGCATTTGAAGAGCTATGCTTTCCAGTGAACATTTTGTATCTGATGTTCTTCTACACTTGCATAATAACAATGATAACGCTCACAAATTATTTTTCACCTCTTCCCAGAATTCAACCTTCTCTTTAAACATTATAAGAGAGGTCACGATTTCTCCATTTAGAAGATCAACTGCCGTGTTGATAAAAAATGATAAGAGGTCCTTCAGGAATACCTCGTTTGCTTTCTTGACAGAAATACCACCAGCTGTTTATGATACCTGTAGAATGAAATCGTTCTTGCATAATTGAATAATGATTACCGTACATATTTTTCATGAACACTTATCCAGTATTTATCGTGATGGGTTTTTACAGTTTTGTACTAAAAACTTTCATCAGTCAGTGCGCAGATGGTTGCATAAATGAATAATGATGGCATAACTTTCATGAACATGTATCCATTATTCATCTTGATGGGTTTTACAGTTTTTGTACTAATGGCTTTTATTATAAGTCCATGCGCAGATACTTGCCTGAATGAATAATGATGGCATAACTTTCATGAACGTGTATCCAGTGTTCGTCTCGATGGGTTTAACAGTTTTGTACTAATGACCTTATCTGTCCAGGTCCACCTAATAGTCCTTACATGGTTTCAAGTCTCACCCCGGGCAGTCAGTATACTCTCACAGTTGAAGACATTGACCTCATGTTCACAACAGGTATGTAAACAGAAAATGATGGATCTTTCCTGCTAGTACTGTGATCATAGGTATTATTACTCTTATTGTAATAATTGTAATTGTTATGAACTTTATTATTATTAGTTTTAAAAGTTTATTTATTATTATCATTATTATCATTATTATTATTATTATAATTTCAAATATTTATATTAATTATCTTTATTATTATTGTTAATATAATTGTTATTATTCTTTTAAAGTAGTTAATCATGTATATGAAATAGAGTCACAAATAAGGATAATATATTATATAGAGTTATATAATGTAAGCATTTAGTAATTGCCAAGTACATGATCGGTCTTTTAAAAAACCGAGATTAAATTTCCAAAGTTCGAAGAGGAAGAAAGCTTAACCCTAATAAGGCCGGGCTATTTGAGTTCTTAATACGACCGGGGGCCATTATGGCCCCCTAAGATCTCGGCCGTGAAACGCCGATCGCCGCGAAAATTTGCATGCATGTCAAGTGAAGTGTATAGAATACTATAGCAATTTCAATTTTTGAAAAATTACTCATTTGCATATTTATGGTAAATTATGCAAATAAGGTCAAAAAATTCATATTTTTACCCATAAATCATATATTCTTCATATTTAAGCTTTCTTTTCCACTACATATATTTGTTAGACCATTTGGAATAATAATACAAAAAAAAAATTTGGAAAGCTAGGTTACGGTATTCCTTGTGTTATCTCTTGTTTTGATAATTTCTTATGTATTTCATTTTTTTTAAAACTTGTGTATTTTATTGTTTTTGTTGTTTTTTTTCATTTCTAACTATAATTTAACTATTTTGACCCCCAAAACAAACACCTAAACTTTAAACAAGACCAAATAACCAATGTTTTATCTCTTTTAGGAAAAATGATATTTCCATATGTTTTGTACACAAATCACGAAAATGAGCGATTTTCGGGCCGACATGTAAAGACAAAAGGTCACGTGACTTTGTAACGGTAGGTCCGATTTAAAAAAATTGTTTTAAAAGATGCGCAAGACT
Organism: Mesocentrotus franciscanus; assembly: GCA_037976565.1. Lineage (NCBI taxonomy): Eukaryota > Metazoa > Echinodermata > Echinoidea > Camarodonta > Strongylocentrotidae > Mesocentrotus > Mesocentrotus franciscanus. The sequence goes on along the minus strand of CP137681.1, from coordinate 16,798,914 downwards.
CGAAAGAATAAAGTCATGAAGCGGCGGGCGTCATCCGTATGCGTTCCCGAACAATCAGAAAAATCGCAGAGGGGGCCATGATGGCCCCGGCCTTATTAGGGTTAAAACAGAAACAGCATGCGTCATCTTTTTTTCTTACTTACATGCTATATATGTTGTACACTAACCAGACAAAGGCAACTGGTACAAATAAACTCATCATCATATCATATTATATACATGTACATGCACCCAACCGCACACACACACACACACACACACACACACACACACTCCCAAACTCCATACGTTGTACATCCAATACTGAAACAGTAGGGCCAGGAGGGCCAGAGGGGTGTTTCACAAAGACTAAGATCGTCTTTAAGTTGGACTTAAGTATGGCAGGCCGTTCATGCCACTGTTTGCTCTTACCATTTACTGGCATTTGTCTTTCAAGTGATGTACAAATCGTGGTCTCAAATCTACAGAGTTTACATTTTTTGATAGTTCATTATTGAAGGAAAAAATATTATCTAAATATTATAATTTAGAGACCAATTGGGATAGCAACCAATGGCATGAACGGCCTGTTATACTTAAGTCCAACTTAAAGTCGATCTTAGTCTTTGTGAAACACCTCCCAGGAGTGTCAAGTCTGACGGACATGAGCGCTATACAAGAAACCACCATTATTAATATTATTCTCTATCCTTGTTCTTGTTTGAAATTCTTCGCAGTTCCTGAAAGGCCAGATGGTCTGGAGCTAGAACGGGTCAGACCTTACTCCTTGGATTGGAAGGTAGATACGTCTCTCAATAACCTCAACTACGAGCGCCTTGAGGTCAGCTACAGCCCAGAGTCCAGTCAGACGGACTCTCCCTTCGACATCAATCGCTGCACCGATGGCACCTTCACCCTTGAGGGGCTTCAGCCAGACACGGAATATTCTGTCTCAGTCACGGCGATTTCTGGTGACACCAGAAGTGAAGTTCTAACCAGATATGGATTTACAAGTAAGAGAGACAGCTCAAGTTTGAAAGGGACGATGCATCCTGATATTGAATGGGTTCTAACAGGAGAACAAGTAGGGGAATAGATCAGTGAACGTTTCAGCAAAATCTTGCAAGACACATGTACGTCAAAGTGTTGCTGATTTGTGATTGATTGATTATATTAAACTTCAAAGTTTCATTATTTTCTCATCTATAGTCAGACTTTGCTCAAACTTTCACTGATCAGTTTCTATAATTGTTCTGTCTTTTATTCAAGCCAACTAAATATCAGGGTGGACTTCAACTTTACGTCCTTTGTCTCTATAGCTTGCATAATCACAAAGCCTATACGAAATTGACTCAGGGGCAATTCTAATAACCTATTGCACATGTTTAGGAAAATATAGTAATACAATTCATTAACACAGCTAATATATGAATATACTCTACTGCGATGTGGTGAAAAAAATACTTTTTATAGAGCTACTTTACAGGCACACAACCAAAATCTGTTCAAAAGGCTTCTGAGATCAACTACGTCTTCAACAAAACTGTGAAAACGGCACCAGATGGCGCTTTTCTTATCCCATAGAAACATATTTGGATGATGCACCAGTCTTTGGAAATGTTCACACCTTTCAAAACGTGATCGACAAGGCTATTGAAATTACTTTAGATTGATTTTTTAGAAGTCTTGGATTCTTTGCGTCATGCTATTTGCAACTGCATGTACTTGTGGGTCTATTTAAAATTCTGTATGCATCGGGTATGCATGTTTTTTCCAGTTATTTCGTTAATATGTATGTTTTATGCCATAGAAACTCCAGTACATATACACACTCAACCAAAGTTGCATGAATGTAAAGGAGCACACCATGTACATGTACGGGCACAGGTACAGTATATCTACATGAACATCAGTTTCAACTCGTGTATTGATGTATATAATACAGCCTGTACAAGTACATTTTTGAAAATGTATCCTCTACTTGAACATACAAATCTTATCTTGGTACATCCCTTCTCTCCCTGCCTCCTCTCCCCTTTCTCCTCCCTCTCTCCCCTTCTCCCCTTTCTGTCTGTCCCCCACTCGATCTCCCTCTACTCATTTCTCCTCTTCCCCTCCTCTTTCTCTACCCACTCTCCATTACTTTTTCTCTCTCCCTCCTCTCTTCTCTCCTCTCTCTCCCACTTCCTCTCCTACAGCATGTGCTCCGGAAGGTCAGCTCCATGTGGTATCCCTTAGTAGCGATGAAATCACTGTAGCCTGGGGACCTGTAGACAACATCCAGGGCTATACTGTCCAGTTGTTGAATGCCATGGGTAACAACATCAGGAACTTATCCCCCTCTGCTAGTAGTGTGAGTGCCATGCTTGACTCCTTGTCGCCAGCATCTAACTACTCTGTGCAACTTATCGTGATGAATACCAATGGTGGAAGCCAGCAAACGAGTGTTCTGCAGTTTGTGACAGGTTAGTTTATTCTTGACTTGATTTAACTAGGGTCGTGTGACATGAAAACAGACTTTTTCAGGACAGCATTAATTTTGAGGGCTAAATTGATCACATATCGTTCTTCAAATCGGCAACAATATCTTTCATTTATTGCTACATTGTTATAATAAAATTTCATATCTCTAAAAAACAATATGCATGGTTATGAGCTATGTTGAAAAGTTTAAAATTGCCAACTTGTAAAAAAATTAAAAAGGGGCCAGTTTTAATTGAAAAACAATGATTTTTAAAATATCTGGCATCAAATGTAATATCATCATATCATGCAACAATAATTGATGCAGTGTGTGCATTAACCTTTGCCCTTTCTACCCGTGCATCAGGTATATTTTCAGGGCTCTGAATGAATGGTTATTGAGTCAAACAACAAAATGTGGAATACCTGTCCTGAAAGTCTATTGTATTTCCAATTGTGCCGCAATCAATTGTACCTTATGTTACATATCATCTACCTGTAATGTGAAATTGATAATTCGTTACTACCACTAGTTATTTTATAGCTACGGCAGATTGAAGGAAATATGATCAACCCTAGAAAGTTCGGCCAAAAATTTTTTGTTTATAAATAGAATAAAAATTATGAAAAAACGTGTCTGACCTTACGTGACACAGCTGGAATTCCGCTATATACTGTTACATGTTAAACATTTTCTCAAAGATTTATGCCTATACAAAATGGGTTTATGTAGTGTGATAGTAGCACTAAAACTGATAGTGGCATATTAACATATAACTACCACACAATTCGTTGTCTGTTTTCGTGTGTCACGTTGTGAAAACATTTTTTTTTCTCATTACGTTTTTGTAAGATGGGCCACAAAAAATTTCTAACAGCCAAGGTGGGCCTCAAAAAAAGGAAGAGAAGTGCTGAACGTCAGTAATACATAGTTCACTGAGCCAATCTTTATCATCATTTAACTATTAGATCCTGCCCCACCCGGCCTAATCAGCTTGCAGTCTTCAACCCAGACCCGCCTCTCATTTACATGGACAACACCATCCAGCAACTTTGACAGTTACGAACTATTCATCTCTGGGGGTGACATGCCAGAGCCCCGCCCAGTGGGTGTGGTCTATCCCGACGAGGGGAATGAATTTGAAGTGGGTGGTCTTCTTCCAGATACGACCTATAACATCAAGATCTACTCTGTCTTCTACGAATCGCGTAGCATCGCTTCAGAAACATCGTTCAATACAGGTACATGTAATTCAAATAAAAATAATTTTTCTGTTGATACTGTGGTTGTACAATGCACACTCCTGCAACAAATGTTCCATAGTCAGTCTCCTACTCTAAACAGATTCCTAACATTCAATTCTAACCCTAACCCTAATCCTATATTTTTTTTAATAAATAAAGCCCAGAGCAAGTGTTAGATCATTGATAATATGTTTTTATTGATACTCTGAATATGCACATGAACACGTGCATCATACTGTTTATTACATGGGCAATTCCTTGAAATGAGCCAAACTACAGTGCACAAGACATGTATGATTATGTAATGATGATAGTTTTAATGACGACTTCACGACTTTGATATTCATTGTTTTGGGTTGTACGTCCATACGTCTGTCCGTACGTCCGTACATCCCATTCTCGTGATCTCGTTATCTCGTTACTGTTTGATGGATTCCTGCCAAACTTGGGTCATGTATGTATCTTGCAGAGCTAATGAACTGATTAGATTTGGGGGTCATGAGGTTAAAGGCCAAAGGTCACAGGGCTCATTATGTATGCAAAAATAGCTTGTGATCGCATTATCATTAGAACTGACTGATGGATTACTATCAAACTCAGGACATGTATGTATCTTGCAGAGCCAATGAACTGATTAGATTTTAGGGTCATGAGGTCACAGATCAAAGGGTCATACATGTATATGAAAAATAGCTTGTAATCACGATATTCTGAGAACCTGTCAGTGGATTACAATCAAACTTGAATTTTTAAAATTGTTTCTGTTTTGGTTTGTAAAATGGCTCTATGGCGGAGGCATCATTTTCGACTGCTCGCAGTCGAAGGTCCATCAATTTTAATCATGTTATCAGTTATATATTGTAAATATGACTTTTGGGAACTACAATCGTGTATCATATTTAATATGTTTATATTTATATTAAGAAAACCCACATGAGATTGAATTAATGCTGATGACGTTACAAATTGATTTTAATATAATGTTTACATAATTATAATATCCCACTGTCTCCCTATCATTCAACTCAGGTGAACAAATCCTAGAGTTTAATGTTGGTAGCAACCAGAACCTCACCGTTTCATGGCCAGCACAAGTGGGCGCCGTGTCCTATCGACTCATCTACACGACCACCAACAGAAATACCAACAGCATTGCTTATCCAGCCACCTCTACGTCTGTCACCATCGACAATCTTCTGTCTGGCGCCATCTATAATTTTAGACTCGTCACCATTGCTGCTGATGGCACTGAAACGGATCTTGCCATTGCAGATTTTGTCCAGAGTAAGAGCCATTCTGATACCTCAGTCACTACTCCAAACCGACTTCAGGCCGACTTCAAACAGACTGATTCTTGGCCATAGAACTAATGTAATATCTTTGTTCTGTTTCTTGTCGGTCTGATGTCGGTCTTGTTAGTTTGAGTAAGCTATCAACTTGTTTCTGTAATATTAATCAAAGTCCTTTGACAGTCTGTAGAAACTTTATATCACAATGTGATCTGCCTGCACTGAACAATAACGGACTGCTATTATTGTTTATATTATTATTGTTATTAACATTATTAGTAGTAGTATTATTGTCATTATTATTACAGTTACTATTGTTATTATTATCAATATTATGAATACTACTATTGTATTGCTATTACTATAACTATTACTACTATTGTTGTTATTATTATTATTATTTAAAAAAAAAAAATATCAACAGGTCCATTGACTCCATCTGCCGGGACTTCAGACATCAAAGCAACAACTGCTTTACTCACCTTCTCTCCGAGCGAAGGGATCTTTGACGATTACGTGGTCATGTTATCATCCCCAACGGATAGCTGCGGTGCGCGCCAGCCGGTCTTCACCCTTTCCCGTGAGGCTTGCCCTGAGCTCCTCCTCTTGGACCTGTACCCTAACACCATGTATACGGCCCAGGTCTTTGCAAGGACCGGGGAGAGGGGGCTCAGTCTTCCTAGTGAAACCACCTGTAAGTCGTCACATTTCCAGGAAAATCATGATTCATTCAGACATGTTGAACTGAGGTTCAGGCAATATTGTAAATCAGCTACTTGAACTACTGGTACAGTGAATCCTTCTTAGCAAAAACATGTGTAGGAAGACCACCTGTCTATAAAGACCAGAAAAGTTGTAATTGAAACTCTTATATTCTTTTCCCAAAATTATTTCCTTCTCCTTGACAATATGGTTAACAATACACAAATAGAACAGTACAGTGAATAAATTTAAAAGGTACGAAAAAGTCGAAATCTGGGAAAGCAAATGCTTGTGTTAGGAAATTATTAGCAATGTAATAAATCAGTTACTGGAAGTACAATGAATCAACTCAACCTTCTCTTTAAAGCACTTTACATTGTCTTTTTTCAGTACAAAATTTCACCACTGCTACTGTACTCGATGATGCACTGGAAATCAGCAAGGTAGGAGCCAACTCTATAGAGATCATCTGGAAAACTGGCATTGTCGATGAATACCTCCTGCACCACAGTGGTCCTGATGGCACTGTGACGTCAGATATTGTCCCCTACATGGAGCTTATTAATTACTACACCTTCAGCAAGCTCACGCCTGGGACACCATACAGCATCAGTGTCATCCGTCTGGTGAATAGGGAAGGGCAGGGTGATGCACTGGAAGTGATGCAGTACACAAGTGAGTTTGGGAAGGGCAGCTACTGTCCTAGCTGAATGATTGGTGGCAGGTATGAGGGAATGAATGAATGATTGCTTGATTGATGGGACCTAGGAAAGTATGATTGATGGAAACTTCTGGTATGACTGAATACATATAATTAATGGCATATATGAATGTACTTGAATGAATGAATGATGAGAACTTTGAATTTATGATTGATGGCCACTGCTGTTAAACTGAATGCACATAATTGACGGCAAGTATGAATGATTGATGAGAACTGTGAATGAAAGATTGATCGCCACTACTGTTATGACTGAACACATGTGCTTGACCGCAAGTACAAGTATGAATGATTGATGAGAACTATGAATGTATGATTGATGGCCACTACTGTTATGACTGAATACATATAATTGATGGCAAGTATGAATGATTGATGGCAACTTATGAATAATCAATAGCAAGTATGAATGAAAGAATGATGAAGGATTACTGAAAACATGAATGCATGATTGATGACAAGTACAGTATGAATGTAAGTACAACATGTATGAATGAATGATGAATGAATGATTGATGCTACATGTATGACTGATTGATGGCAACTACTGGTATGAATGAAAAATTAATGGCAAATATGAAAAACTGACGGATTATGAAAAAATTAATGATTAATTGATGGCTGCAACTGGTACATGTCCATGTACTAATGAATGATTAATGAGACCTGTGAATGAATGATTGACTGTTGATACGTGGGAGTAATTGATGGCAAGTTTGAATGAATGATGAATGCATGATGATAAATGAATCAATGATGGCAGGTATGAATGAATGAATGAGGTACATGTATAATGATTGTATTTTAAATCTCATCATCTATCATTATTTACATTTGTACCTTCTTAGAGCCTGATCCAATCTCAAACTTGGTGCTAACACCCCAAGAAAACACCATCAACCTCACCTGGACATCACCAAGCACCATGTATGACGGCTTCCTCATATGTTGGTATTCTGCTACAAATAATTCAGGCAGTGCTTGGCTTGAGGGAGATGCCACCACCTACCCATGGGTTATCTCTACACCCAACGAGGAGTATGTTGTTTCTGTGGCTACGTTCGTTGGGGATCGTGGGGGCGATTACGTCCTCAGCAATAAGGTTACCGACTTCATAACCCTGAGTGAGTCTTCTCTAAAAGCGGTTACAGTTATTTGCAGTCAAACTTAGTCAAAGCTGTTATATATAGTGGCTACCTCTACACAATAGCCAAATCACTCTCTTCAGTGAACACTAAATCTTTCTCCCCTGAGGATGTAATACACGATATTCCTAAATGGCTATATATCGCCACGTTTACAACTAGACATTTTACATTTCAGCCCATAACAAAATGATTCAACTGCAATTTTGGAAGATATTGCCAATTCCATTGAATATGAATTCATGCAGTCCTTTTGAGTAAGGCTTCATTCTATGGTCATTTGAAGGGGTCCTTTGAATGCCGTGAGCACCAAAATTGGATTGGTAGCCTAACAGAGCCGGGGTAATGTTGGAGCACTTTGAGCACCTTGCATGGTAGATACATGTTATGAAAATGTCAAATATTGTTATGTTATAACATGAATTTCAATTCAATCATTTCGATGTAATACAGCTGAGACCTCCCCTCTGATGTTAGACGACATTGCCACAGATACCATTTCTGTGTCATGGGTGACGATCCCTGGTGTCGTGGAGTACACCCTCTCGTACAGCCCTCCAGACGGCAATGAGCCAGCCACACAGGACCTCGATGAGTCCTCCGCGATGACGGAAGGCCTTAACAACGTTTACCATTTGAACTTCACCGGGCTCACGCCGGGGAGGGAGTACACTTTCACCGTCGTCTGGCCCCTGGCTTTTAACTACTCCACCGATGCCATTCGCACAAGTAAGAGCATCATCATCATCAGAGATGCTAGTTTTCAGCCAAAGCCTGAATTCAGATCATAGCGATGTACATGTTGGCCAGAGTTCAGGGTTTTTGTGTACAAAGTTCTGTCCCATTCATGACCTCTAACTGGTAGCACTACATTATGTCTTTTAACCCTTTCATTTTGTCAAACAAATTTTACACCGGAATTGTACATTATTTGAAATTATGCGTTATTGACATTTCCTGTGATTTTTCCACGACTCAACTTCAGAATGTGCAGAGCCAAGATAAACATAAGAATTTATAATGATACATTAAATTATAGGACTTTCCGCCTTTAAAATAAAACTGCATAGCTTCTGTTCCCCCAATATCGTAAATAAAATAATATTATTAAAATAGTATATTTTGTTTAAACAATGTATTTTTGGTTATTTTGCCCATGCAGATCCTTTACCCATCTACGATCCTTCCGTCACCAATACCACCTCCTGCAACCTGCTCTACCGATGGTGTCTCCCAGACGGTGACTATGACAACGTCACCTTCACCATCGTCCCTGCGGTCTCGATGCAAACGGTTAGCTACGGCAACGGCACTGGTGGATTGTGTGACTATCAAACGTTGTACATTGATGGATTGGAGCCTGCGACGTCTTACAACGTTTCAGTTGAGGTTATAAGTGGAGAACAAAGGAGTGAGGTCGTCATGGTGTACAGCACATCAGGTATGACTGAAGAAGTTTACATGATTCACAATCTGTGGAACAATTACCTGTTTGGTAAGCTTTCACTTGCTGTTCTGCAAGTTCTTTCAGACCTAGCATTGTTGCTGTTGCTGATGCCATCAGTGACCATGTTGCCACCACCAATCACTCCATGAAGTGAAATAAGAGCAGCATACTCTCATGAGACAGCACCAAGTCCACCAGATGGATAAAGGAGGCCTTACATATAAACGCTGAACATGACATATTAACCCTATATAGCCCGGGGGGTGCTTTAGAAGCCCCCTCCCTCTACATTTTCGCGATAATTTTGTAATGCAAAAAAATCTTGCGCTGATATTTTATGACTTTTTTCTGTCAGGTCTTACGCATCTTTTGAGATAAATTTTTTGAAAATCGGACCTACCGTTACAAAGTCACGTGACCTTTTGTCTTTGCATGTCAGCCTGAAATTCGCTCATATTGTGGTTTGTGTACAAAATATATGGAAAAATCATTTTTCCAAAAAAGAGATAAAACATTGGTTATTTGGTCACGTTTATGGTTTAGGTGTTTGTTTTAGGGGTCAAAATAATTAATTTATAGTTATAAATAAAATTAAATTGAAAAAAACAAAGAAATACATAAGAAATTAACAAAACAATAGGTATACATAAGGAATAACCTGGCTCTTCCAAATTTGTTTGTTGTATTATTATTTCAAATGGATATATGTAGTGAAAACGAAATGTGAATTTTATGACCTTAATTGCATAAATTACCATAAATATGCAAATAAGTGAATTTTTCAAAAAATTGAAATTACCACTTAACTTGAAAACCATGCAAATTTTCGCGGCAATCGGCCGTTTCACGACCGAGATCATAGGGGCTTAGAAGCCCCGGGCTATGCAGTTTCAAAATAGCCTAGGCTATATAGGGTTAAGAGACTAGGCACAGTGTATTCTTTCTTCAACATACGTTCCAATTCTACCATATCATCAAATGAACCAGCGCCAGCGCCAGCCAGGCACTGATTTTGAAGAAAGAACTAATTGAGACCACTGTCTTGTTACCCTGTAGTGGCCTTTACGTGCCTGTACCCTTAATGATGTGGTAGAGGCGTTTGTGTTCTTGACATTTAATCAGGAGATCTAGGGTTCAAAACTCAGTTGGGTGTTTATTCCTCTAGACAATTCATGTTACCTTTGGTTGTCTCTCAACATACAGTGTAAATGTACTAAATTGTTTGTTTGTTTTACCTGACTGCTAAGAAGCATGTGAATGCTTGTAAGTAAGCAGCCAGGGGACCGACGGCTTCAAGTCCTCTCCAAGGGACTTGGTAAGGAGGATTAATGCCTTACCAAAGGGCACTAGCGCATTGACTTGTTTTGAACCCGGGACCTCCCGGTTACAAGACCACTGCTCTACCACTGAGCCATTACGCCTTCTGCACGAGCCATCGTGCTAGAATAGGAATCCTGTAGGTAAGAATATGCTTTCAGTGCCTCCAGGTATGGCAACATACATGGAGCTAAAGCAAGGGCAGTGTATAAAAATCCCCTGTTTTACTAAGTCACGACTCGTAGGTTGTTTTCTACATGATTGACCTGTAGGAAAAGAGTAATTCAATTTGATGTGCCCCCTATCCAAGAATGAAAAGTCTCTTGATACAAGCATTTGATAATGTTAGTGATACTGGAGAGCTCTCCAAATCAATGGTGATATCAGGATCTTTTTATTTATGGATGAAAGAAATGGATAGCGGTAAGGCCCAAAAAAAATCATTTGGTTGTCCTCGACCGCCCGCTCGTCATTTTCGCCCGCCGTATTTTTTTTTTTTTTTGAAATATTTTTTTTTTTTTTGGAGCAATTTTTAAAGTTTTTTGGAGCAATTTTAACCATTTTATGCATGTTGCAAGGATCAAAATGTGTCCCGTCGCCAATTTGGTCTTTCAGTACGCAATTCTGTCTTTATATTATAATATAGAGGAGGGATTTTCGGCCAGATGGCAATTTTCGGCAGGTCCGTTGTACGCATGGTGAAATCACTTTAAAATACATAGATAATAGCATATCACATAATTATGACACACATACAATACATTTCAGAGTCACAGGAGATCCACATTTGCAATGGAAAATGTATCCTTAAATATCACATTTTAGCAATGTAATCGGCGGTCCTGCTACCTAAATCTGAAAAATCAAATATCTTACACGTGTCTGTAAGGAAGATGGGTACCAAAACCTGAGCTGTATTTCAAGTATTTTCAGATTTAGATCGCGATTTTTATGTATAGCATACTCGAAGTGTCTTACAGCACGTATTCAATCACTGCAGTCAGATAGCGCACATGTACACGCACACACAATCACTGCATGCAGGGGTAATTTTCGGGCGGCCAGCTCTGGCGTGGGATACATGCTCCGCCGCAAGCGCTATAGATCAGCGGGTGAATGAACGACGCGCATGCGCTCCCATTGACTTTGTACATGAGGCCGAAAACTGCCTCGCTATAGCCGAAAACTACCCCGAAACAGTGAGAATAAAATTGAATATTGCCATGGCAATTCATGACTTTTTTCTGGGATTCTTTTTGTGTTTAAATAATAATAATATTGGCCTCATGATTTGAACATAAAATGAAAATAAATAGGAAGTAAAGAGTCCAAATGAAGAGGGAAAAAAAATGAAATGGAAAAAAAAAAAAAAAAATCCGCCTGCCCGCCCCTACTTCAGAAAAGCAATCGAGGACAACCAAATTTTTTTTTTTTTTTGGCCTAAGTGTTATACGTCGTACAGCTCACAGTGCGTGGAATCAAACAAAAATGCTTCCAAAAAGTATATTCCAAGTGAAAGTCTACCATCAATACCACACAGCATCCTTACGCATAGTTCTTCCAATTTTCTAATGCAGACGACAGAGGTGGTGCCATTACCGTAACAGAGGTGACCACTACAAGTCTCAACATCACCTGGTCTGAAGTGCCCGGCGAGGACGAATTCACAGTGGAATGGAGGGTTGCTGGAAATCCCTTAAATGCAACTGTTACTGGTGACCGCGAACTTTCTATCGGCAATTTGCAGCCAGGGGATTATGTCCGCATCACCGTTGCATGGGACTTTCTTTGTTTGCTTCCATTTGTGGACCAATACACAAGTAGGTCATGTTGTAATTATTCAAAGCCAGGGGGGTGTTTCACAAAGATCCTAAGTTGAACTTATCTCTAAGTTGGACTTAAAATTTATAGAAAGCCGTTTGTATCTATGAAAGTATTTTGTAAAAGTTATTTTAAAAGGCATAAAATGTTCGTTCAAATCATTCATATTTTCTATTATCAAGGAGATTTCATGTTCTTGATGTGGAATTTATAAAAAGTCTAAAATACTTTAATTTTCGCTTTTGAATATATTTTATTTTAAGGCTACAAATGGCTTTCCATAATTTTTAAGTCCAACTTAGAGTTAAGTTCGACTTAGGATCTTTGTGAAACACCCCCCTGTTACTATAAACGATGTTTAAATACAGTGTCATGTGTCCTCTCAAAAAGCAATGAAATACAGTGAAACCTATCTTAGGGGCCACCTCTACTAACAAGCCACCTGTGTATAGTGGCCCTGTATTTGTATCCCTCTAGGAGGAAACGTGTTGAAGAACCTGTCTTGAAAGGCCATCTGTCTACAGTGGCCACTTTTTATGTTTCCCTTGGGTGGACTTAATAGACAGGTTTGACTTTACATGTACATACACCTTTTATACCCTTCGTGTGGAAAGTCCTGCACAAAATTTAACACCAAGATGGCTTCCTGATATTTTTGTTTGAGTGAGATTATCTACCTAAAGTAAATGTTTATAAAGGCATTCAAATGGTTTTTTAAGAAAATTTGATTGAAGTAAAAAACGAATACTACAGAGGTACCTCCAAATCATGAGAGCTAAGAACTTGTTCTTTCATGTACATATACATTTATAATGATTCCAAACTTGACTTTTAAAAGAATAATAAATATACACATTTCCGGAAACATATATGTACATGTACAGAATGTTAACTGAGTCTAAAATGTTGTGATTGGTCCATATAATGGTTTCCAAAGGGGCTCTACAAGAATAATAAAAGAACGAGAAGTACCATTTGCTTATTTTTGTACTCCTTGTCCTTCTTTTAACAGAACCACTGCCAGTAAATAACGTGACTCATGATGATAGCACCATTTTCACTCTTACAATATCCTGGGAGGATCCAATCGATGGTTCTTTTAACATGTTCCTCGTCGAATACGCTCCAGTTCGGAGTCCGGATTCTATGATGGCCCTACTCATCAACATGGGGACCAACACTGCAATTATACCTACCTTACAACCGGGTACTTTGTATAACATTATGGTATATGCCTTGGCAGGACAGGAGAGGAGTGATGCGACAGAAATAACTGCAATGACAAGTGAGTTGATTTTTGCTCTCTCATACTCTTTTCTAGCCTCTTCACTCTTAACTAGTCATATAAGTAGGCATACCATACCGAGTCATTACCATTCATAATCGATCATAACCATGAATGATCAGGCTTACCCAGTCATAATCATTCATGACTAGTCAAAACAATTCATAAATGCCACAACCATTTATACATAAACCATTCATAAACATTCATAATGACTCATAACCACTTATAACCATTCATAACCAGTCATCACATTTTATAACCAACCACTTATAACCAACCATCACATTTTATAATCATCCCTAACCACTTATAATCATTCATAACCAATCATCACATTCTATAACCAACCACAAACCATCCATAACTACTTATAACCATTCATAACCAATCATCACATTCTATAACCAACCACAAACCATCCATAACTACTTATAACCATTCATAACCAGTCATGACATTTCATAACCATCCACAACCACGTTTAACCAGCCATCACATTTTGTAATCATCCATAACCACTTATAACCATTCATAACCAGTCATGACATTTCATAACCATCCATAACCACTTATAACCATTCACCACCACTTATCATATGTATAATAAACCATCCAGTCATAACAATGTAAAACTATCCCAAACCATTCACAATCCTTCTCCTCCCTTCTTTCATTCCTAGGACAACAAAATGCTGAGGAACTACGCCTGCAGGATAGGACATCCACGTCCATCTCTGTCTCCTGGGGCAACACCACCCGGCCAGAAGTGACTGGCTTTGACGTGAGTATTAACTTCCAGGATGGCGACGCGGTGAACTCACAGACCGTAGGCCTTGGTGATGTCCTAGGCGTTGAATTTATGGACCTCATCCCTGGCTCTAACTACACCGTTCATCTGCTTGTTAAAGTAGAAGGCCAAGCAGACACATCAGTAGATTCCCTTAATGTCACCACATGTAAGTACATGTATACGATTGTGTTTGGGGATTGTGGTTTCAGAGGTTTCAGGTTTCTCTGTTCAGTGTTTTCAAATGTATTTTTTCAGCAGGATTGTGTAGATTTCTCATTATGCCACCCACTCCCAGATCCCAGTCAAATGATTAGTCAAACGCTGTCACTTGTGATTCATTTATTATTTTCAAGAAAAGCATACACAGAAATTATTTGTAATTTATAATCAACATTTTCCAATACTTAGTAGACAGTTCTGTTCACATTGCATGCCAGTACTAAGCTTTATCTTCAAATACAGTAGAGCGTTTGTATAGTCACTCACATCCATTCCTTCTCTTATTGCATTTGTGCTTTGAAATTTGTATGCCTCCGCCCACCGAAGGTGGTGCAGGAGGCATTATGTTTTCGGGCTGTCCGACCGTCCCGCTTTCCTGTTAACGCGACATCTTAAGAACCACTTAAGTTATGAACTTCAAACTTGATGATAGTATGTATCACCATAGGAGGACAATCTGAATAGATTTTAGAGTAACTAGGTCAAAGGTCACAGGTCAATTTATGAAATTCCAGGTATGGGCCTCGTTAGCACAATATCTCAAGAACCACTAGAGATATGAGGCTCAAACTTGTTGATAATATGTACCACCATAGGTAGATGATTTGATAAGATTTTGGATTCGAAGGTCAAAGGTCACAGAGGTCAATTTCTGAAATTACAGGTTTTAGTCTTGCTATTGCGATATCTCAAGAAGCAGTATGGATATGGGGTTCAAACTTTAATAGTGATAGGATGTATCATCATTGGAAGACAATCTGATTAGATTATTGTTAGGTCAATGGTCAAAGGTCATAAGGGTCATTTTCTAAAATTGCAGGTTTTATCCTTGGTATCACAAAATCAACCATTAGAGGTTTTAGCCTCAAACTTGGTGATAGTATGTATCAACATATGAAGACAGTAGGTCAAGGTCACAGAGGTCAATTTCTGAAATTAAAGGTTTTATTTATTTATTTATTAAAGGTATTATTAAAGTTAGATGATCCAATTACATTTTGGGGCGAGTAGGTCAAGATCATAGTCATCAGTTGACATTGATTATAGACTTTTGGTTTTTATCGGGATATACCATGAATAATTTCATCCATTTCCTATACTGAATTTAGGGCTGAGGCATATAGGAGACGCAGTTGCATTTGTCTTGTTATTTGTTCATTTATTAATTTGTTACCAAAATTTGAGATACATTGCATTTCAGCTTGACAATAACTATACATATGGTAAATAGAGCCAACAAATAAGAAATAATCATTGAATCACAAGGTGTATTTTGTTTGGTTTTCAATAACATTAAAACAATTTTTGGTTATCAATTATATACAAACAATATATATATATATATTACTGAAACATATGTACACCTTATATATTAATGCTCTTTACATAATCTGATTACAATATGCTACATATGATAATGTGATTCACATTGTACAATATTTGACAATGAATGCATCAATGATTAAGTTTTATTAAATTATATTCTTCAGTATTAAATTATATTCTTCAATCCATACCCACTACACAAGAAATCCTGATAAATTCAATCATTAGAATGCTTCTTCTATTATATTAAACAATCCTCTCCGTTATGTTTGTCCTAAAATTTGGAATTCCCTACTTGCTTTTTTACAGTCTGTTTGATTTAAACCATTCATTAAAAAGACTTTTCAATAAACATCTTCTATTTATAATGCATAATTTATTTTAAGACCTCATCTCTCATACCAAAATGCAATCCCCCTTTTTTTTACAGCTTACCGGTATGTTATTATTACTTGTGCGCCTGGTTCATTCCATTGTCAATACTTGTTGGCTTTACGGATGGACCATTTTCCATTTGTATTTTTATGCCTCCGCTACAAAGTAGCCGGAGGCATTATGTTTTCTGGTTGTCCGTCCGTCCGTATGTACATATGTCCCGTTCGTTTCTCAAGAACCGATTGATGGATTACGCCAAACTTGGGTCATGTGTATCTTGCAGAGCTAATGAACTGATTAGATTTTGGGGTCACGAGGTCAAAGGTCAAAGGTCACAGTGCTCATGTATGCAAAAATAGCTCGTGATCGCGTTATCTCAAGAACCGATTGATGGATTACCGCCAAACTTGGGTCATGTATGTATCTTGCAGAGCTAATGAACTGATTAGATTTTGGGGTCACAAGGTCAAAGGTCAAAGGTCACAGGGCTCATTATGTATGCAAAAATAGCTCGTGATCGGATTATCATTAGAACCGATTGATGGATTACCATCAAATTGGGTCATGTATGTATCTTGCAGAGCTAATGAACTGATTAGATTTTGGGGTCACGAGGTCAAAGGTCACAGGGCTCATTATGTATGCAAAAATAGCTTGTGATTGCGTTATCTCAAGAATTGATTGATGGATTACCGCCAAACTTGGGTCATGTATGTATCTTGCAGAGCCAATGAACTGAATAGATCTTAGGGTCATGAGGTCAAAGGTCAAAGGGTCATTGGGCTCACTATGTATGCATATAAATAGCTTGTGAACACATTATAATTAGAACCTACAGATGGATTACTATCAAACTCAGGCCATGTATTTATCTTGCAGAGCCATGTATATGAAAAATAGCTTGTAATCACGATATTCTGAGAACCCGTTAATGGATTACAATCAACTTAAATATTAAAAATTGCTTCCATTTTGGTTTGTAAAATCACTCTATGGTGGAGGCATCATTTTCGACTGCGCGCAGTTGAAGTTCCATCTAGTTGGTTAATACTTTCATTTTTTCTTTATATTTTGAATGTAATTATGTCAATTTATATGTAATTTTGATATTGTTATCTGTTATGATATTCCATCTCTTTGTGATATTACTGGAACTAAATGTCCATTCAATTCAATTAGTGCCCGAAATGCCAGGACTGATCAACTGTACCTACAGCACCCAAAGTCAAATCCGGTTTGTGTGGAGCGCAACGCAGGAGGGTAACTTTGATGGTTATGCAATCAGCACAGAGACCGATGGCGAAGAGACCCCTCTGAAGTCGGTAGGGAAGTATGAGCAGCTCCAGGTGACGGCAGACTACCTGATGGACGGCACAACGTACATAGTTCGCATCAGGAGCACGCTAGGAGACTTAAGAGGAGAACCTAATAGTGTGAACTGCAGGACAGGTACATACAGCCTCTATACATGCAATTAACTTTTACATAGCAGGGTCCCGTTGCATAAAACTTATCATTGATGGTAACTTTGCCATCAATGGTAACTTCCATGGAATACTTAATTTTGATTGGCTGTTGAGCAATGTTATGGTAGTTACCATTGATGGCAGAGTTACCATTAATGGTGAGTGTTATGCAATAGGTCCCAGGTCACAGTCTCTCTAAAAGTCTAAATTAAATCAGCTTTTCCTCTCCAAATTTAGAAACAATCACTTTTGTTTTTCACTCTTTCCTAATGTAATAACAAAATAAAAATGTAAAATGGAATGAAAACGGTGAAAAAGAAAATTTAAAAAATCAACAAGAAATTGGTAATTTGTGTTGCTCCATTGCTATATTTACTGTGAGGATGAACAATAACAATAAAACAATAAGATAGACTAAAATATAATAAACACAATGAAAGGAAATTCCTCAAATTTGGATACAATCACTTGTGTTTCCCACTCTTTCCTAGTGTAACAAAAAATAAAAATGTAAAATGGAATGAAAACGGTGTAAAAGAAAATTTAAAAAATCAACAAGAAATTGGCAATTTGTGTTGCTCCCTTGCTATATTTACTGTGAGGATGAACAATAACAATAAAACAATAAGATAGACTAAAATATAATAAACACAATGAAAGGAAATTCCTCAAATTTGGATACAATCACTTGTGTTTCCCACTCTTTCCTAGTGTAACAAAAATAAAAATGTAAAATGGAATAAAAATGGTGTAAAAGAAAATTTCAAAAATCAACAAGAAATTGGCAATTTGTGTCGCCCCTTGGTATGTTTACTTGAGGATGATGAAGATGATGATTCACATCAATTTAAGATACACTTTGATAGATGACTAAATAAATGAATAGATATAAACTAAATAAAAAAGAAATGAATGAAATGAAATGAAATGAAACAAGTAAAATGAAATAAACAAAATAAAACAAAAAAAGTATAAATAGAATAAAAGAGAATGAAATAAAGTTTTTAAGAATTAAATAAATAAATAATATAAAACAGAATAAAACAAAATATACCTAACAAAATGAAATGAAATAAGAAATTTAGAGAATAGATATACAATACATGTCCAATCATGTTTTAAGAGGGGATATTTCCACTTGATTTGTTGCCGCTCTTTTTGCTCCAGATGTCCAAACCGTAGCGGTCTCCATCCTTGGGCCACAGAGCCTGTCCCTCGACTGGCTGGGTCACTTGGGGTCATCTGAGTACGAGATGGAATATACACCACAGGAAGGTAGGCCCATCTCTCCCATCCGCCTCGACAACACGACAACGACGCTCCGTCGGCTGGCCCTCTACGACCTGTCCCCAGGCACTGCATACCGCTTTGTACTCTTTGGATTTGGGAGCGGTGGAAGAGAGCAAATCACAGGCGTGACCTTTGTGCTCGGTAATATACATGTCAATGATTTAATTGTGTATTTGTAAACTGATGATGAAAAAACCATGACATGTATGGCCCAAGGGTAAAAAAGCTACGCATCCTGAAAATACTTGCAGTTGAATATGCATGTGAAGGATTCATTTAAAGGGGAAGTCCACCCTAGTATTAAGTTGATTTTGATAAAAGCAGAAAAATGAGAGAAACATATTAGTGAAAGTTTGAGCAAAATCTGATTAAAAATAGGAAGGTTATGAATTTTTTAACTGGTCATCATGAAAACACAAATTGGCAATGATATGATGCACATACAAGCTCCTCTCCAAATTGCTATGTACAGAAAATTTCAAAATTTCTTTTTCTTAGTTATTGATGATGGAATAGATTTGTTTCATACAGGGGTTGTATAAAAACATTTGCAATATTCATATTTAGGGTTAATGTATGATTGAAACATTTTCTTAAGGGAAAATAGTGAATGAACATGAGCATGCATATGTACATGTAGTATGGTTCAAAGAAGATACAATGTAAACTGTAGAAGGTTATAGGAATGTTACTTTATTACATTGTACAGTCGAAGCTGTATACAGGCTGCCCGATCGGTACAGGAAAATTGATTGGTATAGCCCAATTTTATAGGTTATTTTATGTCAGATCTTTTGATACAGGATTCAATCAGACGTTTTTGTCGAATAAAAAATAAAAGTGATGTTAGAGCAGGTTTGACTGTATGATAATATATAAAGGTTTTACCAGTACACGTCCTGTGCTGTAATCGCGGTTTGTGATAAATTATTTTTTTTGTTTGTATGTAACTCCCCTAATACAGCACCATTGCCTGTAGTGGAGGTCATCATTGTACTCCGACGACCCACGTCTTTCACCATCCGCATTACTTTGCCACGTGAGGAAGGTAGGTACAATTTCCCTTGTCCAAATATGAAGCGGTAAAACCGTGGCAGTTTTTTTCATAATGTCATGAAGTATGATAATATTGCTTTACATTTAATAGTTAAAGAGAAAGACCAGTTCTGGTCATGCGATTGCATTGTGAAAGAAACGTTGTGGAATCGATCAGAAAAGGTTGATCATCTAGCATATAAGTATTGGTATGTACTGCAAGGTTCTGGAATCATCAAAATTATAAGAAATTTGGCCCAGTCTTGGTAAAGTAACAAGCACTGTACACAGAAAGATGTATATGGGACTACGCGACCACGTGCGCGATATCTATTTGGTCCCAATAGATATAATAATTTACCAAATATATCAATTAGTAGGCGGTTTCCTACTTTCCCGGCAAAATTTGTATCATCACATATTAGTCAAAACATATTCTTTCACATGATTGGTAATGAGAGCTTCCATTTCATTTTTTTGAGAGAGGGGCGTTTCCAAAACTGGTCTTTACCTTTAACAGAGTTAAGACCCTTGTTGCTAACAGTTACAATTGATTTATGCGTAAGAAACCGCTGAAAAGGGGGCAACACACTTTCATATGAACATAACTATGACAGCAATGTCTCAAAGAGGGCAGCGTTACACAATGGCACTGCCCCTTTGCAGACGTTGATGGCGAAGCTTCAGTCCAGCTACTGGGGAGCACTGGAATTTTCTTGTCGGGAGGGGGCGGTTGATAAGATACAAGCAGCCAAGGACATCCATTACCCTGGTCAACAAATTGTTCTGCTGCTTGAATCAAATAATGTCTCTTCTTATGGATTCTGAGATTCTGAGATTCGAATGTAACCATGAAAATTGCTGAGTAGCTGTACTGTTTTCAAAGCATTCATATGCCAGTGTTTAGGATAAGTAGGATTATTAGATGACATGTATGGATCCTTCAACCTAACAATCTGCAGAAAATCTGAGAGGATCAAAACAAAAAAGACCAATTTATTATTTACAAAAAAATTGATTTAGTTCTGCTGCTTTCCTTCTTGAACAGGATCCGTTTCCTACGGCTGAGGGTCAGACGACGCAGCCAGGGCTTGGATGCTGGACCGGACGGAGACGAATTCTTGATTCCGACTGACGCCTGTCCGGAGTATACCTTCAATAATCTTCTTCCAGACACGGACTACGCCGTGGATGTG
Organism: Mesocentrotus franciscanus; assembly: GCA_037976565.1. Taxonomy (NCBI): domain Eukaryota; kingdom Metazoa; phylum Echinodermata; class Echinoidea; order Camarodonta; family Strongylocentrotidae; genus Mesocentrotus; species Mesocentrotus franciscanus. Next base: position 16,777,800 of record CP137681.1, on the reverse strand, counting down.
AACTCTGTCGCTGATGATGGACGCACAGAGAGCGATCCGAGTACAATCGATATAACAACACGTAAGTCTATGTCTTGTTTCTGAATCATGTTTTTTAAAGGTTTTGAAGGGGAACAGATGAGCCTTAATTAATATCTTGGGGGGTTTTATTTTGGCTGCTTAATTCTATGTGAGCCTCCTGATTTTCATTTCAATGAAATTTTCTCTGATATGATTAGAACTTCTGGTAGCACTTATGGAAGGATGTCCCTTGGATAGGATGTTAAATGGAGGCCTATGTAGAGGAGAGTCACCACCTTTGCACATTAAGAACCCACTACTGCACTATTTGTATAAGAGTAGGGGGAAGCCCTGGTGTAGTGGTCTACCTGTACAATCCAATCCAACCGGGAGGAGAGACCCATGGGTTACAGTGATTCATTTCGCTTTTCGCCTCCCAGGCACAGGTGACGGCAAATACATAATAAAAATAATAAAGTCAAACTTCCTTCCATGAGGTCTCCACCACTTCAATCAGCTTCTTGTAGGGGGGTTGCTACTTCTGAAACTCTTTAGGGGAAGCATGATTTTGGCAGCCTTGCTCTATTAAAGAGAGCCTTGTGATTTTCATTACAATCAAAGACTCTCTTATTCGATTTGATTTGATTCAACGTCTGGTACATGTAGCTCCTAAACCTTCTGATTTTCATTACAATTAAAAATTTGATTTGATTTTCATTTGACATCTGGTAGCACGTATGGAAGAAGGTCAAATTTCTTTCAACCACATCCCAACCACATCAATTAGCTGATTGGGGGGGTGGTGTGGGTGGTTGTTTTGGCAGCTTTTAAGAGAGCCTCCTAACTCTCATTACATTATTAAAAAAAAATCTTATTCAATTGTATTCAATGTGGCATCTTTTAGCACCTATTGAGGAAGGTGAAATTTCTTTCAACGGGGTCACGACCACGTCAATCAGCTTCTCATGGGGTATGGTCTTGCCCGAAACCAACGGACTCTTTGACTTCTACCTTCTGAACTTGAAGAATGAGTCGAACATCGATGTCCAAAACGTCCAGGTGAATACCAGTGAGACTAGAGAGCATACCTTCAGCGGATTGATGCCAGGCAAGCTGTACAGGGTGGAGCTGATTGTCAACAGTATCAGACAGAGAAGTGCAGCTATGTACACCCGTAAGTTTATGCCATGACAAAAAGCAGAATGTGTACATGTACCTGTGCATATGGATAATGAGATTCCATAGGGCATATCAGGGGCAGCTCCAGGGTTTTGTAAAAGGGAGGCCCAATTCACCCAAATTCTGACAAGCAAAGCAAAAGAAAAGGAATAATAATAATAATAATAATAATAATACATAAGATTTATATTGCGCCATTATCCATTTTAATTAAATGCTCAAGGCGAATAAGAAAAAAATGTAATCAGATTACTAGGGTTATAAGAAAAACCACTGGCAACCCTATCTCTATTCCTAACCCTATACCTATGATGAAATAAATTCTGAGAAATTGTCGCGGGAGCAAATGTCGGATCACTAGTATCCAATATCAAGTATCATATATTTTTGATTCCAATTAAAAATCAAAAGCATACAAATTTAAATCACAGAAAAAAGACATATTATAAGTAGGGAGATAGCATTTCATTTACTACGAAACACAGGTCAAGTAAAGAAAAGTACTATAGAAAATTGAAATAAATATAACAAACATTGAAAATATTTACAGTTGTGTACATATGAAATCAGACCTTACACTGAAACTGCTATCAATGGAACAGGGTTGAGGAATATTGCATAAAAAAAGTTTTTGTCGAGCCAATACCCCATATGAATTAGAGATGTTAGTGTTTAACGGCATTGAAATTTTATAGGTAATCTGAAGTAAGGTGAAATAATTAAGGCAATCGGGTTAATAAAGAAAATTCTGTGTATTTCTCGTTCTCATAATTCCAGGCCCAGATCAACCAACCAACATCATGCTCTCCGACCTCACGACGACGGGTCTCACCATCAACTGGCAAGCACCGCTTACCAGCTATCAAGGTTTCAGGCTCTGCTGGGCTTATGACGAGACCAACACGCTGGAGCTTGGACCAGCTGTCATGGAACGAATGCTGTCAGACTTGCAAGCAGGAGCCGAGTATCTGGTTTCACTCTCTGCTGTCGTTGGGACGGGGACTAACCAGATCACTAGCGAGAAGTTCACTATCACTGTCACCTTATGTAAGTATATTGTGCATTGTAAAGAAACCATCGCATTCACCCTACCCCTTATACAAAAGACAACAGAAACAAGAGAACTTGTCTTTACAGTCATTTTAGAAATATCCAATTCTCATGTTCTGCTCTTGGTGGGACGAGATCATCCACGAGAAGATCAACATTATTGTTATCTTCCGTGAGTAAAGAAACATGCAGTCACCATTAATACTACAACCCTTCAAATATCACAATAAATTCAAGAGTACTTGTTGATACAGTCATTTATATGTATAAATATGTACAAAAGTGCAGAAATAGACAGTAACACACAAAAATAATTATAGTACATTAAAATAACCTTATAATTATTCAGCTTGCAAGCAATGAATTAAGATGCACACTCTCATACAAATTGGGAATTCAAAGCTCACAGCCCCAAACACAGTGCAGTATGTTTAACAAGCCTTTAGACTGAAAGCTTTTTATTGAAAATAAAGATTCCAGAAAACTTCTTAATAGGCTTTTATTTATTGGGTCAATAGTGTTAAAGATACTATATCCCTCTTGCAGCCAACATCAAATTCTGTAGAACTTTGCAGGAATAATGAATATGTCATGTATGTCCTATCTGTGAAATTTAAACATTAGCAATGTCCTAATATTCAAATTATGCAAGGAAACCCGTTTACTTGCTAGACTTCACTGTCGGACACTATTGAGTGACTGACTTGCCTTTTTTCATCTTTGGTAATAACATACATAAAATGAGCTGTAAAGGGTACATGAGCATTTGTCTACATTAATAACCCACTTCTTGTAATGGCCAAAATTAAACTGATTGAATCTTTGCGCAGCACAAAACGTACAACCATTCGGTACAATGGTCTGAAAAATCAGACTATTACTTACTGGCTCTATAGCTCCTAAGTCGATTGGACAACTAATAGTCGTTATTTTCCCACTTAAAGACATTTTCAAGCCCCCTTTTTTTAGGGAAGTTCTAAATTAGCATTGTCTTTCAAATGCCGTTGGAATTTAACCTTTTCATTTTTTTGGCCTGCAAATGGGACATAGTACCTTTAAGCACACTTAAAAACAAAAAGAGATTGTATTCCTATCTGAACAATCAACTCTGGATTTTACCACTACCGGTAAATCATTCCTCAATATTTGATTCAAATGACTTTTCCCCCCAGTAGTATACCCAGATGTTGTGTGTCGGGACAGGTTGTGCATCCAGACACTTAATTTATAAGAGCAATATGAAGAAGTTTACAAGCAATATTACATAAATCTTCTGGGAGATATGTTGGACAATATTGTATAGGACAAATATTCATGATGTTAAGTACTATTGATGAATATTCTCCGTCGAATCCAAATGCAAAAGAGAAGTCTTTATGTTTTTTTAAGTGTCCAGACACCCAACACCCATCATACAACCTAATAAGTAGAACCTATTTTTCCCCCTGTAGTACCACCTGCTGAGCTCCACGTCAACATAACCAGCTTCAACACCAACGCAGTTTCCATAGCTTGGGGGACAGACATCGCTCTATCGGACGTCAGCAGCTACGTGGTCAGCTACTGGGAGACTGCCAACAACGGATCAGTCCAGGACATCACGGTGGCTGATCCTAGCCAGACCGACTACACCATCAACAGTCTGGTGCCAGGCACTCAGTATAGTTTCATGGTGGATGCCCTGGGAACTGTTCAGGCAGTCAACTCCATCGGAGCCACACAGTACACAAGTATGTCCATGGCTGATCCAACACTCGCACTGGCAGCATTAATTGGGGCTTATAACTCACAAGTGTAGCTCTCACTGTAGGCTTCTCCAAATTTCACTCTTCTCTTAGTTCAGTCTTTTTTTAATAAATACTGCATGTGAAGAAATTGATATGGACTGCTCACATTCTTTTCTTGCCTATTCTTGTGTTTTTTTTAACCATGTATTCTGAAAACATTGTAAAATATCAAAACGTGAAATATGAAACAATAACCTGAAACTGAAACTGAGACTGAATTGTTTGTACATGTACAGTATTGAATATTACTCTGGTTCAAAGGAGAAGATGTGAGAGCATCAGGCCTCAGTCAGGTGGATGCTGAAGCCTGGAAGGTTGGGATAAACAGAGCTGCCAATCATTCCGTTTTGCGGAATTTTTTTTTAACATACCGCACGTCAAACAACTGCCCTAAAATGTTGATTTGATCACAAATTCAATAGAAAACTAAATCTAAAGCATACTTGAAAACATACTTGAAGAGAAAAATATTCTCAAAAAGAATGAAATGCCGATGATACCAAAATAACAACAAAAATACCTGCTTGTATGGAAAAAAACAGCATGAGGAATGGACATTTCTGCATTGGAAGTGTGTCGCGCGTGGTTGTAAGTTTCGTTTTAATGAATTCCTTTTTTTTGCTTGAAATTCCTTTTCTTTGCCATCATGGTTCCTTTTTTTGGTCGCACAAGGTTGGCAGCTCTGGATAAAGGCCATCAAGGAAAATGAATGTCCAACCCTACAGCTTGGGAAAAAGAGACCTTAAAAACAATGATGATGATCATGAAGATGACTTCCAATGCCTTTTACGAGGATTGAAAATACATTCCTACAAAATCACTCGCATATTTCATGAAAGTCTTAAATGCACTAATGAAATTCCAATATCCCTGCATTGTTTTCTAGATCCAAACACTGTTGCAGAGATTCGCGTCATCCCGTCTTTTACCTGCTCTGTCCGTTTGGAGTGGGATCGACCCGACGGAAACCTCACTAGCTACATCTTCCACTACAACGTGACTCAAGGCACCATCGTCGACGCACCCCTCCAAGATGACGTGGCAATCAACGACACCGCGGAGACCTTGACGTATCTTTTAGAGGGACTTGAGAAAGATATATCCTCGGACTTCATCTCGTTAGAAGTCCGGGTCACCACAGTGGCTGGAGCGGGAGAGGATCAAGTCGAAAGCTTGGAGCAGGTGGTGAAAGGCCTTGGTTAGTAGATAGGAATTCATTTTAGTTAGGGTCACTCAGTAAAACACATACACATACAACGATACCTCTCTATCTAGGTGCCATATCTATCTACTTTTACAGTACTGTAAACGTGGAAATATTCGCGGTACAATAATTTTCGCGAATGTCACGCTAAGATCGGCAAGCGCAAATTTTAGAGCGCGCGAAAATATAAGCGTGACTTCTCATGCGTATTTTGAACGGGCTGAATTCTGTGCAACGCGAATTTAAGAACCAGCGAATATGTTTTGGGGTCGCTCAGCGCGAAAAAAAAATTAATCACGCTAAAATAACAGCGTTTACAGTAATCCCTTTCGTGGTATAGTGCTTCATTCACTTGACCCTCAATCCAAGGGTTTAGGGTTTGCAACCCAGCCTGGCAAGACACTATTATCTGCATTTGCCACGCTTCACCCAGGTGTTAAATGGGTACCCGGTAGAGTACAAGAGTTATTGTATTTTGCTCAGCATGGTGAGTGTCTGTAAAATGGCCCCTGGCTGGAATATTCCCCAGCAAAGTGAGAATGTGCATATGGCCCGCCGCCGCCATACATAGAGTGCAGGCAAGCCTGAATCCAAGACATTTTCAATGTATTGAGCACTATATAAACCCAGAATATATAACTCTTATGTACATTATCTAACTCCCACCATTAGCTTCATTCCCTGGGCTTTCAAGCCTCTCTACAAACCATCTCTGCAAATATATAGACTAACAATATGAAGACTTATGGGGCGTTGCAAGAAAGTTGCAATCAATTGCAAATCTCCAAAATCAAGCGCAAGTCTTGCGATTAATTGCAAATTTGCAATTGATCGCAACTCAACGTTCTTGCATCGCCCCATTAGTAAGAGAGAGAGAAAGAGAGGGGGGAGAATAAAGCTAGATCTAGTTAATTTCATTGAATTGTCAAAAACTTAAATCCTAACAAAATCCAAGGAAATTTAGGAGACTATTTGGGCGTTGCAAGAAAGTTGAGTTGCAATCGATTGCAAATATCAGTTGCAAATTTTGCAAATTGCAATCAATCGCAACTTGCAATCAATTGCAACTTTCTTGCAACGCCCATAAGATGTATGAGGCCTACTATTCCTATGTGCACATGTCATTTCTTGTTGACGCTGTATTTTTTTATGCAGTTTACCATGTCATGTTTGATTGAGGGTTTAGGGGTTTTTAATTTGTTTGATTTGATTTACGTGTACTACATGTATTTCATTTGGTAAAATACAGAGATTTACCACAAAAAATAGTCGATTTTAGACTCATAATTGAATTTAATTGAATTGAATCGGTTTAGTTAAAAAAATATGACATCATGTGCAGCTCAAGGCTGATATTGTATGTTTTACAAAGTAATCAGATACTTACAATATAATAATACCATCATCAAAATACAAAAGCAATATGACAAAATAACAATGGTAACATCACACAGCAAAATTATAAAAGATTTAGAAAAATATATTGATGATGTGGATAAGTCGTCATCAAAATAATTAAGGCAATATCATTAAATATCCAAGGATATATTCAATTGAATAAAATCTGGATGTCCGTTTACCGCTGTTTCAAAACGTTTCTATCCAACTCCTCACAGATGTCAATGTTGTCACCATAACCGTTTTGGGCCGTGATCAGAATTCCATACAAGCTGAGGTGAATTCAAGCGTAAGCAGTGGTTTAGAAAGGTAAGACTGTATTTTAAAATGTGCCAATCACCAGAAAGTTGTTTGCTCTCTATTTTAGGGATCCCAACTCACTGTATTTTACTCAAAATATGAGCTTCAAATGTTATTTCTTTAAAGTGACTCGGTAACATTGCCTCAGATTCTGAAACAAAATCCTGGATTTAGCTCATGCTGCAATCATAGTTATAAACCTTTAGGTCAGTCAGGTATCCATGACTTTTACAAGCCGATCGCCTGTCTGATTATCAAGATATTTATGATTGGAATTTTTTTGTTTTCCTAATGTTTTTTATAATACTACAGTCTATTGGGGGAAATGAGTATGGTAAAACCGGTCACTCAAAGATTTTTACTTTTTTGAGACACTTCATGATCATTTTGAAGTGCGATTTTTGTATGGCTTCAATATGTTTACACCATATCACAGACACTGATAACACATACAGTGTAGGTCTATTTAACATATTTTTAAACAATGCCTTTAAAGAGATGCTGCAAGTTTAAAGACACTCCCACTTAACATAGAAGGGACTTTTGAGTTAACTAGTCAACAAACTCCTACGGTCTCGCATAGAAACGGGCCCTCATGGAAACCCAAGTCTGACTTGGAGTCTGTGCGTGGAGCATTGTTATTCCTTATTGTCTTCATACTCTTATTATTAACCCATAGAATGCCAAGTAAAAACAAAATTTGCAAATCACAAAAATCTATGTGGTGACAGATGTGATTCAACCATTTCACTGCTACATCCACCATATAATTTCAAATGACTATTGGCAATTATGAATTATCTCCTTGCAGCATTACAACCGGATTGTACATTGACGAGATGGTGACTAGCAGCACGACAAGAAACTGTTCGACCATGGATTGCGAATCGTTCACGGTGGACTTTGATATGTTGAATTCCGGCACTCTCTACACTCTCTATGCCGGAGTTGTACAGAGCAGTGGACGTGAAGTTGTTCCCTTACTCGCAAAGGCAGCTACAAGTAAGAATATGGCCGATTTCAATATCAATTTTAATTACAATTCATTTCACTTGGGAAAACAACATAACATATACACATGAATACACTGATACAGTTACATGTACATACCAATCAAGAAGATAGCAAAAGAATGTAACATAAGGGGACAAACTGAAGATTTAGAAATCTTGGAAATTTTGCCCGCTCGCTACTTAGTTTGCACTTCTCGCTGTACATGTTTGGGCCTGTACATGTACGTATGCATCTATATCACATAGAAAAGACCATTTGAGCCAATTACAATCCACTGCTCTCTAGAAAAATAAATGGTCAAGAGATTATTGAACCTATCTTCACACTGGCAGGTTCTTTACATGAACTCAGCCTACCTTATACATTATTTTGTGGATCTGTTGTTGTATAGTGGTTCATTCACTTGACTGTCAATCCAAGGCTTTAGGGCTCAAATCCCATCCCTGCAGCAACTTCCTTTGGCAAGACATTTCCATTTGCCACTCTCTATATATCCGTGTGTAAATGGGCATCTTGCAGTTGCTGGTGTAAAATTAATTGCAGGGCCCTCGGGAAGAACAACATTGATGCTGATGAGGCTTCCCTGTGTAAACAAAATTATCATTATTATCATTATTGTTAAATTCATTGCTTTAACCGACACAGTCCCAGAATCCGCGGTTAATCCTCAATTCACCAGCATCGGCAGGAACTTTGTGGTCCTGACGTGGGACAACCCTGCCGGGATGATCGATAGCTACAACGTTTCCTACTATCCTGTTAACGACATCACACAGCTGATGTTTGAGGTCGTTGAGGCTGCTGCTGAAAGCAATGAGCTGAGAGTGGAAGACCTTGTTGAGGGAATGAATTACTCCTTCACTGTGGTGTCTCTCCTTGAAGTGGAGGCAAATCTCCAGGAGATGGGTGCTCCTGTGGAAGTCTTTGCAGGTAAAGATTATCGTTGGTTTTTACTTTATTAATATTAATATTATTATCATTATCATTATTATCATTTTTATTATTGTTATTATTATTATTATTATTGTCAATTTCATTATCATTATTATTATTACTATTTTCATCATTACTGTTATTGATATTATCGTTATCATTATTCAAAACATTATTATTGTAGTAGTAGTACTGGTAGTAGTACTGTAGTAAGAGCTGTAGTAGTAGCAGTAGGTGTAGTAGTCGTCCCAGTCAGAGTAATAGTGGTATTTCTATTTATTCAACAACAAAAAAGAAGATATATACTATTAATTTTTTTTATTTATTGAGTTTGTTTATACTTTGTCATGTGTGAATTGTGATGCTCCGTACATTGTACATACACATCTACACTGACTTTGTAAACAGAAACTTACCATTCTATTTCCTCCTACAGTTGTCGGAGTTCTGGGAAGCTTGAACATCACAGCATTCAATGAGACCAGCATTAGCATTGAATGGGAGCAAGTGAATGTGGACGTGTAAGTTCAAAATACTGTAATAGTAGTATTATTCTGTTCTTGTATAGCGCATATTACATTATGATAAAACGTCTCATTGTGCTTCCAAAGGACTTTGGAAATTAGACTGACATTTGGAGTAAAAAAGGGGGTCATTAAGTAGACATTGTCATTAGGAGGACAATAATTCTACAGACAAGTTTTAGGGTTAGGATTTTATGATGTCCACGTAATGTACCCGATAGGGTTATATATACATATATACATATATCCACATCAACATGTTTATAGTGTAAAGGAAACGAGAGAATAATAGTTGTGTAGCTTATATCAAAGTTCATCATTGCTGTCCTCCCTTTTGGAAATTTTTGCAAAGGTTTTTATAAAATTGTCTCCACCAGGAATCAAAACCAGGTCGCTGGCTTACAATGCCAATATCTTAGCCACTAGGCCATGGAGACAGGCTAGTGGCTTTAGCGACGCAAGATTCACTTGACCATTAATTGATTTCTTAATTAATTGATTTTCTGTTGGGTGCAAGTGATATTTTAACAATTAAACTGCAAGTTTCAGCCAGATCCAAGCAAAAGCTTTAGAATACACGTACATTAAGTTAAAATAATTACAATGTATATCATTGAGGGAAGGATAAAAGGGAAAAGACAGAGGAGAAGGAAACGAATTATGATGTTGGATGGTATCAAAGCAAAGCATATATACCAAATAATGAAGGAAATATCTCAAGACAGAAAAGAATGGAGTGTTTTTTAAATGATTAAATCCTGCTGTACGTAGAGCAGAGCACCAGAGAGAGAGAGAGAGATAATTATAAACGAGTGTAAGGAAATAAGATATATACCGGTATACATTTGTCAGTCATTATTATGCAAACTGTTTCGTTTGTTCCGTTCCATATAGGTATATCCTCTCCTATAATGCAGTGGGAAGTTCCGGTAATGTGACCGTTCAATCAGCTGACCCCAATTCCTACACCTTCACCGACCTGACCCCTGGTACAGAATACACCATTCGTGTCCAGCCAGGTGTATACTCTGTACTTGAGGAGACGCAGTTCACAGGTATGTGTAGGAAGCTTCATAAAATTCAATCCCAGTGTGTGTGTTTGTGTGTGGGTGTCTTTTGGTTTTTACATAGGTGTATCTATCACTATGGTGATTTATAGTTTGGGGATTGACCTTTAACATCACCATCCAAAAGACGTGACTCAATTTAGAACCTGGGCCGGATCAGGGTTAGTTTGTAGGCAGAGACAGCAAGCTCGTTATACTGCTAACATTACTGTTAGACCAACTCACATCTTCATAACCAGAATAGATTCTCTCACATTCAAACACTGATAATTCAAAGGATACAATCTAGCTCCTGGTACAGATAACACCATGAGAGTCAAGCTAGATGCATGTATATTATCTGTTCTGAAGGAAATGCAGTTTACAGGTATTTGTAAGAAGCTTTAGAAAATGTACAACCAGGACAGTTTTAATTCTCTCACTTTCAAACACTTGTATATATTGATATTTCAAAGGATACTTGAAATCAGCTACATAAAGTAGGAATATTTTGAATCATTTGAAATGGTAATAAATATGCATCAACTTCTGCTCACAACATTTTGTTATATAAGATGGTGCAGGCATTTGGAAAGTAAGCACTATTTATGTTTTGGAAATATATGTACATGTATCTCACTCAAGCGAAACCGAATGGCACTGTAAAGAGCTAAAAGACCTGTTGCACTACTGATTCATTGCAGTTCCGAATCCACCAACAAACTTAAGAACCACGATGGTGGCAGCAAATAGTATAACAGTCAGTTGGGATCCACCTTCAGAGGGTGGGAGCGGTACGTATCGCATCACCTACAATCTCACCGGGGGACAGCCGACATCTCCCCGCACTGTATCATCGGGAACGTCGTCGGTGACATTTAACGACCTGACACCTCTGACTGAGTATTTCTTCACAATTGTGAATATTTTGGAATCACTACAAAGCAGTTCAGAGCTAACCACGGCGAGTAAGTATCCATTTGACAAAGTCAGATAAAATGGGTTTCTTTGAGACTAAGAAGGGATAGACTTGCTTAAAGTTTGTTCACACATCATTTAGTTCACTTTCCTCTCCCAGGCACAGATGATTCCAAATATTTTATACTAAAAATTAGAGTAATAGTAATAGTAATAATACTAAGAAGAAGGAGAAGAAAAAGAAGAATGATGATGATAATAATAAAAATAATGTAATGCGACTGTTTCGTCATTTTCATTCCTTCCTTATCTCAGCTACAACTGCCCAAACTCTCAGTCTGGCCGTAACCCCTGCAAACAACACCGAATTCACTGTGACCTGGCAAGATCTGGACACAATGGACTTCAACCGGTACTGCATCAGGTATGCACCGTTCGTGGCAATGGAAAACAGGCAGCAGGAGAGTTTTTCTGTACCCAGGAACATCCGATCTGCCCGGTTCTACGGTCTAGATCAGGGCCAGGAGTACACGGTTTATGTCACAAGCTGCACCGAGGCCTCGGTGGCAACGAGCCATGCAAATGAAAGCATTTCGTTCAGATTAGGTGAGGGACTCTCGTGTCAGTTTCATTCATTTTCCCTGCAGCGGTAGCATTGATTTCAATATTTCATCAGATAAAGCCCCTTAAAATGTATCAGTTATAGTGATTAAAACGTTCGTTGGAAATGATTGCTCTTCAGAATCTGTCCTCATAAATTCAAAAATATGACCAAGGCGCTGTTCCAAATAACTTACCATTGATGGTAACTTTACCATCAATGGTAACTTCCATGGAAACTTTGATTTGCATTGCTGTTGAGTGATATTGCCATGGTAGTTGATATTGACAGTCAAAGTTACCATCGATGGTAAGATTTATGCAAAGGGGCACAGAAGTAGCTGAAAAGTTTGGACCAAACTGCCATGCCGCTTGTGTTTAGTCCCATTACCATATACCCATTTCTGTGTGCAGTGCATGTGATTTTCAAGAAGATTGAATCGATTTCCATTAATTTTGATCGTTTCAAAACCTCATACAGAATTATTCTTATCTACTACATATAATATACGTAACCAACCTCTTCCAATTATTTCATGTTTTGATCACAATGTAATGGCTTGACTGATAATCAACTTCAGCTTAAACCCTTTTAAAAGAATCATTCCACACTTTAAGGTTTGCCTCAGTAACTTTGGATGCGGAGCCCTACAAATTGTAATCAGATGCATGAAAAAATAGGGTATGACCACATCGCATTTGAGACCAGAAATTTTTATAAGGAATTAAGAAGAAGAAGAAGAACAAAAATCCACATATTTCATAACCATGTATATTGTTTACGGAGACATAACATTTTATTAGAACGATTTAGCAATAAACGAAACACATAAATGTTTGAAGAATAAAATGTGATAAATACAGTTTCGTCTATCAGTTTTATAGAGTCTGTGCTTTCACACTACCATCAGCAGCCAGTCAAGAATATTAAGAATATTATGCTACCTTGCCTCCACAGATCCGGCCGCCATCGCCGAGATCCGCATCATGGACGGCTCCCTCGGTCCTCGCACTGTGACGCTGGAATGGGACCAACCCAAGGGTATCCGCGGACTCTACGAAGTGACCCTTGACCCCGCAGAAGAGGGCAGTGTGGATGGGGATGAGCTCCCTGTTAACATCACTCGCGACATGACCAGTGTCGCAATCGAGAACTTGGCAGCTGGCAAGGGCTATACAGTTGGAATAACCGCCATCAGTGGAGACAAAAGAAGCGAAGACACAACCTACCTATTTTACACATGTGGGTGTTATAATTATGATAATAATATTGATTATTAAGGATTGCTAGAAACAAAAAGTACCATAGCAAGAAATGCATACACTCACAAAATAGGTGAATTACATTACACTTATGAGTAACGAAGTAATACTATGTATTAAGGGATATTTTGAAAGTGGCAAGACATGTTATTTCTCAGATAGACCCTACATGATTTTGTGATGCTTCCCAGCAGGTTTTTTTTTCTTACCTGAATTGTTTACCATTTCTGTCACATTACATTGCTGTGGGAAGAAGAATGTCTTATGGGATCTTTTGAAAGTGGCAAGATAGACTCAGCAATTTCAGTCATCAATCAAAGAACAAAAATCAAACCATGGTCTGGAACCATGTATACCCATCAACTTTCAGATGTCTTTCATAAAAACAAGTGATACCCTTAACAAGATACATGGGTTATGTTACTGGTGATGAAAAAACACCTTATAAGCGTTTTTGAGTACTCGCATGATGTACTAGCCTCAGTGAGATCCCCCGCACTAGCTGGGGTGAAATTTAAAATGAATACTTCATGTATATTTCAATAGACCTGTTTATGGCTTTATTTCAATTTATGCATGTCAGAACCCCAGGGCCAATATTGATTAAACCTTACAAAGACCAGTTGTCAACTACATGTTTCTATATATGTACTATATACAGGTGTAGCCTAGTATAGAATGAGTTGACAACTAGCCGAGTGTGGTTTTATGAACTATCTAATTCACCTGCTATGCATAATGGAATCTCTGTGGATGGAGGTCACTTTGCATGTATTAGTTGTTGCTATGTCTGGCAATCTTTTTGAGTCGTCAAAAGTAACTTTTTCTTCAAGAAACATGAATAAAATTAGTAGACAGGTTCGATCCTTCAGGACTGAAGAATTGATACACGTTTGCTTTTTCATATCCAGTACCTGATCCTCCTCAAAACCTTATCCTCTCTGAGATCGGGGAAGACACAGCAAGGTTGTCCTGGTCAGCTCCTGCTGAGATGAACGTCCCTATTGTCGATGTTGTCATGACAACGATGCCAGCGACGATGGATTTTACCTGTAAGTCATGGGCTATGGGATGTTATAGAAATGATTTGAATTTCATTGGTACTTAAACAATTTACTACTTTTTTGTGCCTATTGCTCCATAGGCACATGTTCCAGATGCCATCGGATGCGAAGGGAACCTTAATATGATTGCAAAGGTCTAACTCCAAACAAGCAATGCATGGGAGCACAAATACCCTTACTTTCATATACCAAGTATTGCATGCATATGAAATATATTCATCTTTAAATTCAGGATTTTCACTCTGCCAATATATTTCAACCTCGGCCTGCCTTGAGATATAACATCACTCACGAACTTCTTATAGCCTGTTGAGACTATAGCAAATTTATATGAAACTTGCATAAAGAATCATCATATAGAAAGGACTTTTGTAGAGCTATTTGATGGTTTATTTGTCAGTTCTTATATTTCATTGAATGGAACTCTATAGCATTCATTAATGGTATAATAAGCTGGATATCTTTGTTTTTTCTGTAGTGAATCTTAACACCAACACAGTTGAGCTGTCCAACCTGGTCCCAGGGGAAACCTATACTGTCCAACTTGCATCAGTGATACGGCCAGATGATGCACCGAACCAGCCAGATGATGCACCGAACCAGCTAGAAGTGATTGGGGAACCTCAGGTGTCACCTCCCTTCCTGATGAGTAAGATTGGCTGAGATTTTATATACATGTATTTTCAAGTTGTACAGTCAAACCTGTCTGTTGAGGTTCAACACACAACAGACAAACTGTCTCGAGCGAGACAAACTACAGACAAACTGTCTCGAGCGAGACAAACTACATGGCCGCTTTAGACAGGTGGACTTTATAGAGAGGTGGCAACTAAGACTGTAGACAGTTTTGACTGTATATATTCTGTATTTAAAAAAAGCTAGTTATACATCTCTCTATCTAAGTCCCATAGATAGAGATGCAGGTTCTCCGTAAATTCCTGTCTACAGCTGTTCTAGTTAGCTGCTCAAATGACATTCTTGTCCACTGCTTAATGTGATCAGAATAATATGTCGTAGTTGGTCTGTCCCCTTTCTCACATCAGTTCCTCCTTGTAAGATGGTGTTTGCCAAGCTTTTATTCAAGCTACTCACATGCACAAACAACTGACTGTAGCTGTCTCCTTTTCACAATTGTGATCTTGTTCCCCGCTATAAATCCCCATTATCTCTCTCACGTTCTTGCTGGGCGTATGCAATTTTCAGTGGGTGTGCATTATTACATTACAAACCAGAAAAAAGGCTGGCTTCATATCCTTTCAATCCATTACCCCACACGTAGGGAACAAAGTCCCTGCATTTCTAAGAAAGGAGCTTCACTTGACTCCTATTTTGAATTTAGTACATCAAGAAGGAATCTCTAACACATAGAGCAAGATATTTGGGCGTGATTGGTACATTTGTTATCATGTTATTTTGTTTTGGTAAAGTAGACTTCAGTGGGTATTTATCCTTCTGCCACTTCACATCCTGTATGCATTCAGAACCTGCATCACCATCCGGCGTCTCCGCAACCAACAACGAATTGACACGACTTACGGTAACGTGGCAGCCAAACGAGGCGTGGTTGCACGATACCGTTACACCTACGACCTTCCAGGTTCCGCGGTCCTGGCCAACGAAACCACCGTACCGACCGAATCCTCCATCCAGCTATCCGACCTGATACCCAGCACGCGTTACGAGTTCCGCCTGTGGGCAGAAAGCGATCTGACGGATGGAAGCGAAATGAAGACCAGTGATGTTGTAACAGTTAATATCGTCACAAGTAAGTCTGTGGCTCTTTATTTGAAGCACATAGCACCCAAATTCAGTACCAAAATCTCAAACTGTATTCTCAATTAAGATTTGATCTAAGTTTAGTTAGGAGCCATGCAGATCAACCTCTACATTTAAGTATTAGTTATTACTTTGACTGACCATGCATTGAGTCAGTGTTGTGTTCAACATTTTAATGAGAATTCACATCATATATCTCAACACCTTGACTTTTTCAGATTTTATTATCCAATAACAGTTAGGGCTTCCATTCCTACGAAGGCTTTTTACCTGACCTTGCTGTATGTCACTTTATACTGAATGACTCCCAAGAATTTTACTTTAAAACCAGAAACATTTATGCAAATTTTGGGGATGGTCCAGATTTACGAAAATTCCATGCTGGAAAATGATTAGTTTCCAATGCTAAATTTTTGCAATTCATACCAGTTTTATGATTCAAAAATGGCTGTAGATTTGTTAAATTTTCTGGCTTTTAATTCCCTGTTATTAACAGCTCTCTTTGATTACAAATCTTTTAGAGCCATACAGCCCATCTTTCACCGGAAGTGAGGTTACGGCTACATCTATTACATGGACGTGGAGCTCGCCATCTCCGAGTGTTATTTTTGTAATCTCAATCAAAGATATCTCGGGCGCAACCATCAACACGCTAAGTGTAAGTTATATTAATTTCATGGTTGCCACAAATTTGTAAAGGAAGATTATTATTATTATTATAATATTGATGTTATTGTTATTATTATTATTATTATTATTATTATTTATATCATTATCATTATTGATGTTATATTATATTATTATTATTATTGTTTGTTATTGTTATTGATACCAGTGTTTTGTTTGTTGATATTATTATTGTTATTTCAATTATTGTTATTATACTTATTATTATCATCATTATTATTGTTATTATTAATGTTCTTGTTGTTAGATTATATTATTATCATTATTATTAGTACTAGTATTATTATTATCATAATCATTATTACTAGTATTATTATCATTATTGTTATTATTATTATTGTTATTATTTCTATTACTGTCATCATCACCTCCATCATCATCATTATAACTTTGATATATAATACATGTATCAATATTATAATATCTTAATAAAGGTACAAGAAGGCCTGATGAGTCATACAGAAGAGAATCTGGCCCCAGACACTGCTTATTTAGCTGTTCTCCAGGCTGTCTTCTTCAATGTCCCTAGCGATCCTGTCAGTGCACCACCAGTAAAAACACTGCCATCCAGTAAGTTAGAAGTCTGGGGCCAGTTTCTTAAAACCGTCACAGAATTAAGTTATTAGACATCCCAAAGATGCGCATATTAAATCTATAACGTGTGTGTTTCAATGGGATGTCCAAGAAGTTAGACTTCACACGTACACGGATGACGGTTTCGAGAAATGGCCAGTTGGTCTCGTGTCATTTATGATTGAAATTTTCTGTACCTGTAAGACCTCCATACCTTAGGACCTGGCGGTAACTCGTCACTTTCTCCTCTGACAAGTTCTCTTGGCAGTGAATTTGCTGTTTGGTCTACAGCCAGTTTGTATACTATCCATATGGTCTAATAATCATTTAATCATAACTAATAATAATCATCAGATGATTATTAGATTTTATGGATGGTAGACAAAATGGGCATTAGACAAACTGGGAATGAGACCAAATACAATTATACCAAATGACTATTAGCCTGAATGGTCATTAGACCTAATGATAAGTAGACTAAATGATCATTAGACCGCAGATGATAGACGGGCTGGGTGTAAACCATAAGGGAAAAGACAAACTAGTTTGTCTCTTTGCTCTGTACATCAAAGGTTTATATGTAGGTGTTAGGGTTAGGATTGCAATTTGATTTTTGGTTATGTTTAGGATTGGAGGTAGGATTAAGTATTGTGTTGGGTCCAGGGGTGAAGTTAGGAATTGGGTTAGTGTAGGGAATTACTGTGGAGCGATTATCAAAGGAGCAAGTGTCGTACAACCGACCTGACAACTGGCGTGTTTATTAATATTATCTGCAGGAAAATTGGTAGTAGTAGTATTAGTAGTGGTCACCTTTCTGTAAAGGCCACCGGTCTATAGTAGCCATGCATTTTGTTTCCCTGGAGAGAGAAATGTGTGTTGTAAAACCTGTCTAGAAAGGCCACCTGTCTACAGTGGCCAGTTTTTCTGTTTCCCTTGGGTGGCCTTAGTAGACAGGTTTGACTGTATTTTTATTACTGAAATTGTTATTACTAATAATAGTGGAGTGCCAGGAATGATATATCTGACAGACATGAGCATTACACAAGAAATCCACTATTATTATTGTTGTTGTTGTTATTATTATTACTATCTTTTACTAATAATTCTTGCCCTTTGAATCTTCCCAGTGCCTAGTGAGGTCAGTGGACTGACCATCACCAAGACTGGTATCCTTGATGCCGAGGTCAGCTGGTCTTCTCCTTCGCTTCCGAATGGCGTCATTGCCAACTACACCCTGACCATTTACATCTCACTAGACGATGGCACCCTCTCTCCAGTAAGTTTATTCAGGCATTAGAGTTTTCAACTGTTTTATTTTTGTCTCGCCTGCATAGCAAAAGCGAGACATAGGCGCCGCTTTTCCGGCGGCGTCAACATAAAAACGTAACCTTAGGTTAAGTTTTTGAATTTTTAATATAGTTGTGAAAGTATAAGTTCTTATTCAATGAAACTTGGACTAAAGGGTTATCAAGTATCCCCAATCATATGACACAAATTCCAGGTAACAAAGTCAAGGTCAAAGGTCATTTTAGGTCAGTAGACTTGAATTATGTTTTCACAACTTGATATGAGAATTAATAAAGCAATTTTTGTTATTTGTTCATATTTCATGAAAGTTATCAATGTTGGTACAAATAATAGTAAATAATTCTTCTGATGATTTTTAGTCAATATTCACTTCAAAATGCTGATTATATTCAGGGATTTCATTTTTGGGGGCCTGCTAATAGGCCATCCTGCCTATAAATAATGTCCCAAACTCAATTTTTCATTAAATCGAATTGCGTAATGCAGGCGAGACCGCCAAGAGCGTTTTCCTTGTGTTTTTATACCTGACCGCTAATAAATCATATTTAGCTTTAAATTTTTACACTGTACGTAGAAGTGGCATGGTCTAGTGGATAGTGTGCTAGACTCTTCATCAGAGGATCAGGGGTTCAAATCCTAGCCATAGCACTTATTATGGGGGGTTCAAAAAGATTGTGTGATGTTTATTTTATCTGACTTCAAATGCTTGAAATAACTTGTGCGTGCTTGTAAGTAAGCAACCAGGGGACCGACAGCTTTAAGTCCTAGCCAAGGGACTTAGAAGTGAGGATTAAGTGCCTCACTAAAGTGCAGCAGCACATCGACTTGGTTTCGGACCTAGGACCTCCCGGTTCTAAGACCATTGCTCTAATACTGAGCCATCATAAAGACGAAAACCAAATCTTTTATTTTTACACACAGTATGGGGACATTGCCACCATTAGTGCTGTGGCTGGGCAGACAGATTACTCACAGGATGTGATTGGCTTGGGTGCAGGGCAGTACTATGTTTTCTCGGTGTACGCTACCAACCAGGTCGCATCTAGCAATCAAAGGTCGACCCCGAGAACCCTGTTCGCTGAAACAGGTATGTATAGTAGTAATAACGGTGGTAATAATAATAATTATGACAATGATTAAATTGATGATAATTAAAGAAGAAGAGGAGGAGGAAGAGGAGTAGAAGAAAGAAGAAGAAGAATTCATGCAGCACAACTACTTTATAAATATCAACATTTAATTTTGGTAAAGCAAAAATATCATTCAGAAGTCTTGTGCATTATGGGCACACAACCAATCTACAGTGTATATTTAGTTATAATAATAATAATAATAATAATAATAATAATATATTCATTTGTAAAGCGCAATAACTATGTGAATATATTCTACTGCGCTGCAAGAGCTCGTAAATGCCGTGCTATACATACTACATGAACAAGTGAGTTTTCAGTTTTGATTTAAACTTTTCTAGTGATGGGGCTTTCCTTATTTCTAGTGGTAATTTATTCCATAATCTAGGGGCAGCACAAAGAAATGACCGGTCTCCGAGGGTTACTTTAGTTTTATATGGAGGTATTTGCGACATAAATGTGTCTTGTGTACTACGAAGGTTACGACCATGAGTTTGAGACTTGGTATTCAACAATTCAGTGACATAACTAGGAGCTTGACCATTTAGAGCTTTGTAAACTATCATTAATATTTAAAAATATTTGAGTTAAAGGCTTGTGGAAACAAGAGGGTCTCCAATTAAGTTTTGGAGCCAGCTTTTAAACTTGTTTTGGTAAGATACATGTACGGCTCAGATATCACTATAAAAATAGGGGAAAATCACTTAAGTTCATTTATTTTCGGTTTTGTTCAGCTCCACCGCCTCCACCTCCTGAAGCAACTCCTCGTTGGTCTCCCGAGGCACCACTATCACCATCACTTTTTCCAACCTCTTTGATACAAGGTTTGGACGCATCGTGCGCTTTGCAATCATCGTACAGGAACGTGTTGATGGCGGTAAGTGTCAATGATAATGTCGTCTGCTGAGAGCACAGAAGGCGTTAAATCTTATCCTTTAAAGGGGAAGTCCACCCTGATATTAAGTTGGTTTTAATAGAAGCAGGAAATTTGGAGAAACAGGTCAGTGAAAATTTCAGCAAAATGCGATTAGAAAAGGGAAAGTTGTTAATTTTTCGAAGGTGCGATCAATCAATCACAAATTGGCTGACGTTGTGTTAGAAATTCTGATCTAAAACATTCATGTATATTGTTTAGCTTCAGATGGTGCTCTCAAACAACAAACTTCTGCTACCTGTTGACTACAGAAGGTTTAATTTCTGTCTAGAGTGAAAGGGGAATCCAAACTTAGCAGAAAATCGGAGAAGCAGAATGGTGAAATTTTGAATTAAACCAGACCAAAAATAAGAAAGTTATGAATTTTTGAAAGTCGAAATCACTATACTTATGGGCACTTCAGATTGGCTGAATCGGTAATATCATTGTGACGAAGTGGCGGACTACTCTATCATTTGTTTCAGCACACAAAATGAATAAATTTTTATTTTTATCTTCAAAATGTATGATTTAAGAGGGTCTTTCCTTTTTAGAGGACCTATGATATTATGCTATTCATAATATATTTTGAGTAGTGCCCTAAGGGAGAAGGCAAATGGCAGAAAAAGAGAAATTAAAATCAGATATTTTTGTACTCAACAAACGGGAGAGTTGTCCAATGACAACGTAACAATCCACTGTCCAAATTGCCAATTTGAGATTTGCATGGTTGTAGTGATCTCACATTTCAAACTTTACTAACGCCCTTATTATTGGCCTGATTTATTTCAAACTTCCATACCAATGAAGTTATTGCAAGGGTTTGATTGCCCTTGAAGCATGATGTGGAGAAAGACGTGAAGTGAGTGTCTTCTTCATGTAGTCAAATTATGCTGTGCTTTATTGAGCATAGCACATGCACATGTATTTAGGTCTATCTTGACATTTTGTGCCATGATTTTGCAGAATATCATTGCAGTTGTTGGCTATGACTTAAGAGAGCTCAGTGGTAGTCTGTTGTTTGAGAGCAATTCCTGGACTACGCTTAGCTAGACTTTTTATTCCTGAATTATAATGAGATATATTAAATGCTCAGTTTGACAATAAAATGCTGAATTAAGATGGGAAAGTTGAGTAACTGTTTGTTAACTTAGTGGCATGGTATAGGGGTTTAGATACAATATGTCCCCAAATTCTCATCATCCATCTTCTTCTACAGGTACCGTCGTCATCACAGCCAAACGTCAGACCACATCTGAGCTCACCTGGGCCGAAGCCAGAAGGACACGCCCTGTTCCCTCCTACCAGACCACGCCCAATGACTATAACCCCTTTGCTAATGGGGCAACTGCAGCCACCTTCAGAATTGGGTCGGAGACTTGTGATCCTGACGACCTTACTGCCTATTGCAATGGGGCTCTCTACCCTGGTACTTCTTACAGGTAGAGTATACATCAGTTGCATATGCAGGATTCTCGGGGGACACAATTCCTACAAGCAAAATTAAAAAATCATCAAGTTTTTGTGTGCTGCTTTGGCTTTATGATAGTGTAAAAAATACTGAGGTCACATTTAGGTGTTCCGTTTTGGCTTACATAAATTCTTGTATAAGCAACAACAAAAAAGGTTCATCAGATACTCGGTGTGCCATGTTGGCTATAAAATGTGAAAGCAAAAGAAAAAGTCATTGCATTTTGGGTGTCCATTTTGGTTAGAAGTGTCTTTTAACAGCCAATTATTGTTAAGGTCAGGATTTCACCACCACTTCACTTGCTTTACAAAAAACATAGGTGAAGTATCACTCTATCAGCAAATGTGTTAGTCCAGGCTTCACCCTTTGAACTATTTCCATAGGTGAAGCTTTTATTGGTAAATTCATATACAAATAAATAAACAAAATGTTTAACTATTTATAGGTAAAGCTTCACCCAATTATTAAAAAAGGACATTAGGACTTCACTACAACAACAAATGTATTGACCTGAAGCTTCGGCATCGAGTCAACGTTGATATTTGGCAACTTCTGAGGAGGGTGGGTCTAGGCTTCAAATTGACGCCTGCATATTAAGCGCTATAACAAACAAAATAAAATGACGAACAGTTATATATCAAACAAAAAATTACAATTAAACCTACAAATTACAATACATATGAAATATACATCAATGTAAACAGAGTAAGTTAATCATCAAAAGCAATTTTGAATAAATGTGTCTTAAGACAGGCTTTGATTTGGTTGACAGTCTGACATGAGTTTTTGACACTTGAACAAAAGCTAAAGTTCAGCGTCTGATTCAGATTTAAGTAGAATTCGGGCTTGGTGATCTAGGCCTCATGGCACCCATGTATTGACAATGTATGAGACAAACCACTTTATGTATGCCTCTGCATTTCAACAGAATTAGGTAAAGGTAATGTGGTATATTCATGACTTTTAAATCAAACAATTTTCTTCTCTGTGTTTTTTTAAAAACCAGATTTGCTATTAGAGCGTATGGTGTGGACGGCAAGTTTGTGGATACTGAATTCAGCTCTCCATTTAGAACAGGTATGTACGCCCTGTACATGTTTTGTACACAAAATTTGGAGCAATTTTTTATTTTTATTTGTCAGAGTTCTTTAGCAAGATATATATACATGTACAAGATACAAGATACATAAGCATGTAAAGCTATTGTGAATTTTTTTATGTGTGGGTAATATCCTTCAAATGTGAGGTGAAAAAAGATTTACATAGTAATCAATATAAACATTTCCATATATGTACAACCAGTTGTGTAACACCATCCCTTTAATACCCGTGTGTGGTTTTTCTGTGCTGTGTGCTTTAATAGGCATCGACAGAGTGGATATAACCACGATTTTTGGAATTCATGTCAGATATTTTGTTGGAAATGCATACCGTAGGAAATCACCGATGGTGGATGAATTATCAGGCATAATATGAGACTGTGTCCAACATGTCTCTTTCGAATTTTCTTTATCTCTATCCACTATTGATTTCAGATCCTGACAGACAAATATTTGTCATCCCGGCAATCGTCCTTGCCATCATCGTAGTCATCATCCTCATCATCTTCATGGCCATGGGATTTGGATGGTGAGTCACTTTCACAGTGTGTGTGTGGGGGGTGCATGTGTGGGTGTGTGTGTGCGCAAGAATCTGATAACTGAGGTAATAATATGAAGTATTACGCTAAAGACTAGACGTTGAAAAAATAAGCACATTTTTGGTAGATTACCAAGGCCATCTTTGTGTCAGTTATGCCTAGGTCACACCATGCGTTTCCATTGCAATGTGAAAACTGGAGAAACCGGCTAAAATCGATCTTGGAATGCATGATTTGAATTGGATCCAAAGTGACATCGATATAGCTACTCTGCATTTCCCATGCGTTTTGGATATATTCAAAATTTCGAATTTCCTGTGTTATTACTGTGTTTCTGCTTCCTTCCTCCACATCGCAACAGCATGAAGACAGTATCGAAGTGACATCGAAAGTAAAACGCATACTTGGAACCAAGAATCCATTGTAGAGTAGAAACGCATGGGAAATGCATGCATTTCAAAAATAAAAAAACAAACTGAAATCAAAATGAAAAGGTTTTGGTGTAACCTAGGCATTAGCAAAAGAGAAATACACCCAAAACAGACTCATGTAACACATCCATGTAACTTTCTTTCTTGTTTTAAACTACAATCCCTCTCCTTAATACTTTAAGGTATGTTGTTTTTAAGGGATGTTATTTTAATATCCAATTTTCCAATTCAGAATTGCCTTGGAATGATTTCATTGCAATATGTTCCCATATTTCCCTTACAGTTGTGGAAAAACCAGTGAATGGCATATACTTTTAAAGACAACAGTGTATTATACAAATCAGGCTATAAGAAGTGTTCTAATGTCCAATTTTCTAATTCAGAATTATCCTCAGAAATATTTCATTTCTGTTTACATCTTTGCATTGCAGCTGTGGTTAGCCAGATGACGGCATATACTACTGGGACAACAATGGATAGTTGAATGGCAATTATATGAACATTTTATTTTCTTTTTATTCAGTAGGTCTGAAAAAAGGTGTGTCCTAATGCCCAATTTTTTCATTCAGAACTATTCTAAGAATAATTTCGTTTTTGCATCTTTCAATAACAGCTGCGGAAAACCGGATGCGAATGATGGTATGTACTCTGAAGATAATAATGGATATTCCAATGGCTACAGCAATGGCAATGGCAACGGCATTATGAAGAGGGCGCTAATTGACGATGGAGTAAATACGTACGCATACCAGCAGCCGCAAATGATGGAGCACTCGTTCACAAATATACCCGATTACTCCACGATACCACGTAACGAGGGAACCACAGCCCAGGTTCATCAACCTGCGACCACGCATACACGGTAAGCTTCCACTTAAATTTTGAGGGAAGTAAAGATACAACAGCCAATATAAAAAAAACAATGTAAAATCTTAAGAGTGTAAATCAAAAGAAGAGCTTGTACATGATTAAGCTCCTGTAAAGCCCATTTAAGCATACATTTACATGTATGACAGTATAACCCTTTTAAGCATATCGGTGTGGGGAAATTAAATAGGATAGGCGTAGGGCTCATCCCATTTCGTTATCTTGTTATATATGTCCACATTAAAGTTTTGCCACAGATTTTTTCGATATTTTACCCTGTCATTTATTTACTTTGTAAACCAGAAGGCACAATAACCTGTTGACTTTTTGTAACATAATTGTTCCACTGACATAGCGTATATGTATGATAAGTCATGTCGGCTTTCTATAAGTTGTAATTTAAGTTAATTAGGGATTTAATTTATGATTTTTCAACAGATTTTAATAAAAATGGATTGACTTGAAAACTCTCTTTAATAAGTTATTTTTGCTTCATGCTATGTTTAAATCCAGTCCTAGCAAGAAGAATATGTTTGCCCAACATGTTGCAAAGATGTCTGCTCGCAACAATGCTGGATTCAGTGATGAATATAATGTAAGTATTCATATTTTTGTTTATTTATATATCTTTTCATGTATTGATTTATGTTTATTCATTTATTTATTTATTATGGTCTTATTAATTTTCTTAATTATTTATATATTTATTACAATTTTTTCATGCATTCATTCATCTCTGTTTATTTGATATTCAATTATTCAATTCTGATAATTACATAGGATGATTCTTTCACCTTTAAAAAAAGTCTCTGATGGGTTGAATGACATATGCTCCTGCAACAATTGCTCCATGTTCAAAATAATACGCTGATTGACCGTGACCTAATACCCTGTATGTAACCTAAAACCCTATATGCAACCTAAAACCCTATATGTAACCTAAAGTCCAATATGTAACCTAAATTCCTATATGTAACCTAATACCCTGTATGTAACCTAAAACCCTATATGTAACCTAAAACGCTATATGTAACCTAAACCCTATATGTAACATAAAACCCTATATGTAACCTAAAACCCTATATGTAACATAAAACCCTATATGTAATACAAAACCCTGTATGTAATCTAAAACTCGTAATGTAACCTAAAACCCTATATGTATCCTAAAACCCTAGATGTAACCTAAATTCCTCTATGCAACCTAAAACCTGTAATGTAACCCATAACCCTATATGTAACACAAACCCTATATGTAAACTAAATACCTATATGTAACCTAAAACCCACTATGTAACCCAAAATCCTCTACGTAATCTAAAACCCGTAATGTAATTCAAAACCCGTAATGTAACCTTAAACCATATATGTAACCTAAAATCCTCTATGTAACCTCAAACCCATAATGTAACCCAAACCAGTAATATAACCCAAAACCTGTAATGTAACCCCAAAACCTAAATGTACCCTATAACCGAATATGTAACCCGAAACTCGTAATGGAAACTAAGACCCTAATTGTAACCTATAACCCTATACCTGGGTATGTAACCTAAATCCCTATATGTAACCTGTGACCCTATATGTAACCCAAAACCTGTAATGTATCCTAAAACCTGTAATGTAACCTATAACCCAGTATGTAACCTAAAATCCGTAATGTAACCTAGAACACAATATGTAACCTAGAACCCTAAATGTAACCTATAACCCTGTACCGGGGTATGTAACCTAAATCCCTATATGTAACCCAAAACCTGTAATGTAACCCAAAACCAAGTGTGTAACCTAGAACCCTGTTGCATCCCTAATACCTCACTCACACCCGCACAAGACAAACACTAGACAAACTACAGACCGAACATACAAACATGTTACCATCATTGGCTTAAATGACTATCCGGTTTGGCGAAGTGAATGAGGTCGTAACCCTGCTGTTCTGTGTGTATGAATGAACTGGGCATAAATATAAAATATTAGTCAAATGAATACCGGTAAATAAATTCAAACTTGTTTCCCTTCTTATACATTGTTTGACTTATGGATGTGGATATTTCATTTATTTCATTCAGAGTTTGCCAGCGATGGAAAAGACTCGAGCGGTGACTGCGGCTCGACAGGCCAGAAATGAGGATAAGAACAGATACAGGAACATCTTGCCTTGTAAGTAATTCAGATTTTAGGTCCTTCTCTGTGTTTTATATTCAAAGTTTCAGCTTTCAATAATACTTATCTCATGATATGTTGCAAGTATAAATATTGACATTGTTCCATTGACAAAGGTAAATTTGACTAATGAGGAAACCAGATGAGACATGCATTAAGTTTTGACATACGAGCCTTACATGTGAATTATTCATACTCTTAAATTTGATGTTTTTGTGTTTTCCGTTACTGAAGAATGAATCGTAGACTGATTTAATTAAGGCCTTTGTAGAATATTGAATACTCTTAGATGTAAGCTTTAATATGTCACATTCTCAAGAAATATTAATCAGTACAAAAATCCATTTTTCACATACTTCAAAAAATTACACAACATGGTAAGCGTATGAATGATTTAGTTGATATCTGTAAATGCTGTCATTAATGCAGTGTATAAGGCCAACTTTTGTCCTCTATGTTTTTTTAATCATTAACCATTTAAATGCCTCCTATACATGTAATTTTTTAGAAGGTTATTTTTTCTCTCTTCTTTTTGTGTACTCATGAAAACATTAATATGGTTATCTTTGTTTTAACTCTGATCACATCGAAAACATTTATATCTTTGATTTTATTTCTTTCCTGCAGATGACTTCACCAGAGTCCAACTGAAAGGAGTAGTCGGTACCGATTACATCAATGCAAGTTACATTGAGGTAAATCCCTTACCATAGCAAACAATTGTGTACACCATCAAAGAATTTATTTATCAGAGTAAATTTTAAGAATGAACAGAAAGCCAGAATCAGACAGTATAAATGGAAGCTAAAGACACAAAACGCACAAAAAATAACGTCCTGTGAATCGTAAATTCACAGTAATTCCCAAGAATGAACAGAAATGCAGAATTAGACAACAAAAACAGAAGCCAAGGAAGATAGAGCACAAAATGTAACGGGCTGCGATGTATACGTATGTCTGTATTTGTTGCTATTCTTCGATTTTGTAGAACCAATTGTCTCCTGAATTACAATATATGATCCTACTACATTTGCATGGAACACAGTACACTAATAAATTAATCCTGCACTTTAGTCCATTCATAGCATGTTGTTAGTTTTCCTGTTGTCCAGATTTTGTCAGCCTCATTTTTTCCAATGGTATATACCTCATGGTATGTTATTGATGTTCAGGACAATCATGGCAATACAAATTATATGTACATCTTAGACCCCGTTCTCATTCACTTCGTTGGAGCGGTCTAACTAAGACCCGTTCCTCAGGAGCGGTTCTTAGGTGAGTGAGAACGGTCAAAGTGGTCCAGGAAGTGGACTTCTGGACCGCTCCAGAAGACCACCTCGGGAGGTGGTCTTGAGGAACGGGTCTTATTAAGAGCGGTTTGGAGCGCTCTAACGTGCGAGTGTGAACGGAAGTGAGCTAGTGACGTTTCGCGCGAAACATGTAGTACGATACATACGCTTAGTATTCCGCGCGCGAAAAAATTTATCCGCTGACCTGAGCTGCCATAGCAACAAGACCACTTTGACTCGTGGAGCGGTTTGAGCCATAAAAAACTGCTCGGAGTGTGAACGCTTGCAAACCGTTCCTCAAGACCCGTTCCTCTGGAGCGGTCTAACTAAGACCACTTTCAAAGTGAGTGAGAACGGGGTCTTACATGGCACTACAACTTGCTGATTTCACTTTAGTGCTTCTTCAGATATGTAATTGTAAACTGCCCTAAACAAAACAAAAAATCAGCATTTTTAAATGTGTAAATGAATGACAACTCCACAAAAAACAAGGGTCACTGAGCTCTGGGTTAAAAGATATAGACATGTAAAGCAGATTACATTTTACGTCATCTTTAATAAAATAAAGTCATTTTCAATTCAATTCAAATGAACATTTATTTTCTTCCATTTAATTTTACAACATATTTGACATCTGTTCAAACAATACAGTTTATACGTAGGAACAAAGATATAATTTGAGAACTTGTATTACAAGGAAGAAGGCGCGAATCCCAGTAAGCATAGCTTGTAGTGGGTATGCCTGAATACACAAATACATAATATACATTATAAATAGAAGAAAGGAAGAAAGGGATAGGCAAAGAGGAGAAAAGGTTAGAGGATGGCCTGTTTGCTGTAGCATTGATTGTATCTGACAGGATGTATTCATTAATTTATATCTGACCTTGTTTTTTTTTAATGTTCAGGATG
This sequence comes from Mesocentrotus franciscanus, assembly GCA_037976565.1. Lineage (NCBI taxonomy): Eukaryota > Metazoa > Echinodermata > Echinoidea > Camarodonta > Strongylocentrotidae > Mesocentrotus > Mesocentrotus franciscanus. Next base: position 16,748,355 of record CP137681.1, on the reverse strand, counting down.
ACCATGGAAACAGGAAGTACATTGCGAGCCAAGGACCCTTGCCAAACACCATTGACCACTTCTGGGAGATGGTTTGGGAAAACCAGACCAGTACCATTGTGATGATGACTGCATTGGTGGAAGGAGGAAAGGTAAGGGGGAAGATGATGTTGGTGATGGTGTTATTGATGATGATGAGGATGATGTTGATTGATTGATTGTAAGCGCCATTAGTACCATCTGCGTGGATATAGTACGCATTATAAATGTCTTCATTATTGTTGTTATAGTGATTATAGTGATGGTGATGTTGCTTTAGTTAGTAGAGGAAGGGTAGGATGATGATATGATGATGATGATGATGATGATGATGGTGATGATGATGGTGGTGGTGATAGTGATAGTGATACTGATGGTAGTGAGGATGATGATGGTGGTAGTATTTGCTTTAGTTAGACAAGAAAAGGTTAGGATAGTAATGATGACGATGATAATGATGATTATGGTGGCCCCGGTAAAAACCTGGTCTGCTGAAATAGCCCGGTTAAAATAGGGTTAAAGGTGATAGTGATGGTGATGATGATGATGGTGGTGGTGGTGGTGGTAATAACGCCATGATGGCGATTTGGTGATGGTGGTGATGATTATTATTATAAGGATGATGATGATGATGTTGGCAATCATAAATTAGCACCGTCATTATTATATTGATTACATATATGATGATATTGATATCAACACAATAATACAATAAATCTGCAAACTAACAAAGCTAGAAAATAATACCAAATGAAATGCTTTCCCTCTTGCAGACCAAATGTGAGCACTACTGGCCAGCTGGAGAGGAGCCCCAACTGCATGGCAACGTGACGGTCACCCTTGTTGGCAGTAACCAGACCGAACACTTCATTGAACGCACGCTACTCCTAGAAAAGGTAAGGGCTGATATAAATATCACATTAACAGGGTTCCCAGCTATCCTGGAAATCAGTAAGAACGTAAGAAATGAGAACCCATTTTTAAGAAGAAAAAGTTAAGAAGAAAAAAATGATTAAACTTCGGGAAAGTCACTTAAATAAGGGAATCATTAGGGAATAGCCCCCTAGAAAGATGTCAGTCTGCAATGTTTTGTCCTATGCCGAAACATCACAATCATCATAAAGCTTGACTGTTCATAAATACATTAAAATCGATTCCTTTTCCACCCAAACAGGAGGGTACAGAACGCACCGTGACCCACTACCAATACCTCGCCTGGACCGACCACGGAGTGCCAGCGTCCACTGCCCCTCTAGTGGGGCTACTCCGTCAGGTCAAGGTGACTAGCCAGGAAGATGGGGCATCAATCGGTCCGATCGTCGTCCACTGCAGGTACGTGACAAAAAATGTTGATCCAACATTTCGTCTGTGAGGAGGCGAAAGGGTATTAATTCTGTGTTCAGGTACTTATGAGTTAACACCCTTCTGGCTCCAACAGACGATTTGCTCGGGACTAGGGTTGAGGTTGCAGTTGGGTTTTATGTGACCTTTTAGGGTTAGGATTACATGTAAGTAGTGTGTTTGGTCCATGGTTGAGGTCAGGAAATTGCTAAGTGTAGGAAATCGATTGCAGACCTGTTGCTGCAGGAACATGTGCTGTGCAACCAATAATAGATAGAAGTTGGGAATTGGTTAGTGTTCGAACTCAACCACTGAGCAATTATCGTGAGGGTATACGTCATACATGTATATTCCCTACCGAAAGCAGATCGTGTGCAGTAGGTCTACATGTTTATTTACGTTTACCAAGAGTAGTCTCTCGTAGTCCATAGTTTGTTCCATTAGTCCACCATAGGTGAAAAGAGGACTTTGTTGGGTAAGAAGTTAAGAGAAACTCAGAGAAAGAGGTCTTCACCCATGACTACAGTCCTGAAAAGTACTTGTGAACAGGGTTATGAATAATAAATTGTAAGAGAGCGAGCGAGGCTTGACGTTTGACTACACGTTTTATTTCTTCATTGTATTTGTTGCAGTGCTGGTGTTGGCAGGACAGGAACGTTCATCGCTGCTGATATGTTAATGGATGCCATACATCGATCCGCTGCTACCGACTACATTGACGTCGCTGGTACTGTAGCGAAGCTCAGAGAGCAGAGAGCCCTCTTAGTTCAAACACTGGTAAGGGACAATGATTTTTTTCTCTCCTGTCTTAATTTCGCAAACTGAATTCTACTTTCGGACACGTAAAGAACATGATGGAATTGAAGACTAGAAAATAGATTTCTCGTAGTTGAGTGATTTAATCACTATACTGGATATGCGAAGGTAGTAGGTTCGAGCCCCTGGCCGGCACTTAAAGTGCATACATTCCTTTGGTCAGACTTTGACCTAGGTTTCAGTGCCACGTATGGTCATGTGAGGAAAAGATGAAGTTTCCCCTGTTTTCCGAAGGATGCATTTTTTCCCAAATAAAATAATTTGATATTTTATTTTGAGTGAATCTCTACAATTTTTATGTTATTTCATCTTGGAAAAAAATTCTTCTGTCCATTTATACAATGTTCATATATGTATCTATGGGGTTCATACACAATAATGTAAATAGTAATACATGATTTTTAATCCATTAAAGCAAGAGCAACACCATGGCCCTTATGTGTATATTCTTTCTCTATCTCTCTCTCTCTCTCTCTCTATCTCTTCCTCTCTCTCTCTCTCTCTAGTTTTTGTTCTCTCTCCCTCTCTCTCTCAGCCTCCGGCTGATACATGACTTATTAAACTTTTATCCTGTTTTTATATTCTCTTTGCAGTACCAATACATTTATCTTCATCGTACCGTGCTTTCCTTGATCGAGGAGCAATAAGGATCATATTCCAGAATGGGCTTCTACTACTCACAGAGACACTTTATGAGATTCAATTGGATTAACACTGCATTTATAGTAAATAAAATAATTAAGGCTCGCTCAGATATGACGCGGTATACCTATGCGTATAAACTGCCTCAGTTTACTTACATGTAAACGAATGTCAACTGCAAGCAACAAAGGTCTTACGCGTATTCACTTACATGGAGCTCTATGTTATCAGATAGGTAATGTGAAGCGTTTTACACTTGACATCTTCATTTTTTATAAAATAACGCGGTTTACCGGTGCATATCTGAATAAGGCAAAAAAATCATGTGATTATTTTAACATAGATACCGGTATGAAACTGTTTAGGTCTCTCGGGCAAACCTTCTTACTCATTCTGTGATGTGCGAACGAAATGGCTTGTTACATAATATTAATCACTGAGAATAGTGTGAGATTTTTCAATGGAGAATATTTTCCTGGTGAGACTGAATCTATATGAATTTTTATAACGGAAAAAACAAACAAACTACATATCGCAATATGAGATATACATGTATATCTCATTGTTTAATTTGCCATTAAAAATTGGTTCTTGTCTTTCATTCTTTGTCTTTCATAACGAATTAGTCTTACAGTTTTATCATGCAAAGAAAAATTCTTGGCTTTTCCTGTACATTTATACGGTAAACATTGTTTATATATATATTAATAAGTTTTCTATGTTAATTTTTTTGTGTACTTTTTTAAGCTTAATACATTTATTCAAGGGGCTTCTATATACCAGAGATTACGTTTAGAATAATTTGTTTACCTGGACTAATGTATTCATCAAGGGGATGTTGCATATTTGCATCATTTCCTTTGTTTCGAGTACTATCTTTTTGCCAAGTCCTTAATAATTTCTTATTTTTTACACCAAAAAATACAATGAAAGTTATTCTTTTGTGAATCTATCATCCATACATATATCCTGTATCCACATGTAATTTTTCATATTATTTATGTTATCAGTCTCTATTTTTCTATTATTCTGTAGGACATTTGTCAGTATTTAGTATTTATAGTATTTTATATGTAATAAAAACTGGTGAAGGGTGATACCTGTATTATATGGTTTTCTGTAGTGCTAAAGATTAACTTCATTCCTCACTTTTTCTCTTTCTTTTTTCTTGCTGATCCTTGATTAAAAACAACAGTAGTATGGACGGACTCTATGAAGAAATGTTGAGATTTAGAAAGTGAACAGTACTCGTTCAATTATGACCTATTTGTGTGATTCTTTCTTCTTCAATATTGAAGTGAATTCGCTTAGCTACATGTATGTGTTAAGTTCCAAAGAAATCCATTTGTAGCAAAAATGTTCTATTACATATACGTACATGTATGGTTAGTCTTTCTGTAAATTATTAAATGTATCTCATCAAATAGAATAACATTTAAAAAAAATTTATATCTCTTATTTGTATCCTTTTTGTATGGTGATATACATGATGAATTTCAACTCATTTCTTTTCTTACATTGTGCTGGAAAAACAATGTCTTAGTTTTAACGAAGTATATCTGTATGTTAAGTTTGGGTAATGTCTTATAAATGCTTTCACATATATTTTTGATGACACTCTTATCCTTTTCAATACGTGTAAAAGCTGGACTTCAGATAGGCTTGATGCTTTAATTAAACCAAATACATGAGTGATACCGGTATATCACTACATTGGGAGATTTTATTATGCTCTTAAAGTGCATTAGAAACTTACTTCTTCTTTCAAAATATTCCCGAGACCACATTCCATATTGATATTAAAAGTAGATAATGTATCACATTTATACTCATCTTTTTATTTCATATTGATTTTATATTCATATTTATGGGATATATATTTTGTCTATCTCTCAATGAGTTACAGGGGTAAATTTAATGTAATATTTTTCAGGAAAATTGCTTTTATCTGTATAAATTGAATAAACGTTGGGGGAATATAGCTCACTTCTCATTTGTCATTTTTTTAATTATCTGTGTCAGATCATGTGTAACTGTGAGCTAATTTTATGAGTATGATTGTAATGGCCTGTGTTATAGTTGAAATAGGAGGTGCGATGGCTAAGTGGTAGAGCAGTGGTCTCGTAGGGGAGGTCCTAGGTTCAAAACCAAGGCAATGCGCTAGTGCCCTTTGGTAAAGTGTTAATCCTCATTACGAAGTCCCTCGAGAGGTTTTAAGCTGTCCGTCCCGTGGTTGCTAATCCGTAAGCAATACACATGCTTTCTCAGCAGGAAACAAACCATCAAACAGTTTACAGGTGACATAGGTGAAATATTTATTGGTTAATATATATTATATATCATCTTCCACAATAATAATAATAAAGATTGATTTATTAAGCGCATAATAAACAGAAGTTTCTCTATGCGCTTTACAAAGTAAAACATAAGCATCTACAAGTATATTTAACTAGTTACAAGAACGAAATACAAAAACCTCAAAGTAAAGACATGTAGCTAAAAGTATTAATTCATAAAGAGCAAAGTTAATACAGATAGCAAATATTTATGAAAGATCAATTAGAGTAACATATTTCATAATCAATTAATTAATTGCAATGTCAAAAATTACAATAACAATGATTGATAAGCCCTTTTTAAAACTCAATACATATTAAAGGCAGTATACCATTACACATTTGCATGAAATGAACAAGAACAAAATCATGCATTATAAAGTGGCGATGATGCAGAAGGGCTAAAGCTCAAGCATAGCTTGATATGCTTGCAGGCAATGTCATAAGAAGACTCCTAAAAACGTAAAACACTACTTTTCATGGTATCGTTCTGTGTGACTGTCCCAGCTGTAGAAAGTCGATAATTTTAACCTCTCTTATAGTGGACTTGTTTTGTATTTCTTTCTTTCGTATATATGGATTGATATTGAGAGTATCTTATGAATAAATAGTTGACTATGAAATAATCATGGTACATATAAGTCAAACGATAAACTTTTCTTTTACATTGCTGTACTAATGCAATCATAAGAAGATGAAGAAAAAAAATGCTGAAATATGTCAATAACACATGATTTGAACAGTATAAACATGATATAAGCATGATAATATACATAATGGTAGTGATAAAGGTCAATTTTGGTTAGGCTTATTTTGATAATTTCATGATAGGTTGACCGAGTATGTATATAGGAGAAGGGCGTTGTGCCATATACCAACCGGCGCTGTTTCATTTGTGCCGTTCAAGGGCATTTGGGCCTAAAAACGTGCAAAGCAAGTTGAGATGCAGTCTCAAAAGACATAGACAAAACCCGTTGATGCAGGCATGCGATGGCCTGGCGCAAAGTCTTGGGTTTGATAGTCAGTCTAAATGGACCTCTGTTTCATTAAGTACCCATCAACAAAACCTAGAAAGGCACCTTCAAGAATGTCAAGCTGTCATAATGCCCAAACGCAAACAGCTCTGGTGTTAGACTGACCAGATGGCATAGCGATCCAAGCTCATTGTATATCTCTAGAGAAAGCTGAATGTCTTCAAAGGTGACCTTCTCTTTCAGTGTGTTACCTTGCAGAGTGTAAGAGGTCATCTTGAGTGCCTTAGACCCCTGCCTAACGCGGGCAATTAACACTTGGTCTTTGGAATCTACAGTGGCATAAATACATTCGTTTTCATCGGTTGCCTTTATAAAGGAACCCAGGGCGCCGTTCTTGCCAAAGACAGTCACGGTACTTGGTGTGATGTCGCAGGTGGAAACGATGATGACACCACTGCTTGTGACGGCCACCTGTCTAGGGTGAATATCACCAGTGCGGATGATACGTTGAGAGTTCACCGTATGCCCCACCTGAAGAACGGCGATCTCTGGCTTCCCGTTCACCACGTACACACAGTCATTTTGGTCACTACATATCTGGCATGCATAGGCAACACTGATGCATCGGTACTTAGAATGCGTCGGTTTGTCTTCGGAGTTGTAGACCGTGACAGTGTGAACTCCGTGGGATATAGCTGACTGTCCGTAGGATAGTTTGGCGATGTCCCACACTTCCCCGATGTCGGGTTTCTTGATGTCAGGTTTCTTGTGCCTGACATTATTGCATTCATTATCACCATCATAATCATCATCATCATCATCCCATTCAAAATCTTCCTCTATGTCGGCTTGTGTGATCCAAAATTCATCATCATCATCACATTCTTTTATTCTGTACACGTCAGAGCCAGACCGCCAGGTGCCATATCCAACCTTTACCGTATCCTCCGATTGCGCTGCCAAGCCCTCCATCAAATACGGCAGTTGAACTTGCCTCACGACTTTCATCTTCTTCTTGGTCTTGACCATACCAAGGTCCATCGACTGCCCGTCTCCTACTGGATGGAATTCCGCATTCATCACGGCCTCCTTGGCGCACCCCAGGACCTCGGCATCAATTATATCAGGGACTTTGTTAAGGAGTTCATCCAAGTCGTTGCATACCATGGTGTGACTAGCCAGGCTGTCCGCCTCCAAGCTTCCCAGATCGTCGACTGTGATCAACGCCAAGGCACGATTGATATTCTCAACGACCTGCTTATACGGCACTGTTTGGTCATCAATGATGGTGTCATAGCTTCTCTCCAAAGAATTAATTTCCTCCAGTAAGGAGGTTTCGTTTTCTTTCAAACGCATCGATTTCCTGGCAAACGCATTCTTGATACAACGCTCTAGATTGACCAATGCAGAGGCCACTTGTGGTTTCGGTGCCTCGGCAGATGCGATAACTATCTCCATGTCTGCTTTCTTAGCCTGGCCACGTTGCATGAGACAGTCTACCTTTTCCTGGATCTCCCTCTCGAAATCCTCTTTGGTTTTCATCGGGTGGTTCAGATGCCCGGTAACCACGCATCTCACACAGATGTGCACTTTGCATTCCTGGCAGAACAATTCCCTTTCATGCTCTTTGTGTAAGGGGCACGCTTTGGCCGAATCGAGAGACATCTTGTAGTCATCCACAAGACTGTTGATGATGACATTTCGGGGGAGTCCCTCGACACCCTTCTCGGTTAACTTCGTCTTTGCTCGGCACACCGGACACGTCAAGCGAGCTCCGTTGAAATCGTATATCTCCTCTAGACACTCTCGACAGAAGGTATGACCGCAATTCAGTAACGTAGCGTGGTTGATGATGTCAATACATACTGGACAGACCAGATGATCTTTTTTGCAGCTTGCCATGGCTTATGCTTGTCCGTTACGTCTGAATAAAAGAGCAACAATAGAAAAGTGGGGAATCATAATTATAGGAGAATATTAAAAGACGACCTGTGGACAACGAATGAAATTTATAGAAAATGAATATTATTCAGAATAAAGCTTCTTTTGATCAAATTATATGAAGAAGGCCTATTTTTTATAATGGAATTAATAATAAGCACTAACCTGTTCATCACTTTTTCAAACAAGCACCACGTACCTTAACTCGTCCTCGGTTAAACACATATAGAATAAAAGATACCGATTCTAGAAACTTTCAAGATTCTCAATACTCTCACTGTTCAATGGTAAGCTAGATAAATCGAAAAGACACTGCTATGCTTATCCAACAAACGCAGCAATACTATTTGAACCTTTGGCAGTGATTCTGAAGATGTACATGTATTGCATGAACGCAAGTGTTCTGGGGATTCCCCAGTACATGACGTCATTTCTGCATAGCCTAGGTATAAAGACAGTTTAGCCGATATAGCGTTTCAGTATATAGCGGTTCTCGACAATTTATCAAGTACCCCCAAATGTCTCTTTTTACATAGCCAAGTGCCCCCTTTTACTTCAGATAAGCGACCCCTTTTTTTAAATATCTGTTCCTATTTAATTGAAATGAATTTATTTTATTCTGCAACATACAAATCACATTTCATTCAGCAATACAACATATACAAAATATAACAACTTTTTTGAGTGTGTATACAACAGAATAATAATAAATAATGACATTAAAACAAAATTTAACTGATGACACAATATGATAATTCCCCCTATTCTCATCTGAGAGGTACTCCATTTACCTTGATAAGTGCCCCTTTTCCTTTATAAAAAGTGCCTCTCCCCCATCTAATAAGTGCTCCTTTTCCTTTCAAATAAGAGCCCATTTTAATTTTCAATCAGAGTCCCCTTTCATCTCTGATAAGTGCCCCTTTATTTTGACACATGCCCCTTTTCCTGTCTAATAAGTGTTTTTTTTTTTCCTTCTGATTAATGGTCCGTTTCCTTTTTTTATAAGAGTCCCTTCCCTTTGTCATAAAAGCTCCTTTTCGCCTCTGAAAAGTGCCACTATTAAATCAGTCGACAATGCCCCTTTCCATTCTCATAAGTGCCTTTTAAATATCTGGTGAGTGCATGCCCATTTTCAGGTGTGAGAAGTGCCCAATTTTCACCTCTGATAAGTACCCTTTTGTACATGTATTGCATGAACGCAAGTGTTCTTGGGATTCCCCAGTACATGACGATACTGACGTCATTTCTGCATAGTCTAGGTATAAAGACAGTTTAGCCGATATAGCGTTTCGGTAGCGGTTCTAGACAGAGGCGGCGAGCCCCCCACATTTTTCCAGTACTCCAAAAAATATACTTTTTACATAGCTAAATGCCCCCTTTTACGTCAGATCGGTGACCCTTTTTCTTTCAAATAGGTGCCCCTTTCCTGTCTATAAGTCCCTTTTTTCCTTCTTTGTAGGAGTCCTTTCCCCCTTCCATAAATGCTCCATTTTGCCTCTGATAAATTCCCCAATTAAAATCTGATATGTGCCCCTGTAACCTCGACGAATGCACCTTTTCCATTCTCATACGTGCCTTTTTAATCTCTGGTGAGTGCCCGTTTTCAGGTGCTAGAAGTGCCCAATTTTCACTTCTGATAAGTTCCCTATTTTACTTTGACACGAGCTCCCTTTCTTTGCTAATAAGTGTCCATTTCTCTTTTATTAGTGCCCGCATTTCCTTCCATCATGATATGAGCCCCTAATTTAATGGGACTAAGGGTACATTTTTCTTGAATTTCTTCCATAGCTCTCTTGCTACGCTCGCTCGAATTTATAGTTGATATAATTGTGTTTTTTATCAAAGGTCTCTTTAGTCTTTAATGATAAGATTGTTATTAAAAACCCCATCATGTCCCCCCTCTCTCTCTTTATGAAATGTAATTTTCGAACTGCAACCTAACCAATCTTAAATACTCAGATAATCACACCAAACTGCAAATTATGATGCTTCAGCAGTATCTCGGACCATGTAAAAAGAGAAATCATCCCTGATAATTTAATAACCAAATTCGGGTATATACCAACGTTTAAAAATATTATATTTTCTCTTTGAGGTTTCCGTTTGTAGATTCCTCTTTTTTGTTGGTGCCCCTACTTTAGAAGACACTCCGTCGCCCTTGAATCTTGATGTTTGTTTGTTGTTGTTTTGTAGGGGGAGAGGGGTGGGGGCTCAAACAAAGTTTTCGCTATAGGCACATGTGGAAAATGAGTGCGAGAACCCTACCCCCTCCGGTCCCCAATATATGAAAGTATCTTAAGGGTAACTTAACTTAAGTTGGACTAACAAAGAGTATACATTGCAGCATGGAGTAGTTTATTATTAGAAGAAAAGTAGATAATCATAATTATAGAAGTATAATAAAAGATTACCTGCGGACAACGAATGAAATTAATAGAAAATGAAAAGGATTATTCAAAAAAGATTTGTTTTCTTCCATTTCTGAAGAAGCCCTAATTGTAATAATGGAATTAATAATAAGCACTAACCTGTTCATCACTTTTTCAAACAAGCACCACCTCAACTCGTCCTCGGTTAAATACATATAGAATAGAAGATGCCGATTCTGAAAACTTTCAAGATTCTCAATACTCTCACGGGTGGTAAGATAAATCGATAGGACACTGCTATGCTTATCGAACAAACGCAGCAATACTATTTGGACCTTTGGCAGTGATTCTGAAGATGTACAAGTATTGCATGAACGCAAGTGCCCCGGGGATTCCAGTACATGACGTCATTTCTGCATAGTCTAGGTATAAAGAGTTTAGCCGATATAGCGTTTCACTAGCGGTTCAAGTACCCCCAAAAGGTCCTTTTTTTACACAGCTCAGTACCCCCTTTTACTTCTGATAAGTCACCTTTGTTCTTTCTAATAGGTGCCCGTTCCGAATGCTTATAAGTGCCCCCTTACCACCTCTGATAATGGCCCCCTGTACTTGTGATAATTGCCCCTTTTCCTTTTGTAAGAAGTGCCCCTTTCCCGTCTCATAAGTTCCCCTTTTATTTTTAGACATGTCCTTTTTTCTTTTTAATAAGAGAACCTTTTCATCTCTGATATTTTCGAGACCAGATTCCATATTGATATTAGAAGTAGATAATGTATCATATGAATGTCATTTATACTGGACAAGTTAGAGGGGTAGATTCAATATAGTACTTTTTCAGGAATGTGGCTTTTATCTGTATGAATTGAATAAATGTTGGGGGAATATCTCACTTCTCATTTGTCATTTTTGTATTATCTGTGTCAGATCGTGTGTAACTATGAGCTAATTTTATGAGTATGATTGTAATGGCCTGTGTAATAGATGTAATATGAGGTGCGATGACTCAGTGGTAGAGCAGTGGTCTCGTAATGGGAAGGTCCTAGGTTTGAAACCAAGTCAATGCGCTCATGCCCTTTGGTAAGGCATTAATCCTCATTAAGAAGTCCCTCAGAGAGGATTTAAGCTGTCGGTCCCCTGGTTGCTTACCTTTAAACAATACACTTGCCTTATCAGCAGCCAGGTAAAACAAATCATCAAACAGTTTACAGGTGACAGGTAAAATATTTATTGGTTAATACAGTATCATCTTTCACAATAACAATGATTGCAATGCTTAAAAACCCAATACATTAGGCAGTATACCATTACACATTAGCATAGAATGAGCAAGAACATAATCATGCATTAAGTGGCGATGATGCAGAAGGGCTACAGCCTAAGCATAGCTTGATATGCTTGCAGGCAATCTCATAAGAAGACTCCTAAAAACGTAAAACACTACTTTTCATGGTACCGTTCTTTGTCTCAGCTGTACAAAATCCACGACTGACTTGCAAATCGCCCAAATCACAACAATTTTCACTAGACCCCTACTTCTGATTTTTAGTCCCAGCTACCCTCCCCTTTCATTAAAACTTGCCCCTCTATATCCTTCACAGAATAGCATTAGAGCACCACGTCAACACATGAAGATATTTTTGACGACACATTAACATTTTGTCGGCAAATGTTTGCATCTATATATACATATACAATGAATAATTTCAATCTCTCTTATACTAGTGACTTTTTTTTCTTCATTTAAAAGGGTTCAAATACGGGGAAGATTAACCATTATAAAAGTATGCACAGTAAAATATATCTACGTAGTGCCCACACCCCCTCCCCCACCTTGAAGCACAAATGTAGCATTTTAGCTCCTTGAATAGATATATACATCTACAAATAAATACATAACATTATCTTGAATAGAAAATCTCATATTTTTGTACATGCATGGTAAAGCCAAGGAAGATAAAACGTAACAAATGTTGTAATTTTACAAGGTTTAGCAAAAGGCCCTTTATGCATGCATTCTATGAACTTCTATCTGGTAATATTTCCGAGATGAAATTTGTTTAAAATTTCATTCCATATTAACGTAATACATTTCACATCGATATGCAGAATTCATGCGCCCATTTCCATTAAAGGCTTGTTCAGATACGATGAGTCAAAGCACAGCGTTTTTTTATGGTGACGTTAAGACAGTGTAATATGCTTCACATTTCTTAATTTTATAGCACACAGCTGAGTAAAAACGAGCAAGTCCTTTTGTTGTGCGCAGTTGCCAATCCTTTTACACGCAAAATATTAAACTGCCACAGCTTTTTTTTTTTGGCGGCGGTTTACCCCGCCATATCTGAACACGCCTTAAAAGTTAAGAAAAAATCAAGATAGCTTTTGTTGTCCGTATTCAGGGATGGATATTGAATGTATGTTATGAATAAACCTCTGGTATGTGATATTGAACTATAAAATAATCATGATACAATACAATTTCTTTACATCGTTATATCTTAATGTAATCATAAGAAGATGAAAGAAAATGCTGAAATATATCAATAATTTATACATGATTTGGTCAGTATAAACATGATTATAAGCATGATGATATACATAACGAAAGTGATAAAGGTCAACTTGGGTTAGGCTTATTTTGATAACTTCATGGATGGTTGGCCGAGTATAGTTATAGGTGAAGGGCACTGTGCCTGATGTCCACATGCGCTGTTTCATTTGTGCCGTTCAAGGGCATTTGGGCCTAAAAACGTGCAAAGCAAGTTGAGATGCGGTCTCAAAAGACGCAGACACAAACCTTTGATGCATGCACGCGATGGCCTAGTGCAAAGTTTTGGGTTTAATAATCTGTCTAAATGGACCCCTGTTTCATTAAGTACCCATCAACAAAACCTAGAAAGGCACCTTCAAGAATGTCAAACTGTTGTAATGCGCAAACGCAAACAGCTCTGGTGTTAGACTGACCAGATGGCATAGGGATCCCATCGCATTGTATACCTCTAGAGAAAGCTGAATGTCTTCAAAGGTGACCTTCTCTTTCAGTGTGTTACCTTGCAGAGTGTAAGTGGTCATCTTGAGTGCCTTAGACCCCTGCCTCACGCGGGCGATTAACACTTGGTCTTTGGAATCTACAGTGGCATAAAGACATTCGTTTTCATCGGTTGCCTTTATAGAGGAACCCAGGGCGCCGTTCTTGCCAAAGACAGTCACGGTACTTGGTGTGATGTCGCAGGTGGAAACGATGATGACACCACTGCTTGTGACGGCCACCTGTCTAGGGTGAATATCACCAGTGCGGATGATACGTTGAGAGTTCACCGTATGCCCCACCTGAAGGACGGCGATGTCTGGCTTCCCGTTCACCACGTAGATACGGTCATCTTGGTCACTGCATATCTGGCATGCATAGGCAACACTGATGCATCGGTACTTGGAATGCGTCGGTTTGTCTTCGGAGTTGTAGACCGTGACAGTGTAAGCTCCGTTGGACACAGCTGACTGTCCGTAGGATAGTTTGGCGATGTCCCACACTTCCGCGATGTCAGGTTTCTCGTACCTGACATCATCGCCTTCATCATCAGCATCATTATCATCATTATAGCAATACAAATCTTCCTCGTAGACAGCTTCCGTGGACCGAAATTCATCATCGCATTCTTTTACTCTGTACACATCAGACCCAGACCGCCAGGTGCCATATCCAACCTTTACCGTATCCTCCGATTGCGCTGCCAACCCCTCCAACAAATACGGCAGCTGAACTTGCCTCACGACTTTCATCTTCTTCTTGGTCTTGACCATACCAAGATTCATCGACTGCCCGTCTCCTACTGGGTGGAATTCCGCATTCATCACGGCCTCCTTGGCGCACCCTGTGACCTCGGCATCAATTGTTTCAAGGACTTCGTTGAGGAGTACATCCAATTCGTTGCACACCATAGTGTGACTAACCAGGCTATCCGCCTCCAAGCTTCCCGGATCGTCGACTGTGATCATCGCCAAGGCACGATTGATATCCTCAACAACCTGCTTATACGGCATTGTTTGGTCATCAATGATGATGTCATAGCTTCTATCTAACGAATGAATTTCCTCCAGTAAGGAGGTTTCATTTTCTTTCAAAAGCATCGATTTCCTGGCAAACTCATTCTCGATACAACGCTCCAGATTGACCAATGCATAGGCCACTTGTGGTTTCGGTGCCTCGGCAGATGCGATCACCATCTCCATGTCTGCTTTCTTAGCCTGGCCACGTTGCATGAGACAGTCTACCTTTTCCTGGATCTCCTCTCGAAATCCTCTTTGGTTTTCATCGGGTGGTTCAGATGCCCGGTGACCACGCATCTCACACAGATGTGCCCTTTGCATTCCTGGCAGAACAATTCCTTCTCATGCTCTTTGTGGAAGGGGCACGCTTTGGCCGAATCGAGAGACATCTTGTAGTCATCCACAAGACTGTTGATGATGACATTTCGGGGAGTCCTCGACACCCTTCTCGGTTAACTTCGTCTTTGTTCGGCACACCGGACACGTCAAGCGAGCTCCGTGGAGAACGTAAATCTCCTTTAGACACTCTCGACAGAAGGTATGACCGCAGATCAGTAACGTAGCGTGGTTGATGATGTCAATACATACTGGACATAGCAGATGATCATTTTTGCAGCTTGCCATGGCTTATGCTTGTCCGTTACGTCTGAATAAGCAAAAAGCAATAATATTTTAGGATAGAATGATTACCGGTCTGCATTAAACCTAACATTTGTTTCAGCATGAACACTTTATTATCGCAAAGATTTTCAAAAACACTAAGCTCTACAAATCTGTAATCACTGACAGTTAAAGACAAAACATTAAAATAAAAGTGGGGAATCATAACTATAGGAGTATAACCTGAGGACAACGAATGAAACAAAGTTTTCGCAAGGCAAATGTTCAAAATGAATGCAAGAACCCTACCCCCCCCCCAGCCCCTAATATATGAAAGTATGTTATGGGTTACTTAGAAGTTCATCAGACAAGTTCTTAACATGGGATAAGCAGGCGAGATTGTGCTTATCCATTCGCTTAATGTTATACAGAATAAAAGTTAAGAGATATGGAGATACGCACCAGGGTCTGCAAAGCTACAGACTAGCAACTCATTGTTGTTGAGGTGACTAATATCATAATGACGGAAATTGCGAAATACTCCTGGCCTGGGATAGAGGTTTGGACGACATTGCAATATATTATCTTAGCTGTACTAAAAAAATATATGCATCGCAGCATGGAGTAGTTTATTATTAGAAGAAAAGTAGAGAATCATAATTATAGAAGTATAATAAAAGATAACCAGTCCTGCGGACAACGAATTAAATCGATAGAAAATGAATAGGATCATTCAGAATAAAGTTTCTTTCTATTTACGAAGAAGGCCTACTTCCAATAATGGAATTAATACTTAGCACTAACCTGTTCGTCACTTCTTCAAACAAGTACCGTGTCAACTCGTCCTCGGTTAACAACATATAGAATATAAGATGCCGAATCTGAAAACTTTCTAAATTCTCAATACTCTGACGGGTGATAAGATAAATCGATAATACACTGTTATGCTTATCAGACCAACGCATCAATACTATTTGGACCTTTGGCAGTGATTTTGAAGATGTGCATGTATTGCATGAATGCAAGTGTATACCAGGGGGGCATTTCATGAACATTTGTCCGCCGACAACTGTCAGCGCTGACTAAATTTGACCAATCAGAGGCCTGGAAAATAGTCGGTGACAATAGAATTGTCGGTGAAAATTATATTAGTCGGTGAAAATCACCGACTAATTGTTTCATGAAACGCCCCCCAGTACATGACGTAATTTCTGCATAGTCTAGGTAAAAGACAGTTTAAGTACCCCCCAAATGTCCCTTATTACATAGCTAAGTGCCCCCTTTTACTTTAGATAAGTAACCTTTTTCTTTCAAATAGGTGCCCGTTTCACATGCGTATAAGTTCCCCTTACAATTTCTGATAAGTGCCCCCTGTACTTATGATAATTGCCTCTTTTCAAATCTTAGAGATGCCCCTTTTACCTTGATAAATGTCCCTTTTCTTTTGTGAGAAGTGCCCCTTTCCCATCTCATAAGTGCCCCTTTTATTTTGAGACATATCCCTTTTCCTTTCAAATAAGTGCCCATTTTCCTTTTTAATAAGAGAGCCTTTTCTTATCTGATAAGTGTCACTTTATTTTGAAACACATGCCCCTTTTCCTGTCCTGTCCTTTTAATATCCTCGTTTTATTGATGATAAAATACATAATGAATTTAAATTTGTTTCTTTCTCTTATTATGTGATAACTAACCAATGCTTTAGTTTCAACTATATGTATTTCTGTATGTTACGTTTTGTTAATGTCTTATAATGCTTTCAGACATATTTCTGATGACACTTTTTGCCTTTTCAATACGTGTAAAAGGGAACTTGAGATATAGGCTTGATGCTGTAATAAAATTAATTATATGAGTGATACCCGCTTATCACTTCATTAGGAAATTATAGTAATATGCTCTTAAAGTGCATTAGAAACGTACTTCTTCTTTCAAAATATATTCTCGAGACCACATTCCATATTGATATAAGTAGATAATGTATCATATGAATGTCATTTATACTCATCTTTTTTCATAATCTTTTTTATATTCATATTTATGGCAGATGCATTTTCCTGTAATGCAATGATACGTTACAGGGGTAGATTCAATATAATATTTCAGGAATGTTGCTTTTATCTGTAAAAATTGAAAAAATGTTGGGGGAATATCTCACTTCTCATTTGTCATTTTTGTATTATCTGTGTCAGATCATGTGTAACTATGAGCTAATTTTATGAGTATGATTGTAATGGCCTTGTAATAGATGTAATGGGAGGTGCGATGGCTCAGTGGTAGAGCAGTGGTCTCGTAATGGGCAGGTCCCAGGTTTGAAACCAAGTCAATGCGCTCATGCCCTTTGGTAAGGCATTAATCCTCATTACGAAGTCCCTCAGAGAGGATTTTAAGCTGTCGGTCCCCTGGTTGCTTACCTGTAAACAAAACAGTCACATGCTTTCTCATCAGCCAGGTAAAACAAATTAATCCAACAGTTTACAGGTGACAGGTAAAATATGTATTGGTTAATACTGTATCATCTTTCACAATAACAATGATTGATAAGCCTTAACAAAAAATACATAAGGCAGTATACCATTACACATTAGCATAGAATAAACAAGAACATAATCACCCATTAAGTGGTGATGATATAGGAGGGATACATCCTATAAGCATAGCTTGATATACTTGCAGGCAATCTCATAAGGAAGACTCCTAAAAACGGAAAACACTACTTTTCGTGGTACCGTTCTGTGTCCAAGCTGTACAAGTCATCCACGACTGCCTTACAACTCGCCCAAATCACAACACTTTTCACTAAGCCCCTACTTCTAATTTTTAGTCCCAGCTACCCCCAGCCCCTTCATTTAAACTTGCCCTAAACCCTTCACAGAATAGCATTAGAGCACCACGTCAATACATGAAGATATTTTTTGACGATATATTAACATTTTGTCGGCAAATGTTTGCATTTACATACACTTATAATTAAAAATTTCAACCACTCTTAAAGTAAACTTTTTTTCTTCATTTAAAAGTGTTCAAAAACGGGAAAATGTATATTATTCGTGAAGAACCATTATAAATGTATGCATCGTAAAATATATCTAAGTAGCCCCCCCCCCTAAAGCACATATGTAGCAATTTAGCACCTTGAATATATATATACATCTACAACACTATATATATATATATAGAAAATCTCATACTTTGTGTACATGGTAAAGCGAAGGAGGATAAATCATAACAATTGTTGTAATTTTACAAGGTTTAGCATTAGGCCATTTAGGTATGCGTTCTATGAACTTGAACTTGAACTTGAACTTGAACCCCCTATGAACGGTAATATTTCCGAGATGAATTTGTTTACATGTCATTTCATGAACGTTACAAGTTTCGCATCGATACGAAGAATTAATGCCCCCATTCCCGTTTAACCCTAATAAGGCCGGGGGGGTGCCCCCTCCTCCGCGATTTTTCTGATTGTTCGAGAACGCATACGGATGACGCCCCGCTGCTTCATGACTTTATTCTTTCGAGTCTTGCGCATCTTTTAAAACAATTTTTTTGAAAATCGGACCTACCGTTACAAAGTCACGTGACCTTTTGTCTTTACATGTCGGCCCGAAAGTCGCTCATTTTCGTGATTTGTGTACAAAACATATGGAAATATCATTTTTCCTAAAAAGAGATAAAACATTGGTTATTTGGTCTTGTTTAAAGTTTAGGTGTTTGTTTTGGGGGTCAACATAGTTAAATTATAGTTAAAAACAATGAAATACATATAAGTTAAAAAAACAATGAAATACATAAGAAATTATCAAAACAAGAAATAACATAAGGAATAACCTAGCTTTCCAAATTTTTTGTTCGTATTATTATTCAAAATGGTCTAACAAATATATGTAGTGGATAAGAAAGCTTAAATATGAAGAATATATGATTTTATGGGTAAAACTATGAATTTTTTGACCTTATTTGCATAATTTACCATAAATATGCAAATGAGTAATTTTTTCAAAAAATTGAAATTTCTATAGTATTCTATACACTTCACTTGACATGCATTCAAATTTTCGCGGCGATCGGCCGTTTCACGGCCGAGATCTTAGGGGCATAATGGCCGTATTAAGAACTCAAATAGCCCGGCCATATTGGGATTAAGTCTTCTTCAGATACGACATCATCAAATTCATCATCATCGCCTTCTGGGACTTCCACGACGTCATCTTCCTTGAAGCCAAATTCATCATCATCGCATGCTGGATTTTTCCCGAGGTCAGCACCAGAGCCAGACTGCCAGACGCCATACCCCTCCAACAAAAGCGGCAGCTGAACTTTCATAACCACTTTCACCTTCTTCTTCGTATTGACCATACCAAGACTCAGCTGCCCGTCTCCTCCTGGGTGAAATTTCGCATTCATCACGGCCTCCTTGGCGCACCCCGTGACCTCACCATCAATTCCGTCAAGCACTACGTTGAGGAGTTCATCCAAGTCGTTGCACACAATAGTGTGACTAGCCAGGCTGTCCGCTTCCAAGCTTCCCGGATCATCGACTGTGATAACCGCCAGGGCACGATTGATACCCTCGACAACCTGCTTATACGGCATTGTGTGGTCATCAATGATGCTGTCATAGCTTCTTTGCAACGTATTAATTTCCTCTAGTAAGGAGTTTTCATTTTCCTTCAAAAGCCTCGTTTTCCTGACAAACGCATCCTTGATACAACGCTTCAGATTGACCACTGCAGCGGCCACTTGTGGTTTCGGTGCCTCAGCAGATGCGATCACCATCTCCATGTCTGCTTTCTTAGCCTGGCCACGTTGCATGAGACAGTCTATCTTTTCCTGGATCTCCCTCTCGAAATCCTCTTTGGTTTTCATCGGGTGGTTCAGATGCCCGGTGACCACACATCTCACACAGATGTGCACTTTGCATTCCTGGCAGAACAATTCCTTTTCATGCTCTTTGTGGAAGGGGCACGCTTTCGCCGAATCGAGAGACATTTTGTAGTCATCCACAAGACTGTTGATGATGACATTTCGGGGGAGTCCCTCGACACCCTTCTCGGTTAACGTCGTCTTTGCTCGGCACACCGGACACGACAAGCAAGCTCCGTGGAGATCGTAGATCTTCTCTAGACACTCTCGACAGAAGGTATGACCGCAATTCAGTATTGTAGCGTTTTTAATGATGTCAATACATACTGGACATACCAGATGATCTTTTTGGCAGCTTGCCATAGCTTATGCTTCTCCGTAACGTCTGAATGAAAAAGCAACAATATTGGAGAATGGAGTGATTACCGGTATGCATTAAACCTAACGTTTTTTTTTGTGAGCATGAACATGAACATTATTTTCGCATGTTTAAAAATAAAACCTGTTAAAATGTCAAATCATCAACAGTTGGAAAATAACATTTAACAACTAAATTAGAAGAAAAGTAGTGAATGGTAAATACCAATGTTTAAAAATAGTATATTTTCGCTTTGAGGTTTCCCTTTGTAGATTCGTCTTTATTATTGGTGCCGTCTACTTTAGAACACACTCCGCCGCCCCTGAATCTTGATGTTTGTTTGAGGGTTTTTTTTTTTGTGTGTTTTTTTTTGGGGGGGGGGCGGGGGTGTGGGGTTCAAACAAAGTTATCGCTAGGCACAGGTGGAAAAAAGTGCAAGAACCCTAGGCACCCAATATATCAACGTATCTGAACGGTTACTTAGAAGTTCATCAAATAATCTCTTAACATGGGATAAGCAGGCGAGATTGTGCTTATCCATCCGCTTAAGGTTATATAGAATAAAAGTAAAGAGCTATGGATATACGCACCAGGGTCTGCAAAGCTACAGACTAGCAACTTATTGTTGTTGAGGTGACTAATATCATAATGACGGAAATTGCAAATACTCCTGACCTGGGGACAGAAGGTTTGGACGACATTGCAACATATTATCTTAGCTGTCCTAAAAATAATGCATTGCAGCATGGAGTAGTTTATTATTAGAAGAAAAGTAGAGAATCATAATTATAGAAATATAATAAAAGATGACCTGTGGACAACGAATGAAATTCATAGAAAATGAATAGGATTATTCAGAATAAACTTTCTTTCCATTTTTGAAGAAGGCCTACTTCTAAAAATGGAATTACTAATTAGCACCAACCTGTTCGTCACTTCTTTAAACAAGCACCTTCTCAACTCGTCCTCGGTTAAAAACATATAGAATAGAAGATGCCGATTCTGAAAACTTTCTAGATTCTCAATACTCTCACTGGTGATAAGATCCAACAAACGCACCAATACTATTTGGACCTTTGGCAGTGCTTCTGAATAGGCCTATGTACATGTATTGCATGAACGCAAGTGTTCCCCAGTACATGACGTCATTTCGTAATTTCAGCATAGTCTAGATGAAAATTTATATAGCGTTTCAGCAGCAGTTCTAGGCAGAGGCGGGGGAGGGGGGTAGGCACCGTGCCCCGCCCCAATTATTCAAGTACCCCAAAATGTCCCTTTACATAGCTAAGTGCCCCCTTTTACTTCAGATAAGTGACCCTGTTTTCTTTCAAATAGGTGCCCGTTCCACATGCTTATATTAAGTGCCTCTTACCATTTCTGATAAGGGCACCCTGTACTTATGATAATCCCCCTATTTAAATCTTAGAGGTACCTTGAAAGTGTCCCTTTTCCTTTGTAAGAAGTTCCCCTTTTATTTTGAGACATGTCCCTTTTCTTTCATATAAGTGCCCTTTTTTCTTTTTAATATGAGAACCTTTTCATTTCTGATAAGTGCCACTTTATTTTGACACACGCCCCTTTCCTGCCCGGTTTTACATTGATAAAAAAATCATAATGAATTTACATTTGTTTCTTTTCTCTTATTATGTGATGACTAACCAATGCCTTAGTTTCAACTATATGTATATCTGTATGTTAAGTTTTAGTAATTTCTTATGCTTTCACACATATTTCTGATGACTTTTTTTCGCCTTTCAATACGTGTAAAAGGGAACTTGAGATAGGCTTGATGCATGTGTGATACCCGTACATTACTGCATTAGGAGATATTTTGCTCTTAAAGCCCCACTGCACTACTTGTAGCTACTTGCTCCCTCTATATAGAAAACAATGACTAAGCGGTGCCTGTTGTTCCCCCATGATCCTCTTTTTCTAGATAACCACCTGCCATTGACCACCTAGGACGTCTAATCCCTCCTGACCAAACTAGTGCAGACCGGCTTTAAAGTGCATTTAAAACTTATTTCTTCTTTCAAAATGTATTCTCGGGACCCAATTCCATATTGATTTTAGAAGTATATAATGTATAATTTCAATATTATTTATACTCATCATTCTGTCATAATTATTTTATATTCATATTTATGGCAGATTCTTTTTGCTGTAATGCAATGATAAGTTACAGGGGTAGATTCAATATGTTGCCTTTTTTCTGTATAAATTGTATAAATGTTGGGGGAATATCTCGCTTCTCATTTGTAATTTTTGTATTATCTGTGTCAGATCATGTGTAACTGTGAGCTAATTTTATGAGTATGATTGTAATGGCCTGTGTAATAGATGTAATATGAGGTGCGATGACTCAGTGGTAGAGCAGTGGTCTCGTAATGGGAAGGTCCTAGGTTTGAAACCAAGTCAATGCGCTCATTTGGTAAGGCATTAATCCTCATTACGAAGTCCCTCAGAGAGGATTTAAGCTGTCGGTCCCCTGGTTGCTTACCTTTAAACAATACACTTGCCTTATCAGCAGCCAGGTAAAACAAATCATCAAACAGTTTACAGGTGACAGGTAAAATATGTATTGGTTAATACAGTATCATCTTTCACAATAACAATGATTGACAATGCTTAAAAACCCAATACATTAGGCAGTATACCATTACACATTAGCATAGAATGAGCAAGAACATAATCATGCATTAAGTGGCGATGATGCAGAAGGGCTACAGCCTAAGCATAGCTTGATATGCTTGCAGGCAATCTCATAAGAAAGACTCCTAAAAACGTAAAACACTACTTTTCATGGTACCGTTCTTTGTCTCAGCTGTACAAAATCCACGACTGACTTGCAAATCGCCCAAATCACAACAATTTTCACTAGACCCCTACTTCTGATTTTTAGTCCCAGCTATCCCTCCCCCTTTCATTAAAACTTGCCCCCTCTATATCCTTCACAGAATAGCATTAGAGCACCACGTCAACACATGAAGATATTTTTGACGACACATTAACATTTTGTCGGCAAATGTTTGCATCTATATATACATATACAATGAATAATTTCAATCTCTCTTATACTAGTGACTTTTTTTTTATTCATTTAAAAGGGTTCAAATACGGGGAAGAACCATTATAAAAGTATGCACAGTAAAATATATCTACGTAGTGCCCACACCCCCTCCCCCACCTTGAAGCACAAATGTAGCATTTTAGCTCCTTGAATAGATATATACATCTACAAATAAATACATAACATTATCTTGAATAGAAAATCTCATATTTTTGTACATGCATGGTAAAGCCAAGGAAGATAAAACGTAACAAATGTTGTAATTTTACAAGGTTTAGCAAAAGGCCCTTTATGCATGCATTCTATGAACTTCTATCTGGTAATATTTCCGAGATGAAATTTGTTTAAAATTTCATTCCATATTAACGTAATACATTTCACATCGATATGCAGAATTCATGCGCCCATTTCCTTTTAAGGCTTGTTCAGATACGATGAGTCAAAGCACAGCGTTTT
Source organism: Mesocentrotus franciscanus (assembly GCA_037976565.1). Lineage (NCBI taxonomy): Eukaryota > Metazoa > Echinodermata > Echinoidea > Camarodonta > Strongylocentrotidae > Mesocentrotus > Mesocentrotus franciscanus. Next base: position 16,724,524 of record CP137681.1, on the reverse strand, counting down.
TTTATGGTGACGTTAAGACAGTGTAATATGCTTCACATTTCTTAATTTTATAGCACACAGCTCAGTAAAAACGAGCAAGTCCTTTTGTTGTGCGCAGTTGCCAATCCTTTTACACGCAAAATATTAAACTGCCACAGCTTTTTTTTTTTGGCGGTGGTTTACCCCGCCATATCTGAACACGCCTTAAAAGTTAAAAAAAACATCAAGATGGCTTTTGTTGTCCGTATTCAGGGATGGATATTGAATGTATTATGAATAAACCTCTGGTATGTGATATTGAACTATAAAATAATCATGATACAATACAATTTCTTTACATCGTTATATCTTAATGTAATCATAAGAAGATGAAAGAAAATGCTGAAATATATCAATAATTTATACATGATTTGGTCAGTATAAACATGATTATAAGCATGATGATATACATAACGAAAGTGATAAAGGTCAACTTGGGTTAGGCTTATTTTGATAACTTCATGGATGGTTGGCCGAGTATAGTTATAGGTGAAGGGCACTGTGCCTGATGTCCACATGCGCTGTTTCATTTGTGCCGTTCAAGGGCATTTGGGCCTAAAAACGTGCAAAGCAAGTTGAGATGCAGTCTCAAAAGACGCAGACATAAACCTTTGATGCATGCACGCGATGGCCTAGTGCAAAGTTTTGGGTTTAATAATCTGTCTAAATGGACCTCTGTTTCATTAAGTACCCATCAACAAAACCTAGAAAGGCACCTTCAAGAATGTCAAACTGTTGTAATGCGCAAACGCAAACAGCTCTGGTGTTAGACTGACCAGATGGCATAGGGATCCCATCGCATTGTATACCTCTAGAGAAAGCTGAATGTCTTCAAAGGTGACCTTCTCTTTCAGTGTGTTACCTTGCAGAGTGTAAGTGGTCATCTTGAGTGCCTTAGATCCCTGCCTCACGCGGGCGATTAACACTTGGTCTTTGGAATCTACAGTGGCATAAAGACATTCGTTTTCATCGGTTGCCTTTATAGAGGAACCCAGGGCGCCGTTCTTGCCAAAGACAGTCACGGTACTTGGTGTGATGTCGCAGGTGGAAACGATGATGACACCACTGCTTGTGACGGCCACCTGTCTAGGGTGAATATCACCAGTGCGGATGATACGTTGAGAGTTCACCGTATGCCCCACCTGAAGGACGGCGATGTCTGGCTTCCCGTTCACCACGTAGATACGGTCATCTTGGTCACTACATATCTGGCATGCATAGGCAACACTGATACATCGGTACTTGGAATGCGTCGGTTTGTCTTCGGAGTTGTAGACCGTGACAGTGTAAGCTCCGTTGGACACAGCTGACTGTCCGTAGGATAGTTTGGCGATGTCCCACACTTCCCCGATGTCAGGTTTCTCGTACCTGACATCATCGCCTTCATCATCATCATCATTATCATCATCATTATCATCATTATAGCAATACAAATCTTCCTCGTAGACAGCTTCCGTGGACCGAAATTCATCATCATCGCATTCTTTTACTCCGTACACATCAGACCCAGACCGCCAGGTGCCATATCCAACCTTTACCGTATCCTCCGATTGCGCTGCCAACCCCTCCAACAAATACGGCAGCTGAACTTGCCTCACGACTTTCATCTTCTTCTTGGTCTTGACCATACCAAGATTCATCGACTGCCCGTCTCCTACTGGGTGGAATTCCGCATTCATCACGGCCTCCTTGGCGCACCCTGTGACCTCGGCATCAATTGTTTCAAGGACTTCGTTGAGGAGTACATCCAAGTCGTTGCACACCAAGGTGTGACTAGCCAGGCTGTCCGCTTCCAAGCTTCCCGGATCGTCGACTGTGATCATCGCCAAGGCACGATTGATATCCTCAACAACCTGCTTATACGGCATTGTTTGGTCATCAATGATGATGTCATAGCTTCTATCTAACGAATGAATTTCCTCCAGTAAGGAGGTTTCATTTTCTTTCAAAAGCATCGATTTCCTGGCAAACTCATTCTTGATACAACGCTCCAGATTGACCAATGCATTGGCCACTTGTGGTTTCGGTGCCTCGGCAGATGCGATCACCATCTCCACGTCTGCTTTCTTAGCCTGGCCACGTTGGATGAGACAGTCTACCTTTTCCTGGATCTCCCTCTCGAAACCCTCTTTGGTTTTCATCGGGTGGTTCAGATGCCCGGTGACCACACATCTCACACAGATGTGCACTTTGCATTCCTGGCAGAACAATTCCTTTTCATGCTCTTTGTGGAAGGGGCACGCTTTCGCCGAATCGAGAGACATTTTGTAGTCATCCACAAGACTGTTGATGATGACATTTCGGGGGAGTCCCTCGACACCCTTCTCGGTTAACGTCGTCTTTGCTCGGCACACCGGACACGACAAGCAAGCTCCGTGGAGATCGTAGATCTTCTCTAGACACTCTCGACAGAAGGTATGACCGCAATTCAGTATTGTAGCGTTTTTAATGATGTCAATACATACTGGACATACCAGATGATCTTTTTGGCAGCTTGCCATGGCTTATGCTTCTCCGTAACGTCTGAATGAAAAAGCAACAATATTGGAGAATGGAGTGATTACCGGTATGCATTAAACCTAACGTTTTTTGTGAGCATGAACATGAACATTATTTTCGCATGTTTCAAAAATAAAACCTGTTAAAATGTCAAATCATCAACAGTTGGAAAATAACATTTTACAACTAAATTAGAAGAAAAGTAGTGAATGGTAAATACCAATGTTTAAAAATAGTATATTTTCGCTTTGAGGTTTCCCTTTGTAGATTCGTCTTTATTATTGGTGCCGTCTACTTTAGAACACACTCCGCCGCCCCTGAATCTTGATGTTTGTTTGAGGTGGGTTTTTGTTTGTTTGTGTGCTTTCTTTGGGGGGGGGGCGGGGGTGTGGGGTTCAAACAAAGTTATCGCTAGGCACAGGTGGAAAAAAAAGTGCAAGAACCCTAGGCACCCAATATATGAACGTATCTGAACGGTTACTTAGAAGTTCATCAAATAAGCTCTTAACATGAGATAAGCAAGCGAGATTGTGCTTATCCATCCGCTTAAGGTTATATAGAATAAAAGTGAAGAGCTATGGATATACGCACCAGGGTCTGCAAAGCTACAGACTAGCAACTTATTGTTGTTGAGGTGACTAATATCATAATGACGGAAAATGCGAAATACTCCTGACCTGGGGACGGAAGGTTTGGACGACATTGCAACCTATTATCTTAGCTGTCCTAAAAATAATGCATCGCAGCATGGAGTAGTTTATTATTAGAAGAAAAGTAGAGAATCATAATTATAGAAGTATAATAAAAGATGACCTGTGGACAACGCATGAAATTCATAGAAAATGAATAGGATTATTCAGAATAAAGTTTCTTTCCATTTTTGAAGAAGGCCTACTTCTAAAAATGGAATTACTAATTAGCACCAACCTGTTCGTCACTTCTTCAAACAAGCACCTTCTCAACTCGTCCTCGGTTAAAAACATATAGAATAGAAGATGCCGATTCTGAAAACTTTCTAGATTCTCAATACTCTCACTGGTGATAAGATCCAACAAACGCACCAATAATATTTGGACCTTTGGCAGTGCTTCTGAATAGGCCTATGTAGCCTACATGTATTGCATGAACGCAAGTGTTCCCCAGTACATGACGTCATTTCGTAATTTCTGCATAGTCTAGATGAAAAGACAGTTTAGTTTATATAGCGTTTCAGTAGCAGTTCTAGGCAGAGGCGGGGGGGGGGGCGGTAGGCACCGTGCCCCTCCCCCAATTATTCAAGTACCCCCAAAATGTCCCTTTATACATAGCTAAGTGCCCCTTTTTTACTTCAGGTAAGTGACCCTTTTTTCTTTCAAATAGGTGCCCGTTCCACATGCTTATAAGTGCCTCTTACCATTTCTGATAAGGGCACCCTGTACTTATGATAATTCCCCTATTTAAATCTTAGAGGTACCTTGAAAGTGTCCCTTTTCCTTTGTAAGAAGTGCCCCTTTTATTTTGAGACATGTCCCTTTTCTTTCATATAAGTGCCCTTTTTTTCTTTTTGATATGAGAACCTTTTCATTTCTGATAAGTGCCACTTTATTTTGACACACGCCCCTTTCCTGCCCGGTTTTACATTGATAATAAAATCATAATGAATTTACATTTGTTTCTTTTCTCTTATTATGTGATGACTAACCAATGCCTTAGTTTCAACTATATGTATATCTGTATGTTAAGTTTTAGTAATTTCTTATGCTTTCACACATATTTCTAATGATTTTTTTTTCGCCTTTCAATACGTGTAAAAGGGAACTTGAGATAGGCTTGATGCATGTGTGATACCCGTACATTACTGCATTAGGAGATATTTTGCTCTTAAAGCCCCACTGCACTACTTGTAGCTACCTGCTCCCTCTATATAGAAAACAATGACTAAGCGGTGCCTGTTGTTCGCCCATGATCCTCTTTTTCTAGATAACCACCTGCCATTGACCACCTAGGACGTCTAATCCCTCCTGACCAAACTAGTGCAGACCGGCTTTAAAGTGCATTTAAAACTTATTTCTTCTTTCAAAATGTATTCTCGGGACCCAATTCCATATTGATTTTAGAAGTATATAATGTATCATTTCAATATTATTTATACTCATCATTCTGTCATAATTATTTTATATTAATATTTATGGCAGATTCTTTTTGCTGTAATGCAATGATAAGTTACAGGGGTAGATTCAATATGTTGCCTTTTTTCTGTATAAATTGTATAAATGTTGGGGGAATATCTCGCTTCTCATTTGTAATTTTTGTATTATCTGTGTCAGATCATGTGTAACTGTGAGCTAATTTTATGTGTATGATTGTAATGGCCTTGTAATAGATGTAATGGGAGGTGCGATGGCTCAGTGGTAGAGCAGTGGTCTCGTAATGGGCAGGTCCAAGGTTTGAAACCAAGTCAATGCGCTCATGCCCTTTGGTAAGGCATTAATCCTCATTACGAAGTCCCTCAGAAAGGATTTTAAGCTGTCGGTCCCCTGGTTGCTTACCTGTAAACAAAACAGTCACATGCTTTCTCATCAGCCAGGTAAAACAAATCATCCAACAAACAGTTTACAGGTGACAGGTAAAATATGTATTGGTTAATACTGTATCATCTATCACAATAACAATGATTGATAAGCCTTAACAAAAAATACATGAAGCAGTATACCATTACACATTAGCATAGAATGAACAAGAACATAATCACCCATTAAGTGGTGATAATATAGAAGGGATACAGCCTATAAGCATAGCTTGATATGCTTGCAGGCAATCTCATAAGGAAGACTCCTAAAAACGTAAAACACTACTTTTCATGGTACCGTTCTTTGTCTCAGCTGTACAAAATCCACGACTGACTTGCAAATCGCCCAAATCACAACAATTTTCACTAGACCCCTACTTCTGATTTTTAGTCCCAGCTACCCCCTTCATTAAAACTTGCCCCCTCTATATCCTTCACAGAATAGCATTAGAGCACCACGTCAACACATGAAGATATTTTTGACGACACATTAACATTTTGTTGGCAAATGTTTGCATCTATATATACATATACAATGAATAATTTCAATCTCTCTTATACTAGTGACTTTTTTTCTTCATTTAAAAGGGTTCAAATACGGGGAAGAACCATTATAAAAGTATGCACAGTAAAATATATCTACGTAGTGCCCACACCCCCTCCCCCACCTTGAAGCACAAATGTAGCATTTTAGCTCCTTGAATAGATATATACATCTACAAATAAATACATAACATTATCTTGAATAGAAAATCTCATATTTTTGTACATGCATGGTAAGGCCAAGGAAGATAAAACGTAACAAATGTAATTTTACAAGGTTTAGCAAAAGGCCCTTTATGCATGCATTCTATGAACTTCTATCTGGTAATATTTCCGAGATGAAATTTGTTTAAAATTTCATTCCATATTAACGCAATACATTTCACATCGATATGCAGAATTCATGCGCCCATTTCCTTTTAAGGCTTGTTCAGATACGATGAGTCAAAGAACAGCGTTTTTTTTATGGTGATGTTTAGACAGTGTAATATGCTTCACATTTCTTAATTTCATAGCACACAGCTCAGTAAAAACGAGCAAGTCCTTTTGTTTTGCGCAGTTGCCAATCCTTTTACACGCAAAATATTAAAGGTAAAGACCAGTTTTGGAAACGCCCCTCTCTCAAAAAATGAAATGGAAGCCTTCATTACCAATCAAGTGAAAGAATATTTTTTGACTAATACGTGATGATACAAATTTTGCCGGGAAACCGCCTACTAATTGATATATTTGGTAAATTATTATATCTATTGGGACCAAATAGATATCGCGCACGTGGTCGCGTAGTCCCATATACATCTTTCTGTGTACAGTGCTTAACAGACTGGGCCAAATTTCTTATCATTTTGATGATTCCAGAACCTTGCAGTACACACCAATACTTATATGCTAGATGATCAACCTTTTCTGATAGATTCCACAACGTTTCTTTCACAATGCAATCGCATGACCAGAACTGGTCTTTATCTTTAAACTGCCACAGCTTTTTTTTTTGGCGGCGGTTTATCCCGCCATATCTGAACACGCCTTAAAAGTTAAGAAAAAAATCAAGATAGCTTTTGTTGTCAGTACTCAGGGATGGATATTGAATGTATGTTATGAATAAACCTCTGGTATGTGATATTGAACTATAAAATAATCATGATACGATACAATTTCTTTACATCTTTTTATTTTAATGTAATCATAAGAAGATGAAAGAAAATGCTGAAATATATCAATAATTTATACATGATTTGGTCAGTATAAACATGATTATAAGCATGATGATATACATAACGAAAGTGATAAAGGTCAACTTGGGTTAGGCTTATTTTGATAACTTCATGGATGGTTGGCCGAGTAGTTATAGGTGAAGGGCACTGTGCCTGATGTCCACATGCGCTGTTTCATTTGTGCCGTTCAAGGGCATTTGGGCCTAAAAACGTGCAAAGCAAGTTGAGATGCAGTCTCAAAAGACGCAGACACAAACCTTTGATGCATGCACGCGATGGCCTAGTGCAAAGTTTTGGGTTTAATGATCTGTCTAAATGGACCTCTGTTTCATTAAGTACCCATCAACAAAACCTAGAAAGGCACCTTCAAGAATGTCAAGCTGTTATAATGCCCAAACGCAAACAGCTCTGGTGTTAGACTGACCAGATGGCATAGGGATCCCATCGCATTGTATACCTCTAGAGAAAGCTGAATGTCTTCAAAGGTGACCTTCTCTTTCAGTGTGTTACCTTGCAGAGTGTAAGTGGTCATCTTGAGTGCCTTAGACCCCTGCCTAACGCGGGCGATTAACACTTGGTCTTTGGAATCTACAGTGGCACAAAGACATTCGTTTTCATCGGTTGCCTTTATAGAGGAACCCAGGGCGCCGTTCTTGCCAAAGACAGTCACGGTACTTGGTGTGATGTCGCAGGTGGAAACGATGATGACACCACTGCTTGTGACGGCCACCTGTCTAGGGTGAATATCACCAGTGCGGATGATACGTTGAGAGTTCACCGTATGCCCCACCTGAAGGACGGCGATGTCTGGCTTCCCGTTCACCACGTAGATACGGTCATCTTGGTCACTACATATCTGGCATGCATAGGCAACACTGATACATCGGTACTTGGAATGCGTCGGTTTGTCTTCGGAGTTGTAGACCGTGACAGTGTAAGCTCCGTTGGACACAGCTGACTGTCCGTAGGATAGTTTGGCGATGTCCCACACTTCCCCGATGTCAGGTTTCTCGTACCTGACATCATCGCCTTCATCATCATCATCATTATCATCATCATTATCATCATTATAGCAATACAAATCTTCCTCGTAGACAGCTTCCGTGGACCGAAATTCATCATCGCATTCTTTTACTCTGTACACATCAGATCCAGACCGCCAGGTGCCATATCCAACCTTTACCGTATCCTCCGAATGCGCTGCCAAACCCTCCAACAAATACGGCAGCTGAACTTGCCTCACGACTTTCATCTTCTTCTTGGTCTTGACCATACCAAGATTCATCGACTGCCCGTCTCCTACTGGGTGGAATTCCGCATTCATCACGGCCTCTTTGGCGCATCCTGTGACCTCGGCATCAATTGTTTCAAGGACTTCGTTGAGGAGTACATCCAAGTCGTCGCACACCATGGTGTGACTAGCCAGGCTGTCCGCCTCCAAGCTTCCAGGATCGTCGACTGTGATCATCGCCAAGGCACGATTGATATCCTCAACAACCTGCTTATACGGCATTGTTTGGTCATCAATGATGATGTCATAGCTTCTATCTAACGAATGAATTTCCTCCAGTAAGGAGGTTTCATTTTCTTTCAAAAGCATCGATTTCCTGGCAAACTCATTCTTGATACAACGCTCCAGATTGACCAATGCATAGGCCACTTGTGGTTTCGGTGCCTCGGCAGATGCGATCACCATCTCCATGTCTGCTTTCTTAGCCTGGCCACGTTGGATGAGACAGTCTACCTTTTCCTGGATCTCCTCTCGAAATCCTCTTTGGTTTTCATCGGGTGGTTCAGATGCCCGGTAACCACGCATCTCACGCAGATATGCACTTTGCATTCCTGGCAAAACAATTCCTTCTCATGCTCTTTGTGGAAGGGGCACGCTTTGGCCGAATAGAGAGACATCTTGTAGTCATCCACAAGACTGTTGATGATGACATTTCGGGGGAGTCCCTCGACACCCTTCTCGGTTAACTTCGTCTTTGTTCGGCACACCGGACACGTCAAGCGAGCTCCGTGGAGAAGGTAAATCTCCTTTAGACACTCGAGACAGAAGGTATGACCGCAGATCAGTAACGTAGCGTGGTTGATGATGTCAATACATACTGGACATACCAGATGATCTTGTTTGCAGCTTGCCATGGCTTATGCCTGTCCCTTACGTCTGAATAAAGTGTAACAATATTGGAGAATAGAGTGATTACCGGGTCTGCAATAAACCTGACATTTTTTTAGCATACTGAACACATTAATATCGCAAAGATTTTTAAAAAATCAACCTGCTAAAATCTCTAATCACTGACAGTAGAAAAATAACATTTTGCAAATAAAGTAGAACAAAAATAGGGAATCGTAAGTATAGGGGTATAATAAAAGAAGATCTGCAGACAACCAATGAAATTTAGAGAAAATGAAGAGGATTATTCAGAATAAAGCTCCTTTCCATTTAAGAAGAAGGCCTACTTCTAATAATGGAATAAATAATAAGCACTAACCTGATAATAACTTTTTCAAACAAGCACCACCTCAACTCTTCGTCGGTTAAACACATATAGAATAAAAGATGCCGATTCTGAAAGACTTTTCAAGATTTCCAATACTCTCATTGTTGGTAAGATAAATCGAAAAGACACTGCTATGCTTATCCAACCAACGCACCAATACTATTTGGACCTTTGGCAGTGATTCCGAAGATGTACATGTATTGCATGAACGCAAGTGTTCTGGGGATTCCCCAGTACATGACGTCATTTCTGCATAGTCTAGGTATAAAGACAGTTTAGCCGATATAGCGTTTCACTAGCGGTTCTAGACAGAGGCGGCGGCGGGGCACCGTGCCCCCCATTTTTCAAGTACTCCACAAATGTCCCTTTTACATAGCTAAGTGCCCCTTTTACTTCAGATTAGTGACCCTTTTTTCTTTCAAATAGGTGCCCGTTCCACATGCTTATATTAAGTGCCCCTGTACCTATGATAATTGCCCCTATTCAAATCTGAGAGGTGCCTCTTTTACTTCGAAAAGTGCTCCCTTTCCTTTGTCAAAAGTTTTTGCTAGGCACAAGTCATGTGGAAAATGAATGCACTGAACCCTAAGCCCCCACCCAGCCCCCAATATATGAAAGTATAAGGGTGACTTAAAGGTTTATCGAACAAAATCTTAACAAAGGATAAGCAGGCGAGATTGTGCTTCTCCATCCACTAAAGGTTATACAGAATATAAGTGAAGAGATATGGAGATACACACCAGGGTCTGCAAAGCTACAGACTAGTAACTAATTGTTGTTGAGGTGACTAATATCATAATGACAGATATTGCGAAATTTTCCTGGCCTGGGGTGGAAGGTTTGGACGACGTTGCAACATATGTTATCTTAGTTGTACTAAAGAAAGTATGCATAACATCATGGAGTAGTTACCTCCCACCCCCCCCCCTTCCTCCCGGCCCATTCAAAATGTTTGTCAGCAAATATGTCATTTTTAAAGGAATTTATAATATTATGTTCCTTTAGCAAACAACGTCAAAGGACCGTTCTGTATCTCGCTGGATATTTTGTCATATTTTACTAGAATTTTAGATAAATTATTTGTCAGAGAAGTAAGCATAGATTTCATTGTTTGGTGCTACTTTTGTCTTCTTTATTTCATTGTTATGGTAAGCGATTCTGGCATTTGAATTTATTTGAAAATTACCGTAGTTACACCCTGCATAGCTCTATCTAGTTTGCAGGCATATACTGTACCCATAGCTACTTAGGTACATGATATGTATATCTGAATATTATATGTCTTTCATTGTACAGACTGTTTATTTTAATATTTTGTCAAACTCATTCACTATTTGTAGGTCAAGACCTATAACATACGGGGGAAGTGAAAGGAAAATCGCATACCTGGACCATGTAACATAAAAATAAAAAAATTACAATCAGTCGTAAAATCTCCACTCTTGGTGCTATCAATAAAATCTCACCACACATTGAATCTGTTAAATGTCAAAAGTAATCGTAATTTACAATTTATTATAAAGTTTCGATCGATTGAAGAAGGGACTGTAGAACTCCCCGGGCGGGGGTCGTACTTTTTAACTTTACAATCTCACGAGGAAAAAACTGCACCATCAAACAAACGGGTTATACATTAATATCAACAATTTAATATAAATAATCAACACAAATTATCAAGGGTCGTATGATCGTAGGTGTACACACCAAAAAATACACACAATAATCAGATGGTTTCCGGAGGGAAGAACTCCCTCAGACGGCAAATAATTTACATAATAATAACAGCGATCATAGTAAACGGTATCGGGAACACCACGGAGGTAAATCTCCGTCACGTTCAAAAAGGTATACTCAAATATAATCAATCATATATATATATATAAAAAGCAACAAATGTCAATCATCAAAAATCAAGTACAAGAAGGATCGTTAATTAGTTCAGCAAAGCGTTCAATAAGAAAATCATAATCAAACCTAATCAGCATTAACAAGGTCAGGCAATAACGATGCTGACGGTGGTGACGAAACGATGACGACGATGATGACAAAGACAGCGGCGATGACGGATACGAAGATGAAGACGACGACAGAGACGATGATGAAGACGATGACGATGGTCTTGTTGATGAAGGTGATGAGACAATCAATCGATGAATGCGATGATGGTCATGAAGATAATGTCAATGATGTGGTGATAACGATGACGCGCGATTAACAGCGAGTCAGCACAGCACAATGCTTGACAGTGATCGAAGAAACAGTGGTCGATAAAAGATAATGAGTCGATGATGGTGATCGAGGTGTTGACGAAGACGACAATCAACGTGCCAACACAACGAATAATGAGTCGATAATAGTGAGGTGATGACGAAGATGACGATCAACGTGTCAACACAACACAGCAGATGAAGGCGAGGTGATGACGATGACGACAATCATCGTGTCGTCACAACGAAGAGTGTCGGTGGAAAAGACAGATCCTAGTATATGCTAGTAAAAGCGATAACAAGTCTCTCCACAAAAAACAATATAAAAGAGTCGAATGATGAGCAAGTCCACCGGGAGATGTCCGGGGACGAAGTCGATGAGTCCATGTTGGACGAAAATTCGACCGGAACAATAACGAAACACAGTAACGACCTGCGTGTACCGATAAAAATAATCCCTCTGATTTCCACATGGAAAATCAGATCGAAGCCCCAATCACTGGTGTAGCGTGATTGGTTGAAACAAGCGCACAAAATTGATATGCACGTATACGCGCTGTACGTAACAATACAAAATCTACATAACAATAGAATATATTAACAAACCAGACAGAACAACTAGGCGTTGTGGCGTGCGCCTGTAATCCAGCTAACAGTGGAAGTTACAAACTGATTCAGCCGAGGACGCAGGTTCGAAACTGAGTCACGTCTTTCGGATGGTGACGTTAAAGGTCGGTCCCCAGACGTAAATAATCATATCTGATTGATACACGTCTGTAAAAAACCCAATCACACACACACCGGTTTGGGACATGTCTGAAAAGCCAGACAGCGGACTACGCAAGGGAAATTAATTCTCCCTAGCCGCCATCTTGGAAATAGAAAAGCAATACATATTAAACATGTACAAATCAAAGCATAAAACGTTATTATACATGCAAAAGTTAAAAATCGTGACATTTGGTCACTACAGGACGATTGAAGGAGATTACTTTGGAGGAGATACTATTGATTGCAACATTTTATGTTACATGGCCCTGGTGTGTTTGTGTGCGTCTTTATGTGGGTGGGGTGTGTGTGTGACAATGACAATGACAATTTATTCTCTTGTCACCCACACTGGGGTATTGGAGAAGTTTACAATCAGTTTGAACTTGTCAAGTTAACACTGTAAAATATACAATACAAATCGAATTAATGTTAATCAATACAAAATAATACTATCGACAATAGTGAGAAAAATTATGATGATAATGTTGATAATAATAACAATAATAATAATATTGATAATTATAATAATTAAAAAACAAAACGATAATAATAATTACAACGATAATTAATGACGAAATTAATGGAAGTTACTGGCACCAGTAGATTGATAATTGAATTAATGAATTACTGAAAATATTCTTGATATCAATTTAATAATTTGATATAAGACAAAAAAGAGAAACATAAAGTTAATATTGAACTCATAACATGTCTTTTGCACATACTTAAATTAATGAAAACGAAGCATTGTTTTTCGACAGAATTTTACTAAGTTTAAACGTGTTTGTACATTATTGGAGTTAAAAAGCTGATCCATTTTCAGTGAATTCCCTGTCCACGGTTTTCTTCTTATTTGACTTTAAAAGTCAAATAAGAAGAAAACCGTGGAAAGGGAATTGTATGATGAGAATGAAAGTGTTGTATATGATAGAAACATAATTTTGGCGATGATTAGAAAGTTTTATAAAAATTTATATCAGGAAAAGTTAAGTGTTTTTAATGGGGACACGGAACATTTGTTTTTCAAAGATGTTAACAAATTAAGTGAAGATGGAAGGAAAGCATATGAAGATAACATAACAAAAGGTTGGTGCTTAAATTGAAGGCAAAGAAATTAAACAAGTCTCCGGGGAATGATGGCCTTACAGTTGAATTTTATATTACGTTTTGGTTGTATATCGGAAATAATTTGGTAGATGCTAAAAATGAAGGATATGACATGGGGAGTTTATCCATATCACAAAAACAATGGGGTTATTACTTTGATTGAGAAGAAAGGGGAAGACCCTCGATACATTATAGGCTAATTTTATTATTATTATATGATAATATAATTATTGATTACAACATTTTGTCAAAGGTGTTAGCCACCATTCTTTTTCACTACATATATTCGTTAGACCATTTGGAATAATAATACGACAAAAAAACTTGGGGAAGTTATACACGTAGACCAGGTGGGTTTCATGAATAATCGCAACATTGGAGAAGTGATACGTTTAATTGATGATATGTTCTGTTTCTTGAATGAGGATTCAGACGATAAAGCTTGTAGTTATTTGATTGCGGTTGATTTTGGAAAAAAAACATTCGATTCCGTATCTTATACTTCCCTCTTAAAGTCTTAGAACTGTTTGGGTTCGGTCCCTCAGTTTGAGCATGGGTTAAAACTATTTATACATGTAGTAATATAAGTAGTTGTGTTATGAATGGGGTTTTTGCTACTGGTTATTCTGGGTACTAGGACAATTACCCCCTGGACAATCACCTCCCGGAAAATTACCCCGAAACAAATTCTGCTTTTATAAAAACCAACTTATTTTCAGGGTGGACTTCCCCTTTAATTAACAGGGGGGATTTTCCGGGGCAATTGTCCACAGGGGGTAATTTTCCGAGGGTAAATTGTTCTCGGGGGTGGTTTTCATTGGGGGTAATTTTCTGGGGGTTATAGTCCTTGGGGTAATTGGCCTGATGAGGTTATTTTGATATTATGCGAGGAGTCACGAAAGGAGATCCACTCTCGCCCTATTTAATTATTCTCGCTACTAAAATATTGGCAGCTGTAGTGAGGAATGATGAGGTTATTAAATGCGTTGATATTGGAGGAATTGAAGTCAAACAAGTTTTATATGCAGATGATGTGACAATATTTGTTGGAAATAATGAATCTGTAGAAAGATTTGTTTTAAGTGTCTTCAAGTGGGTGTAGGTGTGTTTGTGTATGTGTGAGGGTGGGCGTGCGCGCGTGTGTGAGGTGATATTCACAATAAGGTCATCTCTGTTGTTAGTGATACACCCTTAGAAAAGTTAATCATAGAAATGGCAATATTAGAGTAAACCATGTGGCTGAATGGCAAGATTTTCCAATGCCAGATCTGGGGGAGCACAGGGGCACGTGCCCCCCCCCCATGGGCCAGAAAATACAGGTAAAAACGAAGGAAGAAAAGAAAAAGCATCGGCAGGTGACTTTAAAAAAAAAAAAAAATCGCAACATAATTTTTTGAACTGTGCTCCAAACCCCCTCCTCATCTGGCAAGAGAATCCTGGATCCAACAACGTTGTCATAAAGCAATGCTATATATATTTATTCATTCAATATAGTGATCTGTCAGTTTATGACAGGTTCAGTGACCCAATCAGATTTCTACTTCAAGTGTCTCTCCAAGTACTTCGGTCTTTAGCCATCTGTTTCAGCATTTCATATCCTGTTGCTCCACATTCTGCGATTAAATCATCTAGAAAGCCTTTACGAGGTCTTCCCCTCAACTTATTTCCATGTAGACGACCTTCTAGAACTCTGATCATCAAGCCGTCATCATGCCGCATGATGTGTCCAAGCCATTTATTCTGTCTCTTTCTAATCGTTTCAAGCAGCACCCGCTTTTCTTGAGCTCGATGCAACACCTTTCGTTCGAAACTCTGTCCCTCCAAGACACACCTAGTAGTTTACGCCAGCACCACATTTCGACCGCCTCCAATCGCTGAATGTCCTTCCTGGTGAGTGTCCACGTCTCTGCTCCATACACCAGTACACTCCATACTAGAGACTTCACAAGACGCTTTCTCAAGTAAGGTCAATATTTTGGCTCATCAGGATATCTTGTCGTTGAAAGAAGGCAGCTCTTGCCAATGCTGAGCGCAAGTTGACCTCTTTGGCAGACTTGGCAGACTTGCCATCCTCAAGTAAGTTAAGGACTTTGCATTCCACGCTTTTACAGAAATGAAACCATAGTTAAGACACCGCGTCATATAATTAAAGGCCTCTTCCAAAGTTTTATTCATAAACAAATACATGAATTACATGAGAGTAATACACCAACATGTGTATATAATGGCAATAATATGCAAAATGGGATTATTTTCTTTTCCGTTTTCTTTCTTTTTCATTACTTTCCTTTCAAAATTGCAAACACAGAGCATTAACCAAGAAGAACATTAGGGATGTTTTTCCCCTTATACAATACTGCAGGTTGATAAAAATGCTGATGCTTTTACTACATTAAATGCAATTTCCTCTCCCCTTAATATCACGGCAGTCATATCACTGCGACTATTTTGTTTGGCTTTTCTGTATAGTTGAAAACAGTATCGTTGTATGTCATCTTTGCTGGATGAGCTACAAAGCCCCTGGATGCAAACATTGAATACACCCTTTCACGGTTACAAGAGTGCGCATGCGCTGACGTTAAATTACAAGTAAACAAAGGTGTTTACTCGTAATTTAAGATGGCGCCCACGTCAATATGATGTGAGCGCACAGCGCAGGCAGTGACGCAACAATACATGCGCATCTGAAAACATTAACGACGCAATGTTTACTCGCAAATTAAAATGGCGGCCTTAACCGTGAAAGGGTGTATTCATATCAATCTGCAATCGAGTTTCATACCAACAAACTCAAAAAGTGACACTTAGATGATCACAGATTTGTGATAGATTGAAGAACCAGGTACCAGTTTAGATAAATAACAATTCTTACTAAAAGATTGTGACCAGGGCCTCGTTTCATAAAACTTGTTAGTAATACAAATTGCCAACATTCTACAGCAAACTTTCTCACACCCCCAATCAAATACAAGAATAAGAGTTTAAGTAGCTTACATGTATATTGATATTTGGTAATTTGATATTAATAATATATTTATGAAACAGGGCACACTATCACCCTATACAGGAAGTATCAAAAAAGTGTACCCAACTTTGGTAGCTCCTAATTAAAAAGTCATGACGGATATGACTTTGAAATCTATTTCATGATGTCGAGTAACTTGGTTTCTGTCCAATGATATCCTATTCATAATATTTCTGCCACGGGTGACTGAGCATCAGCGTCTTTGAAAAGTGTTGTCAAAAGCGCCTAGTTCCAAGTTTGGGCTTAAGGAACTAATGTGGGTCAGGCCATATGCATGTGCTTCTTTGGTCTTCAATCCTTGTAAAAGTTAATTTATGCCTTGAGCTTCAGTGCTTCGTTGTTTAAAATAATGCAATGTATACAGGCTTTCACAGAACCTTGTTGCAATCCAAAAGATAAGCTTTAATTATTTGAACAGCCTACTAACTTCTTGTCTCATGATATCTAAGTTCTCTCTGCTCACTTGTCCTCTGCGCCATTTCACATGCATAAGGAATATCATCAATTTTGCTTGTAATAAGCATTTCCTTGAGTTTGAGTTGATATGAACACCTTTTCTTTTCAACTGCCTAATAGTCAATAAAATTAAGTGAGCAATTGCTTTTGGGATGAAATAACACCCACATAATGGTTTTTTACCCACATTCATTGCTTCAGCCCAAACTTGGTACAAGAGGATTTTGACAATACTTTGTGAAAAGCCTGCAGCTCAGTCACCTTTGGCAGCACAATTATGAATGTGGTATCATTAGACAGAATATTACTTACCCTTTACCATGAAATATGATTCAAGATAGCATAGGTAATAACTTTTTAATTAGAAGCTACCAAAGTTGGGTCAACTTATTTTGTATACGCACTCAATGTGTACAAGGTATACAGATGTGCATTTTACACATGAAACTGGAATGATCCCAACTGCATTACAATCATTGTATTCCATGTTTTAGTACATGTAGCTGTGTCCATTAAAACAAATTCATACTGAATAATACATTAAATGCAGTGTGTGATTATACCATAGTCAACCAAGATGCATTGCCAGCGTCATGGAGAGGAAAACTGAGCAGACACACGTACGTGTATCTGACCAGACTCTCGATCTCGTATCGCCCCCCAAAATCTTCATTCAACATGCAATATAGCTGTGTATTACATGACAGCTATCCCATAGTATGGCATGGTGAGAGTACAAAATTACATAAAACATCATACTAACGAACTGCAGACTTATCGCACCTTCACCTTATCATAAAAAGGAAGAATGATAAACGAGAGTGTGCGATGCATCCAAGACATCAACTGGGATTTTCCTTCTTTTTCTTTTCAGATGCAAGATGGGCCAGGGACCCATTTCACAAAGCCCTTTTTCAATGACAAATGACAAAAATCAGTGACAAATCTGCTGATAACCAATCAGAAGCAAGGATTTCACCTGCTTATAACAAAAACTGTCATTTGTCACTGATGACAAGTTTTTGTGAAATGGGGCCAGAAGGTCGTTCAAGTATTTGAGTCGACGCCCTCCTGGGTCCAACCTTACGATTTGGAAAAACTAAACAGCATAGTAAGTGTATTCCTGCATCTACATGAAGAAAGAATCCATAGCCATAGGCTCATATTCTGCTCAAAAAAGAAATCCAAACACTGAATTTAGGCCTCAGTCTTACAAGTCACGTTGAAAGTTGATCACAGCAACTTGGTTTTGTCTTGGTGAATTACAACTTTAAACACAGGATAAACCAAGCAACATCCTTAACTTGTTTTGTAAAATAGGGACCTTAAACTTACCAATAATAATAATAATAATATTCAGCTTTTATATAGCGCTTAATACATCTCGGACGTCTCTAAGCGCTTTACAGATATATTATTACCCCGGTTATTGGATTCAGTGCTTGCCCGCACACACTGTGTGCACAATCTCCACTCCTGGGAGCATTCCAGCCAGGCGTTACTTGACGTTCAAAAACTGTTATAACCAACAATGACGGTCGCATCCTACCGGGTACCCATTTAACACCTGGGTGGAGAGTAGCAAGTGTAGGTTAATATCTTGCCAAAGGATATTAGTGCCGTGTCGGGATTCGAACCCTCGACCTTCGCATTTCCAGTCAAGCGCCTTAAACCACTTGACCACGACACTCCCACCAATCTATCAGAATCTAGGCAAGCAGATCACACTCGTTTTTTTAAAGTAGTTCTACCATTTTGTATATCCTACTTGAACATGTAAATCATGGTTAGCTGACACTGCATCAGATATCTGTACACTAATTTCTTCCGGACTAAACATAGCTAGGAGAAATCGCTTTTCGATGGCATCAGAGAATACACTTGGATATTATCAAAACAACCCTTCTGCAGCACAACGTGAAATGTGAAATGTTATATACAGTACATTACAGGCATTATGAAATACAAACCATATGTATAGAACAAAGAAAGATGACATATTTTAGATACACCTGTACGCTTGCTATCGATTGCAATGTAGGTACAGACTAATTCTGATTGATATCATCATAGGAACATCTGTTCCATACAACGACCACAAACAAAAAATTCAGCCAAACCATGTATATTCATGGATGCTAACTTAAACTAGCAAAAATGGATTACAACATACATGTACATATGAAATGATGAATACAGGGTGGGGATAAACAATGTAATCCGAATGAACATTTAAACTGCTTTCTAATTTTACCAAACCCAGATCCCACAATAATGGACTAAAGGCTCATGCAGATATGACGCGGAAACACCGCAACGTTTTTTACGACATAAGCGTAATAGCCTTCATATTTCTGTATGTTATAATACACAGCTCGGTGAATATGCGCAAGTCCTTAGTTGCACACAGTTGCCATTCATTTTACAAGCAAAAAAAAACGTGGCGGTTTTTTACCAAGCCATATCTGAACCAGCCAAAAGATTGGATATAGAAATTGTCTTATTACGAAATACAAGTTTGACATCTAATTAATACAATTAATTCAGTACATGAGTCTTAAGATATGCTTGTTTTGTATGGGGTATATTTCAATAATAATAGCAGTTAACATTTGTAATGCGCCATGTCTGTCAAAATTGACACCCCTGCTGCAAATTGTGAGGAAATGGTATAATTGTGGGCACACATCTATAAAGTAATTCAAGAAACGAAAGCAAATGAACGTAATTTTAACATACTTCTGGACATAATTTTGCAATAATGGAATTAAATCAACATTTTCAACATAAAAGAAACATCCAAAATATAATAAATACTTATTCAGTTATCTTTAATATGAATTAACGTACATTGGTTGTCACAATAGAATGGGAAGCTCTATAGATAATACATTTATAGTAGAAGAAAGGCATGTACTTTAGATTCCCCAATGTTTCACAGACAAATTAAAAAGAAAAAAGGAAATAACATGAATACTATTGATTGTGATGCTCCTGATAAAATTAAATCATTTTCACCAAGAAAAAGTTTGAAGCAAAATCTGAGGTACCAGTATAGGAAGAGCTCGGTTCCAAAAGGTACTACATCCATAAATCCGAGTTCTGAGAAAAACATGATTTTTTAATTATCATAGTTAGCAATATCAGTTTGGAATGATAATTTGGCTGATTATACTATTGTATGATACAAGTATAAAACCACTCTTTAAAAAAATCCAAGTCTGCACAAATATTTTTAAAATCAATTTTTGTGGATGTAGTACCTTTTGGAACCGAAAATCTTGCATACTGTATGCAAATTACAATGCATTACTTGAATGGAACCGAAATGAATTTTAAATGCCATTTTTTTACTTTTGGGGGGAAATTCAGTTTTTTGGAAGTGTCAATGTATGGAGCTACTGGAAATGTGTACATTAATGCCACAAAAAAACAAAAAAAAACAACAACAATTTTGATAAAAATGGATGTAGTACCTTTTGGAACCGAGCTCTTCATATATGGCTTTTTTCCTTTTCTGTGATGATGACAAAGTGATCTGACAAAATTTTAGAACACAGCAATTGTTCAAAATGCTACTGGGGCGTGATACAGTTCTAACAAGATAACAGCATATTGAATACAAACCTTTGAATAAACTGGACAAATAGGATTAGGAGCGAGAGATACAAAAAACTTTCCCCTAAAGATCATCCCAATCACATTGCCTTATTTCAGAAGTACCACAGGTTAATCTGCATAATATAATGAGAACATTCTTGGGGTTAATGAAGACTTTCATGGAAGTTGCTTAAGCACAAAGTACGAAAAATAGATATACATGTCCTATAACATTTTAGCAATACTTTATATGTTCCTCATAACTTGATATTACTCAATGTTCAACAAGTAAGCGGTAATTGATGTGATACATGTACAATGATTGCCGAGTACAGGAGGCGAGATATTGAGATTAACATCAGGAAAAATGACATAATACCATGTATACACAACTTATGGCAGGGCTCCACACCATAGCTACTGGAGAGAGATAGTTACGTCACCGGAATGTACTTCCGAATGGTCAGGCATTTCATGAAGTACAATTTCTATGGATTTATCTATGGGAGTGAACTATTTGGAGCTCCATGATTTAACCTATGACCCGACCTGCGCGTGTCCCAACTATCTCTCTCAATACGCTATGCTCCACACTAATGTTTTTTCACAGGTGGGGGCGGTTTGAAATTTATTGTACCTGTATGACTTCAAAATTGTAGGGGTCTGAATATTTGATAAATTTTGACTTGGAATAACTGCCGATAAAGATTGGGACCTAACCCTTTATCAAGGCCTAAAAAAAAGATGTTGCATTGCCCTTTAGGTGCCA
The DNA here is from genome assembly GCA_037976565.1 of Mesocentrotus franciscanus. Classification (NCBI taxonomy): domain Eukaryota; kingdom Metazoa; phylum Echinodermata; class Echinoidea; order Camarodonta; family Strongylocentrotidae; genus Mesocentrotus; species Mesocentrotus franciscanus. Next base: position 16,703,260 of record CP137681.1, on the reverse strand, counting down.
AAACATGGGTCGGTCTGAAATCTTTTGTTTTTAAATCTTTTGCCTCCCTCTTTGGGCTGATATTTCTCAGTTTTGAATGCTTTAATACATATTTTTTGTATTCATTAAACATTTTTTTTCAACAAAAAAAAACGGTTAAAAAAACAAACTTTTCAAGATTTTTGGGTCTGTCGCAAAGGGCAATACAACATCTTTTTTTTAACGCCTAATGCAAGTACTTTCAAAATCACTTTCAAAATAGCGATTCTATAAAGGCCCATTTCCTTTCTTTCTTTTTTTTTTGTTATACCGGTAAAGGAGAAAGTCTAAACAGGATTGAACAGCTCTCTCTCTCTCTCTCTACTAAGGGCATAAACATAAACTGAACAATATACAAAGACATGAAGACTTGACACGTTATGATTATTACGATTGGATAAGCATAAACGTTAATTTCCATCCTCCTCTTTCTTCCTTAACATTAAGAGTTGATATACAAATATGATGTAGAAAAGGACTTGTAAATAAATAAATATATAACTCTCCATTCAACTCCCATACCACATTAGATTATGTTGCTACCTCAAAGAGCATGTAAATCTTTACCAAAGCAAAAACAATTATTGACAGGAACATTACTGCATGTCTGCTTTTAATAGCATGAATTCCCTTCTGGCTCTCAAAAAATACATGTACATGTGAATTCTTCATATAAAACTCTCCATTTTTGTAATCACTGGACTGTACGTTATGCTCCGATGATGAACGTTATCTTGAACGATGTTTTAACAAAAACGAAAATGCAAAGGATCTACGAAAAACTATCCAAAAGCCAATCTAACATAGTAATCATTGTAATTCTCACTTCTCTATAATAATGTACATTTTCTAAATAAATAAATCTTAATTGTTTTTTTGCTACAAATTCAAACCCCATAAAAAACATGATTTCATTAAGCATAGTGTGGCTCAGGTAAAGCTTTAACTCAGGAATATGAATAAATTAAACTCAACAACACAAGATTATTGTTCCTCCCAAGATTCATCTGAAAAGGAAAATTAGACCAAATCAACTCTCTGTGGGTATTTCACCACGGAATATCAATTTTGTTTTTTTGTTTTTTTTGTTGTGGAATGCATTTTTTTATATTGGGGGGGAAGGATGTGGTAATGAAAAATGAAAACAGAAATCGTTAAACGTCAGAAGACTTTCCTGCCTACCCACAACTATCTGGATTTGAGATTGCATAACATTTTTTTGTCCTTCATTTTGAAATAAATATTATATACGATTCCCAATGTACCTGATAGTATGAGAGAGGAGAACCATACTATGCCCTCGAAACCCTGCGCTATCCGCAACACCTTATAAATCAATGACAATATACATCTATAGTGATGCTACCAGAGATTGGCTACTTTGTGCATTTATGGTAAGAGTTACAACATACACAATAAATGGTGGAGTCAAACTCCCCTGGCACTTTTAATATATATGAATAATCATCACCAAATCTGTACAACCATAGAGAAAAACAGCCACCTCAACCCAATTTAAAGTAGCAAAACACTTGGTAATATTTCAACATGAGTTGCTCTCGTGGGCTAGTGTTATCTCAATCAATGATGAATATCACTGAAAGACATTAAAAAGAGCATCTCACTGCAGATTCAGAGTGGGTTAGTGAAGGTTGAACTTGAACCGGTAGATATGCTCATTGTCCTTATGATTCAGCCCTACACCGTCTCCCTACAACATGCTTGAATAGTAAAGATGGCTTTAAATCCATGCATGCGGCACGCGTGATTTGCAAGTTAAACAACATCAAGTTCTCTCCTCCAGCAACATAGCTTTGCCAGTATGAAGAACAATCCCAAGAGCATTTGCTTGCAGCGTTGACAGGAGGAGACTTCTGGGTCTGCAGTCGACCTTTTGATCCGATCAGGACCTGGACCTGGACCTGAACAGGTTAGACGTCTTGGTCCTGGTCTGGCTCGGGAATATGGTGCTGGAGCAGCATGGCGGCGCCCTCAGGCGGGCCCCCGGCGAGGTCTGGATTGACTTGGACGTCCACACCGCCGAGGGAGGCAAGATTGGGGATGGAGCGGCTCCGGACGCACTGGAAGTCGACGTGTCTGCTCTTGTGTTCTTCCTTCTCCCAAGACATGCGCAGGAATGGCCTCTGGACATAGTTGTAGATCACTGCCAAAATACATGGAAATACATTTCAATGCTTGTAGAGCTTCTTCAATTATTATTCAGGATAAAGCCGAGCCCCCAAAGTAACTAGCGCTCAAGCATCATTGGCTGTCTACAAGAAGGTCGCAAGAGCTATGTACTGTCAATGGCAGTAATGGCCTTCTTGCAGGCAGCCGACAATATCGGGCACAAATTTATACCTGAGGTAGGAAATGGTAAATGTCAATCAACGTCTTGCCAAAGGATGTTAGTACAGGGCTAGGGTTTGAACCTCAAACATTAGAATCCACATATACAGTCCAGTGACTACATGCACTAGACCACATCTCCTCCGAAAGTGATCTTGCGTTCTAAATTTAGCAATCACTGAAAGTAAATTCTCGTATGAATCAAATGAAACTTTAAAATACTATGTTTCAAGTCTAATACAAATTTCCTTGACAATTTCATTAGAATATGTACAATAGCTGAGTTATGGTAATGACTGAAAATACATTCCTATAGAATCAGCCAAAAATAAGACTTGTACAAATAAATGATACCTGACAAACAAATGTTGTCAGAATATAATGGCTGAATGAGCTAGTAGAGCCTTGACAGTAAGTCATGAAGGTCAATCTATCTCAAAAAGTAATAGGCCATCTTATAAATATAAATATTCTGTCATTTTTGTATGTTCTATCTTGCTTCTGTTCCTTTGTTTATAGTGCAGATGCTTTCATGAGATCTCTTTTTGTTGTTTTGTTTTACAAGTGCGCCTTAAACATTTGATTTCAAGTGGATTAGGCCCCTTACAAATGTCATACATTGTCATTATCATCATTAAAGGCAACGTTTAAGAATGTTAAATCTAAGATGCGTGGCCCTACGTGTTAGGCATGAGATATTTATTATTCCTATCGTTCCGCCGCAGGATCCTGCAATACGCGCTGCAGAACGATCGGCGTCCTGCTGAGTGACAAGAGTACAAATATTATACAACACTGCGCCAGAACGCGGCGGCATGCTGATCGTCGAACTGCAGTAGAACGCATGGATTTATTATATCCGCGCAGCGCTGGACACTGTACATGCGCGCGACACAAAATAATATATCGAGTGTCCCGACATTGACATTTTCTATATTATAAACAAGTCGGAGTTAAAATAATTTCTACCACAGCTGTGCGTGTGTTTATAAACATGACATTTACAAATAATTTCTACGTACAATCGTGCGTTTGTTTATTATCATGACGGAGTTAAAATAATTTCTACTAGTACTACAACTGTTTGGTTGTTTTTAAACATGACGGAGTTTGAAATAATTTCTACTAAGACCATATGTTTGTTTATAAACATGACGGCGTTTAAATAATTTTTACCACAAATTATGTGCGTTTGTTTATAAACATGACGGAGTTTAAATAACTTCTACTACAAATTCTGTGCGTTTGTTTATAAGCATCAAAGAGTTAATATAATTTCTACTACAACCTGCATGCGTTTGATTATAAACATAACGGAGTTAAAATAATTTCTACTACAACTGTTTGGTTGTTTTTAAACATGACGGAGTTTAAAATAATTTCTTCTAAGACCGTGTGTTTGTTTATAAACATGACAAAGTTTAACATAATTTCTTCTAAGACCGTATGTTTGTTTATAAACATGACGGAGTTAACATAATTTCTACCACAATTGCATGTGTGTAATTTGTATATAAACATGACATTTAAAAATAATTTCTACTACAATCATGCGTTTGTATATAAACATGACGGAGTTTAACATAATTTCTTCTAAGACCGTATGTTTGTTTATAAACATGACGGCGTTAAAATAATTTCTACTACAAATTCTGTGCGTTTGTTTATAAACATGACGGAGTTTAAATAACTTCTTTGACTACTTCAAATTCTGTGCGTTTGTTTTAATTATATAAGCATCACGGAGTTAATATAATTTCTACTACAACCTTGCGTTTGATTATAATCATGACGGAGTTTGAATAATTTCTACTACAAATTCTGTTTGTTTATAAACTATGACGGAGTTTAAATAATTTCTACTGCAAGTACAACTGTGCGTTTGTTTATAAAAATGACAGAGTGGAATACATTCTACTACCACCGCGCTTTTGTTCATATGACCAAAGAGATATCACAACACAACATTCTTTGATATGACAGAGTTAAAATAATTTCCACTACAACACCTTACTGTGCGCTGGTTATAAACGCGACAAAGTTTAATACATCCGAACACACATGACGGAGTTATAATAGAATTTCTATGTCATCACAACTTTCTCATGAACCCAACGCTATATCCACACACACACAAAATAACCATGCGCGCATGTGCTCAACTCATGTCCAACACACTACTTGATCGTTGGTGGGCGGTGTGATTTTAGATTTGCACGACGAGAACGTGGACTGCTACGTGGACATCCTTTTAAGGCAATGTGACGTCCTTTTAAGGCACACTGCCGGGCACTGCCAGTGGACGTCACAAAAAAGGGGGGATACAGAGAAAGAGAAACAAAGGAGACAAGTGGGGAGACAAGGAAGCAAACCGGTTCCTTCATTTTGCAAATGTGGGCATAATCTGAATTCAGACAAGGATTAACAGTCGAGAACGGTACAACGATCGTCTTCTTTCTCTAATAATTTGATAAAATGTCAAAGCTCCCCACGCAGGAGGGCTATCTGTATTCAGACAAGGATTAAGAGTCGAGAACGTTACAACGAATCGTCTTCTTTCTCTAATAATTTAATGAAATGTCAAAGCTCCCACGCGGGAGGGGCGAACTGTATTCAGACAAGGATTAAGAGTCGAGAACGGTACAACGAATCGTCTTCTTTCTCTTATAATAATGTCAAAGCTACGCGCTTAGCGTGGAGGGGAGACTGAATTCAGACAAGGATTAAGAGTGCAGAACGGTACAAGGAATCGCCTTCTTTCTCTAATAATTTAATAAACGTCAAAGCTTCGCGGAGGGGGAGGAACTGAATTCAGACAAGGATTAAGAGTCGAGAACGGTACAACGAATCGTCTTCTTTCTCTAATAATTTAATGAAATGTCAAAGCTTCCGCGCGGGAGGGGGAACTGAATTCAGACAAGGATTAAGAGTCGACAACGGTACAACGAATCGTCTTCTTTCTCGAATAATTTAGCGAAATGTCAAAGCTTCCGCGGGAGGGGGGAGCTGAATTCAGACAAGGATTAAGAGTCGAGGACGGTATAACGAATCGTCTTCTTTCTCTTATAATCCTTAACCCTAAAAAGGCTGGGCTATAATTATGAGGTCTTAATACGCCGGGGCATTATGCCCCTAAGATCTCGGCCTAGGAAGGTCCAATTAATTTGAAAATCAGCATGGTGATAGATTGAAGTATGTTTATTTTCTTTTGTTTATTTATTTATTTTTTATTAATATTTTTATGACGTTACACACGCACATTTGCGAGAATTACATATTTTGATAGACATGTGATGATATTTTGTCACCTAACATCCGCGGGGAGAGGGGGGAACTGAATTCAGACAAGGATTAAGAGTGCAGAACGGTACAACGAATCGTCTTCTTTCTAATAATTTAGTGAAACGTCAAAGCTTCCGCGGGAGGGGGACTGAATTCAGACAAGGATTAAGAGTCGAGAACGGTACAACGAATCGTCTTCTTTCTCTAATAATTTAATGAAATGTCAAAGCTTTAGGGAACTGAATTCAGACAAGGATTAAGAGTCGAGAACGGTACAACGAATCGCCTTCTTTAAATCTAATAATTTAATGAAACATCAAAGCTTCTTCCGAGGAGGGGGGGGGGAACTGAATTCAGACAAGGATTAAGAGTCGAGAACGGTACAACGAATCGTCTTCTTTCTCTTATTATTTAATTAAATATCAAAGCTTCCACGCTCGCGGAGGGGGGAACTGAATTCAGACAAGGATTAAGAGTCGAGAACGGTACAACGATCGTCTTCTTTCTCTATAATCTAATGAAATAAAGCTCGCCGCCTTGCCTGCACCCCCAACTGATGGAAATAGCGGTCGGCGCGATTTTCATTTCAGCCCCTATTGGGAACTGAATTCAGACAAGGATTAAGAGTCGAGAACGGTACAACCATCGTCTTCTTTCTCTTATTATTTAATTAAATATCAAAGCTTCCACGCCTCCGGGAGGGGGAGAACTGAATTCAGACAAGGATTAAGAGCCCAGAGTGGTACAACGAATCGCCTTCTTTCTCTAATAATTTAATAAAACGTCAAAGCTTCCGCGGAGGGGGAGGGGAGGGAACTGAATACCCAGAACGGTACAACGAATCTTCTTTCTCTAATAATTTAATGAAAAGTCAAAGCTTCCGCGCGAGGGGGAGGAAACTGAATTCAGACGGTACAACGATCGTCTTCTTTCTTTATTTTTAATTAAATATCAAAGCTTCCACGCTCCGCGGGGAGGGGAGGGGAGGGAACTTAAGAGTCCAGAACGGTACAACGAATCTTCTTTCTCTAATAATTTAGTGAAACGTCAAAGCTTCCGCGGGAGGGGGACTGAATTCAGACAAGGATTAAGAGTCGAGGACGGTATAACGAATCGTCTTCTTTCTCTTATAATCCTTAACCCTAAAAGGGCTGGGCTATTTGAGCACTCTTAATCCTTGTCTGAATTCAGTTCCCCCTCCCCGGGTGTTAGGTGACAAAATATCATCACATGTCTATCAAAATATACGGCATTATGGCCCCCCAAGATCTCGGCCTAGGAAGGTCCAATTTATGTGAAAATTAGCATGGTGATAGATTGAAGTATATTGAATATTAAAGATGGTAATGTTTATTTTCTTTTATGTTTATTTATTTATCTTTTATTATTTTTATGACAATATGCAACTTTTTGGGGGGAAACATACACACGCACATTTGCGAGAATTACATATTTTGATAGACATGATTGTGATGATATTTTGTCACCTAACACCCGGGGAGGGGGAACTGAATTCAGACAAGGATTAAGAGTGCAGAACGGTACAAGGAATCGTCTTCTTTCTCTAATAATTTAATGAAACGTCAAAGCTTCCGCGCGGGAGGGGGCTGAATTCAGACAAGGATTAAGAGTCGAGAACGGTACAACGAATCGTCTTCTTTCTCTAATAATTTAATGAAATGTCAAAGCTTCGCGCGCGTGAGGACGGATTGAATTCAGACAAGGATTAAGAGTCGAGAACGGTACAATAACGGATCGTCTTCTTTAATTTCTCTAATAATTTAATGAAACGTCAAAGCTTCCACGCGCTGGAGGGGGGAACTTAATTAGACAAGGATTAAGAGTCGAGAACGGTACAACGAATCGTCTTCTTTCTCTAATAATTTATTAAAATGTCAACGCTTCCGCGAGGGAGGGGGAGAACTGAATTCAGACAAGGATTAAGAGCCCAGAACGGTACAACGAATCGTCTTCTTTTCTAATAATCTAATGAAATGTAAGCTTCGCTCTGTTCCCTGCACCCCACTGAGTGAAATAGCGGTCGGCGCGATTTTCAAATTTCAGTCCCCACCCTATTGGAAAATCCTGGTTCCGCCACTGTCTTAAACACCCCCTTTAAACAAATCGTGGATACGCCCTTGCATTTCACTATAATCTAAACAAAAGTTAAGTTGGCTTTGAGAGAAATGAAACAAGTGATATGATAAACAATTTGTACACGTTAAAGATACTATGTCCCTTTTGCAGCCAACATCAAATTTTGTAGAACTTTGCAGGAATTATGAATATGTCATGTATGTCCTATCTGTGAAATTTAAACGTTAGCAGTGTCCTAATATTCAAATTAAACAAGGAAACACGTTTACTTGCTAGACTTCACTGACAGACACTATTGTGTGTCTGACTGGCTTTTTTCATCTTTGGTAATAACATACTTAAAATGAGCTGTAAAGGGTACATGAGCATTTGTCTACATCAATAACCCACTTCTTGTAATGGCCAAAATTAAACTGATTGAATCTTTGCGCAGCATAAAACGTACGACCATTCGGTACAATGGTCTGAAAATCAGACTATTACTTATTGGCTCTATAGCTCCTTATTCCATTCGACAACTAATAGTCGTTATTTTCCCACTTAAAGACATTTTCAAGCCCCCCTTTTTTTAGGGAAGTTCTAAATAAGTATTGTCTTTCAAATGCTGTTGGAATTTAACCTTTTCATTTTTTTGGCCTGCAAATGGGACATAGTACCTTTAAAATGACATTATTTCCATTTTCGGAAATGAACGAACATTTGATGTTTATAGCCTCAACTCACATGACCTACATGTATAACAAACCACACATAGGGCCTATCACGCAATGCAAAATTTAAAAATAGCAATCAAAAGCATGCAACGAGGGAATCAGATATAGTAATCTAGCAAAATTATGATGAATTATAATACCCATAGGCCATTTTATAATTTAAGTAATGAATTAGTGTGATTTCATAGTTTTGGTACCGTTGAAATTGAAGAATTAATTTTGATTTCATGTTCCTTCAAGCCCGCCAAAAGCTTAAGTTACGCATGTGCGATACACTTTCGAAGCCACTACAACAGAGATCCATAATTATTTGACTATTCATAAAAATACCGCAGATAAGGGATCTAATTCTAAAATCACGACTGAGATAATTCTATCTATCATGACGGGTATCGTGATCTGAGCATTGCGAACTAATGACTCCTCAATCATATCGATCAAAATAATTTTTAATAAAATTGCTGAATTTTAAATTCAAATTTATCGTTGCTTCAATTTTCGAAAAATAACCGACATGACATGACAAGTAGGGCCTAATTCAAACAGGCACAGCACATGCATAACCACACAAACAAGCAACAAGATCGATGAGATCGAAATGACTGTCTAAATCACGTCTAAATAATAGAAACACCAGACAAGATTAGTTTCGCATTATTACGTCAACGATTAGAATTTTATAAAAAGAATCATGGGTATTAAATAAATAACTTGATACTTTATCGTCTTTATGAACAATTGATTTTCACATCTGTCCCAATTTTGACTCTCGTAGACTTCCCCCATCAATCTATTCTCTCTCTCTCTCTCTCTCCCCCCTCCCTCCCTCCCTCCCTCTCCCTCCCTCCCTCCCTCCCTCCCTCCCTCCATCTTCCAAGTGTACCCTTCCCCTTCCTCTCCCTCTCCCTCTCCCTCTCTCTTGTCCATCTTTCCTCCTGTTTGTTTATCAACACCCAAGGTCTGATTTGCGCGCCGGGCCTTTGTTCAAACAAAGTTCAAGGGTTCAAATGGGCGGCATTTTGTCTCCTCGCATTCAAATCTCAAAACAGAATTGCGCAATATACCTCTCGGCCAAACATAAACAAAGGTTTAGATTTTAATAGGTCAAGATGTACGTGCCGATACGTCTTTTTTTACACGAGGTCGTGGACAGAATTGAGGTTAGATTTAATATCATGGAATGTGTTGATAAAACCCAAGCAATCTATATTTTGAATACTTAGATCTATAGCTTGGAATTAAATTGTGAGCAAATAAACTTCACTATTGTAAAACTCATCGATCTATAGCTTGGAATTAAAACTAATCAGGACCAATCTCAATCACATTGCTCTGCAATTCCGACGCTAGCTAGCTAATTGCTAGCTAGCTCACTCCATTTGGCTTGCGCCTATATGATGCCAGCCGCGGAGATAGCCAACGTGGCTAGGCTGCGAGTACGAGTACGTAGCATCGATGTACATGTAGCGCGGCTCACTGTCTTCAGCTAGCGCATCCCTGATTGCTGTGCGCCAGAACGAAGCGGACCGACAGTCGTCGTCCTGCGTCGGAACGATTTCAATCAAACAATTAAATTTGGAGACTGCAGTCAGGCCAAGTGCGCGCACCAAATCAGCGCCGAGCGTTCCATGCAGGATCCTGCAGCGGAACGATAGCAATAATAAATATCTCATGCCTTATCAGTGTCTGTGATATGGTGTAATATTGAAGCCCTAAAAAAATTGCGCTTCAAAATGATCACGAAGTGCCTGAAAAAGTAAAAATCTTTGAGTGGCCGGTTTTACCATACTCAATTTCCCCAATAGACTGTAGTGTTATAAAAACCACTAGGAAAACGAAAAATGAAATTTCGATTTCCAATCATAAATATCTTGATAATCAGACAGGCGATCGGCTTGTAAAAACGTCATGGGATTCCTGACTGACGTAAAGGTTTATAATTATGATTGCAGCATGAGCTAAATGTAGGATTTTGTTTCAGAATCTGAGGCAATGTTACTAAGTCACTTTAAATATATTACCTTCTGGTTTTCCTCCTGGTCTCTGCTTGATCTTCTCCTTGTAGGTTGGATAACCTGATGGATTAGGAAATACAAATTGTGACATTTTGAAAATTCTTTCTTTAATCTAATCACAGTAACAGCAGTTTGTAGAATAAACCTGAAGATGGCCACAGCAATGAAAAAGTCATAGATTATTGTGTGACTGGTTTACTTTAGACATGCAATGATGAACTTAAAGGTAAATTCAACCCAAATAGACAACTACTCTAAAAGAAAGCAGAATAATCATAGAAGCAAACTGATGAAAGTTTCAATTAAATCTGACTCAATATAAGAAAGTTATGAATTTTTAAAAGTTGTAATCATTATACGTATGGGCACTTCAAATTGGCTGAAGTGATAGTGTCAATGTGATGTAGTGCAGGACTACTTTCCCATCTGTTCCAACATATAAAATGACTAAAATATAAGTTCTGCATGACTGTGTGAAAAAAACAGCCTTGATAAACTTGACCTTTTATGCCTAGTCTTGTCATCTTCAAACACATTTCAAGAATATTGGCACATATTTCTGCATGTAATAAAGCTTGAGAGAGCTTAGAGAAACCTTACCTTCTATGCCTAGTCTAATCTTCTTCAGACCCCTATCCTTCAGCACCGACTTGGCCACGTCCCGGTTCTCAATGTACTTGAAGAACCTGTAGAGGAGGTGCTGTAGATGACCTGGCAGTTCTCTTCTCCCATTGCTGGAGGGTAGTCCGGATCCCACTCCACCACGTCGTCTTCCAGTAAGATCACAATGTGGCATTCCCTTTCTCCTTTCTAAATACATATACACACAAATACAGTTTGAAAGTATGCTTTAAAGCCCCACTGCACTTCTTGTAGCTACTTGCTCCCTCTATATAGAAAAACAAACCTAAGCGGTGCCCGTTGGTCCCCAATAATCCTCTTTTTCTTATGTTAATTGAGAGCTGAGTTGATGAGATGACCACCTGTCAGTGACCAGCAGGGTGGTCTAATCCCTCCTGGCCAAACTAGTGCAGACAGGCTTTAAAGACGCATAGTCGTGGGTTCTCAGGGGGAATTCCACACTATCGGGTGTTTAGCCCAAAACGGGCATTGTCAATCACCAGGATTAGCCTTCATATTCAGTTTTATGACCGACAATCCTTACGTAATGCTCTGCATTTTCCACCAATCGCCCTATGTGGAGGAGTCATTATCTTACATTTCCATAAACCGAAGACCCTCCGAGAGACTGGGGAGTATTTCTTGATGGGACTACGGACTTGCTGTGTGCGAGACTTGTACACCCATTAATACCATTTCCACCAAGTCGTGTGTCAGCTAATTATGACTGACTGCACATGGAAACTGACAACCGTCTCCCTTTAAATGACAAAGAGATAATCGTTTATTTTGTTTTTGCCCAACTACTAAGAAAGGAAGAGCATGGTTGTAGTAAGCAACCCGGGAAAACATACAGCTTTAGGTCCTTTCACAAGGATTAGATAACAAGGATTAATACCTTAGTAAAGAGTACTAGTTCATTAACTTTGTTTTGAACCTGACACCTCCCAATTAAGACACCACTGCCCTACTGCTGAACAATCATTCCTCCCTGGTATAGGACTACTCAATTATCTCAATTATCTCATTGCCTTAATACAGGAATCATTTTTGACAATAATTCAAAATGTGGTGGCGCAGAAGGGATGAAGGACTGCCAGGATGGGGGGAGGGGGGTTGACTGAATTAAAAGTTTATTGGCCTGGGACCCATCTTATAAAGAGTTACCATCGATCCAAATCCATCGCAAGTCCTCTAATCAAACACAACTTTGCAGTCTTCTATCTCTTATATTCATAGTTGCTAGCAAATAAGTTGCGAATAACTGCTATAACATGGGGTCCAGGTGATTGTTGTCTTAGACTCTTAATGTTCAGGGGGCTAGTTAGTGTTCCCTGATGTGCACCACCTTACCTGGGCACAGTTGACCATCTCTGGTAGCAGTGCTGCTTCCAAGTGCTTCTCAAACTCTTGTCTGGCACCGTCATTTGAAATCTCATGTAGTAGGCATCCTGCAGTAAGGCAAGGAAAAAGAATAGGGACGATTAAAATGATTAAAATGATATTTTGAAATCTGGTGATGAAAAGGGAATCTGGCTGAATAATACTGGCTGAAAGTAATGTGTGCATTAACTGGAGTGTTTTTTAGTGTTTTGATTACACCAATGCACAGAACAAGTAACTGAGAAACATACATGTACGGTACTGTACACAATTATGAGCAAAATTTGCAACTGAATTGTTCTATCGATCTGCCCCATCAGCGCTACTTTGTCATTACTAATTTTAGTTTTTGTTTTTCATGGGGGGCTCCACTTCTACTCATGCTTGTTCTAACCAACTATTGTCTTTTAAGTAATTCAGTTGATTCAACCTTTAAAAATCATTCATTGCTTTCATATATATGTAGTTTGTTCAAACTTCTGTGTGTTCGATTTTTCCACTTTCCTCCACAGATATTTCTTATAAAGGTTGGACTTTCCCCAATGAAAATATAACTGTTCCAGAGATGCCACAAAGAAGTTTGTAAAAAATTCCGAACTGACATTCAAATATAGAGAAATCTGAGCAAAGTATAGTGAATAATAACAGTATTCAAAACCATACTTTTAAAGCACTTAAAATGCTTTTTGGTCAGATTTTCAAGATATTGCAGTTATGTATTTTCTGATATTCATTATGTTCCCCTGAACGTTTCTCAATTTATTTGAAAAATCCTGATTTCAGGAAAAAACCACGAAGAATGGCATTTCTCCTGTTTTCCATGGGTTGAAAGTCCTAGGAGAAGACATACATGTGAGTTTCCACTCACCAATAGTTTCTACTTATAACATGATGATGACCTTGATTTTACTAATTGCATGTACTCACGTAAATTTTTGCACTTAATGGTATCCTCTGTGAAAGGTATAAGGAGATAATCGCACGCCTCTCTCAGATCCTGAATAGAGACACTTGGGGGACAACGAATACAGCCAACTTTGTAGAACTCCTGGGAAAGAAAAGAACATAGTAAGGCATAAGACATCGGAAGTCTGTAAACAAGAGGAGAGCGGACTAACTTTAGTCCATGGTTTAATCCTCCGACTAAGTATGGAATGCCAAGTGTCCATATGAATATGTTTTTGAATAATTTAATCTGTCACTAAATTAAAATAAAATGTAATAACATAATTAATAAACAACAATATAACTCTGAAATAATAATGTTATCATGGTAATTCAGGGACATATCAAATTATTCAAAAATATATTCATATGGACACTTGGCATCCCATACTTAGTCAGAGGATTAAACCATGGACTAAAGTTAGTCCGCTTTCGAGAATACCACCCTAAGAGTCAAGGGTTCGCACCCGAGAGTTCAAAGAGGCAATACCTTCTTCTTTTTTCAAGTGATTCCACTTCCTTGCTTTTCTAGCATATTTCTCCAGAATATTGCTGGGGGTGTTTCACAAAGACTAAGATCAACTTTAAGTTGGATTTAAGTATGGCAGGCTGTTCATGCCACTGGTTGCTCTCACCATTGGTCTCTCAATTATGATCTTTAGATTATATTTCTTCCTTCAATAATGAACTATCAGAAAAGGTAAATTCTGTAGATTTGTGACCACGATTTGTACGTCCCTTGAGAAACTGCCATGGTTAAGTCCAACTTAAAGTCGATCTTTGTCTTTGTGAAACACTCCCCAGGATTAATAATGACTTTTCAAAATTGAGATGAAATCAGCTGCCAAATGGGAGAAATCTAAGATTTGCAAAGTAGTGTGGTGTTTCAAGAAACCTTGAAATTGGCAGATGCCGTGGAGGAGTAACTTGAACAAAACAACATTGGCATGCAAAAAATAAAATGACATCTTAAAGTGTAAAGCATGCCGACTATCTCTATAACATAAACCTTACAAAGTCCATTTTTTTGGTTTTAATATGAACTTGCCATCTTTTTACCTTTTGAAAAGTTTCTACTGTGCAGGAAGACTATTTCATTCCTTTTTTTTCAAATTCTTTTGCAATTTGACCCATCAATGTCTTCAAAGGCTTACTAGAATGGACGAGAAGATCTCTGCTGATATACCATGTGCTACTTCATATTCTCCTTTATCGTTAGGCCTGGTCATCGTATGGTCTACTCCATTGCTAAACATTCTGTGGATCGAAGGGGGTAACAAATTGAAGGATAAGATCAAAGACACTCTTCAAAGGTACTTATCAACATTTTGACAAGGTCATGTATAAAGCAGTTGAATGAAAGATCAGTAATCCTTTGACTGCAATATGTAACAGTCACATAAGGTTTTAATGAAGATACTTAACATTTTGTCTGATAGATTAATAAAAACAGTGTTGTGAACTGGAGAAATGAGTCTTTTCATCATACCATTCATAAGATTCTTTCCATTGATAAGGATTATTTCCTGGATGGGTAACATATAGTTAAAGATTGTCTCGTGAAAGTTCCCATTTGGAATGTCGAACAGTTCACAAGAACCTCAGAGGAAACTAGATGAATCTTCGACTGAGCTCAGTCGAAAATGATGCCTCCGCCATAGAGCAATTTTACAAACCAAAACAGAAGCAATTTTTAAAATTCAAGTTTGATTGTAATCCATTAACAGTTTCTCAGAATATCGTGATTACAAGCTATTTTTCATATACATGTACTGTATGACCTTTTGATCTTTGACCTCGTGACCCTAAAATCTAATCAGTTCATTGGCTCTGCAAGATACATACATGTCTTGAGAGTGATGGTAATCTGTCTATCCGTTCTAATGATAATGTGATCACAAGCTATTTTTGCATACATAATGAGCCATGTGACCTTTGACGGTGACCTCGTGACCCCAAAATCTAATCAGTTCATTGGCTCTGCAAGATACATACATGACCCTAGTTTGGCGGGAATCCATCAATCGGTTCTTGAGATAAAGAGATCACGAGAACGGGACGTACAGACGTACCTACATGTACGTATGGACAGACAACCCGAAAACATGCCTCTGGCTACTTCGTTGCGGAGGCATAAAAATCAATGTCTTACAAATCTATACATAACTCATAGTCATAAAATAGTCTGAAAGAGAGAAACAGAGAGAAAGTGCGAGAGAGAGAGAGAGAGAGAGAGATGAAGAAAGAAGAGAAAGAAAAACAATGATATTGTGGCAGAAGTTTGACAGTCAAGAGAAAGAAGAGATAGTAAATTACAAAACAATTAAGTTGATTGATTAACTAAATAATCATATGTTATGTCTAGATCACGGAATAATGGTAATAGTTGTAGTAATGGAATAAAAGAAAAAGAGACAGATTAGAAACTTTGAATCTTACCTTCCTAACATGGTATTTGGTTGAGCAATGAAGAGCGATGGGTCTACTACAAATCTAGTGTTCTCTACAATCAAGGTTACTCGGTCAGCTAGCTTGAACTGACCAACTGCTCCTACATGGTTTCTTGCCATACCTGTGAGAGAGGGAAGGAGGGAGGGAGGGAGGAGGGAGAGAGAGAGAGAGAGAGGGGGAAGGGAGGAGGAGGACAGACAAGGGAAGAGGGGAGGGAGGGTGTGAGACAGAGGGAGAGAGGGAGGGAGAGATAGAGGAGGAAAGAGAAAGGGAGAGAATAGTGGAAAGAAGGAGAGAGAAAGAATGGGGGAGGGGAGAGAGAAGAGAGAGAGAGGGGAGGGGGAGAGAGATGAGGGGGTGGGGAACAGAAAGAGAGCAATGGGAGAGAGGGGAGTGAGAGAGAGAGAGAGAGGGAGAGAGATGAGGTGAGAAAGAGAAAGGGGGCAAAGGGGGAAAAGGGGAGTGATAGAGGGGAAGAGAGAGAGAGAGAAGGGGGAAAAGGGGGAGTGATAGAGGGGAAGAGAGAGAGAGAGAGAGGGGGAGAGGGAAAAGCAAGGAGAGAAGAGGAAGGAGAGAAGAGGAAGGAGAGAGAAGAGAGAGAAGAGGAAGAAGAGAGAAAGAGGGAGTGGAGAGGAAGATAGAGAGAGGATAAGATATAGGAGAGAGAGGATAAGATATAGGAGAGAGAGAGAGAGAGAGAAGAGAAGGGGAAGAGAGAGAGAGAGAAAACTCTGTCAAATGAGAACTTCAGAAGTCGACATCCAATTAACACACGACCCCCTCTTCCTCCTCCTAAAATTGAATTAACCACAATCCTAAATAATTTACAGCTTTTAACAAGCCATTTTTTCAACAGGCCACAGACAGGAACATGTACATTGTACATGTATGCAATACTAAGATTTCAAGTTTGTTCACAAAACAAACAATTAGTTCAATCCAACATGCCTGTACAACAGAGTGGAAAAATTGCTTGATCCTACAATGAAAAGTCCAGTGTGTGGACTTCTGCATCCATGTTGTTTTGAGGAGCTACATAACAAACATTGCTAAAATGTTATACCCTTTATAGTAAACTTTTCTTTCCAACACTAGAATATTTACTCAACCTGTATAAAAACAGACATGCAAGAACTCTTGATTTCACTGATGAAAACAAAAATGCTTGGAACTTGTGCATGTTTAAACAAAAACAAGCAAAACAAAAACAACGAAACAATAAAGCAAGAAGACTTATTAGCAATCAAAATTATCAAATATTTGCTCTCATTGTAACTTAGCAACATGAGCAACAGCAAGTAGATTTCATCCTTAGAGATGCCAACATGCATTAAGGATGATTAATTAGTTCATGATCTTTGACTCTCAGAAGAAAACCAGAGAATATGGAACTGACCAACTGCATGCATACAGGCCAACTTACATGTACATGCTAAAAGGAAAAGCCCTTTAACCATCTTTAAAATGCAACAGGAATGCTGGGCAGGAATGTGAATTAACTTTCAATCTTTATAATTGTAATTCCCAATTCCACAGTCTCTTTGTATTCATCACTTACAACATGGGCAACTTAATTTTTAGCAATGAGATGAGTGCCCCTCCTCCCCCCCCCCCAACAAAAAAGGAAATCATGTCACTCAATATTGAGCATTTGCAGCTTAAAATTGAATCTTCTGCAATCAGAATTCAACAATTTCACTCAAAATGTCAAAATAGTGTTACATGTATGTGTGAGAGAAAATTTGCATTCAATGACACAAGCACATTTCAAATTGTATGTACAGTAGGCCTACATGTACATGACATGTTGCGGGGGGAAAAGACCTTTGTTATGACTCTGGAAATGCTTTTCATGTTTCCTGGACCCTGGTAAATACTTATAGAAATCTCTATTTATCTGCTTTTGATTTGTGATTATTTTGTAATCAACTTAGTAATTTTATGGATTGCTGAGCCCGAGAGGTTTCTTTTTGCCGATCTTTCATTGCTTGCATTGAAAAAATGGAGGCATTGCTATTTTTTTTAACAAGCATGTACACTGTATATTTTGAGAGCAATTAACTCATTATCTGACTTGTATTCAAACCCGGGACTCCCTAATTGTTTGGCGTATAATTTCCATGTGACAGAAGTCGACTGCACATGGCAGTCCTGTCTGTTCTATCGGTTGACCAAAGCCAGTAAAAGTTAAAGCTCATGTATGTACAGTTTTGGTAGCAAACAGGAAATTGGAAGGAAACTGTTGAATATACAGTACATGTAGTCTCATGTTTTTTAAATGTAATGCTTCCTGTGTGAAATTTCAATTATTTAAACATATTTGTGGCTTACACCCAGTAAAAAAAAAGGGTTTATAAAAATATGTTATTGTATTATATCTATTTTACTGTGATTATTAAGACACTTTAAAGTGATTTAGGAAAATAATGTTCATATTATATTTATTCTTGGGAACCTACAAAAACAAGCTATCCTTTCCAGTAGGTTCCTGTTTCATTTTATAATTTTGTACTTACTTTGTCAACTATGTTCTTTATTGTGTGATATGAAATGAAATAAATTCGATCAATCAATCAATCAATAAATAAGATCGATTGATCGATCTGTAATTGAAAAACAAGTCAGAAAAAAGTTTTTTAGTCTCATGTTGTTCTCCATGTTTTTCTCCCATGTTGTTCTCCTATAAAAAATATACCTAGTGTGTACGGATCACTTGGTATTCTATCCGTGATTTCTGGCGAAATGTAGAGTGTATATACTACAAGGAATACTAGACAACGACTATACACTCCCCTAACCTAGGACCCTTCAGCACGCTCCCGGCACATTAATCTCTGTGTTTCACTTGGAGACAGCTCCCCCCCCCCTCCCCAACCGCCCTTAAACAAAAAATTATAGATGTTATTACGAATATTTAGTAATTAGTATGGAGCATTCATGGATCTTCATGAAATGACCAATACCGTGCTCACATGCAGTTCGTCGATTCCTGGGATTCGTACAGTTGCTCATGGTTGTAATTGTGATGGTCGTTGAGGCAACGTCGGAAGGCGGGACTCTCCGTGCTTCGTTGGCAGCCGAGGAAGTCGGAGCAGCTGCGTGGGCGGTGGAGGTGGTGATCGTCGTGTGCGGCGGCGTCGATGTCATTATCCGAGCAGCATTGGAAGAGGACGAAGGCGATTTGAGGCACGAGTGTGTTGGGAATCGTCGCGGTTTGAACGAACCGATAGGTTGGGCTCGATAGTTTGCCGAATTGGTGTCACTGGTCATCATAGATGAAGAGCGCCCTACTTGCGGATAGGAGCTCCTGTAAGTACAAAAACAAGCAGTATAAAAGATTAATTTTGTATAACTGGGGCTCTTAACTCTTATCCTGCCATAATGAATACAGCCTAATGCCACAGGGCTAATCCCCATTGTGCCAAGTCTCAAATCCCCCTGTGCCAAATTAATTTTTAGATAATCGGATTAACGCGATGGTACTATCAATAGCCCGTGCGAAACACTAGGCACAGTACAATGAGCATGAACAATAACTGCTATTACAAATGCGAGCAATCATGCATAAAGCACCGGAGCGATGGGTGGCTTGCGTGAATTAAGCACTATAACGGTAGCGTGCATGCGGCCTTATGGCAGAATATGAGTTAATTGTGTTTCTTATAATCTAATCTAACCACATTGACGCATCCTACCGAATACTCATCTAACATCTGGAAGGAGAGAAGCAATGTAGATAAAATTGCCTTGCTCAAGAACATACATGTAAGAGCCTTGCCCGGGATTGAACCAACGACCTTTGCATTCCCAGTAGAGTGATTAGACCACTCAACTACAATACCTCTTTTGGATTTCCTATTGTAAAATTGAGATATTCATAATACCGTAATATTTGTATTGTTTTTACCAGATCTAGAGCTCTCTTTTTCTTTTCCTGAGCTATTTTAGGGCTTTAGGGCTTTAGGGCTTAGAGTGCTAAAGCTCTCCAAAGCTAACTCGTTTAGTTCGTTTAGTAAGTTAGTTAATTTTTGTTAGGAAACAAAAGAAGACCTACAAAAACATGAATTAGTACATGATGTACAACCTGTACATGTACGAAGGGTACAAAGTAGTTCCCCTAATAATTTTGTGAAGCAAATTCAAAAGAGTAATTGATCTATGTTGTATTGTACACTGCACATACTGTACATGTAATGTAAGATGTACAAATGTACATATTCATGCATAAACATATACCTGTACATGTATTAAGTGTACACAAAAATAATTGTACACATTCATGTACATGTACATGTATTTGTATATTTCACATAAAGGGCCTAGATATTGTACTAGACAATTCTAAGGGGTACATGTACAGTATGTATATAAAATTGTAACTTTCATAAAACAGCAGTACTATAGCCATAAAATGCATTAAAGACACAACATTGTCATCTTCACCTCCCACAGAAATTGCTCTCAATAACCACCTTCTAACAATACACCTTTTCACGGTTAAGGGCGCCATTTTAATTTACGAGTAAACAAACCATTGACCTTTAGAGGTCAGGGTTTACGCTAATTAAGATATAGCGCCCATGCAAATATGTGAGCGCAAAGCGCAGGCATCTGAAAACATTGATGACATCACTGCCTGCGCTGTGCGCTCACATCATATTTGCATGGGCGCTATCTTAATTACACCTACATGTAAACCACTACCCTCTAGAGGTCAGTGGGGTTAACATCTTTGTTTACTCTTAAATTAAGATGGCGCCCATGTCTGCGCATGCGCACTTTTGTAACCGTGAAAAGGTGTATTTCTGCTCCCTTTAAACAAACATTTCTGGTAAAAATCTAGTGCTCGTTAATCATATTTCAGGCCAGTAGGGTGATTTTAAAACTGTTTGGAGGTGGTAGGACGTACCGGTACATGTACATGTAACTCGTATATATGCTTTAACACAGTTAAGTTATGGTCCTTCTGGCTCTCAATAGACTATATGTTAGTGAAAAAAATACATGGGGCTCGGGGCGAATTAGCCCCCGAAATGCTAAAAAGAGCCCCCGAAAGTCATAAAAGAGCCCCCCAAATTTGTATAGAGTTCAATGCAAAACGAATTAAAGAGTGTTATTTTCATGCAAGCAAGCATGAAAAGTAGCCCCCGAAATTTTTAAAGTATTTTTTTCCCTGCTATATGTACATGTGCATCGTCCTCAATCAACGACTTTATACTACTCATGCATGCTTCTTGACATACAGTGTATACATGTATGTACAGGTATATGTCTTGTACTGTATGAGTATCTGTAAAACAAAACATATACCATCTTATGACTGAGTCGTGCCCCTCAAGAATCTACAGAACAAATGACAAAGTACAGCAGAAATTACAGCATCTGTGAATTTTCTTTCAATAAAGTTTGTCAACTTACATACTATGAATGCCTTTGTCACAACAAATACAGCAAAATACTTGTAGACTAAAACAACATGAAGTGAAAGAGAGTCACAAACTATATGTATATCTGAAGGAAGCGCATGTGCTGCAGGAGAACTGTTGCAGTACTTGCTGTATCCGAAGTGTTGCTGTGTGGGTAATGCTAGAAGATCTTGGCTTACATGTAGGTTTGAGCTGCGCTTTGAGTCTGAGTAAGACAACAGAGTGTTTATAGGCAAGATTTACATGCAGACCGACAGGGGAACAGTGGGGGGAAGTGCAATGATTAAAGGAGAGTTAGGTACAGAAGAGGAGATAGAGAGAGGTAGAGAGAAAGAGAAAGAGATAGAGAGAGAGAGAGATACGGACCGACATACATGTACAGAGAGAGAGAGACACATGCACACACAGACAGAGATAGACAAAGACAGATACAGAGAGAGAAAGAGCAAGAGAGCAAGAGAGGAGGGGGAGAGAGGGGGACTGCTATAGAGAGAAACTGTCACAGAGAAGGAGAGAGAGAGAGAGATAGAGACTTCAAAATCTTGACAGAAGGACTGTAGTCACTGTACACATGGACAGCCTTAGATGGCCAGCAGAACAGAGAAGAAAGGGCAAAGTAGTACATGTACATGTACCTGTACTTGTTTACATGTACCGGGGATACAAAACAGAACATTCAAGAAGGAAAGAAAAAGGATGGAATGATAATGAAACTTGGGCAAGATCATATTAGGCGATTGGGACTCTGGGAGAAAAGGAAATGATACATTAAGATTGGGGGTCGGGTGATTCACCAGAGGAATTTTATGAACAACATGTTGTTGACAAAATAAAGAGGAAGAAATGATACAAGAGTAGAGAAGGGTGGCGGGCGCTATCAGAAACTGATAGATTGAAGGGAGATTGAAGGGAAATTAAAGGTGTACATGTATGGAGAGATGGAAGAACTGTAAACAATATCTAGAAAGAAAAAAAAGGGCCTGGAGTACGCACCTTGCAAATATTGACAACTGAGTTACTGTACAAGTTTATGTGCTCATGATCATCCCACAAATTAGAGGGAAGTATGTGATGATTTTCTCTCAGGAAATCGATCTAATTAGTGATAATCACTTTTATTGGCTGATCCTCTTGAAGTGTTTTACAATGTGAACATGCCCATTGACATACATGTAGATGTAGATCTACATGAGAGAGACATCCACACTCGGACCAAATCCAAAAAATCAAGCACAGATGCCTGTTGAAAAGAAACAAGACATCACAAAGTGCCTCATTTAAACACAGATCATAAAACATGGATAACATTTGATATCCCTTCCAAGGGGAAGCGTGAAAGCTCTTCATTTCAAAATATCTCTGCTATATTTTTCATCAATGCATGTACAGTACATGTGTACATACATGTACATGTCCTCATATAAACAAAAAGAATTTTGGAAGTTTCTAGTGGTTCGGAACTTCGGATTCATATCATGCTGCAAAATAATTGAGTCACTACTGACAAGGCAGTGAATTTTTCACAATTTTTTGCAAGCTACTTTCTGCAAAATAAATATCATCCTCATTGGCAAAGGCCAAGGGTTTCAGAACGCAAAAATTTGTAGTTAATAATAATGTCCCAAGTTGTATAACAAGTTACACTATACGTAGATCTACATGTATGTTCCTTTAAAGCATGCTTTTATACAATTTTCGTCTCTTGTAAAAGTTTCTTCCCGCTAAGATAGCCATTAGCCAGAATAAGAGAAGGTTTCATGAAGCGATTTAAAAAAATAGTGTTTAATAGCGGATAATCATCCTATTGGTTGTGTATTAAACATGTTCGACTGTAGCTACATGTACATGTACGTACATGTACATGTATATTCCTTCATAGAGCGTTTTTTCCTCCAGAGTAAACAAGGAATAACTCAGTTAATGCTCGTTCACATACGCCACGTGTGCGTATTGAGTTTTTACAGACGTGTAAAAGTTTCTTCCCGCTAAGATAGCCATTAGCCAGAATAAGAGAAGGTTTCATGAAGCGATTTAAAAAAATAGTTTTTAATAGCGGATAATCATCCTATTGGTTGTGTATTAAACATGTTCGACTGTAGCTACATGTACATGTACGTACATGTACATGTATATTCCTTCATAGAGCGTTTTTTCCTCCAGAGTAAACAAGGAATAACTCAGTTAATGCTCGTTCACATACGCCACGTGTGCGTACTGAGTTTTTAAAGACGTGTATCAACCAGATATGATTATTTACGTCTGCGGACCGACCTTTAAACGTCACCATCCGAAAGACGTGACTCAGTTTTGAACCTGCGTCCTCGGCTGAATCCGTTTGTAACTTCCACTGTTAGCTGGATTACAGGCGCACGCCACAACGCCTAGTTAGTAATAAACTGCATTAACATAAATTAACAAATATATGAATGGCAAGGTACGCGTACTCAATTATCTACATTTAGGTGTGCTATAAGATTTTTTTTTAATGTGAGATGGTTTTGTGGTAGAGTAGTGGTCTAGTTACTGGGAGGACACCCTGGGTTCACTCGTGCTCTTTGGTATTAAAGGCATTAGTCCTCATTACCGAGTCACTTAAAGAGGACTTAACATTCAAAGCCATCTGTCCCCTGCTTGCTTACAAGTATGCACATGCTTTCTTAGCAGTCAGGTGAAACAGTCCAACAAACCAATCCATCCCTCAAAAAAAAAAAAAAAAAAAAAACCTGCGGTATGTCTTGGCGGTTTACCAAAGCGTTTTACCCCAGCATACATGACCATGCCTTTTAAACTCACCTCCTTCCAGGGTGCCAAGGGATGTTCCTCCAACCACCATCCGCCGCATCTAGTCTACCGCCCTCGCTCGAAGCTGAACAGTGTTCCGAGTGACCTTCTGCCATGCAAGAAAGACTTGAATTTCCGACAGTTGGTGGACGCTGGTGTGTTCACACTTTATGCCAGTCTTCAAACTGTTGTATATTTTGCCCAAGGGTGAGCTCTAATCTACAGGGAAAAAACTGAATAAGAACAAGATAATTGATTTATTATGATTTCACTTTGATCTAGAGTGGAAAGGGGACTCAAAATTTAGACTAATAATTGTATACCCAGATGTTGTGTGTCCGGACAGCTTGTGTATTTAAAACAGCGATTAAAGAAATTTACAAACAATATTTCATAAATCTTCTAAGATTTACATTGGACAATGTTATATAAGGACAAATATTCATGATGATCAGTGCTCTTTGATGAATATTTTCCTTTTAATCCAAAGGCAAAAGAGAAGGCTTTATGTTTGTTATTAAAGTGTCCAGACAGTCAAACACCCAACCCCCCATCATAAAACTTCCTTTCTCATTCCACAAATGTAAATCACTCTGATACTGAGAAGACAAGAGTTTGACATGACATGTATAGGCCTACACTGTACTGTACATGTATGTTTTGAGTCAAACACCAAACACGTCTCAAAAATTGCTTGTTTATTAATTTCATGAGGGATTCACAACTTCTCACCTCAAAAAAAATTCCTGTTTAATCCATAAAAATGGGCGAGCCTTGAAAAATGTTACATTACAACCAGGATCTCATTTGTACAATGTACATGTACATGTACATGATTTTGCTCATTATACTGTAAATGTACACGGCAGTTGAAGAAAGGTCAAATTGTTGTGGTGTACACTGTAAATATATTCAACCTTTAATGAAAAATACCATTGCAACTGATCAAACACCAGCGTGTGTTTACGTTTATTACTTTATTTTGACCTTTCTCCTAATCTACAGCATACACCTGTACCTGCCAACCTTTCACAGCAAAAATCTCTTTTGTATACTTTTCAGTTTTCACACAGAATATTTCAGGAAAAGAGAGGAATTTAAAGAGAAGGTTCATTGATTTTAAAAACTAACTTTATTGTCATTTTTGCAAGGTAACACTTTGATTGGACAAGGTTATCAAAATCCAATGCTTGGAAACATTCGAAGTAATGATTATTATCAATTAGAAAACGCTTAAATTAGTGCTGTAAGTCAGGTTCGGGTTCGGTTCGGTTCGGCAGAGTTCGGCAATTTTTTACCCGAACTTGGTTCGGTTCGGGGTTCGGTAATATAATAGCAAGCAGCCTAATAGCTGCGGTAGTCGGCGCTGGGCGGGCCGGCCGGGCGGGCCCGACCAGCACGGAGGACTTCTGCCCCACTCCTGATGAAAAACACTGCTCCCAACCGGCACGTATTTCACATAAAAAAAACTGCTTTAAACGTAACTATTTTAGTACTTACATTCATATTTCCATTTTTAATCGTGTTTTATTTGCAGTTTTACAAGAATCATGTTTTCAATTTGAAAATAAATGATATTTTTTAAAGATTTGCCGAGACGGTTCTTGTCTAATGTTACGAGTCATGAAAGCTGCCATCTTGAATTTACCGATGTATACGTTATAATACACAGAGATAGCAGCCCAGGCTCGTTCGATTGCCGTTATTATAAATGTTTATTTTTAATGGGGTAAATAATAAAATTCCTAATTTTCCTGAATAAATAAATTAGAATACTGTAATATGTATTTATTTCGTTATTTAGATGGTAAAATTTGTCCGATATTATTACAATTATTTTTTTTAAATTTTTGTATTGTTTGGGTTTGAGCCGAACTTGTTTTGATCAGTGCCTAATAGGCACGTGTATTCTTGCTTGTTTATAGCTTGCGATCGCGACGTTGCAGAGGTCAGGATTTGGGATTTAAATGGCGTCAGTGAAGTCGCGCCCACGACTGGAGAGGCATGAATCACAAAGGAGGAAAATGGGAAAAAAGTAAATATAGAATGAGCAATCATGACATGAAAATTAGGTATAAAATGACAAGTTAATTAGCCTGCAAGATCCTTTAAAATTTTTCTGCCGAACATCCGAACCAGGCCTTTGTGTTCGGTTCGGTTCGCTCGGTTCGGAAGTGCCATGTTCGGCGAACTTCCGTTCGGTTCGGCGGTTCGGCTACAGCACTAGATTAAATACAGCCCGGCATAGCACCTGAACAGCTCTCCGATCGCTGCAGAGATGTGTGACGTCACATGTTGAACATGATTTGCACAAGCAGACGATGTCCCATGACATCTCACACATTTTCAGTGCCTGTTTTATCATCTTCTCTTCAGTTATTTCTCTTACTTCACTACCCTCAGGCTAAATGTTTAATCTATTGCCTCACTCTAAACCCCACGCATGGTATCATTTTGATGAAAAATGCAGCGATAAAAAATTAAAGGAATCCGTCGCTTGTAAACAAAATAAGACGCCATTGTATTTTCAGCTGAATACACCGCGGTATGTTCGGCGTTTCAAGAGGAACAAATGCTGTCCATGCTATCATTCCAGGGTTTTTTAATTTGAAAGTGTGGTTTCTTTGATTGTTCATTAACCCCTATCCTGTGTATTTACAAACAAAAAAATTTAGTTATCAGAATCGGTTTCATATCCCTTTTTGAATGGTGTAAAAATTCCATCACATTTATACTAAACTCATTATAATTTGAGAAATAATAGCATTGCAATTATGTTCATTCTTTACGGGATGTCGTCTGCTTGGGCAGGATTGGTTCATATTGTGACGGCATTAAAGGTAAAGACCAGTTTTGGAAATGCCCCTCTCTCAAAAAAATGAAATGGAAGCTCTTATTACCAATCATGTGAAAGAATATGTTTTGACTAATACATGATGATACAAATCTTGCCGGAAAGTCGGAAACCGCCAACTAATTGATATATTTGGTAAATTATTATATCTATTGGGACCAAATAGATATCGCGCACATGGTCGCGTAGTCCCATATACATCTTTCTGTGTACAGTGCTTGTAACTTTACCAAGACTGGGCCAAATTTCTTATCATTTTGATGATTCCAGAACCTTGCAGTACACACCAATACTTATATGCTAGATGATCAACCTTTTCTGACGATTCCACAACGTTTCTTTCACAATGCAATCGCATGACCAGAACTGGCCTTTATCTTTAGAACGTCGTTATTTTTCTGGCGAATCTCTCGCATATCCCAGATGCTATGTTTGTGGTCTTATTTGTATTTTTATAGATCGCCCGATATGTAGGTGACCTAAAACTTGTACCATGGCCATCTGTTACCTTACCAGTTTCTAGTGATACGTTATTTGCCATATTTGTGATTTTCTTGCTGCCAATGAGGACGCGTGGGGCTAGATAATAAAGGGTTTCATAATAAAAATCGGCTCAACTCTGATTCAGATGACATGAAGTTCCGATGTCCATGAGATAAACAAGGGTTTAATCATGAAATTCGACTCAACTTCATTATATTTGCGCTTCGAAATTCTTCAAGACAGTCCACAAAACAAAAATAAATAATCATCAAGTTATCATCGTTACCATTTGCTATTTCTGCATTTCTGCTGTGGCGCGACAAGTCGGCCCTTCGGACCGTCGGAGCATTGCGTTACGTAAACATCTCCCTAGATTTAAATGTGCCATGCATTTTGACTTCCTTGGTGAGGGCCCGGTGTGGATATTATACAAGGAATAAATGCCAGCAGAAATTTCACTGATTTTTGCAGTGTAATGCAGGTCTAGATTCTATACAGTTATAGACCCTAGGCCTACAGCACATTTTACGGGAGCAGCACACTTTATGGAAATGCCGTCAGCACGAGTCAGAGGTCAACATTATTGTAATGCAAAGAGGAAATTCGCACGGCCCATGTGGAGAAGCAACCAAGCTGTATCGCTCTGGTAAGATATTTGCTAATATTTCCTTATTTTTAACTACGATATGTAATTTTCGTAGGCAATTAGGAGTAGGCCTAGAAGTGGCAGAAAATTCATTGAGGCCACTGTCCAATATTGGTCGGGTGAGGGAGGGCGACTTCGGACGCATTTTAGGATTTGTTTACATACATGTAGCTCTCCGCGCACGTCTAGGTCTAGATCTAGTATATGGGAGCCATTTAACTTTAAGGCTTGGTGATATCAATATCAATATTTCACATTATCACCGACCAAGCGCCTGTACATGTAGGCCTAGATCTCTAGGCCTACTAGGGCCTAGATCTACTTAGACCGAAAGCTTCAGTCTCTGATATCGACGGTTGTTCTGCTGAGATTGCATCTGGCTCCTCTGACCGCCTCTATACATGTACATAGACTGAAGTACGGCGTATGGGATAGTGTGCGGAACGAATGGTTCGGTTCGGCCGGACCGCGATGAATGAGTTATGCAACGAGTTTTTCACTCTTTACGTCTTCATATATCCACTTTGGCTGCAATATTACACTGAATCTAAATAGCCATAATAAATAACCCGGAAATATATACTTTGACTTACGATAGCTTGCTCATTTAGAATTTTAGATCCTATATTAATGATTAATCCGAGAAAGTCTTGTAGTCAACAAGATTTGTTGTCAGCCATCTTGGTTTAAGTTGATGAATATTCATTTTTTCTTTTCGAACGTCCAATAGCTACGTATGAGTCAGCCCGGCTTGAGCCGGTGATGTTTGAATATTCATAAGCCCAATATCAAACACGTGCTCTGATTGGCCATTGGGCTTGTTTTGGTCGGTTGACCCGAAATATATCGGGCGGGTCATGTCATAGATTACCAGTTCGAATGCATGAACGTACCGTTTCCTTGGTTCTGAGATAAAAATGGATAACTCATATACGTAAGTCCGTAAATTTCGCATTTTGAAATAGGTAATAAAACTTTGAGAACTGTACATAGGAGAACAAAAATACATACTATTTTTGTATCTGATTTATAAATCAGAAAATTAGATCTAAATAAACAAAATCGTGGGAGAAAGTTTCGGGTAAAAAGTGTGTCACAATTGGCTCAATCTCTCCCCGTGATGCGAGCCGTATGGGGTACCGTCTGTGTATGGGGAATGTCAACAAATGTCAGTTTTAATTATTAAAGAATGACCCATACCAGACGGTTATTTCTGTCTAAGATCTAGATCTACTATACTTGATTCTAAGTATAAAACTAAACGTTCTAAAAATGGATTGTTTGACTTAGGTTTGCATTGTAATTTGTAGGACGAGGAGTGTGTTCCAGTATGAGTCTATCTATATAGACTATGTAAAGCGGCAATTTATTGGCATTGCATCAGTGTGCATGATTGCCATTAGCAGTGACAGTGACAGCCAGGTAAGGCCAAGTTGAGTTGAGTCATTCTTTCTTGTATTATTGCGCAATTCTTTTATACGTTCGTGCGAATGCAAATCTGACTCTGTGAGGTCGAGTGTGAGTGCGAGTCTGTCATTCTGAAAATGCCGTCGCGTTGGCGTTGGTCGTTGGTGCCTTCTCATTCCGTTTTTTTTTCTACGACTTTCCACACAGATACAATACAGGGAATCTCATCTATAAGTTTGAATCGCATGCTCAATTTGCTTGGAACTCACATTTCCTGTTCCTTATCTCCAAGAATGATTCATGTCTCGGCCGTCTTCCAAATTCCGTGCTGTGTCACTTTACATTGCAGTCGGCCATCTGCATCTAGTCTATATCTTCGTACAAAAACAACGACTAATGCTACTACAAGTACAGTTTCCTGTCGTAGCTGGCAGCACAACACAGTGCAAAAAAAACATTACATGCTTCGTGTATGACGAAGCAATTGCAATTAGATACAAAACTGGCCCCCGGCCACCCCAAACGGTTAAACCCAAATCTGCTATAACTGAAGTTACTGCACTTCCCAAAAAAGGGTATCAATTGACCCCCTCCCACAAATGTTTGTTCCCGTGCCACTAGCGCATTTTAACACAAACATATCTTGCTGTTTTCTTTTTTTCCTATTCAGATATAAATATCATTCTAAGTACAATTGCACCCTAAAATACTCCCCTTTTGCTAATTACCAGTGGAATTCCGTGGAACCATATGGCCATTGTGGAAAGCCGTTTCGTGACTGACAGTGTCAATGTTACCCTGTTAAAATATAACTACAAATGAATAAATAAATGAATAAATAATTAGATAAAACAGTCAATAATCAATTGATTTCATTAAGCTAATGAATACGTCACATTCAATGATGTGCAACTCACTTGCTCACCAGTGTAATTCAGTGGAAAGCCGTTTTGTGACTGACATTGCTAATCTGTAGAGATGAAACTACAAAAAAAAAGAATAAATAAATGAATGAATAAATACATAAATGAATGAATGAATGAATAAATAAAAAATTATTTAAAAAAAAATCAATTGATTCATCATAATCTTTTTTGATAAAATTCAATATTTCGAAAAAAATCACCCAAAATCATGTTTTTTACTTAAATTTGCTATGTAAATTAATCTTAATTTCATTGAAATAGGTATCAAAATGTAGATAATTTATTTTTCTTTCATATGACACCAAACTCATGGTAGTTCAAGGTTTCCTTACAATACTATTTACAAAATACTAATTTGTCGTCAAAAGGGCCGCTTTTGGGGGGAGGGAGCTCCCCTTGGCCACACCCACCACTTAGAACATGCCAGACGGTCGATTTGTTATATGGAGATATGCGATCTTTACATCTGTGCACGTGAAAATTGGTTTCCTTTCCAGCTAGGTTGACCCCCCTGGCTCCCGGACTATTACTAGGCCAACGGATATATAACATTTCTTCATTGATGTGCAACTGACAGTTGATAATACTTTACATACAATATCGCATGCTATGATAGTCCAATATAGGCCTACCTCCAGAGGCGGCGCTCCGGGGCAGGGGAGGGCACAGTGTCCTTCCCCCATTTTTTCAAGTACCCCAAAGTGCCCCTTTTACTTTGACTAGTGCCCCTATTACTTTGTAAAAGTGCCCCTTCTCCTTTTCACCTCTGATAAGTACCCCTTTTATTTTCTTTTATTTTGACACGTGCCCCTTTTCCTTTGCAATAAGGGTCCATATTCCATTCTCATAGGTGCCCTTTTAATCTCTAGTAAGTGCCCCTTTTCACTTCGAGAAGTACCCCTTCTCACTTTTGATAAGTGCCCCCATTTACTTCTGATAATTGCCCTATTCGAATCTGAGAGGTGCCCCCTTTTATTTCGACAAGTGCCCCTTTTCCTTTCTAATAATCGCCCCTTTTCCTTATGATAAGTGCCCCTTCTCCTTCTCATAAGTGCCCCTTTTCATCTCTGGTAAATGAACCTTTTCAGGTACGAGAAGTTACTCCTCTTCACTTCAGATAAGTGCCCCCTTAACCTCCGATAATTGCCCCTATTCAAATCTGAGAGATGCTCGTTTTACTTTGACAAGTGCCACTTCCCCTCCTGATAAGTGTTCTTTTCATCTCCGATGAGTGCCCCTTTTCAACTTTAATAAATGCCCCATTTATTTTGACACGTGCCCCTATTCCTTTCTAATGAATGCTCTTTTTCCTTTTTATAAGTGCCCCTTCCCCTTCTCATAATTATCCATTTTCATCTCTGATAAGTGCCCCGTTTATTTTAACACGTGTCTCTTTTTCTTCTTAATAAGAGCCACTTCCCCCTTTTCATAAATGCCCCTTAAGTCTGATCGGTGCCCCTTTTCTTTCAACAAATGCACATTTTCCTTTATTATAAGTGCCCCTTTTTCATTCTCATAAGTGCCCCTTTCATATCTGGTCAGTGCCCCTTTTTACCTCTGAAAATTTCCCTTTTAACAATGATATGTGCCTCTTTTCCTTTGTAATAAGGGATCTATCCCCTTTTCATAATTGCCCCTTTTCACCTCTGATAAATGCCTCTATCAAAATCCGATGGGTGCCCCTTTTCCGTCGACAAATGCCCATGTGCCATTCTCACAAGTGCCCTTTTTTCATCTCTGGAGAGTGCCTCTTTTCAGGTGTAAGAAGTGCCTCATTTTCACCTCTGATAATTACCTTTTGTACTTTGACACGTGCTCCTTTTCTTTTCTAATAAATGTCTTTATCCTTTTCGATAAGTTTCATTTTTTCCTCTCATCATTTACGTGCCCCTAATTTAAAGCGACTTAGACCAATTTCCACCAAAGGTCGCTCGCTACGCTCACTCGCATTTATAGATGATATAATTATGATACTTATCAAAGGTCTTTTCAGCGTTCCGTTATGAGAATGTGCTTATCAGGATCCATCAGGATTGGTTTTTTCCTCTTTATAAGATGTAATTTTTCGCACTGCGACCTCCCAAATCTTAACATTTTTCTCGCTTGCTTCGCTCGCTCTAAAAAGAATATTTAGACCATCACACCCAACTGCAAAGTATGTTGCTTAAGCAATATCTTGTATGATGTATAAAGAGAAACAAATGTTGAAATCATCCCTGATAATGTAATCACAATGTAGGGGTATATACCAATGTCTACAAAAACTGTATATTTCGCTTTGAGATTTTCCTTTGTAGGTGCCCTTTTTTCTCCAGAAAGTGCCCTTTTGTGTTGGTGCCCCCACACTTTGGAAGTCGGTCCGCCGCCTCTGCCTACGTCAAGGGGATCAGTGAACCACAACGCTTCGAAGAAGCAATACAGTAATTAGGTACTGAACTGCTCATACAACGTGCGAGGCAAAAATGTGAAGCGCTTTCGAAGTTTAAATCAAATTCGCTCTCATATCGCCCGCTGGCCACTGACAAGAACACATCTTACAATTCTGTTTACGCAACAAGCTCCATTATTTTGTTGTTGTAAAATCCTTCTTGATCTGCATTTTGTCAGGGTGGAGATACGTTTTTAATTGAATATGAATCATTGAAGGATATTTGATGTCCTGAAGGAACTTTATCGAATCATCAGAATTACATTACGTATTGCATCAATGGAAAACGCAAGTATCATTTCTTCAAGCAAATAACACGTTTGTGAAGTCCATCTCCGGGTTCCGGAAGTGCGTTTCTTTATGTAGGTGGAAAACTGGCTCGAATTTATTCAGAATTATGAATTGATCCTATAACTATGCAACAGAATGTCCTGAAATAAGTTCATCATTAGAATGATTATTAATCATTCGGTCGTGTTTCAGCACTGGAATTAAACGCAATTATTTCTTCTGGCGAAACATTTTGTGAAAGCTTTCTCGCTCTACGTTTCTTCATTTATGATGGAAAACTGGCTGATGAAATTATTATGAAAGCATGACTTACTGAAGGAGCTTTATCATCAGATTATATGCCATTCGATCGTATATTTATCAACAATGGAATCAAACGCAAGCATCACTTTTTCAAGTGACGACAGTTATTCTTACGGTGACTCAACAGCCTGGCTCGCTATAGTTCCACTGATTGTCTCTGTAATATGCGTTGTGACTGTCGTTGGCAACATCATGGTGATTGTTGCGTACTTTCGAGATCAGCGCATCCGGGCCAGGGTGGCCAACCTTCTTATCCTGAACCTTGCAATCACGGACCTGACGGTGGGCGCCCTCATGTGGCCCTTCAACCTCACAAGGCTCATCAAAAACTACTGGCCGTTCGGTGAGGTCCTTTGTAAGATATGGTTGGTCGTAGACTACACGGTTTCTGTGATGTCCATTATAACCATGGTCTTGATAAGTTGGGACCGGTACTGTCTCGTGACCATGGGACTGCAGTATCAGACGTTTCAGACGAAGAAGCGAATCGGACTAATCATCTGCGTTA
Source organism: Mesocentrotus franciscanus (assembly GCA_037976565.1). Lineage (NCBI taxonomy): Eukaryota > Metazoa > Echinodermata > Echinoidea > Camarodonta > Strongylocentrotidae > Mesocentrotus > Mesocentrotus franciscanus. The sequence continues at coordinate 16,669,333 of CP137681.1, read as the reverse complement.
CATGGACAGTGGTTTTTGTCTGTTGCATCCTACTGGCGTTTGCGTGGAGTCCTATAACTGGACAGTACAAGGTGGATTATGAGGAAGAATGTGAAATGGAATTTACGTCCAATCTTGCTATGACACTGATCGTGAACGTGTTAGTGGTCTTCATTCCACTCACAATCCTGGTTGTCTTGAATGTTGCTGTTTATACCAATATTAAACGGAGATCCAAGGGTATCGTAGGGCAGAGTCCTGCGACGGACTATCCACTCGAGCTACCAGGCAAGCTAACGACGGGGATTCCCCACGTCAGGACAAGTGCAATTCCTCAGCAGGGTTACGTCTTGAGGAACAAGACACTCTGGCTGATTCATCTAACACTTCTGCAAATGCTGACACCGAGCTTACCGAGGCACTGCCGAACGAAAATGTATCCAACAATGCTCCACAAGCCAACGGGTCGGGTTCGAAGGAACATACATTTGCCAGACATCGGAAAGCCGCTGTGGTCCTTGGCATCCTTGTGGGATGTTTCCTGGTCTGCTTGTTGCCTGTCCAAGTGACCACTGTCATGTTTGCAATGTGTGGCTACGGCTGCGTTTCCGACCTCACTTGGGACGCCACAAATTCGCTCGTGTGGGGTAACTCCATGATAAATCCCTTCATCTACGCTGCCACCAACAAACACTTTCGCCGGAATTTTCGACGTTATCTGCTCCTTGATCGTTAGGCTTGTGCTAGAAAGCAATGTGGTCCATGATACTCATTTCAGGCACAACCAATTTTCCGTCGTAATGCGTAGAAATAGTCGTATAGTCCTATAGTCCTATAGTTGTACAGAACTATGGCACTTCGGCCCGCACGATTGAAACTATACATGCGTCCACGAGTACTTCGATGGATGCATAGCCGTATAGTCGTATAGTTGTATAGTTGTGTAGAGTTTTCTGCGTTCTGATTGGTTAAAACTATACGTCTGTCCGATGGCTGGACAGACGTCTAGTCATATAGTCGTATAGTCGTACAGTCGTATAGTTGTACGAATATTGGCCTGTTTAGCCCGCCATATCCGTGGCCCTGTATAGGCCTATATAGTACAGCTATTCATCCAGAGGCTGACAGAGTTGGGCTAGCTCTGCTCAAGGCTTTATGAAATTAGTTTTAAGCGTCGAATCAGAGTCCTTGCCTGCAGACTAACTGATAATCGTGCAGGATCATAGTATTTTAAGAAAAAAAGTGCGACGTTGTGATAGATGAATTACGATGATACTGAGAGATGAGATAGTTAAATATTTGCAGACAAATTTGTTAGAACATGCGTGGAATATAACTCTCGGAGAGCGCCTTTATTCCGAATGGCTGCTGAAACTAGATCAGGGCACTGTTTCAGCAAAACTTGTTATCAATAACCAGTTACACTAACTGTTATAAGCTGCTGAAATCGTGGCATGTGATTGGATGAGAGCTAATTTGTCACTCTAATTTTAGCATTTTTTATTGATAACAAGTTTTATGAAACAGTGTCCTGGTACATTAGTGGAGCCAAAGCTTTCAACGTTGAATTCACATACAGCTCTTAAAGGTCTCATTAGATACATCTCCGGTTTCAAATATTAATTTTGAAATATTTAATACAGAAATCAAATATCAATCAATCAATCAACCTATATAACTTGCACGGTACGGGGGTAAGAATTGTTATTTACCTATTTAACACTGTAAGGTTCTACGAGTTCCTAGATACTTTTTTAATGTATTTAGTTTAAAACATCAACAATCTCAAATGCCAATAATAGGGCATAACATATTTACAAATAATAATAGTAACAATATAAAAAAGGGGGAAATTCGTATACAAAGTTTATTAAAAAACCACCGCATAACATTTAGTAGGCAATAACCACACATGTAAAATACTATGAAACATCAAGCTTCAATGTCCATTTCTTGAAATGTAATGCAAGGGCGTTGTTCTTCCCTGCTATCCTGTATTCAGTTCTGTATTCTGTAGACTGTTGGAACTTACATCTAACAACATAAACTTTCAAACATGAAAGTAAGAAGTTGATACATTTGTCATGTTTGTTACCAATATATTCTTAGATACTGATAATAAACGCGTAGAAAGATAGTATTTCATGGTAATAGAAATCTAGCTAAACTACCTGCATCACGTCCCTTGGCACTGAAAGATCGTGTTGGAGAGTCTTTGGTATTTTGTCATTTTTTGTATGCCCCTTTCAATACCAACTATCATCATGTTATAAACATAGATTGCCATTGAGAGTATCATTTTTTTTAAATTTACTCTCCCCCCTCCCGGATTGTAATGTCTTTTTTTCCTGCTTTGCTGTTAAAATTCTACCGCATTTTGCAATGTATTCTGTCATGTTTTCTACACGAAATTCTTTGAGTAGAATTGTATAATGTTAGGCATATTGCCTCATCTAGCGATCATTTTTAGTAGGTATGTACACGTCTTTGCAGCTCTTGATTCGATTGCCCCCCCTCTCTATCTCTTTCTCCCTATTTCTCTCTTTCTTTCTGCCTTTTGTCCCTCTTTTTCTCTTTCCTTCCCTCGTTCTCTCAATCTAGCTGTTTCTCTCTTTTCCCTTTTTGCTCGGTTTTGTTATTTATGTCAGTTTGTATGAATGCAGTGGCGTAATGAGCAAAAACGTTTTTTTTTTTTGGGGGGGGCAGAAAACCCCCCGGAAAATCATTTAATTTCAGCAACATTGTAAATCACTGGTATCGAATTAGAAATAAAAAACGTTTTTAATTTTATGGGGTGCCCCAAGCCCACCCCATCAGTACGCCAGTGTATGAATGCATTTATGATGTGACACAGAAAAAAAATGATCTCGTTATGTACCGTCTTGCTGAGAGCTGGAATTGTGTTGAATCACTCTTGTTCAACATTAGGTTGACACCCTTCTAGCTCTCAGCATACAATATTATGTTTATTTGAAGAAAAGAGAATAATTTCGGGCCTTTAAAAAAATATATATTTTTAAGGCGTTTGATACTGTTAATCACTTTATACTTATTGAAAAAATGGCATATTGCGGTATAAGAGGTAGAGTTTTAAAATGAATCCATAGTTATTTAACTAATCGATGTTTATGTAGATCAGTACAGTTAACAACGCAAATGCATTCCAATAGGAGTACCGCAGGGCTCCGTTTTAGGCCCATTACTTTCCTTATGGTATATAAATGTCCTGCAGTTTGTTAGCAATATCCTTTGTCCAATTATATTTGCAGACGATACTAATTTATTCATGTCTGAAAGTTATCTTCACAAAACAAACATTCAATTTGATATAGAACTTGACAAAGTCAATTACTGGTTTTAATTAAATAAACTCTCAACTAATTACGAACAAAATATGTTGCATGGTGTTTAAATTCCGCAACAGGAAAATTAATACTGATAATAAAAATGTAGAAATAGGTCAACATAAAATTAAGCAGGTGAAATTTACAAAGTTCTTAGGAGTGCTCATTGATGACTGTTTGAACTGGAAAGAACACGTTAAACACGTTTCATGTAAAACATCAAAAGCAATAGATGCATTAAAGAAGCTAAAGAGCACCCTTTTATTGCGTATTCTTGTCAACATTTACCAAACAATGATTTTACCACTAATCCTATTGTACTATAGTATGGGGAAATTGTGCAACCAATACATTGAACAGACTTATTTTATTACAAAAACGTGCAATACGTGTTATTCCAAACTTTCATTTTTTAGCCTTGACAGATTCTCTTTTTTAAAAACTTTACATTCTAACAGTATCTGATATTCATGTTAATCAGGTCGTAAACCTTTGTACTGTTATTTCAAGGGTGCTCTCCCACCAGTATTTAATGAGTATTTTATAACTGACAAGTACGCCAAAAGATATCAAACCAGAAATCCAGTAACCTGTATGTTCCTTTTTATTAGTATAATATCTCAAGGACCACCGTGAAATACACTGGGCCTAGGCTTTGGAATTCCCTTTCTGTTGAACTTAAATCTTGACCAACACTTAACTCTTTTAAAAGAACAAAAAATGAAAATATATTATTAGCACCTACTGGCATGACTATTGATCAACTTATTCCTTTTTATAATGTTTGTGGCACTTAGGGTGTTTGTTTATATTCTGTTTGACTTGACTTTGTTGGTTTGTTAATTTATATTCTGTGCTTGTAGTACATATTGTCAAATTTATATATTTCTTAGGGTTCTGCCTCGAAAGACCAATGACCCATGCGGTTCCCTTCCACATTTTCATTTTACTGTAATCTATTGTTTATATATACATATGCTACTGCTCATATTATTTATGTTATGTATGGAATGTTTTTAATGGATTGTGGAAAATAAAACTTGAACTTGAACTTGAAGTTATGCCTATGTCTATATTGTATGTAACACCATTGGGAAACAAATTTTTGTATTATTATTGACAATAAAACTCGAATCTCGAATGTTGAATCTTTACTTGATATTTGGTCTGATACAAGATTTGGTAGGGCTTGCAAATTTGATCGAGTGATAAGATATTAAAGTCTTAGCTTTGGTCATTATCGTATGGAAGATTTATACTCGTAACTTGGACATGCTCATGTTCATCTTCAAAGACACTATCATGGCTATGTAGTGTACTGATATAGGAGGCCGTGTCCTTTTATAAATCCAGGAGCAGGCAGGGTAATGCTGATATTGCTATAATAATGAAATTTCAATATTTTGCTTAGCGTTCTCAACCTTTACAATCGTTGACGAGACTTAATGTATTCGTAGTACAGAAGGGGTGAAGTGCCTCCAAGACGGATAGGGGTAAATGTAGATTGGGCCATGTTTCATTAAACTTGTTATCAATGACGAGTTACAATAACTGTTATAAGCTACTGAAATCGTGGCATTTGATTGGCTAACAGCAAATTTTTCATAGAAATTTAGCATTCGTTTTTGAAAACAAGTTTTTTTTAATGAAACAAGGCCCTGATTCCGGTCATTTTAATGTTTTACCTTTGAGTTCGTGCGCGCTTCGGACCCACTCCCCATGTTTTCACATACCCGAAAAAAAAAGGGGGGGGGGTCTGTATTCGCGCGTAATTCCTTACTTTTGCAACTCTGGCAATTTCATTGTTTATATATGTCATTTATTATTTGTATATTGATATTTTCTAGTATTTCATGTCAAACGTTTTTGTTGTTGTTGTAATTGTGGGTATTGTTGTTGTTCATGTATTTTGTATGTTGCAGCAGGGCGTCATTGTAAAGAATTTTTTTTTTTACTGAATGACCTACCCTACTTGATAAAGAAGACATGAATAAATAAATAAATAAATACATTTTGTTGTACATAGCTATAATGTGTGAGATGGCGCGCATGTCACCAAGACAATAACAGACAGTGGACTGGGGTAAATGATGTACCTGGGCAGTTTCTCTTGCTGTAGACCCATCGGAGTTTCAATTAATTTTGTTTTTCTTCCTGTGAATTAAAGCGGGCATATACCAGCTTCACCCTATGCTAGATATGCCTCCAGACTTGACAAAAAAAAAAAAACTATTTAGATTGATTATCAAAGTTCTAAGAATATATACAAACTTCTATCGTTCAAGAGTAAACAAATATTGTCACAATCATTTCATGGAAAGAGGGTAGAGAAAAATATTTCGATTTTATGGGCAACAATGTATTTTACACAAGCATACACGACAAGATATTTTGTTACACGGGATTTGCACCTTCTTACATGTGTTACTAATCGCTTTTCAGACTCATTTAAAGATACTATGTCTCTTTTGCAGCCAACATCAAATTCTGTAGAACTTTGCAGGAATTATGAATATGTCATGTATGTCCTATCTGTGAAATTTAAACATTAGCAGTGTCCTAATATTCAAATTATGCAAGGAAACCCGTTTACTTCTAGACTTCACTGTCAGACACTATTGAGTGACTGACATCCTTTTTCTTTGGTAATAACATATAATGAGCTGTAAAGGTACCTGAGCATTTGTCTACATCAATAACCCTCTACTTGTAATGGCCAAAATTAAACTGATTGAATCTTTGTGCAGCATAAAACGTACGACCATAGGCGGCGGTACAACGGGTCTGAAAATCAGACTATTACTTAGGTGATTGCAATCACTCAAGTCAATTCGACAACTAATAGTCGTTATTTTCCCACTAAAAGACATTTTCAATCCCTTTCGTTTTGAGGGAAGTTCTAAATTAGTATTGTCTTTCAAATGCCGTTGGAATTTAACCCTTTCATTTTTGGCCTGCAAATGGGACATAGTACCTTTAAGATATTATGAATATATACGTTGTTTATCTTTGTATCAGTATTTTGCTACTATGAGAAAAAACGTCTGGTAGAAAAGGAAAAAAATGTTACTTTTGAATTGCAAGACCAAACCTAGGTAACGAGGTTGCATTCATACGTATAGCTTTTCTCCTAACTCTCTCTCTCTCCCTATGTAGTATCCATGTGACCTACATTTCACATATAAACCATTCATACATGTACCCCTTGTACATTTGAGGGGTTTTGTGTTTTTTCTTAACTCAAGAATAAAAATGGGAAAGGAAACCTGATAAGTGTATGAATAATTTAGTTGTTAACTGTATATATAAATACGTAACGAACATGGCCTATCTATATAATCCTATGATTAATTGATCACTCACGTCGTCGATGAAAAGCAATCAGTCTCATCTAATAAATTACTTGGCGAAAGCCATGTTCAGAGCATTTTGCTACTTGTAGTTCTTTTATTTTTGTGTGCTGAAGATAATTATTTGAGGGCAGTTTGCCATTAGACTGAAATATGTATGCACGGCGTCCTTTGCGGTGGTGTGTAATAGTGCAAGGAAGAGTAATAATTTCAGCTCAATTTAATCAAGACTAAATGTCAGTAGGGAATTAGGCGATGCATGAGAATAATTCATGAAAATAATGGCCCGCTATGGCTAATAGAAAGTGTCACATGTGGCGTATGTCAGACCTTATATTTTTATGGTTATGCATTTGATGATGATGATGATGATGATGACGATAATGATTATGATAATGATGAGGATGAGGATTATCATTGTTATCATTATTAGTAGTATAATTGTTATTATTATCATCATCATTATTACCATTATTATTATCATTATTGTTATTATTATTATTATTATCATTATTATAAATCTTATCATTATTATCATTAGTATCATTATTATTATTATCATTATTATTATTATTATTATTTTCATCATTATTGTTATTATACAAATTATGCTTGCAGGAGCAAAAAACATTAAGGCACAAGTTGAAATGTTGGAAAAAAAATAAAATCAAAGTCCTCAGATTTTAACCTTTGCCGACATGGCTAAAATACGTGTCAGTTGTTTGTGTATTTGCAGACGATGTTATAATGCAATAACTCAAAATTTGTCAACATCGTTTTAGTGACGCCCCGGCATATTGGCCTGCATCACTAACATATATGTCAATATATTACTTTGTATATAAAGAGAGTGTGAAACTTTTCTTTTAATAATATTGGCAGAGAGTATTCAACAAATAGGAGATAATAGGATAAATCAAGTTAATGTTTAAGTAAGTATTACATAATATCTTTCCATCAAAACATAATCTATACAGATGGCGTATAATGGACATTGACCAGTGTGATATATGTAAAGAAATAAAAACATCTTTTCATGTTTTGTTAAAATGTAATAAAGTTCGGGTTTTTGGGAAAATAATTGAAAAATTGTTTTAAAATTACTTTCGTGAGCAAATAGATATTAATGAAAAAGCATTAGTAATAGGTTATTACACTGAAAAAAAGAAAACTTTGTGATAAATTTCATGTTTAATGTAGGCCAATACGTAATTTACATAATGTAATTTTAAATCAAAAGTACGATATAATATAGTAAATAAGCAAAGTGTTTTATTGACGAAACACAAAGAAATTATTCAAGAAATGTTAAGGCTATAACAATTCATTTAATTACTTTTGTCTTTTATATTATGTTTAAAATGTAAATTGATGTAAATATATATGATTATCAGTATGTGAATAAAACACCTCGGTATGAGGATAAGAAAAATAAAAATAAGGGGAAGTTACATGTTTGTTGGTTGGAATTAGCACAGCTAATTGACTGAAGGAAACCTAACCACCTATTTAGAGTTGTATGGTCAACGTTTGATTGGGGTAGAATGACCAGAAGGAGATCAAACAAAACGGAAAGAGAAAGAAGATGATAAAAGTTATGTCTGTTCATTAGTGTAAACGTTACTACAACTTCGTGATCGTTAATTAAAACTTTCTTCAAAACATTTTAGCAACGTGATGAAATTTTTCAATAATTGTTGTACACGGTCTAGTCCCGTCCATGAAATTCTATGTTGAAAATAAGTGACCTGATTTTTTTCGTAAATTGTCAGACACTTTGGAAATAACTTTTATAGTTGAATATGAAATGGAAAAATGACGTGAGAAGGAAATGGTAGGTAAAATAAATCCAAGTGAGAAAGAGAGCGGGCATGGTGCGTGGGAGGGAGAGAAAGAAACGATATAGGTTAGAAGACTAGAGCCGTACAAACTTCATTTCATATGAACCCAAATCAACCCATGGATGGTCTATTATCATCCCATGTTGAAGTCCGGAATTCTATGTATGAAAGCGACCACGGGGCAGTTTTCGAAGGATCACGTCTTTCCTTACAACAGCTCCACAACTTGAGCTCAACTATGCACTTCGGGGAAAGATCATGTCGCCCTCTATTGACGAATATCACTGTACGTACAAAATAATGAAATTGTGCAAAAGTGTAAAGTGTGTCCTGATGCGATTTGTAATTGTAAACAGAGACTCCCCAAGCCGTCTGTACCCCCTCAATAGAACACAGTGTAAACATTATATTTACTACGTGTGTCTCCCGCTTGATCACACAAGCGGCTACTTTGTTATTATGATGAATCCGATCGACTTTCAGCATATTTTCAACCTTAATCTGTACTTATTAGCATATATACATTCACTACCTGCGCGCTTTGGCATTTCACCACACGTATCTCATTCGAGCTTAAACGGAAATGTTTTGATTCACGATTTACTATATAAACATCTGCACTTGCAATTCTTTCAAATGTTAATTTCTATGTTCTACGATGAGTATCAACTGTAATGCAGATTCTGTGCATGTAAATGCACCCTTTGTTCAGTCACTTGACGACAGCTTAACTACCAATTCCTCGTTAGATAGTGAAGGTGCTGATAATATTGACATTAATGAACTCAACTTAGAAACACAAGAACTACGTTTCGATTTCGATTTGGACGATGTTCGAATAAACGATATATCTTCCGATTACCTGTCACCAAATACATTTATTGCGAACGTGAACACTAACCTAAAAATGACCTGCTTTTATTACATTGTAACATCAGAAGCCTAAACAAGAACTTTGACAAATTTGATTTACTTGTAAACGAACTCAAACCTAAATGCTCGGTATTTGGTATATTTGAAACGTGGCTAAGAGACACACCCTCTTCCCTTTTTTCAATCAATGGCCTTACTCTTATCACAAATAGCAGAACCGATAAAAGGGGCGGGGGAGTTGGTTTATACGTCACAGAAGGACTGGATTATGAGGTAATAGAAGAATTGAGCGTGTCATCAAATATAATGGAAAGTATCTTTATCGAAATAAAACTTCCTGGAAAGAAAAATATAATTGCTGGTGAAATTTATAAACCACCCAATTCCATCCCTAAAGATTTTATCGAAAAATACAAACACTATTATCGTCACCTTCACTGAATAACAAGATATGTATAATAATGGGAGACTTTAACCTCAATTTATTACAATGTGACGAGAGTACGAGTTGCCAAGATTTCTTGGATCTGATGTTATCCAAATCTTTTGCCCCAACAATTACCAAACCAACTAGAATTACTGAATATTCAGCTACCTTAATTGATAATATTTTCGTAAGTGGAACTCCTATTGTCAAATCCGGCGTTATTGTCACTGATATCTCCGATCACTTTCCGATTTATAGTCTAATTTCGAATGTAATTTCCCATTCTAATTCCAAAACAAACAAATACTCGGGCACCCGAAATTTATCGGAATCCGACTTTCGTAGACTTAAGGAAGCACTTACCATAACTGATTGGTATGCAGTGTATAATTGTGATGATGTGGATACTTCATTTGATAATTTTATGGAAATATTAATGCATACTCTCAATTCTATTCCTACTCGCCAACAAAATTGCTCAAATACTAAAAACATCCTAGGCTCCCGTGGATTTCAAGATCTCTCCTGAAATCTATCAACAGGAAGAACACCCTTTATTACAAATATAAAAATAATCCTACAGTTAAGTCCAAATTGAAATATTCTCGTTATCGTAACATTCTAACCACTTCGTTACGACTAGCAAAAAGAATTACTTTACAAAACAATTTAACGTGAATAAAGGTGATATCAAAAATACTTGGAGGGTGATAAATAACGTTTTGAAATCCAAACATGTCTCAACTCACATTTCAAATATTTTAATAAATGAAAACCGAATTCAAGATCCTCTTGTAATAGCAGAGGAATTTAATAATTACTTTGTCAATATTGGCCCTAATCTTGCCCAAAATATTCCTGTATCCGATTTGCCTTTTCAATATTTCCTGAAAACGCAAAACACTAATTCAATGTTCTGTACCCCATTCTGGAGCATGAAGTAATCGATATAGTTAAAAATATGAAAACTAAAAAAGCGCAGGTTACGACGGTATTACAAATTTTATTTTAAAAGAAATAATAGGTGAAATAGTTTCCTCTTACTCATATACTAAATCTGTCAATAATTAATGGCATTGTACCCCAAAAGATGAAAATAGCTAAAGTTATTCCAATTTTTAAAAAGGGGAACGCGCAAGACATTGGGAATTATCGCCCTATTTCTCTGCTAACGTCACTCTCCAAAATACTCGAAAAATTGATATACTCTCGAACAATGCAGTTTCTTTTTGATTTTGATATTCTGTCTGATACCCAATTTGGGTTCAGGCAGAAACACTCTACAACCCATGCATTACTCATGTTTTTAGATAAAGTAGCTCATGCTATTGACAATATGGCTCATACTGTGGGTATTTTCTGGACTTCTCCAAGGCCTTTGACACCATTAATCATGATATATTATTGCGCAAGTTATCCCATTACGGGATTCGAGGAAAGGCCTTGGAGTGGTTCAGGAATTATCTCACAGACAGAAAACAGTATGTTAGTATTAATGGTCACGACTCTTATCAAAGATCAGTATCCTGTGGTGTCCCACAAGGTTCATTGTTGGGTCCATTATTATTTGTAATATATATCAATGACTTCAGAAATTCGTCTGAAATAATGTCATTTATTCTCTTTGCAGACGATTCTAATATTTTCTATTCACACCGCGACCCTCAATATCTCCTGAGAACTGTAAATAGTGAACTGAAGCTGGTACAAGCATGGATAAATGCAAACAAACTATCTTTAAATGTCAGTAAAACCCACTTTATGCTGTTCAGCAATTGTATAAAATCTCTACCAGGTAATATTTTAATAGATAATACAAATTTAAACAAGGTCGAATCCACAAAATTTCTTGGTATCTACATTGACAGTGATTTATCATGGAAGATACATGTAAACTACTTGTGCAAACTGATTTCTAGAAACACGGGTATATTAAATAAACTAAAACACGAGTTCCCAACCCACATTTTGTTATCTCTGTATAACACCTTAATTTTACCCTACCTTAACTACGGCATTCTTGCCTGGGGAAACGGGACCAAAGCTCAACTTGGAAAACTTCTTATTATTCAAAAACGGGCAATAAGAAACATAAATCATGCGGGATTCCTTTCCCATACTAGTCAACTGTTTTTAATAACAAAGTTCTCCGAATTGTTGATGTGTATATGTACAACGTAGGAGTGTTTATGTATCAATTATCTGTAAATGAGTTACCGGCCGTAACTTGTGCACTCTTCGTGCGAAATAATACAATCCATTCTTATTCCACTCGCCAAAGTAACCTTTTTCACCTTCCCTTACACGAACTTTGTTTGCTCAAAAAAATATTACGTTTACGGGCCCTAAGCTCTGGAATGACCTCCTATTGAATTCACAGAATCAACTTCACTATATTCGTTCAAGCGCAAGCTGAAACGTCATCTACTAAGCAATTACACTATACTGGAAGAAGAAGCATGATGTTCTTTTAATAATGTTGTCGATATTCAAACTTAATGTTTCCTTTTTTGTTGCTGTTGTTGTATTGTGCCTGGTGACGGGCCGTTGCCTTCACCTGCTGGGATGTTATTGTGCTTCGGTGGCCGGAGTGCGGAGTGCGTGCTTTGTTTGTTGTTAATGTCTTTCCGACCTAGCAGCGACGAGTTATGCATTTCGCGCTCCTGCTGTTGAGTTTCAGTGCATTAATTGCGGCGGGTGGGTGTGACGGCTTATCATCAGGCAAACATATATAGCTTTAAATAAATGTCTATCGCAAAAATGTTCTATTCATGTTTTTTCCATTATACATGTACCAAGATGTTAGCGTCATTGCCAATCAGTGTCTTTGCCGGCGCGGCTACATTAATTTTTTTTTCTACGCATAACATCTTTGAATTTCTTTGAATTGCCATTGCGTACAGGTAGTGAAAATGTCATACAAGTATTGCTAAGTATAATTATGACCAATGTTTACCTTTTCCTCAGAATAAGTTTCAATTTAATCCCACTACGTTATCTAAAAAAAACAAGACTATTTCATTGTTATAACTTCCGGAGCCTATGACCTACAAGCATTGCTTTCTCTTTAGGCTCCATCATATTTCTCCTTTTACGTAACTTAGTCTTATGTATAAATCTCTTCGTTTGTATGAATACAAAACAAATGAAAAAAAAATGTAACATGCCAAATGTAACGATGTATTATACAACATGTGAAATATGAAAATAAACTGAAACTGAAACTGAACTGAATACAGATCAGAGCACTGGTGGTAGAGGTCTAGAGGTCAGTGGATCAGAGAGATGACATCTGGTACTGTATCCTTTTTGAGGCAGTCACACACATCCATGTTAAAGATAAAGACCAGTTCTGGTCATGCGATTGAATTGTGAATGAAACGTTGTGGAATCGATCAGAAAAGGTTGATCATCTAGCATATAAGTATTGGTGTGTACTGCAAGGTTCTGGAATCATCAAAATGATAAGAAATTTGGCCCAGTTTTGGTAAAGTTACAAGCACTGTACACCGAAAGATGTATATGGGACTACGCGACCACGTGCGCGATATATATTTGGTCCCAATAGATATAATAATTTACCAAATATATCAATTAGTAGGCGGTTTCCCGACTATCCCGGCAAAATTTGTATCATCACGTATTAGTCAAAAAATATTCTTTCACATGATTGGTAATGAGAGCTTCCATTTCATTTTTTTGAGAGAGGGGCGTTTCCAAAACTGGTCTTTACCTTTAATTACGGTCACAGTTATAGGCCTATTCGTTTCACAAAACTGCTCCTGTACCTTATCTGCAATGACGACAAGATAATGTATAGGTACACGCGCTATACCCGCCTATTCATACGTGCATATGATTTATCCTTGTTTCCCAATTAGCAGTAAACCCGTCTTAAAACTCTACCAAAAAGGATAATGTGAGGATATAAAAAGAAATCAGCGACTGGAAAACGTTGCTTAGTTATTCTTCATTCAAATAAAACAGAAAATCTATCACATAAACTCGTTTACAGGAACAATTCTAAGCTCTGCCAGGATAGCATTTATGTGGGCATATCATTAGCATTCACTCTCACTAAGCCCATGGTCCCGGTTGTGACGTCAAGAATAGAGGACCCAGTTTCTCCGTGCATTTCTGCGTTTCCGACTTCGAGATTTTGGTGGAGTTTACTCGCATAAATTCACTATTCTGAACTTGTTTTGTTGGTTGAACGCAATTTAGTGTTATTCTGGGGGTTAAAAGCTTTCTATTGATGTAATTATCTCAATATTTGGGATTGCCTTAGAATGTCAGCTTTAAAAATCTAATCGATTAATTTTGAAGATCGAGATTGATTGATCTGCATGACTGTCTGATCGTCTTATTTGGTCTCCGTGACTCGTGAGGGCATGAGTAATCGTCGGCCGTCTGTGATCTTGCATAATATCGTCGAAGTCGAGATTGAGACATGGACAAGAAGACGGCAGTTAAGTGCATGCAAAACTTGCGCCCTCTCTCTTTCTTTCTTTCTTTCTTTCCCCTTCTCAACCCTTCATCTTTCTGTGCCTGTCTCTCTATCTCTCTTCTCCCCTCTTTTTTCCCCTCTCTCTCTCCCCCCCCTCTCTCTCTCTCTCCAGTAACTGTCTGTCTGTCTGTCTCTCTCTCTCTCACCTTATCCCCTTACTATCTCTCTGTTTGTCTGCCTCTCTCTCTCTCTCTCCTTCTCCCCTCTCCCCGTCTTTTTCTCCCTCTTTCTCTTTCCATTTTTTAAAAAGCTGTCTTTCTCCTCACCCTCTATATATAGTTGTATGTCACTCTGTCCCCCCTCTATTATTCTCTATCTCTCCTTGACGAAGAAGGGGGAGGAGAGAGGGAAAGAGGAGGAGGAGAGGGGGAGGGGGACGAGAGGGGATGAGGGATAGAGAGGGGGAGGGGTATGGAGCTCGGCATTTTCAATCTTATACGGTTAATTTTTGTCTCCAAGCGATGGCCTGGACTCAGCACTGGCAATGCATAGTCTTTAAAGTTTTCGACGGCTTCTGCAACAAATGCAAGCAAAGGAACAACGCTTGAAGAAATCTGCTCGTTGTACAGTCATGTTAGAGAATCTTATGCCCCCCTGTTACACCCACAAATGTAATAACGCCCACAAATGTAATGACGTCCATAAAATGTAATAACACTTTACCCACAAATGTAATAGCACCCACAAATGTAATAACACTTTACCCACAAATGTAATAATTTCACCCACAAATGTAATAATGACTTTACCCACAAATGTAATAAATTTGAAGGGATATTTTGTCGAATTTGTTCAAAACTAAAACCCTGTAACAAAAGCATGGGTAAAGCGCGCAGTCTTTACTTCAGACCCGGTTATTTCAAAAATTTAAAAAATCTTCAAAACTAAGACCCCATAATCCTTTTCCTGTGGAATAACATGAAAATCGAGCGTAGTCTTTCCTCCAGACCCGGTCATTTCAAAAATAAAAAAACAATAAAAAACAAAACAAAAAATTCAAATCTAAGACCCAACAATCCTCCAAACTAAGACCCTGTAAGGGAGGGGGCCTAAAAAGGGGCCCACTTCGTGCGAAAATTTGAAAATCGTGCCGGTCGATCTTTGGCTCAGTGGGGGGTAGTGACCATTTTTTTTGGCACCCGAAAAATCCCCTTGGGCGCCAGGGGTAGTGAGCACAAACAATTTTTTTTTCACCGCCACCCCCCCCCCCTTGGGCGCCAGGGGAGGGGGCCCATCTTCTTCTTTTTCTCAAAAAGGGTGTTTTTACCTGTTTTTTTTCTAGGGCGGGGCCCGGCCCCGGCCCCCTGGATCCGCCACTTTTACCATGGACGGAATGGGCCTGCAATGGCGGAAAAACGATTATCTTAGGCTTTTATCCCAGTATTGGGTTTTCAAGCTCCTTTTTTGTCCAGAATATGACCCCTAAATTCGTACACAATTAGATAAAGACGCATTTTGTTGTGACGCATTGGTACATGTAAAATTGTCTCCTTTTCACTCAGTGACTGTCACTGAGTTTTGTTAAAGCATAGCCTGGTTGTAAGGTTCATTGTAAACACACTGTTGCCCATAAAGTTGGAATAATATTTTCTTACTCCTTTTCATGATATGATTGATGAAATGGTGCCCCCGGCGGGGGTCAAGGGGCGGAGCCCCAGGAAGCTCAGGGGTTTTAGGCATTTAATTACGGTCAGATGAGCATATTTTGATACCTTATTTGTGACACTGGCAGGACACTAATTGGCGTGGGGTCCAGAAGGCGGAGCCCCCAGAAGCTCAGGAGTTTTAGGCATTAAATTACTGTCAGATGAGCATCCAGGGGCCCGCCTAAGGGCCCTAGGCGGGGTCCAGGGGGCAGAGCCCCCGGAAGCTCAGGGGTTTTAGGCATTTAATTACGGTCTGATGAGCTTATTTGGATACCTTATTTGTGACACTGGCAGGTCACTAATTGGCGTGGGCTCCAAGGGGCGGAACCCCCGGAAGCTCAGGGGTTTTAGGCATTTAATTACGGTCAGATTAGCATCCAAGGGGCCGCCTTCTATTTTGGGACAACTGCAGTAAATTGCACCTGAAATTGCATTATGCGCATTCTAAGTTCCAAACGCTTTCTTTCATACAAATACACAAAAAAGTTCCGAAAGCTTAAATGCATACTATTTCACAAGATGTAATGAAACAATATGAATAATTCTAATGATACACTTACATGTAAATGCATGATCATTTTTGTGTTTCTTTCTGTCTGCAAAATAGTTTTCTTCTGCATTTTGTTTTGTTGCTATTATGAGTATATATTCATATTATTGTTATCAAACAGGAATATAAAAATAAATAAATAAATACATTTGTACAATGATAGTTGTACAATGATGATAGAAGAAGCGATAAAAATCGCAACTGATCTTTCCTTATTTTCCCCCTTTTCTTTACTTCTTCCTCTATATTTTCTTTCCCTTTCTCTCCTCTTTCCCTTTCCTTCCTTCTCTCTCTCTCTCTCTCTCTCTCTCTCTTTACCGAGTTTTTTTTTTTTGGGAGGGGTAGAGGCAAGGGCCTTTGCCCCCGATCCACACCTTGGCGGGGAAAATCGCAACTGAACTCCCTGACCTTTCTTCTTCCCCTTTTTTTTTCCTTTCCCTTTCCCTTTCCCTTCCCTTACTTCTCTCTCTTTTAAGTTTGCTGGGGCAGAGCACTTATATATATATATATATATATATTTTTTGTCGGGAGAGGGGGACATTCTTTTGTTTTAAAAAAAGGTTAAATTTACGTTATTATCTTATTGTTTTACCGTTTTGGGGGCTAGGGGGGGGGGAGGGCCGGGCTGGAAAAAACGTCACGTGGAACCGCGCCTGCATTTCAGCAACATTTGTAAATCACTGGTATCGAATTAGTAATAAACCACGTTTGAATTTTATTTGGGGGTCAACTGCCCCAAGCCCCCCCCATCAGTACGCCAGTGCTTCCAGGCTATTTTGGAATGTGTCACTTTGCAACAGAAATGGAGAAACGCGCATTTTGTTGAAAATCATGTGATATCACGAACATTTATAAATCACTTGTATGGAATTGAAAATAAGTCATGGTTTATTTTTTTTTGGGGGCTAGCACCCCAAGCCCCACCCCCATCAGTACGCCAGTGCTCTCTGTTGCACTTATGTGGTCATTAAGTGCTTCTTGGTTCCATAGAATCTACAATTGAAAGACAACAAAAACTTAGTAAGTTCATGCTAGTATCAAATGCATGCATTAGTTATCAGTTTGTTTTCAACTTGTTTTCATGTCCTATATACATATACATACTTTATATATATATATATATATATATATATCTTTTTTGTCGGGAGAGGGGGGGGGGGACATTCTGTTGTTTAAAAAAAAGGTTAAATTTACGTTATTATCTTATTGTTTTACCGTTTTGGGGGCTAGGGGGGGGGGTGAAGGGCCGGGCTGGAAAAACGCCACGTGGAACCGCGCCTGCATTTCAGCAACATTTGTAAATCACTGGTATCGAATTAGTAATAAACCACGTTTGAATTTTATTTGGGGGTCAACTGCCCAAGCCCCCATCAGTACGCCAGTGCTTCCAGGCTATTTTGGAATGTGTCACTTTGCAACAGAAATGGAGAAACGCGCATTCTGTTGAAAATCATGTGATATCACGAACATTTATAAATCACTTGTATGGAATTGAAAATAAGTCATGGTTTATTTTTTTTTTGGGGGGGGGGCTAGCACCCCAAGCCCCACCCCCATCAGTACGCCAGTGCTCTCTGTTGCACTTATGTGGTCATTAAGTGCTTCTTGGTTCCATAGCATCTACAATTGAAAGACAACAAAAACTTAGTAAGTTCATGCTAGTATCAAATGCATGCATTAGTTATCAGTTTGTTTTCAACTTGTTTTCATGTCCTTTATACACGGCCAGACAGAAATACCCATGTCATATGTCGGGTCGGATCCAGAATTCTCAACAACAACAACACTTTTTAAAAGGGGTGCCATATAGTCCTGAAAATTCATTGAATAGCAATTAAATATTAAAACATAAGTAATATGCAAGGCACAGTTCTATAAATTAAAGCACAATCAGGGAAAAGGGGGGGGGGGTAAGATTAGAAAGCTAGGATTAGGAAGAGACACCTTTTTTTCTTCTTTATTTGTTGTTGGTAGATTTAGTCAACATCCGAACTACGCTGAATCTGGACCTGGATCACATAATGCCACATACATGTAATTGCCCATTAAATATTGTAGGTGACTAGGCCTGGTCTATGCCACTGGCAATGCCACATCTGAAAAAAGGGGGAACAGTGCTTGTAACTTTACAAAGACTGGGCCAAATTTCTTATCATTTTGATGATTCCAGAACCTTGCAGTACACACCAATACTAAAGCTACAGTCCCATATACGTCCCGGACCGTCCCGGACCATCCCGGACCCCATCCGGGGTGATCCGGGATTCGGTCCGTGTTGACACCGTGTTGGCACCGGGGTGGTCCTGGATGGTCCTGGATGGTCCTGGATGGTCCTGGGCGGTCCGGGAGTCGACCCCGGATGTTTTTGACGGTCAAAAACTGCCGGGGTGGTCCGGGACGGTCCGGGACAATAGTTTGATCCGGGGTGATCCGTGTAGCCACCGTGCTGGGTCCGGGGTCATCCGTAGTGGCGCCGGGGCGGTCCGTGTTGATCCGTGGCAGTCCGGGAGTGAGTTATTGACCCGGATCACCCCGGCGCCCCTACGGATGATCCTGACCCAGCACGGTGGCGACACGGATGATCAGGGGCTCTGCCGGGGCGATCCGTGTTGGCACCGGGGCGTTCCGGGATGATCCGTGTTGGCACCGGGATGGTCCGGTGTCATCCGTGTTGGCACCGTGTTGGCACCGGGGTGGTCCGGGACGGTCCGTGGCGGCTCCGTTCTGGGACTGGAATGATCTGTACTGCTGCCGGGGCTATGCCCGGACGGTCCGGGGCGGTCCGTAGTGGTACCGTGTTGGGTCCGGGGAGACGGTCGGCGGTTGCGATTTTTTGAACAAAACATCCCGGACCATCCCGGATCACCCCAGACCATGGTCCGGGATGGTCCGGAGTGGTCCGTGCTCGTCCGTGCTGGTCCGGCTTTATATGGGACTGGGGCTTTATATGCTAAATGATCAACCTTTTCTGATCGATTTCACAACGTTTCTTTCACAATGCAATCGCATGACCAGAACTGGCCTTGATCTTTAAAGCTATGCGATGTGCTCAAATTAAATAATCTACCGTAAACTGTTGATTGTTTCTAATATTACCGTCGACGAATTTAATTAGAGATCATTCAATCAGTTAATACTCTTTGGCCAGACAAAAGAAAATGGGATGGGATAGGAAGTAATACGTTGTGACAATGCAGAGAGCCCCTGACTGCCACGACAATCATTACAATTTCTGAGATCTTCAAACAAAATGGATCTTTACTTACTTTTCTTGATATCATATGAAATCACTTCGATATCGATGTTCGCCTGAAGATTGTTTGCTTCACTGAGATTTACTTGACAAACTTCTATTAGAATAGAAATTCACTTAAAAGAAAAATGTTTCATTGTTCGTAATTGAATAACTTAAAATCTGCACAATTCATACAACCGCCATTTTCAGATTGTTGTGGAAATATCGTAGGGAGTTCTGGGAATGAAAAAAAAAGTTTTATGTATGACCTAATACATAAAACATTTTGTTGATGGCCAATCACCAAACAGTAATTGGGGTATTTCTGACGTCATTGCTCATGAATAAAACATTGACCCTCCAAAATCGTCGTTCAAATTGGACGAAACTCCCACAATGCATCCAATGCAAAACCTAAGGAATGTCAAAGGTCACAATTTAGGTTGTGCCTCGTTAGTCCTCCTTCGGACGACATACTATGTATGAATGAAACTCTTTGAGTGCAAAAGAGAACATTAAATGTTTCGTGTATGACGAAGCAATTAGATACAAAACTGGCCCCTACCCCAAACCCAAATCTGGCATAACTGAAGTTACTGAAGTACCAAAAAAAGGTTACCAGCCCCCTCCCCAAATTGTGTTCTCGTGCCCCTAGCGCATTTTAACACAAAAATATCTTCTTCTTTTTTCCTTCTTTTTTCCTACTCAGATATATCTTTTAAAATATATTTGCACCCTAAAATATTTCCCTTATGCTTACCATTGGAATTCCATGGAACCGTATGGCCATTGTGGAAGCCGTCTTGTAATTGACAATGATACCCTGTAAAACTAAAACTACAAAAGAATGAATGAATAAATGAATAAATAAATAAATAAACAGTAAAGAATCATTTGGTTTCATTAAGCTAATGAATACGTCACATTTCTCCATTGACGTGCAACTCACTTGCTTACCAGTGAAATTCCGTGGAACCATAATATGGCCATTGTAGAAAGCCGTTTTGTGACTGACATTGCTACCCTGTGAAGATGAAACTACAAATGATAATAAATAAGTAAATAAAACTACAAATAAATAACTAAAAAGCT
Organism: Mesocentrotus franciscanus; assembly: GCA_037976565.1. Lineage (NCBI taxonomy): Eukaryota > Metazoa > Echinodermata > Echinoidea > Camarodonta > Strongylocentrotidae > Mesocentrotus > Mesocentrotus franciscanus. The sequence goes on along the minus strand of CP137681.1, from coordinate 16,648,489 downwards.
AATGAGTATTTCACATTTCTTCATTGATGAGCAACTTACTGTTGATGATACTTTACATCCGATATTACATGCTAAGATAGTCCAATATAAACCTAACTCACGGAGATCAGTGAACCACAACGCTTCAAAAAGCAATACAGTAATTAGATACTGAAATGCTGATTCAATGTCCAAGGCAAAAATGGAAAGCGCTTTCGGAGTTCAATCAAACCGGCGCTCACATCGTCCGCTGGCCGCTGCGAAAACACATCTTGCAACTGTTTGCGCAACATTCTCCATTGTTTTTAGTTGCAAAATCTTTCTTGATCTGCGTTTTGTCAGGGTGGGAAATATACGTTTTTAATTGAATATGGATCATTGAAGGATGCCCTGAAGGAACTTTATCGTATCGTCAGAATTACAGTACTTACATCAATGTAAAACGCAAGCAAGTATTATTTCCTCAAGCGGGGCATTTGTGAATTATATTTGATCTTTATATAGGTGGAAAACTGGCTGATAAATTTAAAACATAAACATGACTATGCAAGCATAATGTTCTGAAGAAGGTTTGTCATCAAGATATCTATCATTCGGTCGTATTTCATCAATGGAATTAAAATATCATTCCTCCAATCGGTGTTCAAGCGAAGCATATTTTGTGAAAGCATTCTTGATCTGCGATTCAAGTAGGGTGGACAACTGACTGATATGTTTAAAACCATCTAAATATACTTGTAATGAAAGCATAACGTCCCGAAGAACTTTATCGTCGGAATGATTATCAATCATTCGGTCGTGTTTCAGCACTGGAATTAAACGCAATCATTTCTTCCAGCGAAACATATTGTGAAAGCCTCCTCGCTCTAAGCGTTTATTCATTTAGAATGGAAAACTGGCTGATGAAATTATGATTATGAAAGCATAACGTACTGAAGGAGCTTTATCGTCAGATTATATGCCATTCATTCCTATATTTACAACAATGGAATTAAACGCCAGTATCCCTTTTTCAAGAGACGACAGTTATTCATACGGTGACAATTACGAATATCCTAACTCAACAGCCTGGCTCGCTCTAGTTCCACTTATTGTCTCTGTAATAAGTGCTGTGACTGTCGTTGGCAACATCATTGTGATTGTTGCGTACTTTCGAGATCAGCGCATCCGGGCCAACGCGGCCAACCTTCTCATACTGAACCTTGCAATCACGGACCTGACGGTGGGCGCCCTCGTGTGGCCCTTCTACCTCACATGGCTCATCAAAGACTACTGGCCGTTCGGTGAGGTCCTTTGTAAGATATGGTTGGTTGTTGACTACATGGTGACTGGGGTGTCCATTTTAACCATGGTCTTAATCAGTTGGGACCGGTATTGTCTCTTGACCTTGGGAATGCAGTACCAGACGTTACAGACCAAGAAACGAATCGGAATAATCATCTGCGTTACATGGACAGCGGATTTTGTTTGGTTCACCATAATGGCGTTTGCGTGGAGTCCTATAACTGGACAGTACAAGGTGGATTATGAGAAGGAATGTAAAATGGAATTTACGTCCAGCCTTGCTATGACACTGATCGTGAACGTGTTAAAGTTCTTCATTCCCTTACAATCCTGGTTGTCTTGAATGTTGCTGTTTATACCAATATTAAACGGAGATCCAATAAGGGTATCGTAGGGCAGAGTCCTGCGGACGGACTATCTACTCGAGCCACCACGCAAGTTAACAACGGGGAATCCCCACGTCAAGACAAGTGCAGACCCTCAGCAACCGGGTCATCTCTTAAGGACCAAGGAACTCTGGCCGATTCATCTAACACTTCTGCAAATGCTGACACCGAGCCTACCGAGGCACTGCCGAGCGAAAACATATCCAACAATGCTCCACAAGCCAACGGGTTGGGTTCGAAGGAACAGACATTTGCCAGACATCGTAAAGCCGCTGTGGTCCTTGGCATCCTTGTGGGATGTTTCCTGGTCTGCTGGTTGCCTTTCGAAGTGACCAGTGTCATGTTTGCAATATGTGGCAACAACTGCATTTCCTACCTCACTTGGGACGTCACATATTCGCTCGTGTGGGGTAACTCCATTATAAATCCCTTCATCTACGCTGCCACCAACAAACACTTTCGTCGGAATTTTCGACGGTATCTGCTCCTTGATCGTTGGGCTTGTACTAGGAAACAACGTGGTCCATAATACTGATCATTTCAGGCACAAGCCATTGTCTGTCGTAGTGCATAAATAGCAGTGTCTGAACTTTAAGACTATGCAGCATGCAGGCTGGTGCCGGGTCTACGTCTTTAAAAAAAAACCTAGACCAGCCATCTTAGCGCTGCATTTGAATATTTGAATATTTGAATATTTGTGTTGAGCCAATCAAATGCAGTTCTAGGATGGCTGGTCTAGGTTAAAATAAAGACGCGCCCGGTCTACTTACAAAACTTGAAAATACGTATTTTCCAGTTCTGTGGGTCTACTGCACTCCGTGGCCCTGTTAACCTATTGCCAGCCAGAGACTGACCGAGTTGGGTTCGTCTCAAGACTTTAAGGAATTTGGTTTAAGTGTCGAATTAGAGTCTTTGTCTGCAGATTAATTGATATCAGTGCAGGAACAATATTTTAAGAATTATGGTGATACTGATAGACGATAAATTACACTAGAAAAAAAGTCATGTATCTGCAGACAAATTTGTAGAACATGTTTGGGATGTAACTCACGGAGTGCGCCTTCATCCCGAATGGCTCCTGAAACTAAATCTGGTATATGTGGATGCAAAGCTTTCAAACCTTGAAATCATAGTAGCTGTAAAAGCTCTCATTACATAATTATTTCTCCAGTTGTCAATGTTAAATTGGAACTATTAAACAAAAATCGATTGCAAATACCTTGAGCAACCACGTAAGTATGAAGTTAAACTGATGTAAGATTTTGAAGCGAGCTATCGGCATGAACTCCTGAGCTGGCGGATATCCCGGCGCTATTATACAAAATAATATTGACTGCTTTGAGGGGCACGGTTAAAAATATCGCCCAAGGTGATCACGAAACTGGCATAGTGCAGTCTCAAGATCACCAGGAGCTATAGTTTTTGTTGACCCGAAAAAGAAGCAGTCAACAAGTTCAATGTTTGTTTTATATAACGGAAAAGAGATTTTTTTATTTTAAAAAAATGTATGCCTGTCAAAGTATTTTTTTAAAGAGTCAAGTGAATTTAGTCGTCAAAGAGCATTGCACGTGTCCCACTGCACGTATCCATTGCTAATTTCAAGCGCAGCCTCTCTACCGGTAGCTGAAATTTAAATACCTTAAATTTGCTTTTTGTCTACATTTATCGCATGTACATTTAAAGTTGAATGTTTTGGGAAACAAGATGAAAAAGGTTATTTTGTAAAATATGAACATCTGTTGTTCTACATGTATTATTAGGAACAATAAAAATTGAATCTTTAATCTTGAACCTTACGTGATATTTGGTCTGATTCAAAATTTGGCAGGGCTTGCAAATTTGATCGAGTGATCGGGTATTAAAATCTTAGATGTGGTCATTATCGTATAGAACAATTATACTCGTCGCTTTGACATGCTCATGTTCCTCTTCAGCGACACTATCATGGCTATGTAGTGTACTGGCTGTAGGAGGACGTATCCTTAGATCCAGGAGCAGGCAGGGTTAATGCTGATATTGCTATAAACATGGAATTTCATGTTTTGCTTAGCGTTATTAACCTTTACAATTAATGATGTACCTGGACAGCCCCCTCTTGCTGTAGACCCATAGGAGTTTGAATTCATTTGGGTTTTTCCTGTAAATGGAGAAATCCAACCTTGGTAGAAAACTACTCTAGAGGAAAGCAGAAGATTTCAGAGAAGTAGTTTGAATAACATCGTACAAAAAATGAGAAACTAATTTTTGAAAGTTGTAATCACTACAAATTGGCTGAATCGGCAATGTCTCTGTGATGTAGTAGCGGTCAACTTTTCATTTTGTTCCAAGAGACAATTTGACTAAAATGTCATTTTCCCACAAGTGTGTGAATCAGGTGGGTCTATTCTCTTTAGAGTCCCTCTAAAATTATGCTATCCATAATATATTTTGAGTAGTGCCCTAAGGGAGAAGGAGAAATGCAGAATTTAATGATATTTCTGTACATGACAAAACGGAAGAGTTATCTGCGACTACGTCTTTATAATCCTCTGTCTAGACTGCCAATTTGAGATTCCCATAGACTTGGTGATCTCATATTTCTAACTTTGATAACTTCCTAATAAAAATGAACTTATTTCAAGGGCCTTTCCCTTTAGGCGGGGCATATGCCAGCTTCCCCCTATGCTGGATAGGCATGCCTACGTACACGATATACCTTTCTAAAGGCTACAGGCCACGGACCAACCGTCCAATGTCGGTCTCGGGGGCGGGATTGGAGGGGCGGGGAAGCTTCTGACAATCTTTTCTTTAAAGGGTTGGACTGTTTAGATTGATCATTAAAGCTCTGAGAATATATAAACTATATCTATCAAGAGCAAAACATATTGTCACAATCGTTTCGTGAAAAGAGGTCAGAGAAAAATATTTCAATGTTATGGGCAGTAGTGTATTTAATATAAGTTGTTTTACACAGGTATGACACAATCTTGGGTTAAACGGGATTTGCACCTTCTTTCCTGTGTTACTAATCGCTTTTCAAACTCATTCATGATATTACGTATATACATTGTATCTGTTTATAAGTATATCGTTACTATGAAAAAATAAGTCAGGTAGAAGAGAAAAAGAAATTACTTTTGAATTGAAAAACCAAACCTAGCTTACGAGGTTGCATGCATCCGTATAGTAAGTCTTCTTTCTCTCTCTCTCCCCTATACAGTATGCATGGTACCTACACTTAACAAATATATCATGCATACCCCTATAAATTTGATGTCTTTTGTAACTCAAGAATGAAAGATAGATAGGTTCAATAGGGGTCATTGTTGAAAACTTTTAGATGTAAGATTTTTTATGTCCAAGAAACATAAATAGGAACAATTCAATTTTTTTTCACATACTTAAAAAAACACAAAACTTCGTATCGGCATGAATAAATTCGTTGTTAACTAAATATATAAATACGTAATACACATGGCTAGCTACTCCTCTAATTAATTGATCACTCACAATTAATTATTGATCAGATCATCACACCATAAAGCGTTGTCGATGCATAGCAATCAGTATCATCTAATAGATTACTTGGTGACTGAGATGCTCAGGGCGCTTTGCTACTTCCATTTCTCTTATTTTTTTCGTGTGATGAATATATTTCAAGGTCAGTTTGCCAGTATAATAAAATATGTAGGCATGGCGTGCTATGGGTTGGCATGTCATAGTGAAACGAAAAGAAATAATTTCAGCTCAATTTAATCATGGCTGTCATAAGTTCAGGGCAGGGGGCGGAGCGACTTACAAAGTGGGGGGGGGGGAAGGGGGCACCAACAAAAAGGGCACTTTCTGGAAAAAAGAGCACCTACAAAGGGAAATCTCAAGGCGAAAATTTTTAAGATTTGGGAGTTCACAGCGCGAAAAATTACATCTTGTAAAGAGGAAAAACCCAATCCTGATGGGTTTATAAGCACATTCTCATAACGGAAGACTGGAAAGACCTTTGATAAGTAACATACTTATAGAGCCTATAGATGCGAGCGAGCGTCGCGAGCGAGCTTTGGGGGAAATTGCTCTTAGTCGATTTAGATTAGGGGCACGTTTAATGATGAGAGGTAAATGAGACACTTATCGAAAGGGATAAGACACTTATCAGAAAATAAAAGGGGCACTTGTCAAAGTAAAAGGGGCACCTCTCAGATTTGAATAGGCCAATTATCAGAGGTGAAGGGGGCACTTACCAAAGGTGAAAAGGGGCACTTACTAGAGATTAAACAGGGCACTTATGAGAATGAAAAATGGACACATATTGCAAAGGAAAATGAGAACTTATTATTCTTATCAGGTGAATGAAATAGTTTGTATAGAGGCACTTCACAAAGACGTATGCATTAAATTTGGTTACATTACGAAAATAGCCTATTGTCAGAATGTATACCGCTGGCACTTTCGTTGTGAGGAGCATACGTCACATCCGTACAGCAATATAAATGTTTTGCTCGAAATACCCGAAACAAAAATCGCTCTTAAAAATCACCTGATTGAAGTACGCCCGTGATATTTGGCAGTTTTAACCTTTGATTTATTTACAACATGTTATAATTTTTGAAAATCGGAGTGGACTTGGGCTTTAAGCAGGATAGCTGCTTGTGTAGTGAAGAATGCAAGTGGAAAATGATGTTACTTCTTGCTTGAAAGTTTGTTACAGAAGAATTTGCAGCTTATAGTAAGTAAAACCGATACTTTTCCATCGGTAAGTGAAGTCATAAAAGTGTATTTTATACTACGTTGATGATTGTATAATCTTGTACTCTAATGAAGGGTGATTTTATTTCAAGTGACAAATTGAAGTACGAGAAAGGTATAACATGTTGTTTACCATTTGCTATCAAATATACTTTGGGCAAGGAACATTATGATTATAGAAGAGGAAAATATTTACAATTTTAATTGATGCATGTTTCACCCATAAGAAGAGCCTATAGTAGAGAAATGTTTGTGCCTGAACTCTTTACATTTTAGATGGCACAGGGTCTTGGGAGACAGGCTGAGGTTTCCACGAGAGTCGATGCGAGACGGGACATTTGGACCCGTGGCCGACAGATCACCAAGAACATGGCGTCTCCAGAATAGAGAACGCAAATGAACAGTATGGTGAGCTGTGATTGTGCCGAGAATTTTGACAGACTATTATGGAAAAGACAAAATAGTTCGATGAACTTGAAAGACATATCTGAAGATAGAATTGATATGTCAAAAGTGTAGCAGAGCCAGTCCTATCAATTGGGCATAGTGACTATTTCGAGTTTGGGTGTAGATGTACTTTCAATTCTGCTGTATTGTTGATACATGCGTTGTATAAAGAGGAACATCCCTTCACTGCTATTATGTAAAATAAGTAGAACAAGTGAATATGCATGTGACACCTGTTCTACACATTTTTACATAATAGCAGTGAAGGGATGTTCCTTTGTCTACCACAGCAATTGTTGAGGGTAGAATGAGGAACCGTATATTTTGTCCTCTTTCTTTGTCCGTCATGTTCACAGTGTTTGAAATTGCTTATAAGCAAAGGTCATTGTGAAAGGTCAATCAAGAGTGAAGAAAGCGGACAATACAAGTTTGGATTCAACATGATTGTTTACGACAAGAAATCAGTTGCTGATTGTATTGAGAAGAGATCATGGTCGTTTGAAGGTATAATTTGTCGAGTTGATAACTGAATGAGCGGTCAATACAGGTCTGTTCATTTACGTTTAAAGGTAATGTTTCTCAAGAGCGAGAAGTGTATGAGATAACAGATATGTTATATATTTAGATAAGTCAGGTCTACTTTTATTGAACATTATTGGTGTAGATTTCATATATAACAAGATATAGAATTATTTGACACATGTTACAACGGTGGTGAACATTTATATTTGATTAGAGAAGTTTGGTTTACTTTGCTGGGACCGAGTATATGGAAAGATATTGAAAGAGGGTATTTATTTCGTTCTTACCATTCTCTTTGTCGTCAGAGATTGGTACTCTACTTTGCTTTACAATAAAGCTTCATCATAATTATGAGTATCGTAAATGGCATGTGTTTATGTTTCTTTATTTGAGTGTACCATGTGACAACCACGATGTTACAATTGTTGCAGGGGACTCTTGAGATTGATCTGTAGATCAGGATGTAACATAAACCAGTGATGATGGTGAAGAAGAGGCCCTGGGCAGAGGATGCCAGGAGATTTCCTGAAGGTCCGGCAAGCGTCAACATTGTAAGGCTCGAAGCGATGGTGAATACCCAGCTACACAGGCACGCCGCAATGCAGCGAGGCGTTGTGAGAATGGTGCGGACGCCGAATGGGTCAACAATGATCGAGATGTACTGATAGATAGCTATCATCTGGATGCTTATGATAGAGACCACTAGAGATATATCAATACAGAAAAATGGCATAAGTCCAAACTGTTAGGGTAAAAAATAAAACACGATGTCAAATGCCCTGATGATGAAGAAGATTCACTTGGTACATCGCAGGAAGATCCCACAACCTATCTCCCCATCTCGTGCTTTAACTACTTTGGCAAAATGAAACAATAGCCAAAAATTAGCCCCCCAAAAAAAAAAAAATAATAATAATAATAAAAATAAATAAATAAATAAATATTAAAAAAATAAAAAATCCTCCTAATTTCCGAACCGCAAACTTTATGAACAAATTCCCTAAATGGGACTGTGCATGTGGTTCTTGTACGGCGGTTCAGAAATTAAAAGGAGTTGCTTGGAGGGGGGGGGGGATTTATTGTTGTGTTTAGCATTGAAGACGGCATCGGCATTAGCATCAGGTCTCATCATTGAACGGGGCGGAAAACACCCACCATGATTAGTTATCTTTTGAATGACGCGCCTTTGCAGTACCTATAAGTGAAACGCTCTACTGAAATACAGGCGTTCACGTATTGGCGAAGCATTACTCCAGCCTACGAGGGAGCGAATGTGTCACAGAGGCAATCATATTTCACGAAAAAAAAATGCGAGAGAACAATCTTGAGAGAGGATTGTGTAGGATATTTAACAGGAGAGGAGATGTGAATAAGCGTCACCATCACCCATGATAAACAAGTCATCTTTTGAATGATGCCCATTTGCAGTACCTAAAAGGCGTTGCAGTGATTTGCATGGTGACAATATCCATACTTGTATAAGGGGCGAAAAGGTTGTAAAAAAAAATCACGATTCAAAACCTTTCTAAAAGTATTGAATCAAATTATTCATTATTAGCAAAAAATTACAGTGACTTTCTTTTCAAATATGGATTTTGCAACTGGCAGTGTTTGATCAGGTATCTCCTTGGTCTGAAGCGGGATCTGCCAATGGCCGTGCTATCGATCAGTCAAACATTGGGGGAAGATTCAGCTCCAATCATGCTCAGTACTAATGGGTGATACAATATGGCGTGTCTCAAAATTGAAACAGGGCATGAAAGTGATTAACTCTTTGGGCTGACGGAGGCTTCCATGCTCTCTCTCTCTGTCTGTCTTTCTTTCTTTATCTTTGTCTCACTCTTTCTTTCTTTCATTCATTTTCTGTCTCTCTTTATCTTTCTAGGCATGAGAGAAGAGGGGCAGGAGTATGTAAGCCCTCTACCGAATACCTAAATTCAGGGGCGGATCCAGCCGGCGGCAAGGGAGGGGGCCGAAAATTTGAAAACCGGCCGATTTTCCGCTCAGTGGGGTAGTGAACAACATTTTTTTTTTTGCTTCCGAAAATTGCAATTTTTTACCACCACCTCCCCACCCTTGAGCACCAGGGGAGGGGGCCCATCTTCTTTTTTTTTTTACAAAATAGGGTGTTTTTACCTTTTTTTTCCTAGGGAGGCCCCTGGATCCGCCACTGCCTTAATTGGCCACAGGCCGGGCATCTAAAAAAAAAGGCTAAAACAAATTTAAAAACTGCCTGTAGAATACGGTTACTGGCAATCATCCAAACTGCCAACTCTGGTAGTTTCCAATGATATATTGGCTTGGCTTACAGGGTCATGCACCGTCGAATACACTGTTCTAGTTGGCTAATTATTGGAAAAGGTCAATGGCATGGTGTTGGTGAAAAGACTTGACTAACTATTCTCACTTCCGGTTTCTATCTTTCAGCCAATAGGCTCGAATGAGGTGCAATGGCTCAGTGCCTTACAGTGGCCTCGTAACCAGGGAAGCCTTTCACGAAACTGTCAGTACAAGTTCGCGGAGAACTCATTGAAGCGCGTGTATTAACTCTAACATATGTTTCGTGAAAAAATGCCCAGGAGGTCCCGGGTTAGAAAAACCAAATCGGTATGCTATTGTTTTTCGGTAAAGCATTAATTCTCATTACTAAGTCCCCGGTACAAGCATACACACATGATTCCTAGCAGGCAAGTCCGACCAACCAACCAACCAACCTGTCCGCTTTAGGTTTGTGCCCCGAAGATCCATCTTTTGAAAGTTGAATTATTTTCTTTATTTCTCCGAATTTTCACTTATTTTTTACCTGAATTTTGTTTTTCTTCATCGGGCCAACTTTTCTTCAATTAAGGGTCGTGTGCCTTGGGAAGCAAGAAAAAAAATGACTGTGTCCCTCATTTAAAGTACGACGCAAACAAAAACGAAACAGAAACAGAAGAGCAACATACAGAAAAATATTGTTGAACTGTTGGAAATTGCTCTTAGTCGATTTAAATTAGGGGCACGTTTAATGATGAGAGGAAAAGGGGACACTTATCGAAAGGGATAAGACACCTATAAGAAAAGAAAAGGAGCACGTGTCAAAGTACAAACGGTTAGTATCAGAGGTGAAAATGGGGCACTTCTTACACCTGAAAAGAAGCACTCACGCACCCACCAGATTTTGATAGGGGCATTTATGAGAGGTTAAAAGAGGTGTTTATGAAAAGGGGATAGGTCCCTTATTAGAAAGGAAAAGGTGCACGTAACATTGTTAAAAGGGAAATTATCAAAGGTGAAAAAGGGCACTTATCGCACCTGAAAAGGGGCACTGACCAGATATGAATTGGTCACTTATGAGAATGGAAAAGGGGCACTTAAAAGAAGAAAAATGTGCATTTGTTGAATGAAAAGGGTCATCGATCAGATTTTAATAGGGGCATTTACCGGAGGTGAAATGGGGCTTTATGAGAACGTGGAAATGGCTCTTATTAAAAAGAAAAAGAGGCACATGTTAAATAAACGGGGCACTAATAAGAGATGAAAAGTGGATTATTATGAGAAGGGGAAGGGGCACTTATAAGTAGCCAAAGAGCATTTATTAGAAAGGAAAATGGGCACGTGTCAAAATAAAAGGGGCAGTTATTAGAGGTGAAAAGGGGCAGTCATCAGAGATGAAAAGAGCACTTATCAGGAGGGGAAGGGGCACTTGTCAAAGTAAAACGAGCATCTCTCAGATTTGAAAAGGGGCAATTATCGGACGTGAAGGGGGCACTTATTTTAAGTGAAAAGGAGTAACTTCTCGTACCCAAAAAGGGTCATTTACCAGAGATGAAAAGGGGCATTTATGAGAAGGGAAAGGGCCTCTCTTTTTTAAATGGGGCACTTATCACAAGGAAAAGGGGCACTTATTAGAAAGGAAAAGGGCACATGTGAAAATAAAAGGTGCGCTTATCCGAGTTAAAAAGGGGTAGTTATCAAAAGGGGAAGGGGCACTTCTTACAAAAGAAAAGGGGCACTTGTCAAAGGAAAAGCGGCACCTCTCAGATTTTAAAATGGCAATCATCAGAGGTGTATTGGGCACTTATCAAAAGTGAAAAGGGGCACTTCTCGTTCCTGAAAAGGGGCACTTTTTGTACCTGAAAAGGGGCACTTACTAGAGATTGAAAAGGGCACTTATGAGAATGGAATATGGACACGTATTGCAAAGGAAAGTGGGAACTTGTCGAAGGAAAAGGGGCACGTGTCAAAATAAAAGGGGCACTTATCAGAGGTGAAAAGGGGAAGGGGCACTTTTCCTAGGTAGAAAGGGGCACTTGTCAAAGGAAAAGCGGCACCTCTCAGATTTGAATAGGGCAATTATCAGAGGTGGAGGGGGCACTTATCAAAAGCGAAAAGTGGCACTTCTCGTTCCTGAAAAAGGGCACTTCTTGTACCTGAAAAGGGGCACTTACTAGAGATTAAAAAGGGCACTTATGAGAATGGAATATGGAAACGTATTGCAAAGGAAATTGGGAACTTGTCGAAGGAAAAGGGGCACGTGTCAAAATAAAAGGGGCACTTATCAGAGGTTAAAAGGGGAAGGGGCACTTTTACAAAGTAAAAGGGGCACTTTTCCTATGTAGAAAGGGGAACTTCTTACAAAGTTAAAGGGGCACTCTTCCTATGTAAAAAGGGGCACTTTTGGGGAACTTGAAAAAGAGGGGGGGGGGGGCACTGTGCCCCTGCCCCCGAGCGCCGCCTCTGGCTCAGGGAAATATACCATGCATGGGTTTGAAAATAATGACCAGCTAGAGCTAATTGTCAGCATAGAACGTGTCACAGGGGCGTATGACAGACCATATATTTCTTAACGGTTATGCATGATGATGATAACGATGATAATAATGATGATAATGATGATGATGATGATGATGATGATGATGATGGTGACGATGATAATGATGATGATTATGATGATGATGATGATGATGATAATGATTATAATGATGATGATAATGAATATGATGATGAATATGATGATGATAATGATGATGATGATGATGATAACGATGATAATGATGATGATAATGATGATGATGATGATAACGATGATAATGATGATGATAATGAATATGAATATGATGATGATGATGCTATTGATGATGATGATAATGACTATGATGATGATGAGGATTATGATGATGAAAATGATTATGATGATGATGATAATGATTTTGATGATGATAACGATTATGATGATGATGATGATGATGATGATGATAATAATTATGATGATGATGATTATTATTATTGTCAATATTACCATTATTATTATTATTATCAGTATTATTATTATTATCATTATCATTATTATAATTATTTTTGATTATTATTCCAAAAAAAACATGCGTGCAGGAGCTAAAATGTTGGAAAATGTAAAAACAAAGTCCTTAGATTGTAACCTTTGCCGTCATGGCTACGTCATTCTCTTTAGCAACGTAATGAATGAAAAAATATATAATTGATTTATACGGTCTAGTCCCGTTCGTAGAATTCTACGTTGACAAGAAGTGACCTTATGTGTTTCGCTAAGTGTTACTGATTTGGAAATTGCTTAGTTGAAATGGAAAAATGACGTGAGTATGAAATGGAGAGTAAAACAAGTCCAAGAGAGAGAGAGAGAGAGAGAGAGAGAGCAGGCATGATGGGAGGGAAGGAGGAAAAGAAACGATATGTAAGAGGACGAGAGCCTTATCATCCCATGTTGAAGTTCGGAATTCTATGTATGAAAGCGACCGCAGGGCAAGGGCCACGTCGTGGCGTACAACAGCTTCACATCTTGAGCTCAACCATGCATTTCGGGAGAGATCATGTCGCCCTCTTTTGACTAGCGCGTCAAGGGGTTTATGGAAATCAGTGAGATGACGTCCTTTCAACCACACCGCTCGATAAATGTAACATAAAGGGGGATGGGGTTTGGGAGGGGGGTCTATTATTAACATTGTAATGTCACCCTACCGTCCTGTAATTGCATATCCAGAATTCTCTTGCCGGGGTAGGGGACAGATAAAAGGAAAATGTAGAAGAAGAAAAAGAAGGTCAAAAGATATTCTGTGCCCTGTCAGCACAACATTTACCGGGCGTGGATGAATCTGCCAAGGGTAAGTAATTGCATGAGGATTGCATATCACCCTAACCCCCTCCCCCTTCAAAATGATCAGCCCTAATTTACCTCACCACCCCTTATACATCTAATCGATTAATTTTGAAGATCGAGTTTGATTGATCTTCATGACTGTCTTACCGTCTTAGTTCGTCTCCGTGTCTTGTGAGGGTATGAGTAATCGTCGTCCCTCCGTGATCTTGCATAATCTCGTCGAAGTCGAGATTGAGACATGAATAAGAGGACGTCAAGTGCATGCAAAGCTCGCACCCTCTCTCTTTCTCTCTTTATTTCTCCCTCTCTCTGCCTGTCTGTCTGTCTCTCCTTCTTCCTTACTCTCTCTCTCTCTCTTTCTCTATGTGTCTGCCTCTTGTCTATCTTTCTCTTTCTCTCTCCTCTTTCTGTCTGTCGGTCTCTTTCTCTCCTCTTCTATCTAATTGTCCCCTCTCCCTCTCTCTATATGTCGGTCTCTCTGTTTCTCTCTACTCCCCTCTCTCAGCCTCTCTCCCTTTCTCTCTCTTTCTCCTTGAGGGAGGGGGGAGGGGGAGGAGGAGAGGGGGCGGGGAGGAGGAGAGGTGGTGGGGGAGGAGGAGAGGGGAGGAGAGAAGGGGTAAGGAGCTACGCATTTTCAATCTGAAACGGTTAATTTTTTCCAAGCGATGGCCTGGCCTCAGCGGACACTGGCAATTCAGCGTCTTTACATTCTGGGAAGCTTCTGCAACAAATGCAAACAAAGGAACAATGATTGATGAAGTTACTCGTTAGACATGTTAGAGGATCTTCTGCCTCCCAATCCCCCTCCCCCCTTCCCCCATCCACACGAAACCCTGGTCCCCTCACCGTTTCTTGCTTAACATACTGGTGACGGATAAACGTATACATGTTAGCAAATCTTATCCACTAATGGATGAAATACGGCAGACAGATGATTAGAATTAATAAAAAATAATATCTGATTGATACATCGATCATCGGATGTTAATCAGAAGGGGGAGGGTAGGTAGGCATCAGTGGATTTAACGGGGACACACCCGGTCTGTGTCCCATTTGAAAATGGCATACATTAAGTGCACAGCAACAAAAATTGGTCCTTCTTAATTATTGTATTTTTTCTCCTTAATGATCCCCCGTTATACACGTGCAAAACCCCAGATCCGCCCTTTGGAGTATAGCATGTGAAGGGAGGGGAGGGGGTGGGGCGCCTTCTCGAGTTCAGTCTTGAACAGCCCATTTTTAAACCATCAGTTTAATTGGTGCCTACACGAATTCAAACCTATAATAATTCATTAGATTATGTGTTATGAATGAAGAAAAAAAAATATCAGGAACAAATTTAATCCATGTTAATGAAACCATTCATCCAAAATAAACGGTTGTTGTAAAAATGCTGTGCGTTGAAAACATATCAGCGAGTGAAATAGGTATATTCGTTCAGTTGGATTTAATGAATTTTCTTTTTTTTAATGCATGTAACCCACGACATTTTATTTTGGCAGCACAACACAATGCAAAAGAGAACACTAAATATGTCTCGTGTATGACAAAGCAAGATACAAAACTTGCCCCTACCACACACCTAAAAATTGGTATAACTGAAGTTACTGAAGTACCCCAAAAAGGGTACCAACTCCCTCCCCGAGTTGTCGTGCCCCTAGCGCATTTTAACACAAATATCTCTTCTTTTCTCTTGCTGTTTTCATATTTCCTATTCAGATATATCTTTTTAAATACATTTGCACCCTAAAATATTCCCTTTTGCTTACCATTGGAATTCCGTGGAACCTATCGGCCATTAATAATGATAATAATAGGCATTTATAGAGCGCCGTCTATCTAGACAATTCTATTCTAGAGTTTGGATGAGTGTCATAGTGCCAAGTACAGGTATTGTTAAAGAAAGATGAGATTTCAGCTTGGATTTAAAGGTCTCTAAGGAAGTTATGATTCTCAAATTCAATGGTAAATTATTCCAAAGAGAAGGTGCTGCAACTGAAAAGGCCCTTTTACCACAGGCAACTCGCGTCTTGGGGATCTTAAGAAGATGCTGGTGTGATGATTTTAGACTACGAGCTGGTGTATATTAAGGCATAACAAGGTCTTGTAAATAGTTTGGTGCCAATCCATTTACAGCCTTCCACGTGAGAAGAAGGATTTTGAATTCTATGCGCTTGCGGATTGGCAACCATGCAGTGCAGCTTTTTTGAGAACAGGAGATATGTGTTCATATTTAGATGTCCCTGATAAAACCCAGGCAGCTGCATTCTGAGCATGTTGAAGTTTGTCAAGATTGCGTGAAGTAATATTGAAAAGAAGAGCATTGCCAATATCTAATCGAGATAAAAACAAATGCATGTATAAGCATAGCAGCAGACTTATGGTCAAGGACTTTTCGAATGCTGTTAACATTATGGATGTTATAATACACTGATTGACAGATCTTCTTCACGTGGGCATCCATGCACATGTTCTCGTCAAATGTAACACCGAAATTTCGAACTGATCGAACAGCCCGAATCTGGGAGTTACCAATCTGTATATTACGGTCCTTGATCAAATGATGTTGTGACTTAGAAGTAACTATAAGCAACTCTGTTTAACTCTCATTTAATTTCAACTTATTAATGAGCCTCCATGACCGTATATCTTCTATAGTAGCCTGTAGACGATGCCTGGCAGACATTTCACTTGCAGGGTCGGATGGGTCAAAGGAAACGTACAATTGTGTATCATATGCATACAGATGAATGCTTACGCCATGTTTATGGGCAATTTTTGGAAGAGGACTAAAATAAATGCTAAAAAACAATGTGGAAAGCCGTTTTGTAACTGAAAATGCTACCCTGTAAAACTAAAACTACAAAGTGATAAAGAAATAAAGAAATAAACAGTAAATTATCGTTATATTTCTTTAAGCTAAAGAATACGTCACGTTTCTTCATTGATGTGCAACTCACTTGCTTATACCAGTGAAATTCCGTGGAACCATATGGCCATTGTGGAAAGTCATTTTGTGACTGACATTGCTACCCTGTAAAGATGAAACAACAAATAAATGAATAAATCGATAAATAAATATATAAATGAATGAATGAATAAATGAATAAATAAGTAAATAAATAAATACATTTATTCATTTGATTTCAATGAATAATGAATATATCACATTTCTTTATTGATGTGCAACTGACTGTTGATAATACTTTACATCCAATATTACATGCTATGATAGTCCAATACAGGTCTACATCATGGAGATCAGTGAACCACAACGCTTCAAAGAAGCAATACAGTAATTAGGTACTTCATATTTGATTTGATTTAACGTGCAAGGCAAAACTGTAAAGGGCTTTCGGAGTGTGATCGTACAGCGCGCACATCGTCTGCTGGCCGCTGACAGGAACACATCTTGCAACTGTTTGCGCGACATTCTCCATTATTTTTGTTGTTGTAAATCCTTCTTGATCTGCGTTTTGTCAGGGTGGAAAATCTACGTTTTTAATTCAATATGGATCACTGAAGGATGAATGATGCCCTGAAGGAACTTTATCGTATCGTCAGAATTACAGTACTTATATACATCAATGTAAAAGCATTCTCGATCTGTGATTCAAGTAGGGAGGAAAACTGACTGATAGCTTTAAAACCATCTAAATATAATTGTTATGAAAGCAGAACGTCCAGAAGAACTTTATCGTCGGAATAATCTTTCGGTAGCATTTTATTCAGCAATGGAAAACGCAATTATCTTTTCTTCAAGCGAACTAAACTTTTGTAAAGTCCATCTCCGGGTTCTGGAAGTGCGTTTCTTTATGTAGGTGGAAAACTGGCTGATTTTTATTTAGAATTATAAATAGACCCTATAATTATGCGACAGAATGTCCCGAAAGAAGTTCATTATCAGAATTATTATCAATTATTCGGTCGTGTTTCAGCACTGAAATTAAACGCACTCATTTCTTCTGGCGAATCATTTTGTAAAAGCTTCTTCGTTCTGCGTTTCTTCATTTAGGATGGAAAACTGGCTAACGAAATTATCATTATGAAAGCATGACGTACTGAAGGAGCTTTATCATCAGATTATATGCCATTCGATCGTATATTTATCAACAATGGAATTAAACGCAAGTATCACTTTTTCAAGAAACGACAGTTATTCTTACGGTGACAATTACGAATATCCTAAATCAACAGCCTGGCTCGCTATAGTTCCACTGATTGTCTCTGTGATAAGCGTTGTGACTGTCGTTGGCAACATCATGGTGATTGTTGCGTACTTTCGAGATCAGCGCATCCGGGCCAGGGTGGCCAACCTTCTCATCCTAAACCTTGCAATCACGGACCTGACAGTGGGCGCCCTCATGTGGCTCTTCAACCTCACATTGCTCATCAAAGACTACTGGCCGTTCGGTGAGGTCTTTTGTAAGATATGGTTAGTCGTTGGCTATACGGTGACTGCGATGTCCGTTCTAACCATGGTCTTGATAAGTTGGGACCGGTACTGTCTCGTGACCATGGGAGTGCAGTATCAGACGTTTCAGACGAAGAAGCGAATCGGACTAATCATCTGCGTTACATGGACAGTGGTTTTTGTCTGTTCACCCTAATGGCGTTTGCGTGGAGTCCTATAACTGGACAGTACAAGGTGGATTATGAGGAAAATGTGAAATGGAATTTATGTCGAGTCTTGCTATGACATTGATCGTGAACGTGTTAGAGTTCTTCATTCCACTCACAGTCCTGGTTGTCTTAAATGTTGCTGTTTATACCAATATTAAACGGAGATCCAAGGGTATCGTAGGGCAGAGTCCTGCGGACGGACTATCCACTCGAGCTACCAGGCAAGCTAACGACGGGGATTCCCCACGTCAGGACAAGTGCAATTCCTCAGCAGGGTCATGTCTTGAGGAACAAGATACTCTGGCCGATTCATCAAGCGCTTCTGCAAATACTGACACCGAGCCTACCCAGGCACTGCCGAGCGAAAACGTATCCAACAATGCTCCACAAGCCAACGGGTCGGGTTCGAAGGAACATACATTTGCCAGACATAGGAAAGCCGCTGTGGTCCTTGGCATCCTTGTGGGATGTTTCCTGGTCTGCTGGTTGCCTTTCGAAGTCACCAGTGTCATGTTTGCAATATGTGGCAACAACTGCATTTCCTACCTCACTTGGGACGCCACATATTCGCTCGTGTGGGGTAACTCCATTATAAATCCCTTCATCTACGCTGCCACCAACAAACACTTTCGTCGGAATTTTCGACGTTATCTGCTCCTTGATCGTTGGGCTTGTGCTAGGAAGCAACGTGGTCCATAATACTGATCATTTCAGACACAACCCATTGCCTGTCGTAATGCGTAAAAAACAGTGTCTGAACTTTGAGACTATGCAGAATGCAGGTGATCACGAAACTGGCATAATGCGGTCTCGAGATCACCGAGGAGATATAGTTTTGTTTAACTGTGACACGAAAAATAACAAGTCAACAAGTTCAATGTTTGTTTGATAAACCGGAAAAGAGAATTTTTTTCTTCAATTTTTTTAAACCTGTCAAAGTATTTATTTAAAGAGTCAAATGAATTTACTTCGTCAAAGACCATTGCACGTGTCTCACTGCACGTATACATTGCTAATTTTACGTGCAGCCTCTCTACCGATAGCTGTAATTTAAATACCTTAAATTTGCTTTTGTCTACATTTATCGCATGTACATTTAAAGTTGAAAATTTTGGGAAAAAAGATGAAAAGGTTATTTTATAAAATATGAACATTTGTTGTTCTACATGTATTATTAGGGACCAAACAAAATTGAATCTCTAATCTTGAACCTTACTTGATATTTGGTCTGATTCAAAATGTGATAGGCCTTGCAAAATTGATCGAGTGATCGGGTACTACAATCTTAGATGTGGTCATTATCGTATGGACCAAAAATAATATACTCGTAACTTTGACATGCTCATGTTTCTCTTCAGCGACACTTTCATGGCTATGTAGTGTACTGGTTGTAGGGGGACGTATCCTTAGACCCAGGAGCAGGCAGGGTTAATGCTGATATTGCTATAATAATGGAATTTCAATCTTTTTCTTAGCGTTCGCAACCTGTACAATCATTGACGAGACTTAATGTATTCGTAGTGGCGTATCCAAAAAGTTATAAACAGGAGGGGTGAAGTGCCTCCAAGACGGATAGGGGTAAATGTAGACTGGGCCCCGTTTCATAAAACTTGTTATCAATGACGAGTTACAATAATTGTTATAAGCTACTAAAAATCGTAGCCTTTGATTGGCTAAGAGCAAATTTTTCATAGAAAAACAATTGTTATGAAACAGGGCCCTGATTCCGGTCGTTTTAAATTTTTACCTTTGAGTTCGTGCGCGCGCTCACCCCACTCCCCACGAGTTCACATACCCCTCAAAAAAAAAAAAAGAGGGGGTCTGTATTCGCGCGTAATTCCTTACTTTGCAACTCTGGCAATTTTATTGTTTATATATGTCACTTATTATTTGTATATTGATATTATCTAGTATTTCATGTCAAACGTTTTTTTTTTGTTGTTGTAATTGTTTGTATTGTTGTTGTTCATGTATTTTGTATGTTGCTGCAGGGCGTCATTGTAAAGCAGTTTTTTTTTTAAACTGAATGACCTACCCTGCCTGATAAAGAAGACATGAATAAATGAATAAATAAATTATGTTGTACATAGCTAGTGTGTGAGGTAGCGCACATGTAACCAAGACGTACGAATATAAAGAAACGGTACAGAAAGTGGACTGGGGTAAATGATGTACCTGGGCAGTTCCTCTTGTTGTAGACCCATCGGAGTTTCAATTAATTTGGGTTTTCTTCCTGTGAATTAAAGCGGGCATATGCCAGCTTCACCCTATAATAGATGTGCATCCGGACTCGAAATACAGGGGGGCTTCTGACAATTGTTTATATATATATATATATATATATTGTATAGGGTATGACTATATAGATTGATCATCACAAATCTAAGAATATATATAAACTTTATCGTACAAGATTAAAAAAAAATATTGTCACAATCAGTTCATGAAAAGAGGTCAGAAAAAATATTTCAATTTTATGGGCAACAGTGTATTTTATAATGTTGTTTTACACAGGCATACACGACAAGACCTTTTGTTAAACGGGATTTGCGCCTTCTTCCCTCTCTTACTAATCGCTTTTCAGACTCATTTAAGATATTACGTATACATACATTGTATCTTTTTATTAGTATTTTGTTACTATGAGAAAAAAAAGTGTGGTAGAAAAGAAAGAAATGTTACTTTTGAATTGAAAAACCAAACCTAGCTTACGAGGTTGCATACATAGGTATAGTAAGTCATCCCTCTCTCTCTCTCTCCCTATACAGTATCCATGGGACCTAAATTTCACATATAAATTATTCATACCCCTTGTAAATTTGATGGATTTTGTGTCTTTCCTTAACTCAAAAATAAAAAAAAGGAAAGGAAACTTGATAAGGGTATAAATAATTTCGTTGTTAACTGTATATACAAATACGTCACGAACATGGCCTCTCTTTACTCCTCTGATTAATTGATCACTCACATCGTCGATGAAAAGCAATCACTCTCATCTAATAAATTACTTGGTCACATATATGTTTAGAGCACTTTGCTACTTGCAGTTCTTTCATTTTTGTGTGCTGAAGATAATTATTTGAGGGCACTTTGCCATTAGACGGAAGGAAAATAAATGATTTCAGCTCAATTAAATCAAGACTAAATGTCATTATCTTAGGAAAATATACCAGGCATCAAAATAATTCATGAAAATAATAACCCGCTAGAGGTAATTGTCGGCATAGGAAGTGTCACATGGGGCGTATGCCAGACCTTATATTTGTTTATGGTTCTGCATTTTGATGAAAATACTCAGCTTTTATATAGCGCGAATTACAATTAAGTCTCTAAGCGCTTCCAAACTTGGAGATTATTACCCCGACTTTAGCTGTGCTGCCATTACGATGATGATGATGACCATGATAATGATGATGAAGGTGAGGATGATGATTACATTATTATCATTGTTACCCCGGTCCGGGGGTAAATGGTTAAATTCTGAAATGAAATGAAGAGGCTGGTCAGAATAGGTGTTCACTGTGAAGCATCATGTATAGAACTGATCTTTTATAACATGAACGATAAACATGCAATAACATATTCCAATAATGAGACTAAATACAAGTAATACGGATTAAATATAAAGATTAAATATAAATATGAACACAGCTAACTCTAAATTCATAAACTACATTGGCATAGGCATCTGACTGCTTAAATTCTAATCTGAACACGGCTAACTGTAATTATAGACCAAGGTGAACTAGTTAAAAGTTGTTTTGTGTCTTTTAGACAATAACCCAACTTTCTCCAATTTCCCAACCTGTCTATAGTCACAGTAACCCTAAATTCCTTTTCTGAAATAATACAAAATTACTTTCCAAACTCTAGCAAAACTCTTCTTTATATGCAGTGACAAAAGTATAATAAAATATACAAGGAATATTCTAACGAAATCAAACTCAGTCTTCAAATGTTATATTAAACAGTCAAAGAGGGAAAAACAGAAATGAAAGGGAGTAACAGAGAGGGACATAAGAGAAAGAGAAAGAGATAGAGAGATAGAAACTGCAAATTCATAACAAACTCATTTATCAAGACCTGAAACTTGTACTACAAAACCAAATTCTCTCTTTTCCTCAATATTCTCTTATTTCTCCAGTTGGTGGACTACCGCTGACCAAAAGCCATAAGTCATAACATGTCACCAGTCATCTCTGATAAAATACACACAATTGGTTCTAATATCACTAATGGCATTCACTTCATCATTAAACAATCATGAGTTGCAGCACAACAATGTAATATAGCAATGGAATAATAATAATTAACTTAAGAAACAAAAGAGATTAAAAGTTGTATTTTCTTACCTGAAAAGAAATGAAGAGGCTGGTCAGAATAGATGTTCACTGGTGAAGCATCATGTATAGACTGATGCTATCAGGCAGGAACCACTGACCAACGCATTCGTTTTAGTTTCATTTTGGAAGAGGGCACAATATGCGTCACCTCTTCTTGGAAACAGGAGTTGGGTTTCTGCACCATAGCAGCAAGCAGTGACGAGGGTGCAAAATTTTTAAGATACTGGGGTGTAAAATATGTGACAATAATAACAAGATATATGTATACAAATTTTTGAGGGAGGCCTAATTTCCAGGGCCTTACATCATTATTATTATTACCATTATCATTATTATCATTATTTATTTATTATCATTATTATTATTATTATTATTATCATTATTATTATTATTTTGTATTATTATTAATATTTTCATTATTATTATCATTATTATTATTATTATTATTGTTGTCATTTATTATCATTATTATTATTATTAATATTATCATTATTATTATTATCATTATTATTATCATTATTATTATTATTATTATTGTTATCATTATTATTATTATAAAAATGATGCGTGCAAGAGCAGAGAACATTACCACACATGTTGAAATGTCAGAGAAAAAAAAAAAGGAAAATCAAAGTCCTCAGAT
Organism: Mesocentrotus franciscanus; assembly: GCA_037976565.1. Lineage (NCBI taxonomy): Eukaryota > Metazoa > Echinodermata > Echinoidea > Camarodonta > Strongylocentrotidae > Mesocentrotus > Mesocentrotus franciscanus. The sequence continues at coordinate 16,625,428 of CP137681.1, read as the reverse complement.
TTTAACCTTTGCCGACATGGCTTAAATAATACGTGTCAGGTTTTTTTTTATTTGCAGACGATGTTATAATGCAATCATTCAAACTGTGTCAACATATATGCATCTTTAACCAGGTTGGGTCACACAGCAACCCATTTTAGTGACGCCCCGGCATCATTAATATATCAATCAATTACAAGTCTATTTCATGTGGGGTACCCCAAGGCTCGATCCTCGGGCCCCTGTTGTTTACAGTCTATATCAATGATTTCCATCGATCTTTAGATATTCTTTCGTTCATCCTGTTCGCAGATGACTCAATCATTTTCCTGAGTAATAAAGACGCTACTGAGTTGATAGTTACGCTAAATGATGAATTGAAAAAAGTGACATACTGGATTAAAGCAAATAAGCTTTCATTGAATTTCCAAAAAAACTAATTTTATGTTTTTTTTGTAATATTTTACCCTCCCTTCCTGGTGACATAATCTTTGAAAATGTAAAATTATTGGAAGTGTCTTCCACACGATTCCTAGGCCTCATTATTGACAATAAACTCTCTTGGACGATTCATATTGGAAATTTGAGAAAATTGATTTCTAGAAATATTGGAATAATCAATAAAATGAAATATTATTTTCCATCGAACATTCTGAAAATGCTTTACTCTACACATGTACTCCCTTATTTAAATTATGGAATTATTGGACGGGGAAACTCCTCAAAAACATAATTCTTTTATTGCAAAATAAGGCACTTCGAATTATTTACAACGCTGGATTCTTTGCACATACTGACAAATTATTTTATGGAAATAATTTTCTGAAGGTTTTTGATTTTTATTTACTTCACCTTGTTCAATTTATGTTTCAACTGGACACAAAAGATTTACCACAAATATCTAGTACTATGTTTTCCAAAAATGAACAATATCATACATAGCCTATCCTACAAGACAGTCAAACCTCTATCATTTACCGCGTGTAAGAACAGTATCAGCAATTGATATCTTTATATACCATGGACCAACATTTTGAAATTCACTTGAACCTACTCTGGAAAATGCTTGTAATTTGTATTTATTTAGACTTCACTTGAAAAAAAGTTTCTTTTAAAGGGACTTGGTAACATTGTTCAGATGAGAGAAAAATGGTGCTAAGGCAGTGACTTCAATGCTAAATGTATAATTCAAGATAATCTGAAAGTGTGAGTGAAAACAGACCATTATAAATGATAAAAATAGGGAAAAACCGATCTGATCGATTCCTTAATTCTCCCAACTATATTATTACAGTTTAATTACATTTTAGATGAATGTGAATCGTCACAAAGCAATGAATGGGCTCTATATACCATTCCAGACATTCAAGTGTTGACAGATTTTTAAAAGCCTGTCTTACGTCTGATGGTTGGGAGAATTAACTGTTAGAGGGTGTCGCACAGGGACACCTTCAAAGAAAACCATAAATATCTTTGTGGTTTGAGAATTTTTTCAGGATTTTTTGCATGTTAGAGGGTTAGTACAGTAGAAGGAATATAATAAGTAACATTTTATACAAAAATTACGCAATTTTTTCATCAATCTTCAACGATGTTACCGAGTCACTTTAAAACAATGTCAAGTTAGTTAATGTTGGAAATGCTATTTGTATATTGCTTTGAGTATTTTTTGTGATATTCACATAATAGGATGTAACTTGTATAACCTGACATGGTTTTCATTGATGTAATAGTTTGTCATTCTCTCTCTTTACCTTATTTACTTTCCTTCTCTCTTAGTATCTTCTCCAAATTGTTTCTCCCTATCTATATATTTCTTTTTCCAACTATAATCTTAGTTGGACCCCTTTTTTCTAACTGCACATCATCCTCATCTCGCTCCCTTCCACATTCATTCCTTCTCTCTCTCTTTATTTCGACACACTTTCTTGTATATGTGTAAGTAAGTTATTTAAGGAGACCTATAGTATTACAAGCACCGTTTTTTATGGGTCCCTCCACACTCTCTCTTCAGCTTGAAACAAACAAGAATGTTTCTTTTTCTTTTTCATGATTTGATGATACAGGCTATATTGTGTAAAAGTTATTAAGATGTTATAATCTGTGACATTTATACTTGCGTTGTCAATTGTATTATGTTAAGCACTTATTGTGTTAACATTGTTTGAGATGTGTGGAAATAAATTAATAAACTTGAAAATAAACTTGAATTATATTACTTTTTATTATTATATTAGGGGAAGTACATGTTTGTTGGGTGAAATTAGCGCAGCTAATTGACTGAAGGAAACCCACAACCTATCTAGAGATGTATGGTAAACGTTTGATTGGGGAAAATGGCAAGAAGGAGATTAAAGAAAACGGTAAGAGAAAGAAGATGATAAAAGTTATGTCTGTTCATTAGTGTAAACGTTACTACATCTTTCAATAATGTTGTACACGGTCTAGTCCCGTCCATGAAACTCTATGTTGAAAATAAGTGACCTGATGTTTTTGGTAAATTGTCAGATACTTTGGAAATACCTTAAATAGTTGAACATTAGATGCAAAAAATGACGTGAGAAGAAAATGGTGAGTAAAATAAATCCAAGTGAGAAAGAGAGCGGGCATGGTGGGAGGGAGACAAACTTCATTTCATATGTGCCCAAATCAACCCATGGATGGTCTATGACTCCATTAAAAATATTGAAATTATCATCCCATGTTGAAGTTCGGAATTCTATGCATGAAAGCGACCACGGGGCAGTTTTCGAATGATCACGTCGTTCCGTACAACAGCTCCACAACTTGAGCTCAACTATGTACTTCGGGGAGAGATCGGGTCGCCCTCTATTGACAAGCGCGTGAACGTGTTCATGAGATGGCGTCCTTTTAACCGGTTGATACACGTACATGTAACATAAATGGTGGTGGGGGGTGGAGGAGCTCTTGTATTAACCTATTGATGTCAGCCCTACCGTTTGTTTTACCAATATATCCAGCATAACATGAAACAGCCGTGTTGCCATTTTCATGACCATTTAGCCAATGTAACATTATGAGACAGCCGTGCTGTCATTTTCACGACATATAGCCTATATAGCATTATGAGACAGCCGTGTGCCATTTTTATGACATAAAGCCTATATAGCAGTATGACACATCAGTGTTGCCATTTTCATGACATATATCCTATATAACAGTATGAGACAGCTGTGCTGCCATTTTCATGATATATTGCCAATATAACACTACGAGACAGCCGTGTCGTCTATTTCAAGATATATAGCCCATATAACAATATGAGACAGCCGTGTTACCATTTTCATGATATATTGCCAATATAACATTACCAATGAGACAGCCGTGTTGCCATTTTGATCACTATGGTCCTTCGATTCGTACACTATTATAAGTCTCATCAAATTCACGATCTATATTTCTGATCTTTCCTGATTTTGGGTTTGCAATTTCGCCTTGAACCATTCATACCGTGTAATCTTGTGTTCAAGTGCTTGTTCATTCTTGCAAAATATCCAATATCAAATGTGAATTTATTTAGTTGAATTTCCTTTGTACGTGTGAGCTGATACGGCACTATACCCGCACGACACATACAAATGCCTTCCTTAACAGAATAATCAAAGAATGGCAACACCGCTGTCTCTAACCATGGACTAACGGGAAGTCTCGTATTGCAGTCGGCCATCTGCATCTTCGTACAAAAACTACAGCAAAAGCTAAAAGAACGTTTCCTGTCGTAGCTTGCAGCACAACACAATGCAAAAGAGAATATTAAATATGTTTCGTGTATGACAAAGCAAGATACAAAATTTGCCCCTACCACAAACCCAAATCTGGCATAACTGAAGTTACTGAACTACCGCTAGCTAACGAAGTGGAATCCCCACGTCAAGACAAGTGCAATTCCTCATCAGGGTTATGTCTTGAGGAACAAGGTACCCTGGCCGATTCATCTAGCACTTCTACAAATGCTGACACCGAGCCTACCGAGGCACTGCCGAACACAAACGTATCCAACAATGCTCCACAAGCCAACGGGTCGGGTTCGAAGGAACATACATTTGCCAGTCATCGCAAAGCCGCTGTGGTCCTTGGCATTCTTGTGGGATGTTTCCTGGTCTGCTGGTTGCCTGTCCAAGTGACCACTGTCATGTTTGCAATATGTGGCTACGACTGCGTTTCCTTCCTCACTTGGGACGCCACTAATTCGCTCGTGTGGATTAACTCCATGATAAATCCCTTCATCTACGGGGCCACCAACAAACACTTTCGTCGGAATTTTCGACGTTATCTGCTCCTTGATCGTTGGGCTTGTGCTAGGAAGCAACGTGGTCCATAACACTGATCATTCAGGCACAAGCCACACGACTGCGTTTCCTTCCTCACTTGGGACGCCACAAATTCGCTCGTATGGGGTAACTCCATGATAAATCCCTTCATCTACGCTGCCACCAACAAACACTTTCGTCGGAATTTTCGACGTTATCTGCTCCTTGATCGTTGGGATTGTGCTAGGAAGCAACGTGGTCTATAATACTGATCATTTCAGGCACAAGCCATTGTCTGTCGTAATGCGTAAAAAACAGTGTCTGAACTTTGAGACCATGCAGAATGCAGGCCAGTGCCGGGTCCGGTCTACTGCTAGTCCATTATGTGGACCGTTTCCGTTTGGCGCGCCCAATCATCTGATAAAATTACACGACCTCAACGTTGACAGCAGACCTTGCCATTTCTCTCATTCTGTTTCGACGGTACTTTGGGGGATCGCGCGATGAGTGGAGACACCGCACTGTGTATGGGATCGATGCGTGTGATAGGAGAATAAAAATAAAATACGGACAGAAGCTGGACAAGTCTACTGCACTCCGTGGCCCTGTTAGCCTTCTGCCAGCCAGAGTCTCAAGGCTGAAGGAATCGGGTTTAAGTGTCGAATTAGAGTCTTTGTCTGCAGATCAACTGATAATCGTGCAGGAACAAAATATTTCAAGAATTATGGTGATACTGATAGACGACAAATTATACTATTTGCAGACAAATTTGTACAACATGCAACGGATATAACTCCCGGAGTGCGCCTTCATCCCGAATGGCTGCTGAAACTTAATTTGATATATGTGGAGGCAAACCTTTCAACGTTGAATTCACATGCAGCTCTAAAAGCTCTCATTACATAATTATCTCTCCAGTTTTCAATGTTATATCGGAACTTTTTATTATTGTTTTCAATTACAAATACCTTGAGCAACCACGTACGTATGAAGTTCAACTAATGGTAGATTTTGAAGCGAGCTAGCGGCATGAACTCTTGAGCTTGCGGATATCCCGGCGCTATAATTATACAAAATAATATTGACTGCTTTGAGGGGCACGGTTAAAACTATTGCCCAAGGTGATCACGAAACTGGCATAGTACAGTCTCGAGATCACCAGGAGCTACAGTTTTTTTTAACCGTGACCCGAAAAAGGAGCAGTCAACAAGTTCAATGTTTGTTTTATAATTATAACGGAAAAGATTTGTTTTAATTTTTTTTAAATTTTAAATATGCCTTTCAAAGTATTTCCGTGTCTACACAGTGACTCGGCTCGGGGGGTCAACACGCGAGCCGTGCTCAACACGGCAATTTTATGTCATGTAAACGGGATCACTGTGATCCACGAGCCGTGTCGAACCCGCCTCTTTTTGATCCGCCAGAATGGCAGGTTTCAACCTTTTCAACCTTTCTATAATTGAGTGGCCAATTCCCCGCATTGTGACGTCGTTGTGATCCGCGGGCCGTGTTGAACTCGCTTTTTTTTGTTCCCGTATAAACACGATCACAGTTGCCAGGGGCGGCGATCCCAGGGGGGGGGAACACGTCCCCTCAATTTTTTTAGGGGGAGATCGTCCCCCCTGAAAATTTGGAAAGTGTACACAGAAAATGTATAGCAAATACTGACTAAAGACTGCAAACCACTTTTAGGCTCTGGAGGGCCCAAGAGTGCAGCGTTTAGACAAATTAATATACAAAAATCTTCTCGCTCGGTAGCTACGCTCCCTCGCATGATATCCTTCAAAATGTACAAGTAAATATATTAGAGAAAAGTAAAGTGTGACAAAAGTACTGTGCTTGTTTTTATACTATAGATTGCTTAGGAATGTAATTATTGAATACAACAAAACTTCAAAAACCTGTGAGGGGGTAGTGACTTTTGTCACCTTCACCCCTCTCGTTCACTATGCTTCCTCGCACTGGCGTACTGATGGGGGGGGGGGACTTGGTTTATTTCTAATTCGATACCAGTGATCATTCACAAATGTTGTTGAAATGGCTTGATTTTCCCTGAGCTTCCAGGGGCTCTGCCCCCTGGATCCCACCAAGGACCCTAAGACAGGCCCCTGGTTGCTCATCTGACTGTTATTAAATGCCTAAACCCCCTGAGCGTCTGGGGACCCCACTCCAATTAGTGACCTGCATGCCAGTGTCACAAATAAGGTATCAAAATATGCTCACCTGACCGTAGTTAAATGCCTAAAACCCTGTGAGCTTCCGAGGGCTCCGCCCCTTGGACCCCACCAGGGTCCCTAAGGCGGGTCCCTGGATGCTCATCTGACCGTTATTAAATGCCTAAAACCCCTGAGCTTCATGGGGCTCCGCCCCTTGACCCCCGCCGCGGCTTTGCCCCTGGACCCCACGCCAATTTACGACCCACTTGCCTCGCTCACTTTGCTCTACCTGATCAAAAATACTTTAGCCCCCCCCCCTCCCACTTTGAAAAACGTTCCGCGGGGCCTGCATGTAACATGAGTGATGGTGATGCGGATTTGTTTTGTCCCCCAAACGTTTTTGCTCATTACGCCACTGCTCCTCGTCCCTCGCATTTCGCCCCCCGGTCATGAAAAGAAATCGCCGCCCCTGACAGTTGCCCTCTTTGTAGCGCTCAACCCTGCTTGAGGATTCAACCCATGAGCCGAGTCACTGTGTAAACACGGTATTAAAGATTCAAGTGAATTTACTCGTCAAAATCTCCAATCGTCCAATCTCCGTCTCGGGGGCGGGAAGGGGAAGCTTCCGGCAACCTGTTTTTTTAAAGGGTTGGACTATTTAGATTGATCATTAAAGTTCTGAGAATATATAAACTTTGTCTATCAAGAGCAAAATATATTGTCACAATCATTTCATGAAAAGAGGTCAGAGAAAAATATTTCAATTTTATGGGCATTTGTGTATTTTATAAGTTGTTTTACGCAGGTATGACACAATCTTAGGTTAAACGGGATTTGCGCCTTCTTCCCTGTGTTACTAATCGCTTTTCAGACTCATTTATGATATTACGTATATACGTTGTATCTTTTAATAAGTATTTCGTTACTATGAGAAAATAAGTCTGGTAGAAAAAAAAAGTTACTTTAGAATTGAAAAACCAAACCTAGCTTACAAATTTACATGCATACTTGTAGTAAGTCTTCTTTCTCCCCCCCTATACAGTATGCATAGTACCTACCCCTTGTAAATTTGATGTTTTTTGTGTTTTTCATAACTCAAGAATGAAAGGTAGATTGGTTGAATTGAGGTCATTCGTGGAAGCTTTTAGATGTAAGCTCTTTTATGTCCAAGAAACATAAATGGGAACAAATCATTTCTCGCATACTTAAAAAATAACAAAACTTGGTAAGGGCATGAATAATTTCGTTGTTAACTGTATATATAAATACGTCACGAACATGGCTCGCTACTCCTCTGATTAATAGATCACTCACAATTAATTATTGGTCAGATCATCACACCATCTAAGCGTTGTCGATGCATAGCAATCAGTCTCATCTAATAAATTACTTGGTGACCGAGATGTTCAGGCCACTTTGCTAATTGCAGTTCTTTTTATTTTTGTGTGCTGAATATAATTATTTGAGGGCAGTTTGCCAATATATTGAAATATGTATGCATGGCGTCCTTCGGGGTGGCATGTAATAGCGCGAGAAAAAGAAATAATTTTAGCTCAGTTTAATCTTAGGAAAATATACCATGCATCAAAATAATTCATGAAAATAATAACCCGCTAGAGCTAATTGTCGGCATAGAAAGTGTCACATGGGGCGTATGCCAGATCCTTATATTCGTTTATGGTTATGCATTTTGATGATGATGATGATGATGATGACGACGATGATGATGATGATGATGATGGTGAGGATGATGATTTCATTATTATTATCATTATTATTATCATCGTCATTATTACCATTACTATTATTATAATCATTATTTGTATTATTATTATTTGTTTCATTATTATCATTATTATTATTATAAAAAATGATCATTGCAAGAGCAGAGAACATTACCACACAAGTTCGAATGTTCGAAATAAAACGTGAAATCAAAGTCCTCAGATTTTAACCTTTGCCGACATAAAATAACACGTGTCAGGTTTTTTTTTATTTGCAGACGATGTTATAATGGAATCATTCAAAATATGTCAACAGATATGCATCTTTTAACCAGGTTGGGTCACACAGCAACCCATTTTAGTGACGCCCCGGTATCATTAATATATCTATCAATTAAAAGTCTATTTCATATGGGGTACCCCAAGGCTCGATCCTTGGGCCCCTATTTTTCACAGTCCATATCAATGATTTTCATCGATCTTCAGATATTCTTTCGTTCATCCTGTTTGCAGATGAATCAAACATTGTCCTTAGTAATAAAGACGCTACTGAGTTGATAATTACGTTAAATTATGAATTAAAAAAGTGACACACTGGATTAAAGCAAATAAGCTTTCTTTGAATTTCCAAAAAAAATAATTTATGTTTTTCAGTAATATTTTACCCTCCCTTCCTGGTGACATAATCTTTGATAATGTAAACATATCATTATTGACAATAAACTTTCTTGGACGATTCATATTGGCAGTTTGAGAAAATGGATTTCTAGAAATATTGGAATAATCAATAAAATGAAATATTATTTTCCATCGATCATTCTGAACGTGCCTTTCTCTACACTTGTACTCCCCTATCTAAATCATGAAATTATTGCATGGGGTAATTCCTCAATAACACATATTGACAGAATTCTTTTATTGCAAAAATGGCACTTCGAATTATAAAAAAACGCTGGATTCTTTGCACATACTGACAAATCAATTCATGAAAATAAATTTCTGAAGGTTTTTGATTTATATTTACTTCACCTCGGTCAATTCATGGTTCAACTGGATACAAATGATTTTCCACATATATTTAGTACCATGTTTTCCAAAAATGAACAATATCATACATATCCTACAAGACAGTCAAACCTCTATCATTTACCGCGGGTAAGAACCGTACAGTATCAGCAATTTATACCTGTATGTACAATGGACCCAAATTTTTTGATTCACTTGAACCTACTCTGAAAAATGCTTCTACATTTTATTCATTTAGACTTTACTTGAGAAAGTTTCTTTTAAAACAATATCAAGTGAGTTAATGTTGGAAGTGCTATTTGTATATTGCTTTGAGTATTTTTTGTGATATTCACATAATATGATGTAGCTTGTGTAACCCGAAATGGTTTTCATTGATGTAATAGTTTGTGATTCTCGATCTTTCCCTTTTTTACTTTCATTCTCTCTTAGTATCCTCTCCAATTTGTTTCTCCCTATCTATATATATCTTTTTCCAACTATAATCTTAGTAGGACCCCTTTGTTCTAACTCCACATCATCCTCATCTCGCTTCCTTCCTCATTCTTTCCTTCTCTCTCTCTTTATTTCGTCACACTTTCTTGTATATTTGTAAGTAAGTTATTTAAGGAGACCTATAGTATTACAAGCGTCGTTTTGTATGGGTCCCCCACACTCTTTCTTCAGCTTGAAACAGACAAGATTTTGTTTCCCCTTCTTTTTCATCACGATGATACAGGCTATATTGTGTGATAGTTATTAAGATGTTATAATATGTGACATTTATACTTGTGTTTTCAATTGTATTATGTTAAGCACTTATTGTGTTAAAATTGTTTGGGATGTATGGAAATAAATAAATAAACATGAAAATAAACTTTGAATATATTACTCTTTATTATTATATTAGGGGAAGTACATGTTTGTTGGGTAAAATTAGCGCAGCTAATTGACTGAAGGAAACCCACAACCTATCTAGAGATGTATGGTAAACGTTTGATTGGGGGAAAATGGCAAGAAGGAGATTAAAGAAAACGGAAAGAGAAAGAAGATGATAAAAGTTATGTCTGTTCATTAGTGTAAACATTACTACAACTTCGTGATCGTTAATTAAAACTTTCTTCAAAACATTTTAGCAACGTGATGAAATTTTTCAATAATTGTTGTACACGGTCTAGTCCCGTCCATAAATTTCAATTCTATGTTGAAAATAAGTGACCTGATGTTTTTCGTAAATTGTCAGATACTTTGGAAATAACTTTTATAGTTGAATATGAAATGGAAAAATGACGTGAGAAGAAAATGATGGGTAAAATAAATCCAAGTGAGAAAGAGAGCGGGCATGGTGCGTGGGAGGGAGAGAAAGAAACGATATAGGTTAGAAGACTAGAGCCGTAGAAGCTTCATTTCATATATGCCCAAATCAACCCATGGATGGTCTATAGCTCCATTAAGAGTATTGGAATTATCATCCCATGATGATATTTGGAATTCTATGTATGGAAGTGACCACGGGGCAGTTTTCGAATGATCACGTCGTTCCGTACACCAGCTCAACAACTTGAGCTCAACTATGTACTTCGGGGAGAGATCGGGTTGCCCTCTATTGACAAGCGCGTGAACGTGTTCATGAGATGGCGTCCTTTTAACCGGTTGATACACGTACATGTAACATAAATGGTAGGGGATGGAGGAGCTCTTTTATTAACCTATTGATGTCAGCCCTACCGTTTGTTTTACCAATATATCCAGCATAACATGAAACAGCCGTGTTGCCATTTTCATGACCATTTAGCCAATGTAACATTATGAGACAGCCGTGCTGTCATTTTCATGACATATAGCCTATATAGCATTATGAGACAGCCGTGTGCCATTTTCATAACATATAGCCTATATAGCAGTATGACACATCAGTGTTGCCATTTTCATGACATATATCCTATATAACAGTATGAGACAGCTGTGTTGCCATTTTCATGATATATTGCAAATATAACACTACGAGACAGCCGTGTCGTCTATTTCAAGATATATAGCCCATATAACAATATGAGACAGCCGTGTTACCATTTTCATGATATATTGCCAATATAACATTACCAATGAGACAGCCGTGTTGCCATTTTGATCACTATGGTACTTCGATTCGTACACTATTATAAGTCTCATCAAATTCACGGTCTATATTTCTGATCTTTTCTGATTTTGGGTTTACAATTTTGCAATTTTGCCTTGAACCATTCACACCGTGTAATCTTGTGTTCAAGGGTTCTTATTCTTAAAGTGCTTGTTCATTCTTGCAAAATATCCAATATCAAACGTGACATTATTTAGTTTAATTTCCTTGGTACGTGCGAGCTGATACGGCACTATACTCGCACCACACATACATGGGCGCGCGCCGGCCTTCTTTTACAGACCAATCAGAGAATGGCAACACGCTGTCTCTAACCATGGACTAACGGGAAGTCTCGTATTGCAGTCGGCCATCTGCATCTTCGTACAAAAACAACAGCAAAAGCTAAAAGTACGTTTCTTGTCGTAGCTGGCAGCACAACACAATGCAAAAGAGAACATTAAATATGTTTCGTGTATGACACTGAGCAAGATACAAAAACTTGCCCCTACCACAAACCCAAATCTGGCATAACTGAAGTTACTGAACTACCCCCAAAAGGGGACCAATATACCCCTCCCCAAATTGTGTTCTCGTGTCCCTAGCGCATTTTAACACAAAATTAATATCTCTTCTTTTCTCTTGTTGTTTTCATATTTCCTATTCAGATATATCTTTTAAAATACATTTGCACCCCAAAGTATTCCCCCTTTGCTTACCTTGTGGTCATTGTGGAATCCCGTTTTGTAACTGACAAAGCTACCCTGTAAAAATGAAACTACAAATAAATGAATAAATAAACAGTAAATAATCATTTGATTTCATTAAGCTAATGAATATTTCACGCTTCTTCATAGAAGAGCATCTTACTGTTGATAATACTTTACATCCGATATTACATGCTATGATAGTCCAATATAAGCCTACCTCATGGTGATCAGTGAATCACAAAGCTTCAAAAAAGCAATACAGTAATTAATTACTGAACTGTTTATACAACGTGCAAGGCAAAACTAATGTAAAGCGCTTTCGGAGTTCAATCGAACCCGCGCTCACATCGTCCGCTGGCCGCTGACAAGAACACATCGATCTGTAAAACTGTTTGCGCAACATTCTCCATTATTTTGTTGTTGTAAAATCCTCCTTGATCTGCCTTTCGTTAGGTTGCAAAATAAACATTATTAATTGAATATGAATCATTGAAGGATGAATGATGTCCTGCAGGAACTTTATCGTATCGTCAGAATTACAATACGTATTGCATCGATGGAAAACGCAAGTATATCATTTCTTCGAGCGAGGCATTTGTGAATTAAAGCTATTTTGATCTTTAAATAGGTAGAAAACTGGTTGATAAATTTAAAATATACACATGACTTTGCAAGCATAATGCTCTCAAGGAAATTTATCATCAAGATATCCAACATTCGGTCGTTTTTCATCAATGGAATTAAAGTATCATTCCTCCAACTGGTGTTCAAGCGAAGCATATTTTGTGAAAGTATTCTCGTTCTGCGATTAAAGTAGGGAGGAAAACCGACTGATAGCTTAAAAACCATCTAAATATAATTGTTATGAAAGCAGAACGTCCAGAAGAACTTTATCGTCGGAATAATCTTTCGGTAGCGTTTTATTCAGCACTGGAAAACGCAATTATCTTTTCTTCAAGCGAACTAAACGTTTGTAAAGTCCATCTCCGGGTTCTGGAAGTGCGTTTCTTTATGTAGGTGGAAAACTGGCTCATATTTATTCAGAATTATAAATAGATCCTATAACTATGCGACAGAATGCCCTGAAAAAATTCATTATCAGAATGATTATCAATCATTCGGTCATGTTTCAGCACTGTTATTAAACGCAATCATTTCTTCTGGCGAAACATTTTGTGAAAGCTTCCTCCCTCTGCGTTTCTTCATTTAGGATGGAAAACTGGCTGATGAAATTATGACTGTGAAAGCATGACTTACTGAAGGAGCTTTATCATCAGATTATATGCCATTCGATCGTATATTTATCAACAATGGAATTAAACGCAAGTATCACTTTTTCAAGAAACGACAGTTATTCTTACGGTGACAATTACGAATACCCTAAATCAACAGCCTGGCTCGCTATAGTGCCACTGATTGTCTCTGTGATAAGCGTTGTGACTGTCGTTGGCAACATCATGGTGATTGTTGCGTACTTTCGAGATCAGCGCATCCGGGCCAGGGTGGCCAACCTTCTCATCCTAAACCTTGCAATCACGGACCTGACGGTGGGCGCCCTCATATGGCCCTTCGACCTCACATGGCTCATCAATTACTACTGGACGTTCGGTGAGGTCTTTTGTAAGATATGGTCGGTCGTTGGCTATACCGTGACTGTGATGTCCGTTCTAACCATTGTCTTGATAAGTTGGGACCGGTACTGTCTCGTGACCATGGGAGTGCAGTATCAGACGTTTCAGACGAAGAAGCGAATCGGACTAATCATCTGCGTTACATGGACAGCGGTTTTTATTTGGTTCACCCTAATGGCGTTTGCGTGGATTCCTAAAACTGGACAGTACAAGGTGGATTATAAGGAAAAATGTGACCTTGAATTTACGTCCAGTCTTGCTATGACACTGATCGTGAACGTATTAGTGGTCTACATTCCCCTCACAATCCTGGTTGTCTTGAATGTTGCTGTCTATACCAACATTAAACGGAGATCCCAGGGTATCGTAGGGCAGAGTCCTGCGGACGGACTATCTACTCGAGCTACCACTCAAGCTAACGACGGGGAATCCCCTCGTCAAGAGAAGTGCAATTCCACAACAGGGTCATGTCTTGAGGAACAAGGAACTCTGGCCAATTTATCTAGCACTTCTGCAAATGCTGACACCGAGGCACTACCGAACGAAAACATATCCAAAAATGCTCTACAAGCCAACGGATCGGGTTCGAAGGAACATACATTTGCCAGACATAGGAAAGCCGCTGTGGTCCTTGGCATCCTTGTGGGAGGTTTCCTGGTCTGCTGTTTGCCTTTACAAGTGGTCAATGTCATGTATTCAATATGTGGCTTCCACTGCGTTTCCTACCTCACTAAGAACGTCACACATTCGCTCGTAATGGGTAACTCCATGATAAATCCCTTCATCTACGCTGCCACCAACAAACACTTTCGTCGGAATTTTCGACGTTATCTGCTCCTTGATCGTTGGGCTTGTGCTAGAAAGCAAGGTGGTCCATAATACTTATCATTCAAAAATTGAATCTTTAAACTTGAACCTTACTTGATATCTGGTCTGCTTCAACATTTGGTAGGCCTTGCAAAATTGATCGAGTGATCGGGAACTACAATCTTAGATGTGGTCATTATCGTATGGAACAATAATTATACTCGTAACTTTGACATCCTCATGTTTCTCTACAGCGACACTATCATGGCTAGATAGTGTACTGGTTGTAGGGGGATGTATCCTTAGATCCAGGAGCAGGCAGGGTAAATGCCGATATTGCTATAATAATGAAGTTTCAGGTTTTGCTTAGCGTTATTAACCTTTACAATTTTCGACGAGACTTAATGTTTTCGTAGTGGCGTATCCCCCCAAAACAAAACAAAAACCGGAGGGTGTGAAATTCAACCAAGACGGAGAGGGGGGGGGGGTAAATGATATACCTGGGCAGTCCCTCTTGCTGTAGACCCATAAGAGTTTGAGGAGAAATCCAGCCTTGATAGAAAACTGCTCTGACTAGAGGAAAGCAGAAAATTCAGAGAAGTATACTGGTGAAAGTTTGAATGAAATCGTGCAAAAAAAAAAAGAAAAACTAATTTTTGAAAGTTGTTATCACTACAAATTGGCTGAATCGGCAATGTCTCTGTGATATAATGGCGGACAACTGTTCCTTTTGTTCCAAGTGATAATTTGACTAAAATTTCATTTTTCACAAATGTGTGAATCAGGTGGGTCTATTCTCTTTAGAGGACCTTTAAATGCTATCCATAATATATTTTGAGTAGTGCCATTAAAGGCATCGTTTAACAATGTTAAATCTGAGATGCACGGCCATACGTGTTATCAGTGTCAGGGGTCGGTGCGTGGGTTGGAGAATAAAAACAATGAACGGACTGAATCTGGACTACACAATGAACAAGAAGTGCCTCAAAAAAGTAAAAAATCTTTGAGTGACCAGTCTTACCATACTCGTTTTCCCCAATAGACTGTAGTGTTATGAAAACCGTTAGGAAAACGCAAAATTTGGTTTCGATTTCTAATCAGAAATATCTTGATAATCAGACATGCTATCGGCTTGCAAAAGTCATAGGGTTCCTCAATGACCTAAAGGTTTATAATTATCATTGCAGCATGAGCTAAATCCAGGATTTTGTTTCAAATCTGAGACAAAGTTACCGGATCCCTTTAAGGGAGAACGCACTTAGGAGAAATGCAGAATTTAAAGATATTTTTGTACATGACAATTCAATTCAATTCAAATTAGGTTTCATTCAATCTCGTCAAAAATTCCAAAGACTAAAAATGTGAGTTTACATCATTCATACAATTATATAAAACAGCATTCAAAAACTTATATATATATATATATATATATATATATATATATATATATATTTAAAAAAAACATAGAAAATGGGAGAAAATATATCAAAATAAATAAATGTTTACATCAAAATATCAAAAGCATTACCAAATACCATGTTACAAAAACAAACAAAAGTCCAAAAACAGTATATTGCTTAAATATCAGGTGAGTGTACTGAAAATAAAGTAGTTAAAAAAAGATTGAAGCTTTATGAGAAAAAATGAATAAATTCAGGCTTTCTGTTTGGTACTGAGAGAATAGTTGTCATAGACAAACGGAAGAATTATCTGCGACTACGTTTTAATCCACTGACTAGACTACCAATTTGAGATTTTCATAGACTTGCTGATCTCATATTTCTAACATTGATCACTGTTTAATAAAAATGAACTTATTTCAAGGGTATTTCCCTTTGGGCATATGCCAGCTTCGCCCTATGCTGGATATGCATGCCTACGTACACGAAATACCCTTTTCAAGGCTACAGGCCACAAACCGACCGTCCAATGTCGGTCTCGGGGGTGGGGGCGGGATTGGAGGCGGGGGAAGCTTCTGACATTTTTTTTTTAAAGGGTTGGACTAATTAGATTGATCATTAAAGTTCTAAGAATATATAAACTGTATCTATCAATAGCAAAACATATTGTCACAATCATTTCGTGAAAAGAGGTCGGAGAAACATTGTTTTACACAGATATTACAGAATCTTAGGTTTAACGAAATTTGCGCCTTCTTCCCTGTGTTACGAATCGCTTTTCAAACTCATTTATGATATTACGTATATACATTGTATCTTTTTATTAGTATTTTGTTACCATGAAAAGAAAATTCGTGTATAAAAAAGAAAAAAAATGTTACTTTTAAATTCAAAAACCAAACCTAGCTTTAATACGAGGTTGCCTTCATACGTATAGTAATTCTTCTCTCCCCCTATACAGTATGCATAGTACCTACAGTTAACAAATAAATCATTCATGCCCCTTGTAAATTTGATGTTTTTTTGTTTTTTATTCGTAACTCAAGAATGAAAGGTATATTTGTTGAGTTGGGGTCATTGTTGAAAGCTTTTAGATGTAAGCTTTTTTATGTCCAAATAACATAAATGGGAACAAATCAATTTTTTGCATACTTAAATAAAATACAAAACTTTGTAAGGGCAAGAATAATTTCGGTGTTAACTGTATATATGAATACGTCACGAACATGGCCAGCTACTCCTCTGATTACTATTGATCACTTACAATTAATTATTGATCAGATCATCACACCATGTTAGCGTTGTCGATGCATAGCAATCAGTCTCATCTAATGAATTACTTGGTGACCGAGATGTTCAGGGCACTTTGCTAATTGCAGTTCTTTTATTTTTGTGTGCTGAATATAATTATTTGAGTGCAGTTTGCCAGTATATTGAAATATGTATGCATGGCGTCCTTCGGGGTGGCGTGTAATAGCGCAAGGAAAAGAAATATTTTTAGCTCAATTAAATCATCACGAGAATGTCAGTATCTTTGGAAAATATACCATACATCAAAATAATTCATGAAAATAATAACCCGCTAGAGCTAATTGTCGGCATAGAAAGTGTCACATGTGGCGTATGCCAGACCTTATATTTTTGTTATGGTTATGCATTTTGATGATGGTGAGGATGATGATTTTCATTATTATAATTATTATTATCATCGTCATTATTACCATTATTATGATCATTATTATTATTATTATCATTATCATTATTTGTATTATTATTATTATTTGTTTCACTATTATCATTATTATTATTATAAAAATTATGCTTGCAGGAGCAGAGAACATTACCACACAAGTTGAAATGTTCGAAATAAAACGTAAAATCAAAGTCCTCATATTTTAACCTTTGCCGACATGGATAATATAATACGTGCCAGTTTTTTTTTTTCTTTTTTTGGAACACAGAATTTGTCAACAGAAATGCATCTTTTAACCAGGTTGGGTCACACAGCAACCCATTTTAGTGACGCCCCGGCATCATTAATATATCTATCAATTAAAAGTCTATTTCATATGGGGTACCCCGAAGCTCGATCCTTGGACCCCTAATGTTCACAGTCCATATCCATGATTTCCATCGGTCTTGAGATATTGTTTCGTTCATCCTGTTTGCAGATGACTCAAACATTTCCCTAAGTAATAAAGACGCTACTGAGTTGATAACTACGTTAAATGATGAATTAAAAAAAGTGACACACTGGATTAAAGCCAATAAGCTTTCATTGATATTTAAAAAAAATAATTTTATGTTTTTCAGTAATATTTTACCCCTTCCTGGTGACATAATCTTTGATAACGTAAAAATATTGGAAGTGTCTTCTACACGATTCCTAGGCCTCAGTATTGACAATAAACTTTCTTGGACGATTCATATTGACAATTTGAGAAAATAAATGTCTAGAAATATTGGAATAATCAATAAAATGAAATATTATTTTCCACCGAACATTCTGAAAATGCTTTACTCTACACTTGTACTCCCTTATCTTAATTATGGAATTATAGGATGGGGAAATTCCTCAAAAACACAAATTGACATAATTCTTTTATTGCAAAAAAGGCATTTCGATTCATAAACAACGCTGGATTCTTTGCACATACTGACAAATCCTTTTGTTTTATATTTACTTCACCCTGGTCAATTTATGTTTCAACTGGAGACAAAAGATTTACCATAAATATTTAGTACTATGTTTTCCAAAAAATGAACAATACCATACATATCCTACAAGACAGTCAAACCTCTATCATTTACCGCGTGTAAGAACAGTATCAGCAAATTCATACCTTTATGTACAATGGACACAATTTTTGAATTCACTTGAACCTACTCTGAAAAATGCTTCTACATTATATTCCATTTAGAATACGCTTGAAAAAGTTTCTTTTAAAACAATATCAAATGAGTTAATGTTGGAAATGCTATTTGTATATTGCTTTGAGTATTTGTTGTGATATTCACATAATATGATGTAGCTTGTATAACCCGTAATGGTTTCCATTGATGTAATAGTTTATGATTCTCTCTCTTTCCTTTCTTTACTTTCCCTCTGTCTTAGTATCCTCTCCAATTTATTTCTCCATATCTCTCTCTTTTTCCAACTATAATCTTAGTTGGACCCCTTTTTCATAACTGCACATCATCCTCATCTCGCTCTCTTTCTCATTCTTTCCTTCTCTCTCTTTCTTTCGTCACAATTTCTTGTATTGTTTGTAAGTAAGTTATTTAAGGGGACCTATAGTATTACAAGCTTCGCTTATCTTATGTGTCCTCCCACACTCTCTCTTCAGCTTGAAACAAACAAGAATATTTCTTTTTCTTTTTCATCAAGTGATGATACAGGCTATATTATGTAATAGTTATTAAGATGTTATAATCTGTGACATTTATACTTGTGTTTTCAATTGTATTATGTTTTGCACTTATTGTGTTAAAATTGTTTGAGATGTGTGGAAATAAATACATAAACTTGAAAATAAACTTGAAATATATTACTTTTTATCATAAGGGGAAGTACATGTTTGTTGGATGAAATTAGCACAGCTAATTGACCGAAGGAAACCCACAACCTATCTAGAGATGTATGGTAAATGTTTGATTGGGGAAAATGGCAAGAAGGAGATTGAAGAAAACGGAAAGATAAAGAAGATGATAACAGTTATGTCTGTTCATTAGTGTAAACGCTACTACAACTTCGTGGTCGTTAATGAAAGCTGGTAGCACCCTTTCTTTAAAACTCTTTACCAACGAAGCGAACTTTTAATAGTTGTTGTGTACGGTTTCGTCCCGTTTGTAGAATTCTACGTTGGAAAAAAGTGAACTGATGTGTTCCGTAAGGTGTTATTAGTTACTTTGGAAATTACTTAGTTGAAAATGAAATGGAAAATGAAGTGAGAAAGAGAGCGGGCATTGTGGGAGGGAGAGACAAAAACGATATAAGTAAGAAGACTAGAGCCGTACAAACTCAATTTCATATGCGCCGAAATCAACCCATGGATGGTCTAAGGCTCCATTAAAAGTATTGGAATTATCATCCCATGTTAAAGTTCAGAATTCTATGTATGAAAGCGACCGCGGAGCAGTTTTCGAATGATCACGTCTTTCCGTATAACAGCTCCACAACTTGAGCGCAACCATGTATTTTGGGAAAATATCATTCGCCCTCTATTGACAAGCGCGTGATCGTGTTCATACAGATAAGTGAGATATGACGTCCTCTTAACGGTAGCCTCTAATTGGGCACATCTACAAGGAGGTTAATGAATATGCATGTTAATGACGTCGTGTCAATTCATGAATATTTATGTTCTTGAATGTGCGTGTACTGTATGAAGGTGGCACCTGCAGCACAGTGTCGCAGTTAAATCAAGGGCAACATTTGACCATACAGGTGTATTGTCTGTGGTTGTGCGGTAGTAGTATTTGAGTGTTAAGTATATTTATTGAGTTTTTATTTTAATAACGTGTTTATACAAATTTAGCGATTCTTATTGTCGGTCAAACCACCTCCCTGCAGGTGTGCCTGCTTGCCTACCTCTACATGTGCCCGATGAGAGGGGAGGGTAATAAGCCATACAGCTAGTGTTGTATATTGAATATCATAGATGTAAAGGATGAAATAAAGCTTCCTAATATACAAATGAGTTTCACAAATATCAATTCAGCTTCTTTTCATTGATTTTCTTTGGATTATATGTGTTTTACGTGGTCAAAACATCGCCTCCCTGTAGATATTTGCCCGCCTACCTCTACATGTGCCGAGGAGAGGGGAGGGTATTGAGCCATACAGCTAGTGTTGTATATTGAATGTCCGAGAGATAAAGGATGAAATATTTTTTAAGAATTTCCTGACGTTTGATTTTTTTGGTCAAATCTCCATGACATTTAAAACACTTGACTTTTTGAATTCAAACATTTGTATTTTACGGCAAATGAGTGATTGATTGGTTGTTCTATTCATATTCAATGCAAAAATAACAAAGCATAATAAATTTTTACAAACATTGACATATCTTAAGGTAATACATGTATGGAAATAAGTAATTGTGAATCATAGTAATTAAAAACATGATATAATGCTCTTTAATTAATGTTCAAGATAGCTTTCATTTCTACTTTGCTGTTGCTTACAGTGAGATGAAATTAAAAATGTGTGTGTCACACCTAAACAAAAAAGAGAGAATCCATTGTGATGGGTGTGCATTATGTTTTGAAACCAAGTTATTATTTAGTAATGCTATGCGGTTGGAAGAAGGTTAGCAAAGAGGAAATTTTTCCAAACGAAAGTTTGTTTTGTTTGCTTATGGGTTCATGGCTGTATATTCGATGAACTTCTAATTGCTTCCTGTAAAGAACATTGGAAATGTACATACTGAAAATACACTCTAAAAAATACAACCAAGCGATAGAGAGAGTTCGGTAATAATGCTCATCAATGTACTCTTATTACCGACATTATGTCCTGGGATTTATTCTATTACATATTAAGGCAAACAGTGTAAATCGAAATATTGTATAACCGTCAAAGTATTGGAATTTTAATGATATCCACTGAATCCACTATCAATCACAGATAATATGATTCATTTGTTTTACTTATAGTTACCCCCAAGAAAAAAGAGAGGAATGAAAAGACATAAAATACCTTTAAAACGGGAATTTTTCACTGATCTGCAAACCTGCCAAAATGAAATCATTGGGTGGTATTCTTTTAAGTTAAGCCGGGACTAAGTCCAGACTAAACAAGAATTTTAGTTCACACTTCTATGGAATGCTAGGTTTCATCTTCCTCCTTCAATATTCATGACAAAGATAATCTACCAAAGACTTTATTGAAATTCAGTTCATACTCATATTATCTTTTCTTCCCATTTCATTGCAAAATTAATTTTTTGGACACTTTTCATTGCAGGATTAAAATAATCTGTACAGGGAAAATGAGTTGGCAACAGGCACTCCATAAAAATGTGAACTAGTTAAGCCAAGCTTAACTTAGTTCGCGCTATCGGAATACCACCCATTATTTCTCAGCATTGGTAACGAATAGAAACGAGATGAAAAAGAATGAACGCCATGGCGACCAAAAGTGCAATGAATCGTGCACGACATACACATATCATCATTATCCATTCAAGGAGTCATGGCATGAACACCGCTATTAGTATTATTGTTGAACACCAAATTTAATTCTACTATGATAAGGATTAGTAGGTGATCATAAACTGATGAATGCAGTGTTGGGAAAGAGCAAGTAACTAATAATATAGGAATAGTGATGTGTATCAATTATTCAAAAACAATTTCCGCCATTCGAGGCCAATATGTATAATGCTAAAATGCAACCCACAACACAGAGGAAGAAATAGAAAGTAAATGGCCTCCATAGTTAACGACGTCACTATATCATTAAAAAATCAATTTAAACATGACAGTGATGAAGCTCGATTCATCTGAAGGATAATACTAATATCAAGTATCAAATATGTCATTTATGACTAGATATGCAATAATCGTCGCCCGCATCACGAAGTGACCGCTGAGCGCATCACGCGTAAAACCAACTTCCGAGAAATTCCCTCTTGAATATTTAACCTATAAAAACAGCTATGGTTAGCCCAAAATATGTACATTGTATTCATGATCAAATTTGGAATTTTCTGTATTTTCATATGCTACATACTGCATTGAGGAATAGTGAGTATTTTTTGACCAATGGTCAATAAATACAGCGGTCACTTCGTGAAATGCTCATAATGGAACAGCATACTACGAGAACTTTTCGCACATGTACTAAAATATCCACACGCATAAAAATAGCACTTTCATTATTTAAACCCCGTCTGCACTAGTTTGGCCAGGAAGGATTAGACCATCCAGCGTGGTCACTGACAGGTGGTTATCTCATCAACTCAGCTCTCAATTAACATAAGAAAAAGAGGATCATGGGGGACCAACGGGCACCGCTTAGGCATTGTTTTCTATGTAGAGGGAGCAAGTAGCTACAAGTAGTGCAGTGGGGCTTTAAATGAACCTCTAATTAAATTACTTTCTAAATAAATAGAAATAAATGAGCACTTAATACTTTATCATCTAAGGGTCATTCTATCATGAAAACCATTCAACATGGTGCAGTAAGTCTTCATAAAATGAACTATTAAAGGTACTATGTCCCATTTGCAGGCCAAAAAAATGAAAAGGTTAAATTCCAACGGCATTTGAAAGACAATACTAATTTAGAACTTCCCTTAAAAAAGGGGGGCTTGAAAATGTCTTTAAGTGGGAAAATAACGACTATTAGTTGTCGAATCGACTTAGGAGCTATAGAGCCAGTAAGTAATAGTCTGATTTTTCAGACCATTGTACCGAATGGTCGTACGTTTTATGCTGCGCAAAGATTCAATCAGTTTAATTTTGGCCATTACAAGAAGTGGGTTATTGATGTAGACAAATGCTCATGTACCCTTTACAGCTCATTTTATGTATGTTATTACCAAAGATGAAAAAGCCAGTCAGTCACTCAATAGTGTCTGACAGTGAAGTCTAGCAAGTAAACAGGTTTCCTTGCATAATTTGAATATTAGGACACTGCTAACGTTTAAATTTCACAGATAGGACATACATGACATATTCATAATTCCTGCAAAGTTCTACAGAATTTGATGTTGGCTGCAAAAGGGACATAGTATCTTTAATACAGCGGTCAGTGCGTGAAACGCTCAGAATGCAACAGCGCGCTATGAGAACTTTCAAGAAGTGACCGCTGCACATTGCTTATGGTCGCGCATGTACTAATGATAAACACTCGCGTGAAAATAGCATTCATTATTGAAATGAACCTGTAATCAAATAATTCATTTGAATAAATAGAAATAAATGGGTAATTTATACTTTCATTCATTCATTCATTCAATCGGTCTGTTAAAATAAAAGGACATGCAACTCGGGAGCTGAAATTGTTCAGTTGACCAAAATGTATACAAAAATGATTAACAAAGAACGTCAATTAAACATTAAATTATTCTTGAAATCTTACAAAGGAGACAGAAATGTAACATAAAATATTACAAATAAAACAATTTAAAAACTTCATGCTCACAATTCGTGAGCTGCACAAATTTATACCAAATTTGAATAAAATAAAACAATAACATGAGTAGTTTCTTCATTAGCTGTCAGTAAGTATACGTTGTAAATGCAACTCTCCATTTTTGGGTGACATTTGACATCCACTGCATATAAGATATTAATGAAGGCTTTAAAACAGCAATAAAAGAAGTTATCGACATTTACATACTTGAATATATATATATATATATATATATTATTTTTTGCTGAAATTACTAGGATAATTTCGATAATCATCACAATACATTATATAAACTTGGGTTGAGAATCATTCGGCACTAAACAATTAATTCCTTGATTAAAAATAATTATATGATAAGAAAAGTATGAACCTTACTTTGTTCTTCACTTCAAATACCAAAGTCTTTGAGTTATTTCACAAAATAAATGTGATCACATTTTCCTGACGAAGTACATAAACAACAGCATTTCTTAAAAACAACATGCATAATAAATCTGATCATATTTTCATCATTATACAACAGTATTTGAAAACTAAATGTATAATTGTATGATGCATTCAATCAAGGCATGTAATTTTCTTGACTTAAATCTCATCATACCAATTTTTGAATAAATAGCAATTAATTCTTACAGTGTTCGATTTCGAAGTAACTGGCAGGTGTGGTTACGCTACTGAGCGGTCACTTCGTGAAAATCATTTTTCAAGATGATTGTAGAAAATGATAAGACAGCACATCTCTAATAGCTTAATTAAGCATAATTAGGATTTTATGTCTTGTGTGGTTATAGATATAGTCAGTATAGTCAAAGTATAGTCAAAATATGTATTTAACTCAAATTTTTAATAATCGTTATTTTTGGCTCTCCGGTCGGTTCGTGAAAAAAGCGATTGAAGTGAGAGAAAAAAAGAAAGAAAGAAGAAAATGGCCTCCAATAAGAGGAAGACCCACTAGAAGGAGAGAAAAAAGAAAAAGAAGATGAAGGGGATAAAAAAGAAGACCAAGGGTATTAAAAAGGAGAAAAGGTTAAATAAAATAAGACAAGATAATGAATGATATATAGATGAAGAATAAAAGACCAAGTGTGAAGGTAGGAGAGCATGAAATGGGAGGGAGATGAAGAGAGGGAATTTAAAGGAGGGCGGAAGGGATTCGTTGGTGGAAGAGCAAGAGAGACACGGAGACAGACATGCAGAGAGAGAGGGTGAGACAGAAAGAAAGGGAGAATGCAGAGAGAAAGAGGGACAGATAGACATAGACAATGAGACTGAGAGAGAAAGAGAAAGGGGAGAGAGAACCATATATATATATATATATATATATATATTATATGGATGCCGTGAGGGATGTTGATAGTTGTATCCTGAATAGAGACAGTACATAGAAATATATATACACTGCACGCACGTTAAGTCACACTGGGACAATATCCGAGATTTCAGAAATCCATTTTGGAGGAAGAATTTGGATGTGAAATTTGCCTAGCCCGATAATAATAATCCAAACTCGTCGGGCCATGTGGTTGATGTGGTCAGGGGCGGATCCAGCCGGCGGCAAGGGAGGGGGCCAAAGGGGCCAGAAGAATGATTGGTTTATGATTAATCTTGTCCTTATCTTGATATTTATTTAGTTCATTAATTAGTAGTTATCTGTAATTTTGTTGTTTTATTATTGTAAAGCGCATTGATATTTTCTCTGAAGATGAAAAGGCGCTATAGAAGCCTAGGTTATTATCATTATTATCAGTTTAAGGTAAGTCCAGCCTTCGCCTGACTAGTTTAGGGTTTCAGTGTAGTTTGCAGGCAAAATCCCTTGTCAGTCTGAGACTATTATTATACTGTATGGCATCTTTGTAAAGGTTTGGTGATGCTTATCATTCATATTTATGAATTATGAAACTTTATATTGTTCTCATTTCAGATACAATTTATCTCTTCAATAATAAGGGCAAGAAATACAAGCATTTTTTCACAACTTGGCAGGTCTCTTAAGCCCCCTTCCCTTTTTTGTTTAGTTTTCAGGTGTTTCTGAAAGCACCACCCCCTTCCATGAGGACTTTTTAAACTTAGAAATTCATTATATTTGACAGGAAACATCGAATCAAACCACGTTTTTGTGCAAAATTCATAATTAGGCTAGCACATCTGCAGGGAAGATATAGTTAACCAATTAAAACGTTATTATTCATAGAAAATCAATGAAAAGAAGTTGAATTGATATTTGTGAAACTCATTTGTATCTTTAATAGGAAGCTTTATTTCATCCTTTACCTGTCGGACATTCAATATACAACACTAGCTGTATGGCTTATTACCCTCCCCTTTCCTCGGGCACATGTAGAGGTTAGCGGGGACACCTTCAGGGAGGTGATGTTTTGACCACGTAAAACACGTATAATCAAAAGAAAATCAATGACAAGAAGTTGAATTTATATTTGTGAAACTCATTTGTATATAAGGAAGCTTTATTTCATCATTTTCATCTATGATATTCAATCTACAACACTAGCTGTATGGCTTATTACCCTCCCCTCCCCTCGGGCACATGTAGAGATAGGAAAGCAGCGTACCTGCAGGGAGGTGGTTTGACCGGCGACCGAGTTGACCAAGTGCTCTTTGGCAGGGGCGGATCAAGGGGGCGTGAGGGCGCACGCACCCTTTATTCTTTATACTTTATACTCAAATACTACTACCGCACAACTTCAGGTAATTATGCCTCTGATTTAACTGCGCCACTGTGCTGCAGGTGCCACCTTCATACATGCCCTCAATCTGCACACGTGTACGTATGTACGCGCGCGGTCAAGAATATAAATATTCATGATATTGACACGACATCATTAACATGCATATTCATGACCTCCTTGTAGACGTTAAAGATGAAACTACAAATAAATAAATACATAAAAATGAATAAATAAACAAACACAATTATAGTAAATATTCTTTTGATTTCATTAAGCTAATGAGTATTTCACATTTCTTCATAGATGAGCATCTTGCTGTTGATCATACTTTACATCCGATACTATATGCTAAGATAGTCCAATATAAACCTACCTCACGGGGATCAGTGAACCACAACGCTTCGCAGAATCAATACAGTAATTAGATACTGAACTTCTCATACAATGTGCCAACCCGCGATCACATCGTCCGCTGGCCGCTGACAAGAACACATCTTGCAACTGTTTGTACAACATTCTTCGATTTTTTGTTGTTGTAAAATCCTCCTTGATCTGCGTTTTGTCAGGTTGCAAAATAAACATTTTAAATTGAATATGAATCATTGAAGGATGAATGATGTCCTGAAGGAACTGTATCGTACCGTCAGAATTACAATACGTATTGCATCGATGGAAAACGCAAGTATCATTTCTTCAAGCGAGGCATTTGTGAATTAAAGCTATTTTGATCTTTATATAGGTAGAAAACTGGTTGATAAATTTAAAATATACACATGACTTTGCAAGCATAATGTTCTCAAGGAAATTTATCATCAAGATATCCAACATTCGGTCGTATTTCATCAATGGAATTAAAGTATCATTCCTCCAACTGGTGTTCAAGCGAAGCATAATTTTGAGAAAGCATTCTCGTTCTGCGATTCAAGTAGGGTGGAAAACTGGCTGATAGATTTAAAACCATCTAAATATAATTGTTATGAAAGTATAACGTCCCGAAGAACTTTATCGTCGGAATAATCATTCGGTAGCATTTTATTCATCAATGGAAAACGCAATTATCTTTTCTTCAAGCGAACTAAACGTTTGTAAAGTCCATCTCCGAGTTTTGGAAGTGCGTTTCTTTATGTAGGTGGAAAACTGGCTGATTTTTATTTAGAATTATAAATAGACCCTCTAATTATGCGACAAAATGTCCCGAAAGAAGTCCATTATCAGAATGATTATCAATCATTCGGTCGTGTTTCAGAATTAAACGAAATCGTTTCTTCTGGCAAAACATTTTGTGAAAGTTTCCTCCCTCTGCGTTTCTTCATTTAGGATGGAAAGCTGGCTGATGAAATTATGATTATGAAAACATGACTTACTGAAGGAGCTTCATCATCAGATTATATGCCATTCGATCGTATATTTATCAACTATGGAATTAAACGCAAGTATCACTTTTTCAAGAAACGACAGTTATTCTTACGGTGACAGTTACGAATACCCTAACTCAACAGCCTGGCTCGCTATAGTTCCACTGATTGTCTCCCTAATAAGTGCTGTGACTATCCTTGGCAACATCATTGTGATTGTTGCGTACTTTCGAGATCAGCGCATCCGGGCCAATGCGGCCAACCTTCTCATCCTGAACCTTGCAATCACGGACCTGACGGTGGGCGCCCTCGTGTGGCCCTTCTACCTCACATGGCTCATCAATGACTACTGGCCGTTCGGTGAGGTCCTTTGTAAGATATGGTTGGTTGTTGACTACACGGTGACTGGGGTGTCCATTTTAACCATGGTCTTAATCAGTTGGGACCGGTATTGTCTCTTGACCTTGGGAATGCAGTACCAGACGTTACAGACCAAGAAACGAATCGGAATAATCATCTGCGTTACATGGACAGCGGATTTTGTTTGGTTCACCATAATGGCGTTTGCGTGGAGTCCTATAACTGGACAGTACAAGGTGGATTATGAGAAGGAATGTGAAATGGAATTTACGTCCAGTCTTGCTATGACACTGATCGTGAACGTGTTACATTTCTTCATTCCCCTCACAATCCTGGTCGTCTTGAATGTTGCTGTTTATACCAATATTAAACGGAGATCCAAAAAGGGTATCGTAGGTCAGAGTCCTGCGGACGGACTATCCATCCGAGCCACCACGCAAGCTAACGACGGGGAATCCCCACGTCAAGACAAGTGCAAACCCTCATCAGCCAGGTCATGTCTTGAGGACCAAGGAACGCTGGCCGATTCATTGAATACTTCTGCAAATGCTGACACCAAGCCTACCGAAGCCCCGTCGAACGAAAACGTATCCAACAATGCTCCACAAGCCAACGGATCGGGTTCGAAGGAACAGCCATTTGCCAGACATCGGAAAGCCGCTGTGGTCCTTGGCATCCTTGTGGGAAGTTTCCTGGTCTGCTGGTTGCCTTTCCAAGTGGCCAGTGTCATGTTTGCAATATGTGGCCACGACTGCGTATCCTACCTCATTTGGGATGTCACAAATTCGCTCGCGTGGGGTAACTCCATGATAAATCCCTTCATCTACGCTGCCACCAACAAACACTCTCGTTGGAATTTTCGACGTTATCTGCTCCTTGATCGTTGGGATTGTGCTGGGAAAAAACAGTGTCAACTTTGAGACTATGCAGAATGTAGGCCAGTGCCGGATCTGCGTCTTTTTTTTCAAGCCTAGACCAGCCATCTTAGCGCTGCATTTGAATATTTGAATATTTGTGTTGAGCCAATCAAATGCAGCGGTAGAATGGCTGGTTTAGGTTTTTAAGAAAGACGCGTCCGGTCTTCTTACAAAACTGGAAAAACCGTATTTTCCAGTTCTGTGGGTCTACCGCACTCCGTGGCCGTGTTAACCGACTGCCAGCCAGAGACTGACCGAGTTGGGCTCGTCTCAAGGCTTTGGGTTTAAGCGTCGAATTAGAGTCTTTGTCTGCAGATTAACTGGTAATCATGCAGGAACAATATTTTAAGAATTATGGTGATACTGATAGACGATAAATTATACTACATGTATTTGCAAACAAATTTGTAGAACATGTCTGGGACGTAACGCACGGAGAGCGCCTTCATCCCGAATGGCTGCTGAAACTAAATCTGGTACATGTGGATACAAAGCTTTCAAACCTTGACTGCGTTTCCTACCTCACCTGGGACGTTACAAATTCGCTCGTGTGGGTTAACTCCATGATAAATCCCTTAATCTACGCTGCCACCAACAAACACTTTCGTCGAAATTTTCGACGTTATCTGCTCATTGATCGTTGGGCTTGTGCTAGGAAGCAACGTGGTCAAAAATACTGATCATTTCAGGCACAAGCCATTGTCTGTCGTAATGCGTAAAAACAGTGTCTGAACTTTGAGACTATGCAGATAGTAGGCCAGTGCCAGGTCCGGTCTACTGCTAGTCCAGCTTGTGGACCGTTTCCGTGTCGCGCGCCCAATCATCTGATAAAATTACACACCCTCAAAAGTGACAGTAGACCTTGCCATTCCTCTCATTCATTTCGACGGTACTTTGGGGGATCGCGAGATGAGTGGAGACACCGCGCTGTGTGTGGGATCGATGCGTGTGATAGAAGAATAAAAAATAAAATACGAACAGAAGCTGGACTAGTCTACTGCACTCCATGGCCCTGTTAGCCTACTGCCAGCCAGAGACTGACCGAGTTGGGCTCGTCTCAAGGCTTTAAGGAATTATGTTTAAGTGTCGAATTAGAGTCTTTGTCTGCAGATTAACTGATATTCGTGCAGGAACAATATTTTAAGAATTAAGGTGATACTGATAGACGATAAATTATACTACATGTATTTGCAACAAATTTGTAGAACATGTCTGCATGGGATGTAACTCCCGGAGTGCGCCTTCATCCCGAATGGCTGCTGAAACTAAATCTGGTATATGTTGATGCAAAGCTTTCAAACCTTGAATGCACATGCAGCTGTAAAAGCTCTCATTACATAATTATCTCTCTAGTTTTCAATGTAAAATTGGAATTATTTAATATTGTTTTCAATTGCAAATACCTTGAGCACCCACGTAAGTATGAAGTTCAACTGATATAAGATTTTGAAGCGAGCTATCAGCATGAACTCTTGAGCTGGCGGATATCCTGGCGCTATTATACAAAATAATATTGACTGCTTTGAGGGGCACGGTTAAAACTATTGCCCAAGGTGATCACGAAACTGGCATAGTGCAGTCTCGAGATCACCATGGAGGTATAGTTTTTTTAACCGTGACCCGAAAATATGCAGTCAACAAGTTTAATGTTTGTTTTATATACCGGAAAAGAGATTTTTTCTTTTAAATATGCCTGTCAAAGTATTTATTTAGGAGTCAAATGAATTTACTCGTCAAAGAGCATTGCGCGTGTCTCACAGCGCGTATCCATTGCTAATTTTAAGCGCAGCCTCTCTACCGGTAGCTAAAATTTAAGTAGTCCTACCATAATATATGCTTTTGTCTACATCCATCGCATGTACATTTAAAGTTGAATATTTGTGGGGGGGGGGGGTGAGATGAAAAGGTGCATATCATCAATTGATAAAACATGAAAATCTATTGTTCTACAAATTATTAGGGACAATACAACTTGAATATTGAATGTTGAACCTTACTAGATATCTGGTCTGATTCAAGATTTGGTAGGGCTTGCAAAATTGATCGAGTGATCTAGTTCTAAAATCTTAGATGTGGTCATTATCATATGGAACAATATACTCTTAACTTTGACATGCTCATGTACATCTTTAAAGACATCGGCCCGTATTCTGAAGTCAGGTTTAGTTAAACCCAGGTTTAACTTTAAACCCGGGTTTAACTAAGTTAGACTTCAGGTCTAAGTATCATTTCAGTTTCTGAAAGCCAGGTTTAGTTAAACACGGGTTTAAGTCTAGTCTAAACTTAAACCCAGGTTTAAAGTTAAGCCAAGGTTTAACTACCATGGAGATGTAGTCTGCTTCTATTACTGCACATGCTCAGTACAGCTCACCCATCTTCAAGGGTAGCTGATATAGGCTTTTTTTATAGCTGGATTTCGTGCTGCAAATTTAATAATTAATTTCAATTCAAAATATCTGACACAAAAAATCTCTTTCGAAGCAACCGTTGAACGTTATGGCGTGATCTTTTGTTTTGTTTT
This sequence comes from Mesocentrotus franciscanus, assembly GCA_037976565.1. Taxonomy (NCBI): domain Eukaryota; kingdom Metazoa; phylum Echinodermata; class Echinoidea; order Camarodonta; family Strongylocentrotidae; genus Mesocentrotus; species Mesocentrotus franciscanus. Next base: position 16,593,643 of record CP137681.1, on the reverse strand, counting down.
ACCCTTTGATTTATTGTAAAACTGCTGAAAAATTCTGAATCTGGGCCTAGGGTGGAATTGGCCTTTAAAAATATTAAATAAATAATCGATACAACACTCGGTAATTCTACAATTTCTGCCCAGATTAGTCAAAACTTCCAGAACATCATAAAAATGCTCTAAAAAAGATTAAAATGACTAAAATAGAAACTAAACATGATCAAAAATATCTTCTTGATGCAGAATAACTAGTCCAAGGTCAACATTTAAGCTCATTTGGTTGAATTTTAGGCGTTTTTTTTAGGACAATGCAATCCTTTTGCGAACCGACGTACGTGTGTAGGCCTACGTATACGTACGGGTATCGCGATCTCCTTCTCGGCCTTCGTGGATCGTGCGCGCATATCATTCGATTGTGCGCGCATTCGTTCGTACGCACGGTTAGAAAACGTATTAATTGTTGCATTGTCTTTAATTAAAAAACGCCTAAAATTCGACCAAATGAGCTTCAATGTTGACTTTGGACTAGTTATTCTGCATCAAGAAGGTATTTTTGATCATTTTTAGTTCTCTTTTAGTCAGTTTAATCTTGTTTAGATCTAGATCTAGACTCTAGTGCATTTTTAGGATGTTCTGGATGTTTTGACATTAATCTGGGCAGAAATTGTAATGTAGATCTAGGCCTAGATCTAGGCTTATTTGTAAATTGTACTTGTAGTTGTAGAATGACCCAAAACTCTACTAGAGAGTAGAGTTCCGGCCTACATAATACGCTCGTTGGCTCTTAATTAATCCATGATTGCCTTATAAATATAGATCTAGCTCTACATGAATTTACTCTTAACTCTATTCCAACCTTACAATTTTATTTTAACTCGCAATAGTCGCATTTGTTTACATCGTTGGGACGCAATTCGAAAATGTGCATTGCATTCACAGCTTCAAACTACGAGAACATAACGTCAAACTAAAGGTATGGGGCTACTATATTTGTTTTCCTCTGCAACAAAATGATACGTGTCAATTTACTTTGGCAAATTTTTCGTTTCAAGAATTGACGTACCATACAAATCACACAAACTTATATAAAATATAAAATCTTAAGATTTAGAAAATATTAGGAATAAAGATTCAATAAGCAAATAAAGTATCCAAATTAATGTTCAAACTTGCCGAAGGCATAAAATCGCAAGGCGCACTTTCATCCGCACGCGATGTGTGTGTGACTCTCCATAATTGGAGTCGGCTAGCTAGCAAGTAGCTGGTCTGCAAATCGCTGTTTATTTGGTAAAACGACAGCGATGCAAAAAATCATCGTCGCCAAAATGTGAAAGGGATTTTTCTTTCCACAAGAGGTCTATCCGGTCTCATTATTTGCAATAATTCGTCGTAATGGTGTCTTCTTCTCTGACTTAAGCCAGACTTAAACTAGGTGTACCCCAGGTTTAAATATGTGTACAATTTCTACAAAGTTAGACTAGGCTTAAACCTAGGTTTAAGTTAAACCTGACTTCAGAAACGCAAAGTTAAACCTAGGTTTAAATCTGAGAGTTAGGCGAGGCTTAGACTAGACTTAAACCTAGGTTTAAAGTTAAACCTGACTTCAGAATACGGGCCATCGTGGCTATGTAGTGTATTGGTTATAGGAGGCTGTGTCCTTCTATAAATCCAGGAGAAGGCATAGCTAATACTGATATTGCTATGATAATAGAATATTAACCTTTACAATTATCGACGAGACTTGATGTGTTCGTAGTGGCGTATCTAAAAAGAAAACAGAAAAGAGGGGGGTGATCTACCTGAGCAGTTCCTCTTGCTGTAGGCCCATCGGAGTTTGAATTCAATTTTGTTTGTTTTCCTGTAAATCTAAGCAGGGCATAGGCCAGCATCATCCTATGATAGTTATGCCTCCGGACTCGAAATACAAGGGGCTTCAGACAACTTTTTTTTTATTATAGGGACGGACTATTTAGATTGAATTTGTAGAGGTGCCGTGGACGAGTGGATATGTCACTGGACTGTGGATCACAAGGTCCGCGGTTCAAGTCCCACCGCGGCACGAATGTACGTCCTTTGGCAAGATATTGATCTACATTTGCCACTCTCCACCTAGGTGTTAAAAGGGTACCCGGTAGGATGCGAAAGCTAATGTGGTTTGATTAGCAAGTGGCGCTTGTAAAATGGCGACTGGCTGGAATGCTCCCCAGGGACTGGAGAATATGCATACATTGTGTGCGAGTAAGCGTGAATCCGATGACCGGGGTAATAATATATATCTGTAAAGCGCATTGAGAGGGCCTGCGGTCCTGAAATGCGCTATATAAGGACGAACTATTATTATTATTATTATTATTATTATTATTATTATTATTATTATTATTGATCATTAAAGTTCTTAGAATATATATAAACTTTATCGTTCAAGAGTTAAACAAAAATATTGTCAAAATCATTTCATAAAAAGAGGCCAGAGACAAATATTTCAATTTCATGGGCAGTAGTGTATTTTATAATGTTCTTTTACACAGGCATACACGACACCATCTTTTGTTAAATGGAATTTGCGCCTTATTCTCTGTGATGCTAATCGCCTTTCAGACTCATTAATGATATTACGTATATGCACTGTATCTTTTAATTTGTATTTTGTTACTATGAGAAGAAAAAAAGGTTTGGCAGAAAAGAAAAAAAATGTTACTTTTGAATTGAAAAGCCAAACCTAGCTTACGAGGCTGCCTGCATACGGAAAGTAATTCTTCTCTTTCTCTCTCTCTCTCTCTCCCCCTATCCAGTATCCATTTATACCACTTGTAAATTTGATGTCTTTTGTATTTTTCTTAACTTAAGAATGAAAGATAGATTGGTAGAAATGGGGTAGTGTGTGTGTGTGTGTGTGTGTGTGATTGGGTTTTTACAGACGTGTATCAATCAGATATGATTATTTACGTCTGGGGACCGACCTTTAACGTCACCATCCGAAAGACGTGACTCAGTTTCGAACCTGCGTCCTCGGCTGAATCAGTTTGTAACTTTCACTGTTAGCTGGATTACAGGCGCACGCCACAACGCCTAGTAGGTTGAATACTTTTAGATGTGAGCTTTTTTATGTCCATGAAAAAAATGGTGACAAATCAATTTTTCGCATACTTCACAAATTTCAAACCTTGGTAAGGGTATGAATAGTTTCGCTGTTAACTGTAAATAAAAATACGTAACGAACATCGCTAGCTACTCCTCTGATTTGATGACTTACAAGTAATAATTGATCAGATCATCACTCTATGTGAGCGTCGACGATGCATAGCAATCTCTCTCATATAATAAATTACTTGGTGACAGATATGTTGGGAGCACTTTGCTACCTGCAGTTCTTTAATTTTTGTGTGCTGAAGATAATTATTTGAGGGCAGTTTGCCATTAGACTGAAATATATATGAATGACGTCCTTTAGAGTAACGTGTAATAGTGCAAGGAAGAGAAAGCATTTCAGCTCAATTTAATCAATACTATATTTGTTTATCGTTATGCATTTTGATGATGATGATGATGATGATGATGATGATAATGATGATGAAGATGGTAAGGATGATGGTTTTCATTATTACCATTATTATTATCATCGTCATTATTACCATTATTATTATCATTATTATTATTATTATTATTATCATTATTTGTATTATTATTATTATTTGTTTCATTATTATCATTATTATTATTATACAAATGATGCGTGCAGGAGCAGAAAACATTTGCGCACAAGTTGAAATGTTCGAAAAAAACGTAATATCAAACTCCTCAGATTTTAACCTTTGCCGACATGGCAAAATCACGTGTTTTTTATTTTCATTTGCAGACGATGTTATAATGCAATAATTCAAAATTTGTCAACGTATATACATCTTTTAACCAGGTTGGGTCACACAGCCATCCCATCTTAGTGACGCCCCAGCATCATTAATATATCTATCAATATATTACTTTATCTGCAAGTTTCTAAAAGAATAATTATTGATATTACCTGTTCAATTTTGTTTAAATGTCATCATTTATTATAATTATATTGTATACACATTCAAAAAACTAGTTATATTTTTTTGATGTAATATTGCTGAAATTTAATTTGATTTGTATGTTGCAGAAGAAAATAAATTCAATTCATTTCAATATATAAGGGGAAGGTAGCCTACATGTTTGTTGGTTGAAATTAGCACAGCTAAATCACTGAAGGAAACCCATAATCTATCTAGAGATGTGTGGTAAACGTTTGATTAGGGGAATGGCCAGGAGGAGATTTAACAAAACGGAAAGAGAAAGAAGAGGATAAAAGTTGTGTCTGTTCATTAGTGTAAACGCTACTACAACTTCGTGGTGTTAATGAAAGCTGGTAGCACCCTTTCTTCGAAACTCTTTACTAACGTAACGAACTTTTAATAGTTGTTGTGTACGGTTTAGTCCCGTTCGTAGAATTCTACATTAAAGAGAATTGACCTGATGTGTTCCGTAAGGTGTTAGTTACTTTGGAAATTACTTAGTTGAACATGAAATGGATAAATGACGTGAGAAGGAAATGGTGAGTAAAATAAATCCAAGTGAGAAAGAGAGCGGGCATGGTGGGAGGGAGAGAAAGAAACGATGTAGGTTAGAAGACTAGAGCCGTACAAACTTCATTTCATATGTGCCCAAATCAACCCATAGATGGTCTATGGCTCCAATAAAAGTATTAGAATTATCATCCCATGTTGAAGTTCGGAATTCTATGTATGAAAGCGACCACGGGGCAGTTTTTGAAGGATCACGTATTTCCGTATAACAGCTCCTCAACTTGAGCTCAACCATGTATTTTGGGAAAATATCATTCGCCCTCTATTGACAAGCGCGTGAACGTGTTCATACAGATAAGTGAGATATGACGTCCTCTTAACGGCAGCCTCTAATTGGGCACATCTACAAGGAGGCCAATGAATATGCATGTTAATGACGTCGTGTCAATTCATGAATATTTATGTTCTTGACTGTGCGTGTACTGTATGAAGGTGGCACCTGCAGCCAGGGGCGGATCCAGCCGGCGGCAAGGGAGGGGGCCTAAAAAGGGGCCCACTTCGTGCTAAAATTCGAAAATCGTGCCGGTCGATTTTTTCGCTCAGTGGGGGGTAGTGCCTGCTTGCCTACCTCTACATGTGCCCGATGAGAGGGGAGGGTAATAAGCCATACAGCTAGTGTTGTATAATGAATATCATAGATGAACAGGATGAAATAAAGCTTCCTAATATACATATGAGTTTCACAAATATCAATTCAGCTTCTTTTCATTGATTTTCATTGGATTATATGTGTTTTACGTGGTCAAAACATCGCCTCCCTGTAGATATTTGCCCGCCTACCTCTACATGTGCCGAGGGGAGGGGAGGGTAATAAGCCATACAGCTAGTGTTGTATAATGAATATCATAGATGAACAGGATGAAATAAAGCTTCCTAATATACATATGAGTTTCATAAATATCAATTCAGCTTCTTTTCATTGATTTTCTTTGGATTATATGTGTTTTACGTGGTCAAAACATCGCCTCCCTGAAGGTGTCCCCGCTAACCTATACATGTGCCCGAGGGGAGGGGAGGGTAATAAGCCATACAGCTAGTGTTGTATATTGAATGTCCGAGAGATAAAGGATGAAATATTTTTAAAGAATTTCCTGACGTTTGATTTTTTTGGTCAAATCTCCATGACATTTAAAAAACTTGACTTTTTTAATTCAAACATTTGTATTTTACGGCAAAATGAGTGATTGATTGGTTGTTCTATTCATATTCAATGCAAAAATAACAAAGCATAATACATTTTACAAACATTGACATATCTAAAGGTAATACATGTATGGAAATAAGTAATTGTGAATCATAGTAATTAAAAACATGATATAATGCTCTGTAATTAATGTTCAAGATAGCTTTCATTTCTACTTTGCTGTTGCTTACAGGGAGATGAAATTAAAATGTATGTGTCACACCTAGAACAAAGAGAGAATCCATTGTGATGGGTGTGCATTACGTTTTGAAACCAATAATGCTATGCGGTTGGAAGAAGGTTAGCAAAGAGGAACTTTTTCAAACGAAAGTTAGTTTTGGTTGCTTATGGGTTCATGGATGTATATTCAATGAACTTCTAATGGCTTCCTGTAAAGAACGTTGGAAACGTGCATATCAAAAATACACTCTAAAAAATACAACCTAGCGATAGAGAGAGTTTGATTAATGCTCATCAATGTACTCTGATTACCGACATTATGTCCTGGGATTGAGTCTATTACATATTAAGGCAAACAGCGTAAATCGAAATATTGTATAACCGTCAAAGTATTGGATTTGTATACCTATCCACTGAATCCACTATCAATCACAAATAATATAATTCATTTGTTTTACTCATAGCTACCCCGGCCCCAAGAATAAGGAGAGGAAAGAAAAGACATGAAATACCTTTAAAAAGCGAAATTTTCACTGAACTGCAAACCTGCCAAAATGAAATCATTATTTCTCAGCATTGGTAACGAATAGAAACGAGATGTGAAAGAATGAACGCCATGGCGACCAGAAGAGCAATGAACCGTGCACGACATACCCATATCATCATTATACATTCAATGAGCCATGGCATGAACACCGCTATTAGTATAATTGTTGAAAACCCAATTTAATTCTACTATGATTAGGATAAGTAGGTGATTATAAACTGATTAATATTTTTAAGAACAAAAATTGAAATTGTTTTTATTACAATCTTATGAACCTTAGTGAATTATATCGCCCATTTATTCTTTTCGCGCCCTCATGTCTGTCTTTCTTTCTTTCTTTCTTTTTAATCTTTTTTAATTATTTGTTTAAAACAAGGTCATTCTATACTCGCTGACTCAAAATGTAATTTGATATATTGTATTGTGCCCTCTCATGCATATCTCCTTTCTAATGCGCATTTCTCCTTCCTCATCTTCTTCTCAACCTCACATGCAGCTCATCCTTTTGTATTATTTTATTTGGCATTGTCTACTCTTTGTATTGTGACGTATTGAGCATGTATAGATAAAGATATTTTAATAAACACTCGTGTATATCCCAGTTATATTGCAAACTGATGCTAATGTGAAGCCATAGAGCAAACCTTGACGGTTATGAAGAGGATTCTTGTTAACACCATTCTTTTCTTTTTTTAAATATGGTTGACTCTACAAAAGATTATTAAACACTTTTAAAACATCTTTCATATCATACTTGTGATGATCTGGACATCAGCTACATGTATTTTGATGATAAAAATAAATGCGTTGTATATCAAAATGGTGTTGGTTTTGACATGTTTCTTTGTAAAAGTTATCATACATATTTATCATACATATTTAAGAATTATGTAACTTTATGTTGTTTTCATTTCAGATACAATTTATCACAACAAGCATTTCTTAATGATTTGGCAGGTCTCTTAGGCCCTTTCTTCAGGTTTTTATGGAACCACTACTCCTTCCATATGGAATTGTTAAGCTTAAAGTTTAATCATATTCGGCATTGTAGTTGTGCGAAATTTAATAATAAGGCTAGCACATCTGCAGTGACGAGATAGTTGACCAATTTAATCACGTTATTATTCAAAGAGGTGATGTTTTGACTACTTATACTCAAAAGAAAATCAATGAAAAGAAGTTGAATTGATATTTGTATAACTCATATGTATATTAGGAAGCTTATTTCATCCTTTTCATCTATGGTATTCAATATACAACACTAGCTGTATTGTTTATTACCCTCCCCTCCCCTGGGTCACATGTAGAAGTAGGCAAGCAGGCACGCCTGCAGGGAGGTGGTTTGACCAGCGACCGAGTTGACCAAGTGCTCTTTGGCAGGGGCGGATTCAGGGGGCGGCGTGAGGGCGCACACCCCCTTTATTATTTTCCAGTCCCCATGTCTGTCTTTCTTTCTTTCTTTCTTTTAAAACTTAAAAAAAAAAAAATATTTAAACAAGGTCATTCTATACGCACTGACTCAAAATGTAATTTGATATATTATATTGTGCCCTCTTATGCATATCTCCTTTCTAATGCGCATTTCTCCTTCCTCGTCTTCTTCTCAACCCCACATGCATGCAGCTCATCGTTTTGTATAATTTTGTTGGCATTGTCTACTCTTTGTATTGTGGCCGTGTTCTCTTATCTTTGTTATGTGAAGTACTCTCTCGTCCCGTTCCCGTCTCTGTTGGCATCCCCCTTTTTGCCCCTTCTATTTTTAGTTCCATCTTGTAGTTACGAATTTGTTAATTTAATTACTCATTATTCCTAACTATCATTTCAGGGGTCCACAATTGTACAAGCATTGCTTTTTAGTGGATCCCTCTGTTTCCAATATGTATTCCTTAATTGTTTTAAATGATTATAATTAATTTGTAATGTTTTGTTAGAAACAGAAATAAAATTGAATCTAATTGAATTGAATGCAGTGTTGAGAAAGCGCAAATAAATAATAATGTAGGAATAGTGATGTGTATCAATTATTAAAAAAACAATTTCCGCCATTCGAGGCCAATATGTAATGCTAAAATGCAATAACAAAAAACAGAGGGAAACAAAATTGAAAGAAAATGGCCTCCCTAGCTTACGACGTCACTATATCATTAAAACAAATAATTCATACATGACAGTGATGAAGCTCGATTCATCTGGAAGCTAATACTGATCTCAAATATCATTTTTTTTTTCATTTATGAATAGACATGCAATTGAACTGAAAAAAAAGAAGAAAGAAGAAAATGGCTTACAATTAGAGGAAGAAGAAGAAGGAAGAAAAAAGAAGACCAAGGGTATTAAAAAGGAGAAAAGGTTAAATAAAATAAGACAACATAATTAATGATATAGATAGATGAAGAATAAAAGACCAAAGGTGAAGGTGGGAGAGCATGATGATGGGAGGGAGATGACGAGAGGGAATTCGAAGTAGGGAAGAAGGGATTCGTTGGTGGAAGAGCAAGAGAGACATGGAGACAGGCATACGGAGAGAGGGGGGGGGGGAGAAAGGAGGGGTAGACAGAGAATATGAGACTGAGGGGGAACGAGAGAGGGGAGAGAGAACCAGAGAGATTAGCTATGTTAGATATGGATGCCGTGAGGGATGTTGATAGGTGTATCCTAAATAGAGACAGTACATAGAAATGTCATGGTAAGCCTAACATCTTGAATTTCACCTCTTGTAAGGGTCTTAGTTTGATGTTTAGTCAAGTTAGAGTATTATATAAATAATTCATATTTATGAATTATGTAACTTTATGTTGTTTTCATCTCAGATACAATTTATCACTTCAATAATAAGGGCAAGAAATACAAGCATTTCTTAATGATTTGGCAGGTTTCTTAAGCCCCTTTTTCAGGTTTTTATGGAACCACTACTCCTTCCATATGGAATTGTTAAGCTTAAAGTTTAATCATATTCGGCATTGTAGTTGTGCGAAATTTAATAATAAGGCTAGCACATCTGCAGTGACGAGATAGTTGACCAATTTAATCACGTTATTATTCAAAGAAAATCAATGAAAAGAAGTTGAATTGATATTTTTGAAACCCATTTGTATCTTAGGAGGCTTTATTTCATCCTGTACCTCTCGGATATTCAATATACAACACTAGCTGTATGGCTCATTACCATCCCCTTTCCTCGGGCACATGTGGAGGTAGGCGGAGACACCTTCAGAGAGGTGATGTTTTGACTACTTATACTCAAAAGAAAATCAATGAAAAGAAGTTGAATTGATATTTGTATAACTCATGTGTATATTAGGAAGCTTATTTCATCCTTTTCATCTATGGTATTCAATATACAACACTAGCTGTATTGTTTATTACCCTCCCGTCCCCTGGGTCACATGTAGAAGTAGGCAAGCAGGCACGCCTGCAGGGAGGTGGTTTGACCGGCGACCGAGTTGACCAAGTGCTCTTTGGCAGGGGCGGATCCAGGGGGGCGGCGTGAGGGCGCACGCCCCCTTCTTCCTTCCGAACAAAAAATGTTAAGTTTACGCATTCACAAATGCCTCATAATGTACCATAGTCATAGAGCATCTTAAAGTGACTCGGTAACATTGCCTCAGATCCTGGATTTAGCTCATGCTGCAATCATAATTATAAAACTTTAGGTCAGTCAGGAATCCCATGACTTTTACAAGCCGATCGCCTGTCTGATTATCAAGATATTTATGATTGGACATCAGAATTTCATTTTTCGTTTTCCTAACGGTTTTCCTAACACTACAGTCCATTGGGGAAAATGAGTATGGTAAAACCGGTCACTCAAAAATGTTTACTTTTTTGAGGCACTTCATGATCATTTTGAAGCGCAATTTTTTAGGGCTTCAATATTACACCATATCACAGACACTGATAACACGTAGGGCCATGCATCTCAGATTTAACATTGTTAAACGATGCCTTTAAGGTTCACAATTTTCCGAAGCGGGCCATGGACCCAACGCCGTAAAGGCTTCAAGCTTTGCGCTCGCAAATTTGTACCCTGTTTGGAGTACAAAAACGAAAATAATAATCTCCAAATTTGTATAAACATGTTATTAAAATAAAAACTCAATAAATATACGTAACACTCAAATACTACTAATGCACAACTTTATGCAATATACCTGTATAATGGTCAAACTATGCCTGTGATTTAACTGCGCCACTGTGCTGCAAGTGCCACATTCATACATGCCCTCAATCTGCACACGTGTACGTATGTACGCGCGCGGTCGAGAATATACATATTCATGATATTGACACGACGTCATTAACATGCATATTCATGACCTCCTTGTAGACGTCAAAGATGAAACTACAAATAAATAAGTAAATACAAAATATATAAATAAATAAACAAACACAATTTCAGTAAATATACTTTTGATTTCATTAAGTTAGTGACTATATCACATTTCTACATTGATGAGCAACTTACTGTTGATAGTACTTTACATCCGATACTACATGCTATAAAGATAGTCCAATATAAGCCTACCTCACGGTGATCAGTGAACCACAACGCTTCGAAGAAGGAATACAGTAATCAAATACTGAACTGCTCATTCAATGTACAAGGCAAAAATGTAAAGCGCTTTCGGAGTTTAATCGAACCCGCGCTCATATCGTTCGCTGGCCGCTGACAAGAACACACCTTGCAACTGTTTGCACAACATTCTCCATTAGTTTGTTGTTGTAAAATCCTCCTTGATCTGCCTTTTGTTAGGTTGCAAAATAAACATTATTAATTGAATATGAATCATTGAAGGATGAATGATGTCCTGCAGGAACTTTATCGTATCGTCAGAATTACAATACGTATTGCATCGATGGAAAACGCAAGTATATCATTTCTTCGAGCGAGGCATTTGTGAATTAAAGCAATTTTGATCTTTATATAGGTAGAAAACTGGTTGATAAATTTAAAACATAAACATGACTTTGCAAGCATAATGTTCTCAAGGAAATTTATCATCAAGATATCCAACATTCGGTCGTTTTTCATCAATGGAATTAAAGTATCATTCCTCCAACTGGTGTTCAAGCGAAGCAGATTTTTTGAAAGTATTCTCGTTCTGCGATTCAAGTAGGGTGGAAAACTGGGGGGCATTTCATCAACATTTGTCCACCGACAACTGTCGGCGCCGACTAAATTTGACCAATCAGAGGCCTGGAAAATAATCGGTTACAATAAAATTGTCGGTGAAAATGATATTAGTCGGTGAAAACCACCGACTAATTGTTTCATGAAACGTCCCCCAGATTGATAGCTTTAAAACCATCTAAATATAATTGTTATGAAAGCAGAACGTTTTCGGTAGCGTTTTATTCAGCATTGGAAAACGCAATTATCTTTTCTTCAAGCGAACTAAACGTTTGTGAAGTCCATCTCCGGGTTCTGGAAGTGCGTTTCTTTATGCAGGTGAAAAACTGGCTCATATTTATTCAGGATTGTAAATAGGTCCTATACAACTATGCAACAAAATGTCCTGAAAGAAGTTAATCTTCAGGATGATTATCAACCATTCGATCGTGTTTCAGCACTGGAATTAAACGCAATAAAGCTTCCTCGTTCTGCGTTTCTTCACTAAGGATGGAAACCTGGCTGATTTTTTAATGGTCATGAAAGCATAATGTAAATTATCGTCAGATTTTACGCCATTCAGTCATATATCAACAATGGAATTAAATGCAAGTATCGCTTTTTCAAGTGACTACATCTATTCTTACGGTGACAATTACGTATACTCTAACTCAACAGCCTGGCTCGCTATAGTGCCACTGATTGTCTCTGTAATAAGTGCTGTGACTGTCGTTGGCAACATCATGGTGATTGCTGCGTACTTTCTAGATCAGCGCATCCGGGCCAGTGCGGCCAACCTTCTCATCCTAAACCTTGCAATCACGGACCTGACGGTGGGCGCCCTCATGTGGCCCTTCAACCTCACTTGGCTCATCAAGGACTACTGGCCGTTCGGTGAGGTCTTTTGTAAGATATGGTTGGTCGTTGGCTATACGGTGACTGTGATGTCGGTTCTAACCATGGTCTTGATAAGTTGGGACCGGTACTGCCTCGTGACCATGGGACTGCAGTATCAGACGTTTCAGACGAAGAAGCGAATCGGACTAATCATCTGCGTTACATGGACAGCGGTTTTTGTTTGGTTCACACTAATGGCGTTCGCGTAGAGGTCCTATAACTGGACAGTACAAGGTGGATTATAAGAAAATCTGTGACCTTGAATTTACGTACAATCTTGCTATGACACTGATCTTGAACGTGTCACTGGTCTTCATTCCCCTCACAATCCTGGTTGTCTTGAATGTTGCTGTCTATACCAATATTAAACGGAGATCCAAGGGTATCGTAGGGCAGAGTCCTGCGGACGGACTATCCACTCGAGCTACCACGCAAGCTAACGACGGGGAATCCCCATGTCAAGGGAAGAGCAATTCCTCAGCAGGGTCATCTCTTGAGGAACAAGGAACTCTGGCCGATTCATCTAGCGCTTCTGCAAATGCTGACACCGAGCCTACCGAGGCACCGCCGAACGAAAACGTATCCAGCAACGCTCCACAAGCCAACGGGTCGGGTTCGAAGGAACATACATTTGCCAGACATCGGAAAGCCGCTGTGGTCCTTGACATCCTTGTGGGAGGTTTCCTGGTCTGCTGGTTGCCTTACCAAGTGACCAGTGTCATGTTTGCAATATGTGGCGACGACTGCGTTTCCTACCTCACTAAGATCGTCGCAAATTTGCTCGTGTTTGGTAACTCCATGATAAATCCCTTCATCTACGCTGCAACCAACAAACACTTTCATCGGAATTTTCGACGTTATCTGCTCCTTGATCGTTGGGATTGTGCTAGGAAGCAAGGTGGTCCATAATACTGATCATTTCAGGCACAAGCCTTTGTCTGTCGTAATGCGTAAAAAACAGTGTCTGAACTTCGAGACCATGCAAAATGCAGGTGATCACGAAACTGGCATAATGCAGTCTCGAGATCACCGAGGAGCTAAAGTTTTGTTTAACCGTGACCAGAAAAATAAGCAGTCAACAAGTTCAATGTTTGTTTTAGAAACCGGAAAAGAGATTTTTTTTCCCTTCAAATATACCTGTCAAAGTAATTATTTAAAGAGTCAAATGAATTTACTCGTCAAAGAGCATTGCACGTGTCTCGCTGCACGTACGCATTGCTAATTTCAAGTACAGCCTCTCTATCGGTAGCTGTAATTTAAATACCTTAAATTTGCCTTTGTCTACATTTATCGCATGTATATTAAAAGTTGAATGTTTTGGGAAAAAAGATAAGAAGGTTTTTTTATTTAAAAATATAAACATCTGTTGTTCTACATGTATTATTAGGGACAACAAATTGTGAATCTTTAATCTTGAACCTTACTTGATATTTGGTCTGATTCAAAATTTAGTAGGCCTTGCAAAATTGATCAGGGTGATCGGGTACTAAAATCTTAGATGTGGTCATTATCTTATGGAACAATAATTATACTCGTAACTTTGACATGCTCATGTTTCTCTTCAGCGACACTATCATGGCTATGTAGTGTACTGGCTGTAGGAGGACGTATCCTTAGATCCAGGAGCAGGCAGGGTTAATGCCGATATTGCTATAATAATGAAGTTTCATGTTTTGCTTAGCGTTATTAACCTTTACAATTATCGACGAGACGTAATGTATTTGTAGTGGCGTATCCTAAACAAAAAAGAAGTCCCTCCAAGACAGGGGGGTAAATGATGTAAATGGACAGTCCCTCTTGCTGTTAGACCCATCGGAGTTTGAATTCATTTGGGTTTTTCCTGTAAAAAGATAAATCCAGCCTTGATAGAAAACTACTCTTGAAAGCAGAACATTTCAGAGAAGTAGACTGGTGAAAATTTCAATGAAATCGTGCAAACAAAAAAGAGAAACCAATTTTTGAAAATTATAATCACTACAAATTGGCTGAATCGGCAGTGTCTCTGTGATGTAGTGGCGGAAAACTTATATTTTTCTTCCAAGAGACAATCTGAATAAAATTTAATTTTTCAATTAGTGAATCAGGTGGGTCCATTCTCTTTAGATGACCTTTAAAAATATGCCATCCATAAGATATTTTGAGTAGTGCCCTAAGGGACAATGAACTTAGGAGAATGCAGAATTTAATGATATTTTTGTACATGACAAACGGGAGAGTTATCTGCGACTACGTCTTAATCCTCTCACCAGACTGCCAATTTGAGATTTCCATAGACTTGGTGATCTCATATTTCTAACATTGATAACTATCATATTATTAATGATAAATATATTACTCATTGCGGATGTAGTATCGAAAATAATATCGCTAGTGATATTCGTTTGTATCGCAATGTATCATATTATTGGCCCGATTTATTTCAAACTTTCGCCATTCTGTTTATCAAATTGTAAAAAAGGGTATTTCCCTTTGGGCATATGCCAGCTTCCCCCTGTGCTGGATCTGCATGCCTACGTACACGAAATACCTATGTAAAGGCTACAGGCCACAGACCGAACGTCCAATGTCGGTCTCGGGGGCGGGATGGGAGGCGGGGGAATGCTTCTGACAACCTTTTTTTAAAGGGTTGGACTATTTAGATTGATCATTTAAGTTCTGAGAATATATAAACGTTATCGTTCAAGTGCAAAACATATTGTCAAAATCATTTCGTGAAAAGAGGTCAGAGAAAAATATTTCAATTTTATGGGCAGTAGTGTATTTTATAAGTTGTTTTACACAGGTATGACACAATTTTATGTTAAACGGGATTTGCGCCTTCTTCCCTTGTGTTAGTAATCGCTTTTCAGACTCATTTATGATATTACGTTGTACATTGTATCTTTTTATAAGTATTTCGTTACTATGAAAAAAGGTCTGGTAGAAAAGAAGAAAAAAAAACACTTTTGATTTGAAAAAAACCAAACCTAGCTTACGAGGTTGAATGCATACGTATAGTAAGTCTTCTTTCTTCCCCCTATACAGTATGCATAGTACCTACAACAAACAAATAAATCATTCATACCCCTTGGCTTGTAGATTTGATGTTTTTTGTGTGTTTTCGTAACTTAAGAATGAAAGGTAGATTGGTTGATCATTGTTGAAAGCTTTTAGATGTAAGCTTTTACATGTCCAAGAAAAATTAATGGAAACAAATCTATCTTTCGCATACTTAACCAAATACAAAACTTAGTGTCCCGAATTCACAAAGGAGGTTTAAATTTAACCCATGGTTTAAACCCTCATTTACATAACACATGGTTTAAAATAAGCGCAAATTGAGGCGTACCTTGCCTTGCGCGCGTCTAATATTGGACCTCTGACTTGTGTTGTGCTCATTTTGCGCTTATTTCAAACCATGGTTTATGTAAATGAGGGTTTAAAGGCCAAGTCCACTCCAAAAATAACTTACTTTCAATAAAAGCAGAACATTCAGACAAACCAATCAAAAAAAGTTTGAGCAAAATCGGATTCGTAATAAGAAAGTTATGAATTTTTGAAAAAGTATGTAAAACTATGGAACAATGAGAATCACAACACAAATTGCCAAGATGGTTATCATTAATATATCTATCAATAAAAAGTCTATTTCATGTGAGGTACCCCAAGGCTCGACATTTGGGCCCCTATTGTTTACAGTCTATATCAATGATTTCCATTGATCATTAGATATTCTTTCGTTCATCCTATTCGCAGATGACTAAATCATTTTCCTGAGTATTAAAGACGCTACTGAGTTGACAATTACGTTAAATGTGGAATTGAAAAAAAAAGGGACACAATGGATTAAAGCAAATAAGCTTTCATTGAATTTCCACAAAAAAACTAACTAATTTTATGTTTTTTTAGTAATATTCTACTCTCCCTTCCTGGTGACAGAATCTTTGATAATGTAAACATATTGGAAGTGTCTTCTACACGGTTCCTAGGCCTCGTTATTGACAACAAACTTTCTTGGACGATTCATATTGACAATTTGAGAAATAATTGATTTCTAGAAATATTGGAATAATCAATAAACTGAAATATTATTTTCCATCGAACATTCTGAAAGTGCTTTGCTCTACATTTGTACTTCCTTATCTAAATTTTGGAATTATTGCATTGGGAAATTCCTCAAAAACACAAATTGACAGAAATCTTTTATTGCAAAAAAGGCACTTCGAATTATGAACAACGCTGGGTTCTTTGTACATACTGACAAATTATTTCATGAAAATAATATTCTGAAGGTTTTTGATTTATAATTACTTCACCTTGGTCAATTTATGTTTCAACTGGATACATAAGATTTACCACAAATATTTAGTACTATGTTTTCCAAAAATAACAATATCATATATATCCTACAAGACAGTCAAACCTCTATCATTTACCGCATGTAAGAACAGTATCAGCAATTAATACCTGTATGTACAATGGACACAAATTTTAGAATTCACTTGAACCTACTCTGAAAAATGCTTCTACATTGTATTCATTTAGACTTCACTTGAAAAAGTTTCTTTAAAACAATATCAAGTGAGTTAGTGTTGGAAATGCTATTTGTATATTGCTTTGAGTATTTTTGTGATATTCACATAATATGATGTAGCTTGTACAATCCGAAATGGTTTTCATTCATGTAATAGTTTGTGATTCTCTCTCTTTCCCTTCTTTACTTTCCTTCTCTATTAGTATCCTCTTCAATTTGTTTCTCCCTACATATCTCTTTTTCCAACTATAATCTTAATTGGACCCCTTTTTCTAACTGCACATCATCCTCATCTCGCTCCCTTCCTCATTTTTTGCTTCTCTCTCTCTTTATTTCGTCACACTTTCTTGTATATTTGTAAGTAAGTTATTTAAGGAGACATATAGTATAACAAGCATCGTTTTTTATAGGTCCCCCCACACTCTCTCTTCAGCTTGAAACAAACAAGAATTTGTTTCCCTTCTTTTTCATCATGATGATTAAAGGCTATAATGTATGATAGATATTAAAATGTTATAATCTGTGACATTTATACTTGTGTTTTCAATTGTATTATGTTTAGCACTTATTGTGTTAAAATTGTTTGAGATGTGTGGAAATAAATAAATAAACTTGAAAATAAACTTGAAATATATTACTTTTTATTATAAGAGGAAGTAGATGTTTGTTGGGTGAAATTAGCACAGCTAATTAACTGAAGGAAACCCACAACCTATCTAAAGATGTATGGTAAACGTTTGATTGGAGGGAAATCGCCAGCAGGAGATTAAACAAAACGAAAAGAGAAAGAAGATGATAACAGTTATTAAATTCCGTGTTCATTAGTGTAAACGCTACTAAATTTTCTTGATCGTTAATTTGAACTTTGTTCAAAACATTTTAGCAACGTGATGAAATTTTTCAATAATTGTTGTACACGGTCTAGTCCCGTCCATGAAATTCTATGTTAAAAAATAAGTGACCTGGGGGGTGTTTTACAAAGATCCTAAGTTGAAATTATCTCTAAGTTGGACTTAACAATTATGGAAAGCCGTTAGCATATTTGAAAATATTTAGTAAAAGTTATTTTAAACGGCATAAACTGTTGTTTCAAATCATTCATATTTTCTATTATCAAGGAGATTTCATGTTCTTGATGTGGAATTTATGAAAAGTCTAAAATACTTGAAATTTTTCCTTTTGAATATATTTTATTTTAAGGCTACAACTGGCTCTCCATAATATTTAAGTCCAACTTAGAGTTAAGTTCGACTTAGGATCTTTGTGAAACACCTCCTGATGTTTTTCGTAAATTGTCAGATACTTTGGAAATAACTTTAATCATTGAACAAGAAATGGAAAAATGACGTAAGAAGGAAATGGTGAGTAATATAAATCCAAGTGAGAAAGAGAGCGGGCATGAAGGAGGGCGAGAAAGAAACGATGTAGGTTAGAAGACTAGAGCCGTACACGCTTCATTTCAAATGTGCCCAAATCAACCCATGGATTGTCTATGGCTCCATTAAAGATATTGGAATTTTCATCCCATGTTGAAGTTCGGAATTCTAGGCATTAAAACGACAACGAATGATCACGTCTTTCCGTACAACAGCTCCACAACTTGAGCTCAACTATGCACTTCGAGGAAAGATCGGGTCGCCCTCTATTGACAAGCGCGTGAACGTGTTCATACAGATCAGTGAGATGACGTCCTTTTAACCGGTTCATATATGCAGATGTAACATAAATGGTGGTGGGGGGCTCTTACCTTGTGATGCCAGCCCTGCCGTTTGTTTTACCAATATAGTCAATATAACATGAGACAGCCGTGTTGCCATTTTCATTACATAGCAATATGAGACAGCCGTCATGCCATTTTCATGACATATAGCATACTGATACCAGTATGAGACAGCCATGTTGTCGTTTTCATGATATATAGTCAATATAACATTATGAGACAGCCGTGTTGCCAATGTCATGACATGTAGCCTGTATATAACGTTATGAGACAGCCGTGTTGTCTATTTCAATATATATAGCCCATATAACAATATGAGACAGCCGTGTTGCCATTTTAATGATATATTGCCAATATAACATTATCCATGAGACAGCCGTGTTGCCATTTTGATCACTATGGTACTTCGATTCGTACACTAGTATAAGTCTCATCAAATTCACGGTCTATATTTCTGATCTTTCCTGATTTTGGGTTTGCAATTTCGCCTTGAACCTTTCACACCGTGTAATCTTGTGTTCAAGGGTACTTATTCTTAAAGTGCTTGTTCATTCTTGCAAAATATCCAGTATCAAACGTGAATTTATTTAGTTGAATATCCTTGGTACGTGCGAGCTGATACGGCACTATACTCGCACCACACATACATGGGCGCGCGCCGGCCTTCCTTAACAGACCAATCAGAGAATGGCAACACGCTGTCTCTAACCATGGACTAACGGGAAGTCTCGCATTGCAGCCGGCCATCTGCATCTTCGTACAAAAACAACAGCAAAAGCTAAAAGAACGTTTCCTGTCGAAGCTTGCAGCACAACACAATGCAAAAGAGAATATTTCATATGTTTCGTGTATGACTAAGCAAGATTCAAAATTTGCCCCTACCACAAACCCAAATCTGGCATAACTGAAGTTACTGAACTACCAAATAAGGGTACGAACCCCCTCCCCGGATTGTGTTCTCGTGCCCCTAGCGCATTTAACACAAAATTAATGTCTCTTCTTTTCTCTTGTTGTTTTCATATTTCCTATTCAGATATATCTTTTTAAATACATTTGCACCCTAAAATATTCCCCTTTTGCTTACTAGTGGATTCTGTGGAGCCTTATGGCCATTGTGGAATCCCGTTTTTGTAACTAACAATGCTACCTGTAAAAATAATGCTACAAATAAATAAATAATTAAACAGTAAATAATATTTAGATTTCATTAATCTATCGAATAGGCCTATGTCATATTTCATCATTGATGTGCAACTCACTTGCTTACCAGAAAAATTCCGTGGAACCACATGGCCATCTTGGAAAGCCATTTTGTGACTGACATTGCTACCCTGTAAAGACGAACTACAAATAAATAAATAAATAATAAACAAACAACAAAATTAGAGTAAATATTCTTTTGAATTCATTAAGCTAATGAATATTTCACATTTCTGCATCGATGAGCAACTTACTGTTGATAATACTTTACATCCGATATTACATGCTAAGATAGTCCAATATAAACCTACCTCACGGGGATCAGTGAACCACAACGCTTCGAAGAAGCAATACAGTAATCAGATACTGAACTGCTCATTCAATGTACAAGGCAAAACTGTAAAGCACATTCGGAGCTTAATCAAACCCGCGCTCACATCGTCCACTGGCCGCTGACAAGAACACATCTTGCAACTGTTTGCGCAACATTCTCCATTAGTTTTTTTGTTTCCTTGATCTGCGTTTTGTCAGGGTGGAAAATAAACATTTGTAATTGAATACGAATCATTGAAGGATGAATGATGTCCTGAAGGAACTGTATCGTATCGTCAGAATTACAATACGTATTGCATCGATGGAAAACGCAAGTATCATTTCTTCAAGCGAAGGATTTATGAATTAAAGCTATTTTGATCTTTATATAGGTAGAAAACTGGTTGATAAATTTAAAACATAAACATGATTTTGCAAGCATAATGTTCTGAAGGAAATTTATCAAGATATCCATCATTCGGTCGTATTTCATCAATGGAACTAAAGTATCATTCCTCCAACCGGTGTTCAAGCGAAGCATAATTTTGTGAAAGCATTCTCGATCTGTGATTCAAGTAGGGTGGAAAACTGACTGATATGTTTAAAACCATCTAAATATAATTGTTATGAAAGTCCCGAAGAACTTCATCGTCGGAATAATCTATCGGTAGCGTTTTATTCAGCAATGGAAAACGCAATTATCTTTTCTTCAAGCGAACTAAACGTTTGTAAAGTCCATCTCCGAGTTCTGGGAGTGCGTTTCTTTATGTAGGTGGAAAACTGGCTGATTTTTATTTAGAATTATAAATAGACTCTATAATTATGCGAAAGAATGTCCCGAAAGAAGTTCATTATCAGAATGATTAGCAATTATTCGGTCGTGTTTCAGCACTGAAATTAAACGCACTCATTTCTTCTAGCGAATCATTTTGTAAAAGCTTCTTCGTTCTGCGTTTCTTCATGTAGGATGAAAAACTGGCTTATGAAATTATAAAAGCATAACGCACTGTTCAGGAGCTTTACCATATTATATGCTATTCAGTCGTATATCAACAATGGAATTAAACGCAAGTATCACTTCTTCAAGCGACGACAGTTATTCTTACGGCCACAATTACGAATACCCATACTCAATAGCCTGGCTTGCTATAGTTCCACTGATCGTCTCAGCAATAAGTGTTTTAACTGTCGTTGGCAACATCATTGTGATTGTTGCGTACTTTCGAGATCAGCGCATCCGGGCCAGTGTGGCCAACCTTCTCATTCTGAACCTTGCAATCACGGACCTGACGGTGGGCGCCTTCATGTGGCCCTTCAACCTCACATTGCTCATCAAAGACTACTGGCCGTTCGGTGAGGTCTTTTGTAAGATATGGTTAGTCGTTGGCTATACGGTGACTGCGATGTCCGTTCTAACCATGGTCTTGATAAGTTGGGACCGGTACTGTCTCGTGACCATGGGAGTGCAGTATCAGACGTTTCAGACGAAGAAGCGAATCGGACTAATCATCTGCGTTACATGGACAGTGGTTTTTGTCTGTTGCATCCTACTGGCGTTTGCGTGGAGTCCTATAACTGGACAGTACAAGGTGGATTATGAGGGGAAATGTGAAATGGAATTTATGTCGAGTCTTGCTATGACATTGATCGTGAACGTGTTAGAGTTCTTCGTTCCACTCACAGTCCTGGTTGTCTTGAATGTTGCTGTTTATACCAATATTAAACGGAGATCCAAGGGTATCGTAGGGCAGAGTCCTGCGGACGGACTATCCACTCGAGCTACCAGGCAAGCTAACGACGGGGAATCCCCACCTCAAGAGAAGTGCAATTCAACAGCAGGGTCATGTCTTGAGAAACAAGATACTCTGGCCGATTCATCAAGCGCTTCTGCAAATACTGACACCGAGCCTACCCAGGCACTGCCGAGCGAAAACGTATCCAACAATGCTCCACAAGCCAACGGGTCGGGTTCGAAGGAACATACATTTGCCAGACATAGGAAAGCCGCTGTGGTCCTTGGCATCCTTGTGGGAAGTTTCCTGGTCTGCTGGGTGCCTGTTCAAGTGACCAGTGCCATGTTTGTAATATGCGGCAACGACTGCGTTTCCAACCTCGCTTGGGACGCCACAAATTCGCTCGTGTTGGGTAACTCCATGATAAATCCCTTGATCTACGCTGCCACCAACAAACACTTTCGTCGGAATTTTCGACGTTATCTGCTCCTTGATCGTTGGGCTTGTGCTAGGAAGCAACATGGTCCATAATACTGATCATTTCAGACACAACCCATTGCCTGTCGTAATGCGTAAAAAACAGTGTCTGAACTTTGAGACTATGCAGAATGCAGGTGATCACGAAACTGGCTTAATTCTCGAGATCACCGAGGAGATATAGTTTTGTTTAACTGTGACACGAAAAATAAGAAGTCAACAAGTTCAATGTTTGTTTAATAAACCGGAAAAGAGAATTTTTTTCTTCAATTTTTTTATACCTGTCAAAGTATTTATTTAAAGAGTCCAATGAATTTACTTCGTCAAAGACCATTGCACGTGTCTCACTGCACGTATACATTGCTAATTTTACGTGCAGCCTCTCTACCGGTAGCTGTAATTTAAATACCTTAAATTTGCTTTTGTCTACATTTATCGCATGTACATTTAAAGTTGAATATTTTGGGAAAAAAGATGAAAAGGTTATTTTATAAAATATGAACATTTGTTGTTCTACATGTATTATCAGGGACCAAACAAAATTGAATCTCTAATCTTGAACCTTACTTGATATTTGGTCTGATTCAAAATGTGATAGGCCTTGCAAAATTGATCGAGTGATCAATGACGAGTTACAATAATTGTTATAAGCTACTAAAAATCGTAGCCTTTGATTGGCTAAGAGCAAATTTTTCATAGAAAAACAAGTTTTATGAAACAGGGCCCTGATTCTGGTCGTTTTTAATTTTTACCTTTGAGTTCGTGCGCGCGCTCACCCCACTCCCCACGAGTTCACATACCTCCTCCCCCCGCAAAAAAAAGAGGGGTCTGTATTCGCGCGTAATTCCTTACTTTGCAACTCTGGCAATTTTATTGTTTATATATGTCACTTATCATTTGTATATTGATATTATCTAGTATTTCATGTCAAACGTTTTTGTTTTTTTTGTTGTAATTGTTGGTATTGTTGTTGTTCATGTATTTTGTATTTGCAGCAGGGCGTCATTGTAAAGCAGTTAAAAAAAATGAATGACCCACCCTGCTTGATAAAGAAGACATGAATAAATAAATAAATAAATTATGTTGTATATAGCTAGTGTTAGGTAGCGCACATGTAACCAAGACATACGAATATAAAGAAACAGTAAAGAAAGTGGACTGGGTAAATGATGTACCTGGGCAGTTCCTCTTGTTGTAGACCCATGGCCATCCGAGTTTCAATTAATTTGGGTTTTCTTCCTGTGAATTAAAGCGGGCATATGCCAGCTTCACCCTATAATAGATGTGCCTCCGGACTCGAAATACAGGGGCTTCTGACAATTGTTTTTATATATTTTTTTTATAGGGTATGACTATATAGATTGATCATCACAAATCTAAGAATATCTATAAACTTTATCGTACAAGATTTAAAAAAATATTGTCACAATCAGTTCATGAAAAGAGGTCAGAGAAAAATATTTCAATTTTATGGGCAACAGTGTATTTTATAATGTTGTTTTACACAGGCATACACGACAAGATCTTTTGTTAAACGGGATTTGCGCCTTCTTCCCTCTGTTACTAATCGCTTTTCAGACTCATTTAAGATATTACGTATACATACATTGTATATTTTTATTAGTATTTTGTTACTATGAGAAAAAAAAGTCTGGTAGAAAAGAAAGAAATGTTACTTTTGAATTGAAAAACCAAACCTAGCTTACGAGGTTGCATTCATAGGTATAGTAAGTCATCTCTCTCTCTCTCTCCCTATACAGTATCCATGGGACCTAAATTTCACATATAAATTATTCATACCCCTTGTAAATTTGATGGATTTGGTGTCTTTCCTTAACTCAAGAATAAAAAAAGGAAAGATAACTTGATAAGGGTATAAATAATTTCGTTGTTAACTGTATGTATAAAATACGTGACGAACATTGCCTCTCTTTACTCCTCTGATTAATTGATCACTCACATCGTCGATGAAAAGCAATCACTCTCATCTAATAAATTACTTGGTCACATATATGTTTAGAGCACTTTGCTACTTGCAGTTCTTTTATTTTTGTGTGCTGAAGATATTTATTTGAGGGCAGTTTGCCATTAGACGGAAGGAAAATAAATGATTTCAGCTCAATTAAATCAAGACTGAATGTCATTATCTTAGGAAAATATACCATGCATCAAAATAATTCATGAAAATAATAACCCGCTAGAGGTTATTGTCGACATAGAAAGTGTCACATGGGGCGTATGCCAGACCTTATATTTCTTTATGGTTCTGCATTTTGATGAAAATACTCAGCTTTTATATAGCGCGAATTACAATTAAGTCTCTAAGCGCTTCCAAACTTGGAGATTATTACCCCGACTTTAGCTGTGCTGCCATTACGATGATGATGATGACCATGATAATGATGATGAAGGTGAGGATGATGATTACATTATTATCATTGTTACCCCGGTCCGGGGGTAAATGGTTAAATTCTGAAATGAAATGAAGAGGCTGGTCAGAATAGGTGTTCACTGTGAAGCATCATGTATAGAACTGATCTTTTATAACATGAACGATAAACATGCAATAACATATTCCAATAATGAGACTAAATACAAGTAATACGGATTAAATATAAAGATTAAATATAAATATGAACACAGCTAACTCTAAATTCATAAACTACATTGGCATAGGCATCTGACTGCTTAAATTCTAATCTGAACACGGCTAACTGTAATTATAGACCAAGGTGAACTAGTTAAAAGTTGTTTTGTGTCTTTTTAGACAATAACCCAACTTTCTCCAATTTCCCAACCTGTCTATAGTCACAGTAACCCTAAATTCCTTTTCTGAAATAATACAATATTACTTTCCAAATTCAAGCAAAACTCTTCTCTATATGCAGTGACAAAAGTATAATAAAAGATACAAGGAATATATTCTAACGAAATCAAACTCAGTCTTCAAATATTATATTAAACAGTCAAAGAGGAAAAACAGAAATGAAAGGGAGTAAAAGAGAGGGACACGAGAGAAGAGAAAGAGATAGAGATAGAAACTACAAATTCATAACAAACTCATTTATCAAGACCTGAAACTTGTACTACAAAACCAAATTCTCTCTT
The DNA here is from genome assembly GCA_037976565.1 of Mesocentrotus franciscanus. NCBI lineage: Eukaryota > Metazoa > Echinodermata > Echinoidea > Camarodonta > Strongylocentrotidae > Mesocentrotus > Mesocentrotus franciscanus. The sequence goes on along the minus strand of CP137681.1, from coordinate 16,568,080 downwards.
TTCCTCAATATTCTCTCATTTCTCCAGTTGGTGGACTACCGCTGACCAAAAGCCAGAAGTCATAACATGTCACCAGTTATCTCTGATAAAAACCAGAAAAACTTCTCCCAATGCACATACTATTAATTGGTATCAGGATTAAATTTACTGCTACTCTTTTGCTCTGCTGGTATAGTGAGGTGTGAACTAGTCACTATACATCTCACATTAAGCATACACATATTATGAGGTTTGTTCACACTGGTTTGTTTAAACTAACTTAGTATGAATAAATACAGATTTACTACTTCTACTACATAATAATACGACCATAATATCATCTAAATGCTTCGTAAACATGACTAACACCGTACAATTGTTACAAGTCACGTAGATAAATATGTTAAGCCTGCACCCCTAAATGATAACTCTAGTTTTATAAAATACACATAATTGGTTCTAATATCACTAATGGCATTCACTTCATCATTAAACAATCATGAGTTGCAGCACAACAATGTAATATAGCAATGGAATAATAATAATTAACTTAAGAAACGAAAGAGATTAAAAGTTGTATTTTCTTACCTGAAATGAAATGAAGAGGCTGGTCAGAATAGGTTTTCACTGTGAAGCATCATGTATAGAACTGATGCTATCAGGCAGGAACCACTGACCAACGCCTTCGTTTTAGTTTCATTTTGGAAGAGAGCACAATATGCGTCACCTCTTCTTGGAAACAGCAGTTGGGTTTCTGCACCATAGCAGCAAGCAGTGAAGAGTGTGCAAACTTTTTAAGATACTGGTGTGTAAAATATGTAACAATAATAACAAGATATATGTATACAAAATTTTGAGGGAGGCCTATTTTCCAGGGCCTTACATCATTATTATTATCATCATCATTATTATCATTATTATTATCATTATTATTATTATCATTATTATTATTATTATTATTATTGTTATTATTATTATTATTATTATTATTATTATTATTATTATTATTATCATTATCATTATTATCATTATTATTATTATTATTATTGTTATCATTATTATCATTATTATTATTATGAAAATGATGCTTGCAGGAGCAGAGAACATTTGCGCACAAGTTGAAATGTTAGAGAAAAAAAACCCTAAAATCAAAGTCCTCAGATTTTAACATTTGCCGACATAGCTAAAATACTTGTCAGTTTTTATTTATTTGCAGACGATGTTATAATGCAATAATTCAAAATATGTCAACATATATGCGTCTTTTAACCAGGTTGGGTCACACAGCAATCCATTTTAGTGATGCCCCAGCATCATTAATATATCTATCAATTAAAAGTATATTTAATGTGGGGTAGGACTACCCCAAGGCTCGATCCTTGGGCCCCTATTGTTTACAGTCTATATCTTATTGCCAAAAAAATGCACTTCGAATTATAAACAACGCTGGATTTTTTGCACATACTGACAATTTTTTTTTGAAAATAATATTCTGAAGGTTTTTGATTTATATTTACTTCACCTTGGTCAATTTATGTTTCAACTGGATACAAAAGATTTACCAAATATTTTAGTACTATGTTTTCCAAAAATGAACAATATCATACATATCCTACAAGACAGTCAAACCTCTATCATTTACCGCATGTAAGAACAGTATCAGCGATTTATATCTTCATGTACAATGGACACAAATTTTAGAATTCACTTGAACCTACTCTGAAAAATTCTTCTACATTGTATTTATTAAGACTTCACTTGAAAAAGTTTCTTTAAAACAATATCAAGTGAGCTAGTGTTGGAAATGCTATTTGTATATTGCTTTAATAGTTGGACCCCTTTTTTCTAACTGCACATCATCCTCATTTCGCTCCCTTCCTCATTCTTTCGTCACACTTTCTTGTATATTTGTAAGTAAGTTATTTAAGGGGACCTATAGTATTACAAGCTTCGCTTCTTTTATGGGTCCCCAACACTCTCTCTCTCTTCAGCTTGAAACAAACGATAATATTTTTTTCTTCTTTTTCATCATTTGATGATACAGGCTTTATTGTGTGATAGTTATTAAGATGTTATAATCTGTGACATTTATCTTGTGTTTTCAATTATATTATGTTTAACTCTTATTGTGTTAAAATTGTTTGAGATGTGCGGAAATAAATAAATAAACTAGAAAATAAACTTGAAATATATTACTTTTTATTATAAGAGGAAGTACATGTTTTGGGGGTGAAATTAGCGGAGCTAGTTGACTGAATGAAACCCACAACCTATCTAGAGATGTATGGTAAACGTTTGATTGGGGGAAAATGGCAAGAAGGAGATTAAAGAAAACAGAAAGAGAAAGAAGATGATAAAAGTTATGTCTGTTCATTAGTGTAAACGTTACTACAACTTCGTGATCGTTAATTAAAACTTTCTTCAAAACATTTTAGCAACGTGATGAAATTTTTCAATAATTGTTGTACACGGTCTAGTCCCGTCCATGAAATTCTATGTTGAAAATAAGTGATCTGATGTTTTTCGTAAATTGTCAGATACTTTGGAAATAACTTTTATAGTTGAATATGAAATGGAAAAATGACGTTAGAAGAAAATGATGGGTAAAATAAATCCAAGTGAGAAAGAGAGCGGGCATGGTGCGTGGGAGGGAGAGAAAGAAACGATATAGGTTAGAAGACTAGAGCCGTAGAAGCTTCATTTCATATGTGCCCAAATCAACCCATGGATGGTCTATGGCTCCATTAAGAGTATTGGAATTATCATCCCATGATGATATTTGGAATTCTATGCATGGAAGTGACCACGGGGCAGTTTTCGAATGATCACGTCGTTCCGTACAACAGCTCCACAACTTGAGCTCAACTATGTACTTCGGGGAGAGATCGGGTCGCCCTCTATTGACAAGCGCGTGAACGTGTTCATGAGATGACGTCCTTTTAACCGGTTGATACACGTAAATGTAACATAAATGGTGGGGGTGGAGGAGCTCTTTTAATAACCTATTGATGTCAGCCCTACCGTTTTTTTTACCAATATATCCAACATAACATGAAACAGCCGTGTTGCCATTTTCACGGCCATTTAGCCAATGTAACATTATGAGACAGCCGTGCTGCCATTTTCATGACATATAGCCTATATAGCATTATGAGACAGCCGTGTTGCCATTTTCATGACATATAGCCTATATAGCATTATGAGACTGCCGTGTTGCCATTTTCATGACATAAAGCCTATATAGCAGTATGACACATCAGTGTTGCCATTTTCATGACATATATCGTATATAACAGTATGAGACAGCTGTGTTGCCATTTTATGACCCTTTAGCCAATATAACATTATGACACATCCGTGTTGCCATTTTCATGACCCTTTAGCCAATATTACATTATGACACATCTGTGTTGCCATTTTCATGACATATATCTTATATAATAGTATGAGACAGCTGTGTTGCCATTTTTATGATATATTGCCATTATAACATTACCAATGAGACAGCCGTGTTGCCATTTTGATCACTATGGTACTTCGATTCGTACACTATTATAAGTCTCATCAAATTCACGGTCTATATTTCTGATCTTTCCCGATTTTGGGTTTGCAATTTTGCAATTTTGCCTTGAACCATTCACACCGTGTAATCTTGTGTTCAAGGGTACTTACTCTTAAAGTGCTTGTTCATTCTTGCAAAATATCCAATATCAAACGTGACATTATTTAGATGAATTTGCTTGGTACGTGCGAGCTGATACGGCACTATACTCGCACCACACATACATGGGCGCGCGCCGGCCTTCTTTAACACACCAATCAGAGAATGGCAACACCGCTGTCTCTAACCATGGACTAACGGGAAGTCTCGTCGGCCATCTGCATCTTCGTACAAAAACAACAGCAAAAGCTAAAAGAACGTTTCCTGTCGTAGCTTGCAGCACAACACAATGCAAAAGAGAATATTTCATATGTTTCGTGTATGACAAAGCAAGATACAAAATTTGCCCCTACCACAAACCCAAATCTGGCATAACTGAAGTTACTGAACTACCAAATAAGGGTACGAACCCCCTCCCCGAATTGTGTTTTTGTGCCCCCCAGCGCAATTTAACACAAAATAAATATCTCTTTTTTTCTCTTGTTCAGTGTTTTCATATTTCCCATTCAGATATATCTGTTAAAATACATTTGCACCCTAAAATATTCCCCTTTTGCTTACCAGTGGAATTCCCGTTTTTGAAACTGACAATGATACCCTGTAAAAAAAAAAACTACATGTACAATTAAATAAATAAATAAACAGTAATTAATCATTTGATTTCATTAATCTAATGAATACGTTACATTTCTTCTTTGATGTGCAACTCACTTGCTTACCAGTAAAATTCCGTGGAAACACATAACCATTGTGGAAAGCCGTTTTATGACTGTTATTGCGACCCTGTAAAGAAGAAACTACAAATAAATAAATAAATAAATAAACAAAGAAAATGTTAGTATATATTCTTTTGATTTCATTTAAGCTAATGAACATACATGTAACAAATTTCTATATTGATGAGCAACTTACTGTTGATAATACTTTACATCCGATATTACATGCTAAGATAGTCCAATATAAGCCTACCTCACGGGGATCAGTGAGCCACAACGCTTCGAAGAAGCAATACAGTAATCAGATACTGAACTGCTCATTCAATGTGCAAGGCAAAATTGTAAGGCGCTTTCGGAGTTTAATCAAACCCGCGCTCACATCGTCCGCTGGCCGCTGACAAGAACACATCTTGCAACTGTTTGCGCAACATTCTCCATTATTTTGCTGTTATAAAATCCTCCTTGATCTGCGTTTTGTCAGGTTGCAATATAAATATTTTTGATTGAATATGAATCATTGAAGGATGAATGATGTCCTGTAGGAACTTTATTGTATCGTCAGAATTACAATACGTATTGCATCGATGGAATACGCAAGTATCATTTCTTCAAGCGAGGCATTTGTGAATTAAAGCTATTTTGATCTTTAAATAGGTAGAAAACTGGCTGCTAGATTTAAAACATAAACATGGCTATGCAAGCATAATGTTCTCAAGAAAGTTTATCAACAAGATATCCATCATTGGGTCGTATTTCATCAATGGAATTAAAGTATCATTCCTCCAACTGGTGTTCAAGCGAAGCATATTTTGTGAAAGTATTCTCGTTCTGCGATTAAAGTAGGGAGGAAAACCGACTGATAGCTTTAAAACCATTTAAATATAATTGTTATGAAAGCAGAACGTCCAGAAGAACTTTATCGTCGGAATAATCTTTCGGTAGCGTTTTATTCAGCAATGGAAAACGCAATTATCTTTTCTTCAAGCGAACTAAACGTTTGTAAAGTCCATCTCCGGGTTCTGGAAGTGCGTTTCTTTATGTAGGTGGAAAACTGGCTCATATTTATTCAGGATTATGAATAGGTCCTATAAAAATATGCAACAAAATGTCCTGAAAGAAATTAATCTTCAGGATGATTATCAACCATTCGATCGTGTTTCAGCACTGGAATTAAACGCAATCATTTCTTCTTGCGAAACATTTTGTGAAGGTTTCCTCGTTCTGTGTTTCTTAAAGGCCAGGTTCATTGATTTTGAAATCGACTGAATTTGGTATCATTGTAATCAGAACATTACACTGAGTAAAACTATCACATTTGTGTAACTTGTAAATTCGTGCGAAAATTATAAAAGTTGATTAAACTTGACGAAATATCACCCCACTCGAGACCCCGAAAACATCGTAAGTCAGGTGATTTTTGAGTGACGTAGCACAATGAACAATTAATACAATGGGCCGCTCAGCTGATCGGTGCGCGATGCAGTTTGCGTGCAATTCACATGTATTGCATTGACTCTTGAGGACCGTACCCATTCTTACCCAACGTTGTTTACCTTCATCAAAGTCACCCTGAAAATATCGATATGGACGAAAACATACTTGATTTGAGTTTTGAGGAGATAGAAGAAGGAAGTACCTCGGACAACGACAACGACAATGGAGATTTGGGAGATCTAGACCTAGAAGAAGATCTGGAAGATTTTGCCGAAGTCGATGGACAAGCACAAGCTGTCGGGGCAGCCGCAGTCGCTGCGTATCTACATGAGCCCGCATATCACAGCCAGGCCAGCCGGCCCGGCGCTTGATCGAGCTAGCTGTGAATCGCGAACCGGACTGATCTAAGTCTTCTCTCGACTTCCACTTTCCCCATTTATCTATCAAAAATCTAAACTAATCGGCCTAATCAGACATTTTCGTAATGAATATTTGGACAATTATATGTAAACTTGTCGCATATTTTGCCCCAGAAGAGTCGTTAGTTCAGCATGCAAAATGTCTTAGGCACTCCCAGATCCGACACATACACGCTGAGCTGCCCTCAGAATATGTGATTATTTTCCCGATTTTTATGGTCAAATGTGACGGTAAATAACATAAAAATCGAATACACATTTGTAGAAAGTATTATTTATTCAGTGTATCTCATTCAAAGTGCCTAAAATAAAGGAAATATCACAACTGGCGGTAAATATACAAACAACGTTAACCCATATCTAAAAATTGCAATGGGTATCCAACATTGTCCCGAATGTGTGATTGCAGGTTGTTCATAATGTGACGTCATTTTATCGCATGTAAATAACGCCGTCATTTCACTTTGTGAGTGGGTTTTGGAAAGGGTATCAAAATTGCAATTAATTTATTCCTCACAATAGTGAGGGCTTTAAAAGTACTTTAGTCATTTTGTTAATGTTCTCAGCAATCTGTAGAGGTGTGATTTGCCTTTTTTCCAAATTTCAATGAACCTGGCCTTTAACTTAGGATGGAAAACTGGCTGATTATTTTATGTTTATGAAAGCATAATGTAATTTTTTGTCAGATTTTACGCCATTCAGCCATATATCAAATCATCAACAATGGAATTAAACATAAGTATCACTTTGTCAAGTGACGACAGTTATTCTTACGGTGACAGTTATGAATACCCTAACTCAACAGCCTGGCTCGCTATAGTGCCACTGATTGTCTCTGCAATAAGTGCTGTGACTGTCATTGGCAACATCATGGTGATTGTTGCGTACTTTCGAGATCAGCGCATCCGGGCCAGTGTGGCCAACCTTCTCATCCTGAACCTTGCAATCACGGACCTGACGGTGGGCGCCCTCATGTGGCCCTTCAACCTCACTTGGCTCATCAAAGACTACTGGCCGTTCGGTGAGGTCCTTTGTAAGATATGGTTGGTTGTTGATTATACGGTGACTGTGATGTCCGTTCTAACTATGGTCTTGATAAGTTGGGACCGGTACTGTCTCCTTACCATGGGAATGCAGTATCAGACGTTTCAGACGAAGAAGCAAATCGGACTAATCATCTGCGTTACTTGGACAGTGGTTTTGTGTGGTACACCCTAATGGCGTTTGCGTGGAGTCCTATAACTAGACAGAACATGGTGGATTATGATGACGAATGTGAATTGGAATTTACGTCCAGCCTTGCTATGACACTGATCGTGAACGTGTTATATTTCTTCATTCCACTCACACTCCTGGTTGTCTTGAATGTTGCTGTTTATACCAATATTAAACGGAGATCCAATAAGGGTATCGTAGGGCAGAGTCCTGCCGACGTACATTCTACTCGAGCCACCACGCAAGCTAACGAAGTGGAATCCCCACGTCAAGACAAGTGCAATTCCTCAGCAGGGTTATGTCTTGAGGAACAAGGTACCCTGGCCGATTCATCGAGCACTTCTACAAATGCTGACACCGAGCCTACCGAGGCACTGCCGAACACAAGCGTATCCAACAATGCTCCACAAGCCAACGGGTCGGGTTCGAAGGAACATACATTCGCCAGACATCGCAAAGCCGCTGTGGTCCTGGGCATTCTTGTGGGATGTTTCTTGGTCTGCTGGTTGCCTGTCCAAGTGACCACTGTCATGTTTGCAATGTGTGGCTACGACTGCGTTTCCTTCCTCACTTGGGACGCCACAAATTCGCTCGTGTGGGTTAACTCCATGATAAATCCCTTCATCTACGGGGCCACCAACAAACACTTTCGTCGGAATTTTCGACGTTATCTGCTCCTTGATCGTTGGGATTGTGCTAGGAAGCAACGTGGTCTATAATACTGATCATTTCAGGCACAAGCCATTGTCTGTCGTAATGCGTAAAAAACAGTGTCTGAACTTTGAGACCATGCAGAATGCAGGCCAGTGCCGGGTCCGGTCTACTGCTAGTCCATTATGTGGACCGTTTCCTTTGGCGCGCCCAATCATCTGATAAAATTACACGACCTCAACGTTGACAGCAGACCTTGCCATTTCTCTCATTCTGTTTCGACGGTACTTTGGGGGATCGCGCGATGAGTGGAGACACCGCACTGTGTATGGGATCGATGCGTGTGATAGGAGAATAAAAATAAAATACGGACAGAAGCTGGACAAGTCTACTGCACTCCGTGGCCCTGTTAGCCTTCTGCCAGCCAGAGACTCGTCTCAAGGCTGAAGGAATTGGGTTTAAGTGTCGAATTAGAGTCTTTGTCTGCAGATCAACTGATAATCGAGCAGGAACAAAATATTTCAAGAATTATGGTGATACTGATAGACGCTTTATTATACTATTTGCAGACAAATTTGTACAACATGCAACGGATATAACTCCCGGAGTGCGCCTTCATCCCGAATGGCTGCTGAAACTTAATTTGATATATGTGGAGGCAAACCTTTCAACGTTGAATTCACATGCAGCTCTTAAAGCTCTCATTACATAATTATCTCTCCAGTTTTCAATGTTATATCGGAACTATTTAATATTGTTTTCAATTACAAATACTTTGAGCAACCACGTACGTATAAAGTTCAACTAATGGTAGATTTTGAAGCGAGCTAGCGGCATGAACTCTTGAGCTGGCGGATATCCCGGCGCTATTATACAAAATAATATTGACTGCTTTGAGGGGCACGGTTAAAACTATTGCCCAAGGTGATCACGAAACTGGCATAGTACAGTCTCGAGATCACCGACGAGCTACAGTTTTTTTTAACCGTGACCCGAAAAAGGCAGTCAACAAGTTCAATGTTTGTTTTAAAATTATAACGGAAAAGATTTTTTTCGTTTTATTATTATTTTTAAATATGCCTGTCAAAGTATTTCCGTGTTTACACAGTGACTCGGCTCGGGGGGTCAACACGCGAGCCGTGCTCAACACGGCAATTTTATGTCATGTAAACGGGATCACTGTGATCCGCGAGCCGTGTCGAACCCGCCTCTTTTTGATCCGCCAAAATGGCAGGTTTCAACCTTTTCAACCTTTCTATAATTGAGTGGCCAATTCCCCGCATTGTGACGTCGTTGTGATCCGCGGGCCGTGTTGAACTCGCTTTTTTTTGTACCCTTTAAACACGATCACAGTTGCCCTCTTTGTAGGGCTCGACCCTGCTTGAGGATTCAACCCATGAGCCGAGTCACTGTGTAAACACGGTATTAAAGATTCAAGTGAATTTACTCGTCAAAAAGCAATTTCAAGCGCAGTCTCTCTACCGGTAGCTGAAATTTAAATACCTTGAATAAGCTTTTGTCTACATCCATCGCATGTACATTTAAAGTTAAATGTTTTGGGAGATGATGAAACGTACTAGAAATACCCTTTTAAAGGCTACAGGCCACAGATCGACCGTCCAATCTCCGTCTCGGGGGCGGGAAGGGGAAGCTTCCGGCAACCTTTTTTTTTGAAGGGTTGGACTATTTAGATTGATCATTTAAGCTCTGAGAATATATAAACTTTGTCTATCAAGAGCAAAATATATTGTTACAATCATTTCATGAAAAGAGGTCAGAGAAAAATATTTCAATTTTATGGGCAGTAGTGAATTTAATATAAGTTGTTTTACACAGGTATGACACAATCTTAGGTTAAACGGGATTTGCACCTTCTTCCCTGTGTTACTAATCGCTTTTCAGACTCATTTATGATATTACGTATACACGTTGTATCTTTTAATAAGTATTTCGTTACTATGAAAGAATAAGTCTGGTAGAAAATAAAAAAAATGTTACTTTAGAATTGAAAAACCAAACCTAGCTTACGAGGTTACATGCATACGTATAGTAAGTCTTCTTTCTCCCCCATATACAGTATGCATAGTACCTACAGTTAACAAATAAATCATTCATACCCCTAGGCTTGTAGATTTTATGTTTTTTGTGTGTTTTCGTAACTTAAGAATGAAAGTTAGATTGGTTGATCATTGTTGAAAGCTTTTAGATGTAAGCTTTTATATGTCCAAGAAACATAAATGGGAACAAATCAATCTTTCGCATACTTAACAAAATACAAAACTCAGTAAGGGCAAGAATAATTTGGTTGTTAACTGTTAATATAAATACGTCACGAACATGGCTAGCTACTCCTCTGATTAATAAAATTTATCACTCACAATTAATTATTGATCAGATCATCACGCCATGTAAGCGTTGTCGATGCATAGCAATTAGTCTCATCTAATCAATTACTTGGTGACTGAGATATTCAGGGCACTTTGCTAATTGAAGTTCTTGTACTTTTGTGTGCTTACTATAAATATTTGAGGGCAGTTTGCCAGTATGTCTGCATGGCGTCCTTCGGGGTGGCGTGTAATAGCGCAAGGAAAAGAAATATGTTTAGCTTAATTTAATCAAGACGTAATGTCATTATCTTAGGAAAATATACCATGCATCAAAATAATTCATGAAAATAATAACCCGCAAGAGATAATTGTCGGCATAGAAAGTGTCCATCAAAAATATTGGAATTATCATCCCATGTTGAAGTTCGGAATTCTATGCATGAAAGCGACCACGGGGCAGTTTTCGAAGGATTACGTCGTTCCGTATAACAACCCCACAACTTGAGCTCAACTATGCACTTCGAGGAGAGATCGGGTCGCCCTCTATTGACAAGCGCGTGAACGTGTTTACACAGATCAGTGAGACGACGTCCTTTTAACCGGTTGATACATGAAAATGTAACATAAATGGGGGGCTCTTTATTAACCTTGTGATGTCAGCCCTACCGTCCGCAGTTGCACATCCACGGGGGGCAGATAAAAGGAAAATGGCAAAGAGGAAAAAGGAGGTCATCAGATATTCCGTGCGTTGTTAGCACAATATTTTCCAGGCTTGTGGAAATCTGCCCTGGATAGGTTGTTGCGTTAGGATTGCGTATTACCCTAAATCTCCCACCCCTTTAAAGACATATATCAAAGATGTCCCTTTTGCAGCCAACATCAAATTCGGTATAACTTTGCAGGAATAATGAATATGTCATGTATGTCCTATCTGTGAAATGTAAACATTAGCAGTGTCCTATTATTCAAGTTATGTTAGGAAACCCGTTTACCTTCAAGACTTCACTGTAAGACACTATTGAGTGACTGACTGACATTCTTTTTTCTTTGGTAATAACATACATAAAATGAGCTGTAACAGGTACATGAGCATTTGTCTACATCAATAACCCACTACTTGTAATGGCCAAAATTAAACTGATTGAATCTTTGTGCAGCACAAAACGTACGACCATTCTGTACAAGGGTCTGAAAATCAGACTATTACTTAGGTGATTACAATCACTTCAATCGATTCGACAACTAATAGTCGTTATTTCCCCCACTAAAAGCCATTTTCAAGCCCTTTCGTTTTGAGGGAAGTTCTTAATTAGTATTGTCTTTCAAATGCCGTTGGAATTAAACCTTTCCATTTTTTGTTTGCCTCCAAATGAGACATAGTACCTTTAAAAGCCTCACTACCTGTATAATACATCCAATCGATTAATTTTGAAGATCGAGATTGATTGATCTTCATGACTGTCTTATCGTCTTATTTGGTCTCCGTGTCTCGTGAGGGTATGAGTAATCGTCGTCCCTCCGTGATCTTGCATAATCTCGTCGAAGTTGAGATTGAGACATGGACAAGAAGACGTCAAGTGCATGCAAAACTCGCACCCTCTCTTTATCTTTCTTTCTATCCCCCTCCCCCTTCTCATCCCTTCATCTTTCTGTGCCTGTCTCTCTGTCTATCTCTCTCCTCCCCTCTTTTTTCTTCTCTCTCTCTCTCTCCCTCTCCCCCCCCCCAACCCCCCGAGGCCCTCTCTCCAGTGAACGTCTGTCTGCCTCTCTCTCTCTCTCACCTTATCCCCTGACTATCTCTCTGTTTGTCTGGCTCATGTCTACCTCTCTCTCTCTCTCTCTCTCTCTCCCTATCTCTTTTTTCCCGTCTCTCTCTCTCCAGTAACTGTCTGTCTGCCTCTCTCTCTCTCACCTTATCCCCTGACTATCTCTCTATTTGTCTGCCTCATGTCTATCTCTCTCTCTCTCTCCTTCTCCCCTCTCTCTGTCTCTTTCTCCTTTTAATAACAAAAATCATTTTAGCTGTCTGTCTCCTCCCCCCTTTCTATCTGTGTGTCTCTCTGTTTCTCTCTCCTCCCCCTTTCTATCTGTGTGTCTCTCTGTTTCTCTCTCATCCCCCTCTCTCTCAGTCTCTCTCTCTCCCTCTCCATGGCGGAGGGGGAGGAGGAGGAGAGGGAGAGGGAAGAGGGAGTGATGCTATATTTGTTCCAATGCTCACTATCTTGAAAATGTATATATAAATACAACATTTCTTGAGTTCTCTTCTTCACTAAGACCGGTCATAGTGATGAAGCGAACACTCTCAAGGGTTTTTTCCCAATTGTTTTAATTATTATTTATATATATATATGAATGTCAAATAGTGCTGAAGGCACATGGCACTCACGACACATATGATAGTGAATGATAGGCGGGAGGGGAACACAAGTTCGAAAAAAATAATTGACAGCCCCTACCCTAAAAAAGTGCATTTTAATGTAGGCCTATACACACATTATGCTTGGAGGCAAAACAAACACAGAATATAGCAATATCATTTATCTCTTATTTATGAAAGGGTAGATATTAACGGGGGTACATACACACTGTTATACAAAAACGAAACCAAGACCTTTTCAATTTGCTAAATATTATGGGATTATTTTTGGTTCTGCCAGCGGCATGAGGAAAGGCTAGTAACGACACCAAAAAGGCAAGGTCTGTCCGCAATATCTCACCAACTGAGCAGACCTCATCTAGCGCGCGCATAATAATATACCCGTGCTGTTCCATTGATCATAAAGTATGTAAACACAAACCTGAGTCGCTCACATTGTACAGCGCTGCACACGTGTGCTCCACGGACCATACTGAATGCACGCAGTGGGTTCTTTCTCGTTCTCTTTCTCAGTTGGGTTCAGTGTTGACATTTCGCAGGCTGGGGTGAAGGCGTGAAAGAGCCAGCGAGAGGGAAGTCGGTGGTAGAAATCATACATGCTTGGGATCTGCGTGGCTGGCAGGTAAACCACAACGCGAGTTGCGCAACTTCTCAAGACGGTGCGAGGATATAAAGGATTTATGTAGCTTTTCGTAAGAATTGTGAGCTGTGTGAGGTGGAGTTGGTTGCATGGGGGTAGTGCTGGAGTCGGGGCACCATGGGCCAGCGACAGACACGGCAGAAAGTGGACAAGGGATTGAAGCTGTACCATGCCAGGAAAACGGAGCAGGCTGTTCACGAGTGGAAGAGGGTTTTGTCGAAGGTGAAAGAACCACGGTTGCGCTTTGAGGTGCTGGGGCATCTGGCACAGGTGTACGGAGAATGGGGCTTCGCCCGCGAGAAGATGCACTACGCCGTACAGCAGATGGATATCGCTTCCGATCTGGAGAGCGACGAACTCAAATCGGAGTCGTATCTAAACTTGGCGAATTCGAATGAAAGATTATGCGAGTACCACAAGTCGCTGTCGTACGCCAGACACAGCCTGGCCACCGCCATGAGCTCGGGTGCAGGATCGTCCAAGTTGGGTTATGTCTACCTGGCGCTTGCTGCGTCCAACCTGGGATTCAGCAGTTTCAAAGACTCCTTGGAAAACCTGGAGAAAGCCGTGAAGATGGCGATTGAAGCCGAGGATCAGATGTTGGAGTGTGAGGTTTATGGGTGTTTAGGGAATGTATACAAATGTCTCAAGGATTACGACAGGGCGTTGAAGTTCTATGTGAGGGCCAGGGAGCTTATTAGGTGCAGGGGACAGGACTGGCCTCCCAGGTTGAAGACACAAGCCTATTTGAACATGGCTACGGCCTACAGGAGTATGAGGAAACTGGACATGGCCATGGACTGTGGTGAGGTGAGTTCATAACAGAGTGTGTTGAATGAGAACGGGGGAAGGGGCGTCCCTCCAGTGATGTTGTCCGGCAGGGGGGGGGGGAGGGGCAGCTGATCTAAATGCACTCCAGGTCGACGACCCAGAGTGGTAACAGCGCGACATCTATTGGAATGGCGATGATGACAATTGTGATGAACTGATGATGATATTGATAAAGATTATGATGATGATGATCAACGATGATGATGATGATTGTGGTGACGGCAATAGTGATAATGCTGATGAAGATAATGATAATGGTGATTATATGCTCATCTAAAATGTATGTATTTTCTATTTATTTATTTTAGGACCGCACTTTATTTCGTGAATGATCTGTCTTTCTTGGGAGGAAATATTTTGACCGATATATTGCTACCAAATCATCCACGACAATTTTTGTTTCAAGTCAACGATTCCATTATGCGTTTACCACGTCACAAACACCTTCATCACCACAAAATCAAAAAGAATACCTTCATCACCACAAAATCAAAAAGAATACCACCACCACCGCCGCCTTGATCATCATCTCTTGCTACCATTCAATCATCACCACGACCAGTACCACCCCTACCACTAACAACTCTCTCTCTCTCCTATCATTACTTTCAACTTAACCACCACCATCACCTCCACAAAATCACAACTATCTAAATTATTTCAAATCCAACATTTCACTTTGATTCACACATAATTATTATCTTGGAATAATTGATTTAAAATAATTTGTCTTTTATACTGCATTATAATGGTACATCAACTAATTTCAGCCAAGTATTCGAGTGACCTTTGACTTCTATTTTGCATCATGATGAACGTTTTGTTTCCAAAGCTTTATGCTTGTATGAAAGTGTGAGTTTGATTTGTAATGATTATGTACTTTAACTTATTATTAATTTTCTTTTTTTTTGTTTTAATGGATGATCTTATTTTATGAAAATGTTTACATTGTAAACATTGTGCAATTAGTTCCTGGCCTACCACTGTGTATTTTTAATAAACCACCTTGAATTGAATTACCATCTCCATCATCACTACCACCAACATTACCACTACTACATTGTACATCCCAGTATCAACATCATCATCATCATCATCTCGAATTCTCATACCAACCACAACTCAGTGCGAACCATCATCGGATTGTCATCTACCTCAGAGGTCTGACAGCGGTTGATCTAGTATAATAATTCAGGCATCCCAAATGTTTTCAATTCATTCTTTCCCGTGGCATATATCACAGGAGCAGTAATGGGGTCTCTGGGTTTCATCGTGAATGGGGGTGTAAAAGATCATTGGGGGGTACACAAGAGATCATGGTAGGTTCTGGTAACGATCAAGAATAGAAGCCAACGAAACTACATCACCACATGATTGTATATTTGTATGTATAAAATGAATAGCATCATCCAAATAATTTTGTTGAACTGCTGAGTAATGAGCAAATGAAGACCGCATTCCATGAAAATATGGATTTACTACCAAATCCATGATGAAAAGATCCGTCTTCTGCTTCAACACTTTGTGTTGAATGCTGACGATTTTAATTTATTTTAATACAAAA
Organism: Mesocentrotus franciscanus; assembly: GCA_037976565.1. Taxonomy (NCBI): domain Eukaryota; kingdom Metazoa; phylum Echinodermata; class Echinoidea; order Camarodonta; family Strongylocentrotidae; genus Mesocentrotus; species Mesocentrotus franciscanus. Next base: position 16,552,266 of record CP137681.1, on the reverse strand, counting down.
ATAAATCTTCATAGCAGTTCACTTTATTCCTGTGAACCAGTTGGATATTGGCGGTTGATTTTCTAAATACCCCCTCAAATGTTCAAGAGTTAGAATATGTCTATTATACAGTAATAGCGATTTATAATGGTCATAATTATGTAGTGAATGTACGCGTTGAATGAATTACTGCCTACGCGCCGCAATCACATAATTTCATACTGCCTACGCGCCGCAATCACATAATTTCATGCTGCCCCCGCCTCCACCCTCCTTCCTGGCTACGCCCGTCACGTCCTATTGACGTGTATACACACTATGAACACAGTGCTCGATTACAGAAAATTTCACCTTTATGTACAATATCACCCCATCCGCCCCTTACCGCCCCTTGCTGGCTAGTGGCTACGCCCTCCATCTGATAATGATGTAGTTAAAATGACCATGATTGATGTGCCTCATAATGAAGACGTTTGGGATGTAATTACATGTCCTCATCACCTCCCTTCGACTCCACCGATCTCATTATAGCGCCCTATCCTACAACTACACAAACGTTCCTGGAATGCTTTTCGCACATGCCCACCCGACTTCGATGACGTATGGCTCAGTTTAATTGAAGTGACAACTGCGTTTATGAGAGCGATTATTCCCGACTTGTGGGACCTGTTCGAGTTATTGTTATGATTTGTTCCAGCAATGGCTTTGACTTTGGAGAGCGATCGGAAAAATAGGTTCCAAGAAAGAGGATAGTTTACGAGCAGCCGTTAGATCTATTTGCCCCCTTCCTGCACTATGCACAGACACGCCAACTGTATTCCTTGCACTCGACATGTGTGGGACCTGTTCGAGTTACTGTTATGATTTGTTCCAGCAATGACTTCGACTTTGGAGAGCGATTGGAAACATGGCGTCCAAGTAAGATGATAGTTTACGAGAAATCACACACACACCCACACACACACACACACACACACACGCACGCATGCAATGTAATCTGTTGACTATATAAGATTGATTTTGACTTTGGAGAGCGATTGGGAAAATGATTTGTATATAAATATGGGTACATTTCAACTGCTCGAGGGGAAAGTAGGAAATCAATAGCAATGATTCGACTTGGGAAAGTGATTGGCGAAATGGCTTCCAGGAAATACTTTATGAGCTATCAACTTTGCCCCCTCCCTCTCTACTGGCAAGGGAATCACATAACAATACTGATGATAAATCTCTTGGGGGAGGGGGAGGGGGAGGGGGGGGGGAAGGATGAATAAAAATTATGATCAACTTCTGTGAATCCACTAATTATCTACTTGTGTGAGCTCTTTGGCGTTCCAGCGTGATATTTTGCAGCTTGATTTGATTCATTCCTGTCCAGTTCCAATGTTGGCCTAAGCATGTAACTGATGCATAACGAATCAGTAATTAACATAGAACAATGTAATAAATTCGTATTCCAGATAAAAAATGTTGACACAATGACACATCTTCCTTCATCGAGGATATCAATGTCACTTATCACGCCGATCACTCTAAAGTGCCCATTAAATGGATCAACCAAACAATGGATCGATTTGGGTTTTAATGTCAAAAGGTTCAATTTGAAGTGCTTTAATAACGTTATTTGCTTTTGTACAATACGGGGTAATTTTCATCACTCATGAAAATGGCAACCGCGAAAGGTTAGAAACAGATCATGACCGACCTGTTTTTTTTCTTCCGTACACCACAGATTTCACACATTTGCTTGAAACTCATTGGATTGTGAGATCTAGAGATTTTATTTTGGTTCATTCTAATCACGTAAGAACAGACTATGTAGCCTAATTGCGGCTATAATATCATTTCAGCATGTTTAAGGCGACAATCGCAAAATTTTGCATGGTCGTGGAACTTTTTTGTTCTAAAGCAATATGGAAGGCATTAAAATGATATAAAACGCATTTGCCCACACATCCAGTAAACATCGTGCGACTTCGTTAGCTGTCGTACATCGTTGTCCTTTTGCGCATTTTGATCGTGTGAGAATCGACACTAGCGTAAAATAATCCTTCAGCCGCGACGACTTGTGAAAATACAATTGGCATTAGCGAAGATACGCAGGTGGTCCCCGTCTTCAGAAAGGTTATTCGAAAATGATGGTACGATTGTTTGTGGGTGAGATGGTTATTGGTTGAGCGTCCAGGATCCACATTTCCCAGAATTGAACCGTCTGTTGACATGATTAAGGGGAATGAACGCTAGGTTATGATTTCAATTTTATGAGACGTTTTCTTTGAAATATCTCATCCGAACTCAAGGGAAAGTTTAACAGCCATTGTTCTTCTGTGATTGAATTGGGTCTCTTCGGTCACCTATCTTAGTCTTCAAGGTACGAAATCCAATCTTCATGTACCAGAACTAATTTTCCTAACACCCCGAAATCATAGTAAATGTGATAGATGTATATTTACCTTGCATTGTGATTGGTGCTTTTATTACATCACGTGACATTGATTGGATAATGCAATGATTATTGTATGCTCTTACAAATTTATGGGTAACGCGCGCTGACTTCATCAAGAGCTTGGTTACATGTATTTTATTGTCCAAACTAATGCGCAATGGCCCACGATTGTGAAAGAATAGTGTTGGTAATGGTATAACGAAATAACATTCAAATGAAACGACTATATAATGTTCTCCTAATTTTACTACTTGTAAAAGAAACTGCAGAATCTTCGGTCTTGTGCCTTATACACTGAGCGGTCATGATGTATTTTCATTTTTAATTAAAGGCAATGGTTGATAGATAGTTAATTCGATGATCGAATGTTTTGATTCGTGAAAAAGGAATAAATTATTCGGCGATTGATAAAAATGTTCATGTAGCTCGGCTGCGCCCCGATAAAGTATCTCTTTAGTATCAATATTTAACTTATGAATATAAGCACCTTAGAACGCATATTACAAAACATTCAATATCTGTAAAATGCATAATTTTTCATCCCACTTGCACCAGGCAAGGAAAGTGCTTCTGATGGAAATCAATCAGAGAGCTGCAAACAAAAGCAGAGATGACAAGATTGTGCTTCTCATTTCACCCATCTTCTCCTCGACCTTGTCCGTGGCTGATCGTTAATTTCCGCTTGTAAATTACCGTGATCTTCGGCAGCGCCCCGTGTCCCGCAGACGACAAAAATGTTTTCTCGGGCCAGGATCACGAATTTGCCGCCAACATCGCGCGTGTTGAAAGGCGAGATCGTGTCGAGTTTCGATGGGTAATACAGCGATTACTCCTCCTCGAAATGGGGTTGTGGTACTGGTAGAAGAGTGTAGAGGGTGGTTTTCGGTGGTAGGATGAAGGGATGGGGCAAGTTACTGGTGATTGTTGGACCACTCGGATGTTCGGAATGTTTAGTTCGGTTGAGTCTATATTCATTCTCCATAAAAAATAAATAAAAAAATTACAAACATTAAAATATAAAACATGAAAAATATAAATACAAGATAGATTGTGCTGCATTCGTATACTGCCCCGACAATGTTTAAAAACAGAAGCAAATAAAGACAGAAAGAAAGAAATGTATAAATAAGGAAATAAACGTCTGACCAATTGGAAGAGCGCATACCATGAAAAATACACATGTATCGGTTTCTCTCTAATTAGAGGTATTGATTGTCACCATGTCCTTCCGTTGCTTTGAAAGCAAAGCAAACTACCAGTGCTTCCACCCCCCTTGGCCCTTACATGCATTTACCCAATACCCACATCCAAACCATGGCGTAGCGTAGCCAGGGGAAATATAGGCATTAACAAAAAAATAAACCTATGTAGGGATGGCAATGGGAATAAAAAAACGTTACAGTGCTACACAGACAGTGACAGTCCTCCTCATGATTTGATCCCCCCACCACGTATTTCCACATCCTAATCCTATAGATACCCGGTTCCATAGGCCTGACTTATATTTAGGCCTATACCAAAAACGCCCCTGTCCGTAAAATTTCCGTCCCCGCCCTTCATTACACGCTGATGCCGGGAAGCGAGTTAGACAAGCAGAACTGAAAAGAAATATCGATCTGATGATGAGCTGCCAGATGAATAACCAAGCAAGAGTAGAGCACTTAACTACATCAGACAGGTCCCTGGTTTGACCCGGAGAGTTTCGACGTGAAGTTGAAGGCTGCCAAGTAATCGAATTTGAAATTTGACAAATGCGTGTTATATGTATATATTGAATGCTGCTCTATTCGTTGTTTGATCATGTTTATTGATGGGACCTTTGTTTATTTGTTTGTTTGTAATGGATTTAACCTCTTCCAAACATATATTTTCCCACAACGCAATCGAATAAGAAAGATTTTTTTAATTTTTTTTATAGAAGACTTTCAACAAGTCAGTAAAAGTTATGCCATCAATCTGGGATTATCCACCTCGCCCCCTCCCCTCCCCCCCCCCATTCCCTTCCTTCATGCTAATATTTGCGATTAATTTTCCAAATCCCGCGTTGACCTTAGTCTTCGAGTCACGTGACAGTTTAATCTTTTTTTTAACCCGAGCTCTAAGGCAAGGGATATCAGGTGACATCACACAACACCAAATATCAATATCACAGTCATTAACATTGTCCGCAGGGCATTTGGTTTTTGTGGTCGTTTTCCAATATTTTTGTTCGCCGCCCTAAAGCGTGCCTTGTTCTTTACCGCCCGTCCCATCTTGCCCATTATTAGAAAGGTTGAAACCCATTTATATTGGAGCATAAAAAAGTCAGAAATTGTGATAGAGAGCATAACAAAAGCAATGCATCCCTTCCTCTGAACGTACCCTAATTGCTTGTTCTGTATGTTTATGTATAGGTCCCTGTTAATATGTGTAATTTTTCCCCTTTATTGAAAAAAGGGATAATGTCGGTTTATGTCAAATTGTCAATGGATATTAATGAATAAATCAGGCTCACATACTAATCTTTCAAGGAACCATTTGACGGTTGAATGTAGTTTTGAGAACGTTAATACGTGATGCCTATATATATGTATATGAACATTCGGCCAGCCTAATTGTGTGCTCAGATATGTTATGCATTGTGAAAACAATATAGATACAAAGGCCTTGGTAACTTTTAGTGGGAAATGCCATTTGAGTTACGTGATTCTGTATAAAAAGGAATTAATGATCTCAATGTCCTTGCTATTTAAAGATGGACAAAGCCGTGCATCGAGAGGCAGAAATTCTTTGTCGGATGCGAATCTATTTAGAGCTGTGTCCATTCATTGGATTTTTCCTAATTCTAAATATCTAGGTTTTGTTGTACAGTAAAACCTGTCTATAAAGGCCACTCAAGGGCGCAAGTCGATTTTTGCACTCTCGCAAACAATGCCTCCTGTTCATCCAAGTGTGAACACATTCCACACAAAAATGATACCAAATGATTTGGGATAAAACAATCTTTCACAAGACGTATAATAATTTACTGTTCATAGATGATTTTTTTAATAATGAGCAATTTTCTAGGTTTAAACTTTTTTTTGTTTGACTCACACGGTTCGGCAGGTTTCATTGTATCAAATAAACACGTTTTGTTCTCCATGCGATGGCTTGTGAAATTATACGTCACAGTTTTTAGTGCCACTGTCCCATCGTAAACATTGTTGAAATGATGAGTAATCAATTTTAGTAGAACTTTGTATAGGTGCTAACCTTCACTGTTTGGGGGGTTTTTCGTTTATAAATTTATTTCGGTTATCTATAATGATCTACGAATGTATGTTAAATGAAATATGAATAGTATCGTGTCTTAAGCTAGCACACTGTAGCAACTTACGTTTAATATATATATATATATATATATATATATATATAGTAGCTCAGTACCCTCATGTGATCATTTGCAATTGCAGGTGAAATACCACATATCCACGTTTTTTTTTCTTGTTTCCTTGTAGCGTCCCGTTCTAAATGTCTTGCTTTGAGACGCTTTGGACCGTAATGTACCTGTTTACTGGTGGAAATGACTATATCTTTGGCTTAATTTTGTTTACATCTTCCCCCTTTCATTCCAACTTCCTGCAAAGTTGCGTTTTCTTTGAACGCAGTAACAATAGAGTCAAGCACCATATCTTCAATATACACCATTACCTCGCCCACAACGAGCTTGATTTGGGGGAGTTTTCGATTCATAAAAATCGCAGGCCTTTGCGGTATATATTAGTACCAAATAAAATTCTGCTAATAACAAAGATGTCTCCATGCGATATCGACCCAGCCATAGATGCGTGTAGAACCTATGTCTGAGCTCCTTGGTGTAATTGAGAAGAAAATTAAAAGCGAAAGTCGTTCTCCATTTTATTATAGGACCCCCCGAAAGAAATAGCATTTATAAAAATGATAAAAGAGAAAAGGGGAAAAGCTCGATCCTAAGATAATGAAACGCCCTTTCGACGCTCAAGATAACTGCCCGCTTTGAAGCTGAAGAGGAAGGGTAAAACTGGAGTGGTTTTAGTTGATGGTATACTTTCTTATTTTATTTGTTGTAATATTTATATGCCTTGTGTAATATTATGCATTAATAAGGACCTCCCAAAAGAGCAGCTGAATATAAATCAATGCAGCTGAAATGGGCCCCCCGTATCTGGATCTCGGATTACGCTCAGTACTTTGATAGGGGGAAAAAGGTAAAAACAAACAAGCGAGGTGATTAGTATACTAATGATGGTAATGACATTTTAATACGCAGTAATATTAAAGATAACATTAACAATATGTATATAGGGATTTCTTTTGTGATATTGATGATTACAGAGTTATTAGCGCGGCGGTAAGAATATAATTTCTAATCTGATCGAAAATAAAACAGAACTATTAAAAAAACAAGATTATCGCTTCTTTAACGTCGGTTTTCCCAGGAACTCTCAAGGACTATATTTTCCAATGAAGATGTGTTCTCTACATTCTCAGACATATTAATAAGCTATTCAACTATTCAATCCCGATTTTTTTTTTGTTATGTCAGTGTTCGTTAGACCTTTAATTTCCATAATGTACTGAAGACTGGTATCAGTATGTGCTCGCATTATGACTTCAGTATACTGCCGAATTTGAGAGCTCAAATTATAATTTTCTAACAATAAATAACATTGTCTGATGGATCATTGCAAACCCACACATTCACAAATCTATTTTCTCCAATTCTCAGTAAAGGCATCATGGTCTATTGTTAAGTAATCCCTGTAAGATGAAACGAACTTGTTAAACCACGCCTACGGGCTACGGGAAAGGCGGAAACACACTTTCCGAAATTAAGACATCTTCAAAAGCCCGTATAATTGCTCTGGTTCGTTTCATACGCCCTATGCTAACTTCCTTTATGAATAAGCTGACCGCCTGACCCCATTTAAGAATTACCCCGACCCTATTCAAATCTACTTCCTAAAGGTTAAAAGTAGTCGCCTTGCACCTCTCTTTGAAATGGAATTCCAGGGCTCTATCTAAAAAGTTTCGGATTAACTAGCGATGTGTAGTTTAACTTAAAGAGCTACTATGGTATTGCTAATGTGCGAGTATTTGGAAGACTTATTGGAGTTATTAGATTATAATAAATAGCAAATAGGCCAGGGTTTTCGAAACCGTCATAAGTGTAAGTTCGTGGACATCCCATAGTAACACATGTTAATTCTATAACACACGTTTCAATTGTATGTCCAAGAAGTTAGACTTATGACGGTTTCGAGAAACGGCACCCTGTAATCGTTTGTAGTTGAAATGGGCTTAACCCTAATAAGGGGGGGCCATCATGGCCCCCTCCGCGATTTTTCTGATTGTTCGGGAACGCATACAGATGACGCCCCGCCGCTTCATGACTTTATTCTTTCGAGTCTTGCGCATCTTTTAAAACAATTTTTTTGAAAATCGGACCTACCGTTACAAAGTCACGTGACCTTTTGTCTTTACATGTCGGCCCGAAAATCGCTCATTTTCGTGATTTGTGTACAAAACATATGGAAATATCATTTTTCCTAAAGAGAGATAAAACATTGGTTATTTGGTCTTTTTTAAGTTTAGGTGTTTGTTTTGGGGTCAAAATAGTTAAATTATAGTTAGAAATGAAATAAAACAACAAAAACAATAAAATACATAAGTTAAAAAAACAATGAAATACATAAGAAATTATCAAAACAAGAGATAACATAAGGAATAACCTAGCTTTCCAAAATTTTTTCGTATTATTATTCCAAATGGTCTAACAAATATATGTTGGAAAAGAAAGCTTAAATATGAAGAATATATGATTTATGGGTAAAAATATGAATTTTTGACCTTATTTGCATAATTTACCATAAATATGCAAATGAGTAATTTTTTCAAAAATTGAAATTGCTATAGTATTCTATACACTTCACTTGACATGCATGCAAATTTTCGCGGCGATCGGCCGTTTCACGGCCGAGATCTAGGGGGCCATAATGGCCCCCGGCCGTATTAAGAACTCAAATAGCCCGGCCTTATTAGGGTTAAAGACCTGCGACTTTCCATCCTATCCGAGGAACTGTGTCAGGTAACATCAGTGGCTCACCCACATGGGAATGGGGGTTGAGTGGGACAACTTCCTAATCCTAAAATTTCACGTCCCATAGGTCAAAGTTATTATGCAAGATTGATCGCACTGCTAACTTTCTCAAAATATCTGCAATAATGTTATTTACATTATAATAAAAGCATAAGTTGAAAAAAGAGATTATTTTTAAAACATTTTCCTGGATACAATTTTACTTCCTCCGTAACAGCTAGAAGTAAACAAATCAGAAGAAGAAATGTTTGGATGTTTGCACTGGCAGATTTAGGGATAGACACAACTGCCCCCTCCGCTCTACAAAACCCAATATTGGCATATCGTATAGGTTTACAGCCCCGAAAAATTAATGTGCCCCCTTTAAAGATTTCGACCCGAATAGCACCCCCCCCAAAAAAAAAGACCATGACTTCTTTGTGCCAATCAAAACATAACAGAAAGGTGCCACCCCCTTCCTTTTTCTTTTAAAACTATAGATCCGTCCTTTGTTTACATTGTATTGTAAATACTCAGGCTCCCTGACAATCGATGTAATATTTCATGTAACGCTGACGTCACGTTATGGTCAATTGGTTCGTAGTAAAAGATTGAATGTAATAATAGAGCCTGGTTAATTGCTTGAGGGTGGGCTGTTTTTTCCACGTAAATCTTTGCCATCAGGGGGGTGTTTCACAAAGACTAAGATCAACTTTAAGTTGGACTTAACTATGGCAGGCCGTTCATACCACTGTTTTCTCTCACCATTTACTGGCATTGGTCTCTCAAGGGACGTCCAAATCATGGTCACCGATCTACAGAATTTACTTTTTTTGATAACTCATTATTGAAGGAAAAAATATTATCTAAAGATCATAATGGTGAGAGAAAACAGTGGCATGAACGGCCTGCCATAGTTAAGTCCAACTTAAAGTCGATCTTAGTCTTTGTGAACCACCCCCCTGATTTGGTAGAGCATTTACCGTCCAGTAATCGGATTGTATTTGTGGATGTGTTTGGGAAGGTGGCAAGCGAGAACCATGTTTTTCGCGATCAAAGAATGATAATTGAAGTAATAGTCGTTTCGTTCGTGTTATCCTACATCCTTTATATGCTTTGTAAGGTTTGTTTTTTTTCTTATGGAATAACCTTTCAAAATACTGTTATCAGCAAATACAGCACCGTTTTACTTTAAAAGCGCTTTGGGAAAAGGAACGAACAAAATTAATATGAATACAAAGTGAACGAGAGAGCGACGTCTGTATTGTGGCGTATGTGAGATGAGGACACAGATTTGAAATATTTCAGTTTATTATAGAAATGACTGAGATAGTAATCACTTCATACAACAATTATTTCAAAAAATAATTTTACATCTTATTTGTTTTCCTTATAGTAGCAGTACTCGATTATTTATTTTTTGAATAGTGTATATCAAGTGATATTCACTGTTCATCCCCTTTTTATTTCTGCTTGGAGACAGGGGCGTTAAGGGATGTGTGTTAACGCCCTAATGGCTCCAAGTAGACATAACAAACGACCGTGTTACTTTTATAGGAATACGTCATGACTCTTTCCAAGGTCCATGCTCTTTCCCCATGCCCCTGCATGATGAAGTCTGAATATCAAGACTATACTTATCGCTCTAAACTTAGCGAGCTAAATGCGTTACCTTTCCTCTTTTTTGTCAAGTGTATAGGGCCACTATCCATTCAAGATATCTGCTAAGCTCCTTAGCGCAAATGAGATTGAATTAATTACGGATTAGGTGAGTTTATGATACACATACTCCGTATAGGGTGCAAGAGGCTATAATGATGTCGTGTTTGAGTGAGATTGTACCATGAAACATACAGTATACTATTGTATTCTTATATTAACCCAGATTATGTAATTAATGAATTATGTGGGTTTTTGTGTATTTTATCACGATATGTTTTTTAATATTTTTTTTTATATCGGATGTTACTGGATTTGCTCTGTTAGTGTGATTGGTTGCAAACAAAATATTTCAACTCGCAACCATGGCAATGTCTGTCATTTTTTTTTTCTGTGAGAAGACATACGTAGGAATAACTAGTAGAAGCCTACCAACGCATAAACATGAAATCTAGTCATGAAGACTACTCTATGTAAACGAAAGTCTATTATACACTTTTCAAGTGTAAGTAAACACTCGGCAGATTTTTTTAGCAAGTAGACCGTTATCCAACGCAAACGAGATTGAGCAAAATAATCACTGATTAGGCCTTCATGTATATGGATGAAAGAGTGCCACCCCGGCCCAGCCAGGCCTCTGTGGGGTACATTTTGTAGTTGACTGGCCATGCTGACGGAGGCATGCCTACTGACAGGGGAACAGGGAACCCCTCCTCTCCCCGAATGGCGAAAAGGAATTATAGAGAGTAAGGGCGAAAGAGGAAGGGAGGAAGAGGGATGGAGAGAGAGAAGAGAAAGACAGGAAGAGGGGGGAGAAGAGAAAGGGAGGGAGAGAGAAAGAGAAGAAGAGAGGGGAAGAGATGGAGAGAGAAAAAAAGAGAGAGGATGTAGAGGCACGGTGAAGAGAAGGTGATTGCACCAGTTAACGGCATTGCTCACTCGCAATTCTTCCTCATAGTAAGACCCCCGCCTTACCATGACACCAGTGCCCCGCCCCCCACACTTAAAAGCTGCTCTGTTAGTAGTTGTATTGCGTTTTGACTTTGTTGGATGTTCATGGTATGATCTCACGTTTTCTTATTTAAAAACGTCAAGAGCATTTGGAGCACTATTAATATTATTGTTATTGTTATTATCATTATTATATATATAATATATATTTCTTTTTTTTGTTCTTATTTCTTTTCTTATTTCTTTTTGTATTTATTTATTTATTTAATATTATTATTATTTTTTGTTTTGTTTTTTGGCGGGGGTGTATCTTTAGCTCGAATGAAATGCTTATTACGACGACGTTTTGATGAAGAATCTCTAGATACAAGAAAAGGGACATTTATGACCTCCGTTGTACTACACTGTGGCGTTGATACAACAGAGAATTTCAATCCTACAGTAAGTAGCTTCAGTCGGGACATGTGAAGCAGCATAATTATGAGCAAACATAAAATCGACCTCTCTCCATCCTTCCGTTTAACTTTAAGGTATTTTTTCCAGTCCAAAGCTAGGAAGATAATGGTTCAAAATATATGCCCTTATAAAATACATCGTCTTTTGATCACAAATCTATTTACAATTGTGGCCTATTTAATATATTGAAAGACGAGCTGTACACATCAGCAGATATTTCGGCCAAGTAAAGAAACCCATTCACCCATTCACCATATCTTTGGCTCGCGACCGACTGGGATTGCGTCTTGCGTCGGAAGAAGAAAAAAAGGCTTGCTATCAGTGAAATTGAATTAGGGCAATTTTTATTCGTAGGAATGTTAATGTCTCCGGAGTTACGCTGGTTATAGATGCACTATGTTTTGATGTACTACTAGAGAGGTTGTTTCTCTCCAGGCGAAGACCAGGGTTTTAGTTGAATTATATGAAGACGGTATCTGTAATGATTTTGTTTGTTTCAGGCTTTCAGCATGTTTAGCGTAGACAGGTGAGAGTCGAGTTTTGTTGTATAGATCTTGTTCACACGCATTGAATATTTTGAATAATTATATGTCAGGGTATGGTCAGATGGTGTTGCGGATTAGAATATTATCATTTTTGTAGGAGGAGACGCGATGGCTCAGAGGTGTAGCAGTGGTCTCGTGACCGGGAGGTCCCGGGTTCGAAACCAAGTCGGTGCTAGTGCCCTTTGGTAAGGCATTACTCCTCATTAGTCATAGTCATTACCAAGTCCCTCGGAGTGGACTTGAAGCCGTCGGTCCTCTGGTTGCTTACTTACAAGCATACGCATGCTTTCTTGGCAGTCAGGTAAAACAAACCATCAAACCAAATCAATGCTTATTCATTTATTTGTTTATTTTATATATTGAAAAAAAAAGAGATTAAAATATATATATATATATATATATTTTTTTGTTGGGGGATGGAGCCTCTAGTCAATTTCTATGTATTTCTATATTTGCTCTTTACTTGGTTTCTTTTTATCCTCCCTCACCCTCACATATCTCTCTCTCTCTTTCTTTCTCCCTCTCTCTCTCTCTCTCTCTCTCTTTCTCTCTTTCTCTCTCTCTCCCTCTCTCTCTTTCTTTGTTTCTTTCTTTTCTCTGCCGATATTCTCTTTACAGGGTATGCCTTCGGCAATTCACTCAGGAGACAAGAAATGGCTTTTCATGCTTCCCGTGTGCTTTGCCGAGAGTGCCATTAGCTGGGATTTACGATAAAAACGCGAAATAAAACATAGTCGGTAATTTGGAGCAAACGTATGTTGGCTGACCTTTGCACAAAATGCATTGCATGTAACACGGTCATATTTAATATCAGAGAAAGGGGATACTGTGGTGGGTGCGTTTCCGTTTGTCTACAACCAGTTCGTCTGTTACCCAATTAGTCTATTCCCTACACCCATTTGATGATTATTATTATTTATGATTAAATGATTATTAGACCATATGGATAGTAGACCAAATGAGCATTAGAGTTAGAAAAACCGGGAATTAGACAGACTGGAAATTAGAATAAATGAGCAATAGACCAAATGGGAAGTAGACGAAATGATTATTAGACCATGTGGATAGTAAACGGGCCGGGTGTATGTAGACCATATAGGAATAGACCATTGTGGAGTACAGTAGTGCATTGGTGATTACGAAAATGTATTTTTTGTTATATCTTTCTATATTTCCATCTTCCATATTTGTTTTCTTTTTTTAAACGATTTGCCAGAACACAGCTTTCCAAATCCTTGATAAAACTTGTAGTATATATTATCGTTCATCATTTTTTTTTGTATTGACTAAAGCGTGATTTGTGGAATGGATGGCTTTTTGAGTATATCTTATCCCTCATCTCGTACCACTTCTATATCGCTCTCTATTTCGCTCTTTCTCTTTGCCACATTTTTGCATCTCGCTTGCTCTGCCACTGCAATAGCCGCAATACATACACAATCTATTACCGATAACACCCTTCCTTTCCAAAATTGCAAAGTATGATAATAGATGTATCATATTAAGTTCACAAATATGACAACTTCACCATGATATCATCAAGCAATCGAGATAAGACGTTCATTGTCCGTATATTATGTCAATACATGATATTTGCAGAGCAATCTATTCCCAATTGTCCCGTTCAAATTAAGCTTTTAATCTTCGGCTCTGTCGAGTAGTTTTATCTCTCCTTATGACGCGTGCCATAGGCTACAAGGGTCCTTCCAAAAACTAAGCAAGGACTGATAAGAAGATGAAGTCTTGGCCTAGTAAACCTTGTCTGTTGGTCTCGGGTTAAGCTGTGTAGCCCGGCATTTTTTTTATTCGGCTTAAAATGGTAAAAATAATACAACCCCGCTATCCTTCCCAGCCCCTTGCACCGTTTCAAAGTTACAATCGACGGTAGGAATCATGTCAAAAGTTGTAGAAATCTAACCGACTTGTATTCTTCATTGGTAGGGGGCTAATCTCTTATTTCTGCAAACTTTCCTCTGTTTACAATTGTTCTTGCGACCACCGCCTTTCGGAGAGGACTGAAATCCGTAGGTTCTCTAGTCGCATATCTACTCTCTTTGCAGTCAGGTAACAACAAAAAAGAAAAAAACGAATCGTCGTTTTCATCGCCATTTTTGACATTTGAATCATAATGAAAAGAAGTAAAAATCTTGATCAAATTCTTAGCTACTCAATAAGCTAAATTAAATATATCATCTACACAAAGCAGATGTTCTATATTTCATCTAGGCTTTAAGTTCACATTTTATACTCGTGTGCTCGCAATGAAGTTTAATATAACGTTATGAAATTCCATATTCAGTTAATTTACATTTTACGAAATGATTTTATCAAGCAAGGGATTTAAACTAGGTTGCAAAAAAGAAATACATGAATACGAATGAAAAAGGGAAACAATTTGTGGGGACAACCAACCTCTCTTTTTTCCTTGCAAGCGGAAAACTGTGTTATCATTATTCATTTATTTTATTTGTTGTGGTCGATTCCCTATTCCACCAGTGAAATCTATCCTTTAGTTGTAGAGCCATGGACAAATGTTTGGCCTTCGGTGTCCCAGCGTAGTTTATCAAAATGTTGCCGAACAGCTCGGTGGATTGTCAACAAATCGATGTGATTCGGGACAGAAATTGATGAGCGATCGAAAATTGTACTCCGAAGATGCATTTATAAGGTACATGTGTACCATAGTAACGGGACTAGTCGTGTTAATATTTTGTTATGGTAAAGTGGGAGAGGACAGATACGTGGAATGAGAATTGTCGAATATTGTTCTCATATATTGTTTCATTTGTATTAAAAGAGATATATTGATGTTCAGTCCATGATAGCCGATGATTTTAATGTATATATATATATATATATACAAGTCAGTTCGGCACACAAAATTTAGGTTACATAGTTATAATAGTATATGTCATATCTGTCTGCGCCGAAGCGCAGCGTATACTGCAGTCATGGCAGTTGTGGCAGTAGGCTAAATTCCAAATGCTCGTATAAATCCGTGACTCGTCTTTGGTTTGGTTTGGTTAGGTATGATGGTTAATTTTACCTGGCTGCTAAGAAAGCATGTGTATCCATGTAAGAAAGCAACCAGTGGACCGACGACTTTAAGTCCTTTCCGAGGGTCTTGGTAATGCGAATTAATGCTTTATCAAAGGCCACTAGCGCATCCACTTGGTTTCGGACCCGGAACCTCAGAGTCACGAGACTACTGCTCTAGCACTGAGCCATCCCGCCTCCCTCAAGGCACCCAAACTTTTTTTCGTCGGGCTCTTTCATTTACGACGACTCTTTGAAGAGATTAGGGAGGGGGCATACAGGCAAGTCACCCATTTACCAATCAGAATGAGAGGAACCCGACGAAAACGTTTGGAGTTCTTTTACAACAAAAGTATACAATATAAGCCTTACACTATCATGAATATTCTCCGAGAAGAGCAATTGGAAGGGTTAGTCGAGTCCACAGAAGATATAACAGGTCAAGAGTCAAGGAGCTATCAGCAGGACACTTCCTTTAGGCGGAGTCTTCCCCGTGACCCCGCCTTGTCTGTGCGCCCAGGATGTCTTCTGGACACCGCTGGAAAGAGCCGGTGTGGCCTTCAGAAGGAATTGCACCTTTGACACTGCTTTGCTTCTGTTAATGGTGTCTTAAAAGAAACACAAATTATGATGCCCTAATATCACTTTTCCGCTTCCACCATCTACCTGAAGTTTCCCATCACAAGGGCCTTATACTCTCTCCCTTACATGATCTTCATTTAAGTGATTCAGTAGGCCTACAATTTTGACAAACTGGTGGTAACGAATTGGACAAAGAATTACAAATGTGGATAAGAAGACCTGGTGAACTTGATGAAATCAAGGAGTTTTTCTCCTTGATAAAACCTATTAATTTGGTACGAGACAATGATGTACATACATACATGTAAGCTCATTAACTTGTTAAACCCCTGATAAAAAAAACCACGAGACAAACTTTCCAAAATATAAATTTCACTTATGTAGAAATTTATCAATGTTTATTTATTTGTTTATTTGTTTTATATGGCCACCTATGACATTTTGGACCAATCAGGGGCCTATTCCCCCGACCCCACCGTCAGGAAAGTGGCAACCTGTAGATTATACTTCAGCAGACAAATGAATTGCACTTTTATAGAAATTTATCAAGGTTTATTTATTTGTTTGTTAATGTGTTTGTTTGTTTTCTGTGGCCACCTATGACATTTTGGACGAATCGGTGGCCTAGTCCCTCTCCCCACCGACGAGAAAGTGTCAACCTGTAAATTCTACCTGGCAGACAAACTTATTAAATGTTGTATACATGCACTGGAATATAATCACACTGGATATCACATTACTTATTTTCCAATTTATTTTGAACACATTAATGTTCGCTACCTCGACGCACATGTGTGGTATTTTTTTAACCCTGTCAAGTCAATGGTTTAGTTTTGGAATCGGTGTGTCTGCCTTCAAGAAATCGACTCGCCCATGATCTGATTTCTTAATCAAAATAATTGGGTTACTATAATGTGAATGTTCACGATGCCCGTATAATACTTGTATCATGTTGGTTGATAATTATGTCCCTAAAGGGTGAACCTGTCCCGCTTTAAAGCTAATCTTGAGCTCTGGTATATGGGAATCGTATTTTGAGAGAAAATTGCTATGATTTATTCTGGATTGTTTTTGAACCAGTGAAATAAAAACATACGCACAAATAATTACTGGGCATCATCTTCGATAAAAATTTCATTAACTCTCATTTGTTAAAGTTATTGATGACGTAATTGATTTGTTTCATACGAGTGTTGTATAAAAAAAATATTTGCAATAATTATATTTCGAGTGAATGTATGATCGAAAATTTTCCTAAGGGAAAATATTGGTTTTTGAAGTTTTTGAGTGCAGGGCAAATGGGAGGCCTGGGAGCTCGCACGATACGTCAGAGAGTTACCAATTTGTGTTTGCTTGATCGCACCAGGGAGATTAAAAAATGCATAACTTTCTTACTTTCAATTTGTTTTTGCTAAAAATTTCACTGACCTGTTTCTCTCATTTTTCTGCTTGATATCAGGGTTGAATGAACCTTTAATTCCAGCAACAAATGACGTATCTCGACTTCTTGCCTGATATCGCAGTACAAGGGCATTTCCTCGCGGTTTTGTCCTGTCATTGCTACCATACTGTCTATATCATACTACCGTATCAAATCCACATGTTTATTGAAAGAAAATTCCATTAATACCATATTGTCCTTCTCAATCATGGTTTTAATTGAACATGCTTTCATCATTGACACAATTTTGAAAGGATAGATGATCGATTTCCTTCCCTCCCTTTTATATTGGCAATGTCCTAATTTTGTTCCCTTTTCTTCCATTCTCTCTCTCTCTCTCTCTGCGTCATGCAGGAATGACTGGTTGTTGTATAAATGCAATTATTGCTTGAATTAAAATGGTTTCGACTCCAAGGCCGAAGAGTAAATTGTCTTGGCACAATTATTGGCGCGGTTTCGGCGTCCATGCAGATATTTGAGGTTACTCCAAATGAATTTGCGAGGTAATATTCGATCATAATATGTCTTCGTGCGACGATTTTTGACCAAAAAATGAAGAATTTGGCTGGGAATTAAATTTGTGCCGAGTGCAGGGCCTCTCTAGCGCAAGAGGGGTGGGATGGAGCGGAGGATGAGGTGTGCGATTGTGACTGACAAGTTGACAACCCCCTCCTCCCCCTCCTTCACCGTTCCGTTGGCAGCTCTTTTAATTTTAGTCCTGTCGGCAGATCGCAATATTGGGCTGGATATACTACATCCATGGCGGACATAATTATAAACTGAAGCAAAATCAATAGCCTATCATTACATATTGAAACGCGCGAACATTGCAGTCACATAATTATTACGTAATCCGAAATGGTTTCTATTGCATGGGTATACAATACTGTATTGAATCTGCCCTTGCATTGATTTCTCGGAAGTCTCTGCGATTGTATAGTAACTTGCAGACGGTTAATGTATATTAAACAAACGTAATGTGCTTGGCTTGCATTTTCTGTCACCAGTAGCCATGATGTGTTCGGTAAAACGTTGAATTTTCATTCTTGCGGTAAAAAAATGGCTAAAGGAATTTCAGAGGACAATTCCTTGCTCTATTAATGGAGCATGTCGACAATATCTGTTCGCTTATAATGTAGCTTTGTCGTCTTTTGATGAGTGCTAGTGGGCCATTAAATTGGCAATGATAACTGGCCTGGCGTTGATAATTAGTTATGAGGGCTTAAACCTGTAGGTACGCAGCCACACCGCCAAACCGATTCCAAACCGTCTGATTTTTTTTGGTCATTGTGAGTAGTATAATTTTTGTTCGGTCTGTAATCGTTCTGGGCACCGTTTTCACGAAACTGTCATAAAGTTCGCCGACAACTCATTGAAGCGCGTGCATTAAAATTAACACGCATTTCAATGCGATGTCGGCGAACTTGTACTTTTGACAGTCTCGTGAAATGATACCCTGCTTTCGGTCTCGTTGGTACGACTAAGGTGTAGAATTGCCATAAAACAGACAGTGGCGTAGCTTCATGGCGGGAGGGAGGGGCGTTGCATGGATGCGCCCCCTACCTCCACTCCAAACACAGGACTGAGTACCGTTCCGGCGTTATTATGGTAACATCATTTCAATCGAAAACTTGTCCACGCCGTACTGAAAAGTTGTCTACCATGTCTACGGCGGACTGAAAAGTTGTCCACGGCGGACTGAAATGTTGTCCACGGCGGACTGAAAAGTTGTCCATGGCGGACTGAAAAGTTGTCAACGGCGGACTGAAAAGTTGTCCCCGGCGGACTGAAATGTTGACCCGTCTCACTGATAAATGAATCGCTTTTTCATGTTTTTCTTTTTGTTTAAAATTAGAACTAATATACAAATAAGAATATTGGAGTATCGCTTCTTATTTTGTGAAAGGGAATCTTAGCGAAATTCCTTCACGTAGCAGTGGTACTGGTAGGACTGTCCCCCCCCTACCTGTTTAAGACGTGAACAATGAAGATTGTTGCGTTACCATGTCAATATAAATGTACAAATTGGTAAGAGGAAAGTGCACTTTGAGTTGAATTGTAACATCTCCAAAACACACGGGCGCTCGTGCAACTCTGAATATCAAAGTTATTTCCCGAAATACTTTATCAAAACATGCTCAATTGTTAGATGGGTTTATTTACATGCATTAAGGCGTTGTAAAATGAGCGCTGAGTACTTAATTTGCACAAGTCCCTCTTGGCCTATTTTCGATCAAATATTCAAGTGTTAGTCTTGTTTTCTATCTCCCTTTTCGCGCAAACCTTGGCTTACATCCGTGTCCAACGGTGTGATACTGAAAACCTGGTTTATGTCACGTACGCGCATACCACGGGCTTCAGTTCTCTAAGCTAAATGGAAATAAAAACACAGCCAAGAAGCTTGGGAAAATTTTCGAGAGAGCGTGGAGTGAAGTTGTGAATGGAAACCGAAGAACGTTTTGAATCTACCAAGGAGTTCCTTGAATCTACAAACGATAAAATGTGCAGGGCTGCAGGCACTAACCACTCAGTCTCTGTGTGTAACAGTGACTGCACTGCGAGACTAGGCTGATTGCATGCTGCATATGCTCTATATTGTAGCTGCTCCGGACACAGCAAGAGACTTACAGAGACTAGGCTCTGCTCAAGGCTTTCTAAATTGTGGTAAAGTGTCAAATAAGAGTATGTGCTCTGCAGAGTATAAGTATAACAAGATGGTGTTACCATGGTTTGAAGAGTGTGGTATCAAGCTTGTCAACGTAGTGAAAACTGGATAACATGTACCAGTGGCGTAGCTACGGGGAGGGGAGGGGGCGGTGGGACCTAAGAAAATAGAGTAAGAAAGGTGACATGAATTGAAGATGGCACACTCCCTTCTAACCCCCATCACTCGATGGCCTGGGAGTAGCGTTTCTTTGTGGGGGGCTTTAGAGGGGCTCAAGCTCCCAAAAGTTTTGCGGGAACATGTAGAAACGGATTATGAAGAACGTGAAAGCCCGCCCCAAGCCCTTCCCCCAAAACGATCTATTCTTCTAGAACTGCTCCTGTGCCCTGGTTTTCTCACATTGCATCCGCCTAGTATAAAGTCCCCCCCCCCTGTACACCAGCGCCCCTCAATTTCTTGACCAACGCTATGCTTCTGACATAATATATATATATGCAATATAAAATATATATATGAATATATAAATATACATATATAAACGAATGCAATCAAATGAGAATTCATCCTCATTTTCCGAACGTTAGTTACTACCAAGGCTCAAACTTTCAAGATTATTTGTGAAGGGATGATATCCCGAATTTAGAGAGCCTTTATCGTGTTTGTGCAATTTTATAGAAATAGGAATGGCAGGAGCAGGGAAAAGAATGAGGAAAGATGAGTGGCAACCGAGAGATTTCAATCGAGTCTCTATACATGCTAGTCTACAAGAACCAAGCTCGCGCCACTGATGCTAATACCCACTACAACCCCCCTCCCCCACCCCCTTCTCGGCCTCTTGCAATGTGGTTACCCCCAAGCAGCCCCTATGTATGAATACCATTAAGGTTTTTAAAAAAAGCAAGGTCCAAACTGTATTAGAATTGCCTTTGAATATAGATTGAATTATATGAATTCGAAGGAAACTCAATTGGACAGCATAAAACCACTAAACAACACAAATCGATCACAGTTCATATCCAGCGTTAAAAAGGAAATTTGTTTATCAGTAGAAGAAACAGTAGATATATGGTTTTGAAAGCTTTTCCTCATAACCTTAAAAGCATGAAATATATCGAATGTGTCAACCTTATAATCAGTATATTTACTTTGACAAGAGTTCAGAAACCGTGTATTCCTCCTCGCAATTCTTTTATAAAGAAAAATTCCGAGTACCTTCACACGGTGACAAAGTTTACAGACGAAAACAAAATAAAGATTGAGCTAAAATATTGATTTATAATAAAGGAATATGAAGACACCGTGTACTTTAAAAAAATGGAACTCAGCTTCACAAGATAAGTAGCGATTCGGAAATAAAACGTTCGTAACCATAGAAACAAATACCTCTCTCTCCCAAAAAGTTTGGACAAGTGATCAAAAATTATTTTTCAAGTGTCACGTAGACAAATACCTTCATAGTTTGTTTGATTTTTTGTTTGTTTGTTTGTATGAGCTCTTCCATACGTGTTTAGTTTAGTTTTGTTTAAAGAGAGAGAGAGAGAGAGAGAGAGAGAGAGAGAGAGAAAGAGGAAAGGGGGTACCTTTTGAATCAGTTTGTTAAGGATTTGCAGTCCCATATATTGTCTTTTATGGTGGATGGGCCACCTATACATTATTTCGTATCCCTAAATAAGATTGCATCCATTCGAAAGCCATGCTTAAATCTGAGCTCGAATTGACTACTTGGCTTGAATTGAAATGAGCAATTATTTGCGGAGCTGTGTCGAAAACTTCTCGGCGGTTCTTGAATGAGCTTCGCCAATTTCTTTCGTAATTCTCCTCTTACATTTGCTTTCACATACATACCCCCTGTAGATTCGTGCACGCACTGCGATACTGCAATTTGATACTACATGCAAGGGGCAATGGGTAGATGGAGTGTGTGATGTGCAGTGACGCTGTTGGTGCATTCGTGGTAGGGTGGCGCCAAAGTGGAAAGTTCCTGAAAATCTTGTTAGGGTAAACGTGTTTCATGGTTGGGAAAGGATAGAAAAGGTATTCCAGGCGATCTGATTTGGTGAATAAAATTTGTTCGTTTAATGCCGAAGATGTATTTGGTAAGATCGACTGGTTGATTGATTTTGAGATTGAACATGTAGAAGAGATAGATTGAATATTTCCTATACAAATGGGAATTTTAGAATGAGAGAAAAGATTGGATGGATTTTATGAAGATGGGCGAAGAAAACTCCCTCACCTCCGCTGACCCCCTCTTTATTGTACTCTTTACTCCTCCACTTCTCCCCTCTCCAGCTTCCACACTCTCTCTCTCCCCCATGATGGCCCATCCTCTTCTCCCCACCCCTCTCCATTCTTACCTTCTCTCCACACCCTTTCTCTCACTCTGCTTTTACTCTCCCCTCTCTCCTCTCGCCATCCCTTTTCCTCTCCCCATCTTTCCCTCCCTATCTCCTCTTCTCCCTCTCCCTTCCTCATCCCATCCCCCCTCTTCGCTCTCCATCTCTTCCCTCCACATTTCCCTATCTCTATCTTCCACTCCTCCCCCTTCCTCCCCCTCTCCCGCCCCGTTCCACCCAAATCTTACAAATGAAATCTAAACTTGGATCCTGTCACCGCTCAATATTCAATTTTATGCGAAAAAATATAGATGGTACCACCTTCTTCGATCTGTACACGATATATGACGGGTTAAAGTTGAATATAGCATCATGACATCATCATTTTCCCTACATCCTCATGCACTTTCGCTCAAAATTGGAAATTCTCGTCATTATTACCCGTTCGAGATTTGAATGATGGGTATATCAAAAAGCGTGTTCTAGAAAAATCCGGCGGGATTGCTTTTTTATCGGGCATCGCTGACAGATGTTGGGGAGAAATTTATTCCATTTTAGCAGTTAGATTGAATCGAAAGTAGTGCTCTATATTTTCCACTACCGCCAATTTCCGTCATGGTGTCCTCAGAGCACAAACAAATTTAGATTGGATAGAAAAACAATGGGATATTATTTCTGCTCCTGGAAGTGGATGTTTATGCCGGGAAAAGAGATTTATGTATTTTTTTAAAACATGCTTGATTTCATTTTTCCTATCGTCTGGAATTTATTCTTGAGAGACTGACTTTACTTTTGCAATGAGTTCGATGTTTTGGTTACATGCCTTACACATAAAAAACGGGAAATTGATAACGGTAAAGATGATTATGATGGTGATGATGATGATGATGATGATGATGATGATGATGAAGATGGTGCTACTGCTGCTGATGAAGATGACAATTATTGTTGTTGCTGTTGTCGGTGGTGGTGATGATAATAATGATGGTGGTGATGGCGGTGAGGTGATGATGGTGATGATTTCTTTGTAACAGAAACTTGTGGAAATGTATATCTTGCTAATTAGGCCTACACAACTTGTACAAACTGGCACCTTCTTCTGTTTGTCTTATACTTATAGATTGAGCAGGCCGGCCCATGAGCTAGATTCATATATGTTTCCGTTTTCTCAAGACGCATTTTTTGAAGATATGATATTTTAGAATGTAAACTTGATTGTTTTTATGGGGATGAAAGTGCCAGTAATGCACAACATTATTCAAATTCGGACTCCTAATTCACTTGTAATGTGGAGATAACTACCATGACTACATCGTGGAGTGATGCATAAAACTAGCAAAAGCATAGACCTAAATGTTTCTGTAAAAATCCTCGCTTCTATCTCTACATATACAAGGTATGCAAAGCCTCGAAAAATTACTTGCTAGGTTAAAGTATTCAAGGTCACTACTTCAGCTTAACAACAGTGAGCACTCATGAAAACCCACAGAACACAGTTAATTTAATTTTAGCTCGTTTCATTGAAGTTATATCTGTATATATAGGCTTGCAGTGTTGAGATGGATGTATGGAGTTGGCATTTAGCGAGGTCACCCAACAAAAGGGAAATCACACGGACAAAATATTTCTTACCTCTTTGTAGAACGTTTGAACAATTCTTATTGTTAAAATTAAAAGGGGGACCTGGCGTCGCGTCTTTTTATCACCACTCGGCAGGCGTTGCAGTTACCCGTCAAATAAAATTAGGCCGTGAAATAATTTAACACATTTAGTCCAAATATGTGTTATTCTTTTTCTCCACGCGCTGTTTGAAGAGTGAGTAAGTGCTGAATGAATGATTGAGTTTCTCGATTTCTTTTTATATAGTGAGTTTTCTTTTCATGTTGCGAGTTTTCGTTTTATGCAGCGAGTTAGTGTAATTGGAGTCAGCCGTTTACAACTACAAGGTCCTCCTTTCTTCTTGCGCAGGGGTTGAAAGTTGGTGTAACAGTGTTTTCTGTCCCACGTTGTGCAGTTGTCCTACAGAACTTGAATCAGTCATTAAATTCGTCTGCATTCTACTAAGGGGAAAAGAGTTTGATTTAGTAAATCTATCAGTGAACTTCCCTTACTTAAATTAAAGATCGCTGTTCTTGTAGTGGATCGAGGGGTTTTTATATTTTAGAAATTAAACATTCAGGATCAGGAGGTACTAGCTAAATTGTGTCAATTGATTTTATGTTTCTTACGTTGTGAAACACTTTATTATCAAAGTTGTGCAGACATTGGACATATAATTGCTCAAAGTTCTTCACACATATAATGTTGGGCTTTTCTTCACCTAATATATTTTAAGAATGTATATAGTGCTCTAGTTATACTGCATGGACTATTCATGATACACATGCATTTCAAAGACGATCTTGTAAGGCATGAATCCGTGATATCACCAGGAAGCTGTAACTCACTTAGAAAATTGAGTTCGGATGAAGGCAAAGAATAATTTGCGAGCTTTCTCATTCTGTTTATGTAAGTTAAGAACTTGGAATAATATCATAGAAAAAAAATGTCTCCTGAAAAAGATTGCTCTTCAAATGCCCCACATTTTAAAATACACGTATGACGAGAAAAGGCCTAACAGTTTGGATCAATTATTCCTGCCACGTGATGATGATTCACAGCATTTGTATGGCGCCATATATCTGTTTCAAAACATTCAAAGGCGCGAGCTCTTCCAGTAAAGTAAGCATCTAAATGTCTGAAGGAAGATGTGAGTCTTGAGCGAAGTTTTGAAGTGGTCTAGGTTGTCAATATCATGCCACATGTGTGTATATAGTCCCATATACCAATTTTTGTGTGCAATACTTGTGACTGTTAGCAAGATCTAATCAATTTCTTTTCATTTTGATTTTTCCACAACCTCATAGTATGCATATAGGCCTACATCTTGAACACCCTTTCCTAATTGCTTACTGACAGTTTCTTCAATTCATGATGTATCAACTCTTTAACCCTGTACTAAAGAATTGCCATACTCTCATGGCTTTCAAGAGGTGTCTTAAAACACGTCTTTTCTAATTGTTGTAATATTCCTCTCTGTTTGTAATGAATGTAAGCTTCGTATGATAATGTTCTCTCTTTGTTTGTTTGTATTTCTTGTTTATGCGCTTTGTATCTAATGAAAAGGCGCTTTATAAATGTAACGTTATTATTATAATAATAAGTATTATTATAATCACATTCTAATCACATGACCAGTATACTCAAGTATATTTTTGAGACGCACGCATATGAAGTCGCGCTTTGGGGGACGATACAAATATTTGAGAGGATGGCGACTGATATAAATGGCGCGAAAAACAGCTGTGTGTCGTGTCGTCTGCCGACAATGACCGAGATCGATTTGATGAGGTTTAAAGATGATCATTATCCACTTAGCGGTTCTCCTCCGAGGAGACCAAGTATGTTCTCTCATCCATATTTAGCCATTTTGTGGATGCTAAGTTTTATCACGAATCTCACTGAAGCCTGCTGTTAAGTGTTAAGGAGATGGGTTAATGTGTTACCAGTCCTTTTAACGATGATGCGGGATTTTTTTTGCCTCCAGTTATGGTCCCATGGCAACGGGGTCCACTGTTGCAGAGAAAGTATTGCTGCATTTTACGCTTTATGATTTTGTCAAAGTCTCTCTATTACCTTGGTTACGAGAAAGAGAGGCTTTTACTTAAGTATGAGATGGGGTCTAGGGACATATTCAAGGGGGTGGGGGTGGAGTGGGTTAATACAGAAGTTAAAAAGAAAAAGTTGGGGCGTGTACTGTGCAGATTGGACAGAAAGGGACATGGTCCAGGGAGGTGGGAAGAACAAAATTGAGATGTGGATAATATTTGTTTTCTTCATTCATTCAGTTAAATTAATTTGTTATAATTATGTAGCCCTTTTCAGTGTTGTTGTTGTTGTTTTTCACATGCCTTTGGCTCATCTCACATAAGAAATCCCCAACCCCAAATGAGTCATTATTTAAAGGAATATGTCGTTATGTGAAAGGAAAATATTACATTGCTACTCAAATCCCAAGATTTACATGATAATAACATGCATAAGCTAAACAAAAATAACTCTACACTCTAGTGAAATGGGAATCAGCAAAGCACGGGGGAGCGGGAAAACAAACAAAAAAGAGAAAACGTATCCCATTTTGCTCCCTCCAAACATGCCAAATACATCATTACATGTATGGACCCTCTTCGCCAGGTTTGCCATTATCCGAGCCCGATTGATCCGAGTGCAACCGAATGCGCTGTTGATAGATTTAAATTTAAAGCGCACTGATTGAAGTCATCACGGACTCATTATTGAAAACAGCTTGGCGATAGCCTAGGAATATCTCTACATCATACTGAGCGATATATAACGAGCATTTGACATTTGTGAAACATGTTTTGCGCCTTCGTTTTATCTCACGCCATTTAATCGACATGCGTATTGAGTAAAACTCTTAAGTTTCAAATCAATAAAAAATTTCCAAAATAGATTCTTGCTTCGATTTTGCCTGAAGTGTCATCACAAATACTATATGTTACATCTCTAGAATAAAAATTTAGTTTAAAAAAAAGATGCTTCACTCGTTAATGAAGAAGTTAAGAAAGTGATCGATATGCTTTGATACCTTTAAATGGTTATGCTGATTTTGCATTTTTTCCTTATTTTGTATCACTTATATTATAAGTATAGATTATATTGTAAATTTAAAAAACTAAAATCCCTCAAAAGAGGTAAATGGAGAGGAGGGAGATAAAGAGAGAGAGAGAGAGGGGGGGGGGGAGAAAGAGGGAGAGGGAGGGGGTTATCACAAATCAATTTTTTCGGATAAAATATTATTTTCCCCACTCATCCTGAATTCTATCATCATCATTGAATCACCTTGTGCAAAATTGATATTTTGTGTATATTTTGTTTCGGTGAATGATAAAGGCCTGAACCAGTCCGAGATTGAATGTTCATGTTAATACTGTTATACCAAACTTTCCCTGGTTTCGACTTTCGAGCCAATTTTGCTATCCCCAGGATCCCAAAACATAATCCGAAGACAGACGTTTCTCATCAGAGTAGTTTCGAAGCTCACGTTATCCGATCCCACTCCACAAGTTGTACAACTTTGACCTTCGATGACCCTCCAGGTGTCACGTGTCTATAGGGGTCACGGGGTCAAGTTGAAAAACGAGATCGCGCTGCAAAGCAAAGAACATAAGACAAATATTGCTCGTTTGGGATTACAGCATCAGAGACTACAGCCATGTTCGCACGGGACCCGCGTAGTTTTAAACGTTAAGTTTGCGAAACCTCGAAGTTTTAAACATTGATCCACTATAACAACGACGAGGGTTTACACCCGACAGAAACAACGAGCGTTCAAAGTTTTAAACTGTAAGCCAGGCAAGCTGGCGTAACCTTGGAGTTAAAGACAAAGTTGAGTTCTGGTCATGCATTTGCATTGTGAAAGAAACGGTGTGGAATCGATCAGAAAAGGTTGATCATCTAGCATATAAGTATTGGTGTGTACTGCAAGGTTCTGGAATCATCAAAATGATAAGAAATTTGGCCCAGTCTTAGTAAAGTTACAAGCACTGTACACAGAAAGATGTAAATGGGACTACACGAACATGTGGCATAAAAATCCGTCCCGATTTTTATGTTGTTACATGCCATATTTAGAATATGAAGGCATTTGAAGAGCCATGCTTTTCAGGCAACATTTTGTATGTGATGTTCTTCCACACTTGCTTAATAACAATGATAACGCTCACAAATTATTTTCACCTCTTCCCAGAACTCAACCTTCTCTTTAAGCGCGTCCGGACGGCACATAACTTTGAGTGAGGACCCCCTTAACTCTCGGCTCGTAATTATCGTGCTAACCATAACATCGCTTGTGGTGTAACAAAAGAAATCATCACGAGTTCGTCTGCACGGTCCTTATTGCAAGACAACTTTCAAGTTTAAAAGCACTGCCTAAACTTTAAGTTTTAAGGATTGTCGTGAACCCAACTTAAATCTCCAAGTTGGCAGTCTACAGTAAACATGACTTCTATTTTATTTCGTTGTTCTCTCGGATGCTTCCAACTTTCTCCGAGAATTCCAGTGCACCAATATCTGGGTCACGCTCCAAATAATTTAACCCTCCACAGCGACCCCTCTGCTCTCAACAGCGCCACAACTTTCAGATAATCCACAATTCCAAGATTCCTCTTGTTTGTGAGATGATAGATGCGTAGATAAATGATGTTGTTATGATCTAGATGAGACATTCTTCGAGAATAAGATGCTGGTTCACTGGAAACATGTAATGTTTTATATATTTACCCTCTCTCACAATATCTTATTTTAGGATCTCGGGACATTGGATAATCTGTTTTGAACTCGTTTTAGAACTAAAAAGACATGCAAAATCATTTGAGACGAATTATTTTGTTAGAAAACTCCTGTGCTTGTAGACTAGGAGATGGGATGGTGTGTACAAGATTGAGGGTTTCAACGCGTAGTCGTTGGCGCTTTTTAATACACCGTAGCAAACTCTCGACGTCGGTTTGCGCAATTTATCACAGAGAATGTACTCGATGACGCATAGAGAGGGTAACGGTACAGGAGGGGGTGGGGGGGGGGCAGTGGGGTCTCCTCTCCCATCCTGCGTGTTTTTCCACCTCTCATACAATGACACGATCGCAAAGACTTTCGAAAAACAACTTAAGCCAATTTAAATAGCCTTAATTGCCCATCGCCTTGCCGAACATTTGAAATGAGGTATAACGTAATCTGAACATGGTTTATATGGTACATGTATATGCAATAGGGAATTGAAATTGCCTTTTGGTGTGATTTCACCAAAGTCTTTGCCATCTTGTGAATTATTTCATTCTTATCTTGAAACCATTTTTGATTACTCGTATTGAAGCCCCAGTTCTAGAAAACATAATGATAACTTATCACTGTTTGTTATCAATTTCGTAAAGTAATAAAACTGCATACTCTGAAGTTTTCCACTCGGAATAATAAAACAGTCCCTACTTTTCATGGTAAGCCTTATTTATTTTGCATAATAGTCAACTGCAGTCCATAAATATTTTGTCATTTACGTGGAATATAATTGATGATTTTTTTTTGTTTGATTCTGTTATTTTGTTTCTTTTTTTTCTTCTCGTTACTAGAACTGAAGATTATCTTTCCAGTAACAGTAAATGCTTGTTCCTCCTTCCGCGACACATTCCGAGGATTCACTATCTTCATACTGTGCATTCCAGGAAAATTCCGGGAATATTTTAATCTATAATCACCATGATTACTTCTCAATCCGTGTTCTCCAGCCCCCCTCTCCTCTCCCCCAATCCTCCTCTACCCCACTCTCCGCCCATTCGAAACCTCTTACGTTCTGTTCTAGAGGGGGCTTGGGGACTCAACCCCTCAAACAAATCTTGATTATAAACGAATTTAAGCGAGGCACATGTAGAAAATGAATGCAAGAACCCACAGCCCCCAAGTCCCCAATCCCCTTAATCTATCCCGATTATTATTGCAGAGCCGCGCCTGCTTACATCTCCCCTCATTTATGATTTTCTTAATTATTAACGAACTCAAGCGAGGCACATGTTATATAAAATGAATGCAAGAACCTACGAATCCCCTCAACTACTCTTGTTGAACCACGCCTTACACCTTCTCCTCATTTATGATTTGCCAGTCACGTCTGCTCCATGTTAGCATACGTCATCCTTTTCTGTTTGCGCTCCTCAATAAGATAAAAAGAGGCGCCAATTTGTACCGCTTGCTCTTTGGCGGCTAGGTTCAATTACTAGTCGTCGTGCCGTTGTATTTTACATCCAAAATCCATCATATTGGTGCCTTTAAAGACTGAATCGCCTGCTTTTGTGTACCTACCTGGACTAAGTTTTAAGGGCCCGGAATGTTATCTTTATTTCAATATCCGATAATCCTATCATCCAAGAAACATTTCTTATTCCTATATCTAAACAGTCGAAAAGTTAGGTTTATTACAATCTAAAATGGATTATAGATTTGTATTTTCTCGTTTCAATAATTTAATCTTTATGTCTGTAACTCCATTTCTCATTCCTTTGTAAAAGCAACAATTAAATCCAAGTTTGTGTCCTATAAATGTTTCTTCTGTTTATTTAAATGGTGACCCACATGATTCCCAGAACATCCTTTACATTATTAGCAAATTTGTATTAAAAAATGAAGAGATAACTAAATTGAAAACTGAACTTGAACCAAAACGAAATTGACGTTGCTGTTCGGTCCATATATCATTGTCCGCCCTGGCGATTAGGTTTTATGACCAGGCGTCAGCCCGTAACGCTATTTACAAAGATCCGCGGCATCAAGTGATTCGGTGAGGATTGACGCTCGGTAAAGCTCCCCCATCCGACTTCATTTACGAAGCTTCATCATCTGAAGGGGTGAGGCCGTGAAAGATGAAAGTAAATAGAAGAATAATGGCTCACCTGCTCACGAAAGTGCCATTTAATTGACTTCTGGCAGGCATGCTTGCTTGGTTTGGTAGTGCCACGGCTGTTGGGAGGTGACATGAGTCATGACTAACACGTTCTAAATGGCTGTAAATGCAGCATACGCTCCGGAAATACTGCTTCAAACTAATTTTTAGAATTTGAATTCCCAACTTCATGGATGATCCCTAAAACATAGGATTACCTAACCCTAAACTAAACCTTGTGGTACAGTGTGTATGTTGATGAAGGTTCTTAACTCTCATACGAGAAGTCCCACATTCGATCCTTGCTTGGTGCTTACACTTTTGGACAAAAAACTGTCAGTTATTTGGCTTTTGGCATGTATATGCTCACTTGATAGTATGACGGCTGCTAGGCGGCGACATTTACTTAAACGTGAAAATATAACCCCTTGGGAAAATACAACTTTCTTCCGCGGTCTAAAATATGTTACATTACACACCCTACTAGTCAACATCTGTTAAATTACGTTCATAAGTCTATGATACCTATTAACGTATGGGACATGCACACAATCATCGACCTCTCACTTGCCTACACGAATCAACATCAGGTCTGCACACGAAGACTACTTCCCTCACAGACGAACATCACATTAATCATTTCTATTTTTCAGGAGCCAACATACCTCTTGAAATTTATGGTATCAAAGTGCAATGTCACCTCTCAGGGCTCTTCAATCCAGGCTCTCATAAACATGACATGTGACGTATATTATGAGCTGCTCGTAGTCACGTGACCCTTACATTTTGGCAAAGGGTTTCCCCGTTTTCGAATTATCCGGACAAGATGTACATTCTAGACGATATCAACAATGTTATTCTTATAGTACGTGCTTGCAAATATATTGTGAAAAGAAACTCCTTCTGAAAAAGGAGGTTGATTTCTGGTTCAAGGTGAAAATAATTTGTGAGCCGTCTCATTTGAAAAGAAGTCAATTTGGAAGAATGTCGTAGAAGAATAACTGTCCCCATGAAAAGGATTGCTCATAAAAATTCGAAATGTAACTAGAAATAGATCAACAGTTTCGATCAAAATAATGTTGATGCACATTGTGTGTAGTCCCTTAATCCATTACTGTGTGCAGTGCAAGCGTGTGATTTTTAGCAAGACTGAATCAGTTTCTTTTCAATTTCTTTTCACTTTTCATTCTGTAACCTCATAGTATGCATGAAATCTTATGTCCTATTATGATCAACCATTCTCAATTGCTTCCGAGCAGTTTCTTTCACAATGTAGCCGCATTACCAGTACTCGACGCTTTCTTTAAAACTAAACCGGAAGATGTGGTCCGAGGTGTTCTCAAATCGTACTCGAGCGAAACCGTTACGGATGGGAAGCAAAGCATTGGTCGTAAATGAGTAAATAATGTAGGAGGGCAGACCATCAATCATCATGCGAAAGATGAACCCTCTCTCTACCACCATCTCCATCATTTTCCTTTTCATTAAAGGCAGACTTTCGGTAGTTACCACGTGTAATGTGTTGCCACGGGGGTATAGTAACTGCTGGGTGTTACAGTTCGCTCACACCGGTTGGTGCGATTCCTGACTCGTGCGTGTATGAATCTCGGACGCAGCGAAAATTCGTAGGAGATCGTGGGATCGTCCTATTCGGAATTTCTCGGATCATGGCCGACGAGAGGTCGAGCGTTCTGTTTGGTTCGGGTAAAGAGTTTATGAATGATGATGAACTACAAAGCCGTGTGTTTCTTTTTTTCAATTGGTGTAAAATATTGCGTAAGCCCTGTCGGATGGTAAACCGAAGTCCAATTCCGGTAATTCATATTGTGGGTTTTCGAGTGAATACTCGAACGGTGTCAAATTCCCAATGAGAATTCACGATTGTGTGTCTTTAAATCCGTGACATCAGTCAGTCTCGAGAGCGAGGAACCTGTCGCTCTTACGGGCAGACGGCGATACCTGCGTGTGATCGTGCCGTCGCTATGGTTACCGAAGGAACATTTCGATGTTGTGATAGTGAGATCAGTCATTAATCAATGCTTGGGTGGTAACTTAAGAAAGGTTTGTTTTATTACGCGACTATTTCTATTTTTATAACGAAATCGGAGCACTCTCGCCTCTTTTCGATTCATGTTCTATTCTGGGATATCTCTCTCTCTTTCTCTCCTCTACCCATTTTCACCGATTTCATAAACTGGAGTTTTTCCTTTCTTATTTAAATAGTTGTATCGTAACGAAAAACAGCTTGCTTATTATCATGATTACGAAGAAATTGAACACCTTTAAACATTGTTCTGTAATGATTCATATCACAATATTTCCCTGGATGTTTCCTTTTCCATATGACAAATAGAAAAGAAATCTAACCTTTTTATACATATTTTCAAATAATTGAAATTATGTCTACGTTCACACAATATTAAAAGTTCACACGTTTTTCAACCCCTTTAAAGCTTAGCCTAGCCCTTGTTGTCTTAATAATAATAATAACAACGTCTCTTATAAAGCGCTTACCACCGAAGTCTCTAAGCGCTATAACACACAGAATAGACTGATAAACAATTACATATTAAACAAAACATAAAAGTGCAAATAAACCTACAAATTACAATACATATGAAATACACATCAATGTGAACAGAGTAAGTTAATCATTAAAAGCAATTTTGAATAAATGTGTCTTGAGAGAAGTTTTGAATTGGTTAATAGTTTGACAGTTTTTTACATTTGAAGGTAGCTTGTTCCAAAGTTCAGCAGAAGCTTTGGAAAAAGAGCGATGGCCATAAGAAAGTGTTGATACAGAAGTAGACATGAGGTTTAATTGAGAAGATGACCGAAGATTACGTGAGGGTTTGTATTCATGGATTAGTTCTTGCAGATAAATTGGTGCCAATTCATGAATGCATTTAAAAGTTAAAACCAATATTTTGTACATAATGCGGTACGTCACCGGCAACCAATGCAATTTACGGAGTACAGGAGTTATGTGTTCACAAGAACGTGTGTGTGTTACAAGCCTGGCAGCAGAGTTTTGGATTCTCTGGAGTTTTGCTATGTGCGAGTACGGAAGGCCATAAAGAAGGCCATTACATTGATCAAGACGGCATGTAATAAATGCGTGTACAAGCGTTTCAGTAGATTTTTTATCAAGAAAATTTCTAATACGACCTATCTTATACAAGGCATATGAAGCTGAGCGACAAATATTTTTAATATAATCATCCATCCTAAGATCATTTTCAAAGATGACACCAAGGTTACGTGCACTTTTGACAGGTTGTATGGGAACATTAGCAATTTCGACAGATGGTAATTGGTTGGACTTTCTGAATCGAGATGTAACATGAATAACCTCAGTTTTATCCTCATTTAACTTCAAATCATTAGCAGTGGACCAGGCTTTGATATCATTTATACATCTTTTATACATCTTGTGCTAACACCACAGCTGCCCACCTCATGATAGAATTACCAATTATATATGCTCTTTCTAACGACCCTACGAAGTGTTTTTAATTAATCAATCTCCTCTTTTCTCATGCTCTGGTATGTCTTGCCTCGCTTTGGGTCTGTACTAAGCCGTTCAGACTGCATTAAATTAATGGGAAACTTGTATCAAGAAACGTAATGTAATTTATCATCGTACTGTGAATTTTCGTACACACTGAATGAGAACGTCGTGTAAAAAAAAATGCATACAATAATAGAGCTTTTTCGTAATGTTATCAAATTCAATGCACAAATCTTTGTTAAATTCCTCGTTACAAATTATGGCATTCACCTGTTACGAATAATTGTAGTTCAATAGTCAGAATGCGAATTGCATATATTGATTGTTGCTAGGTACTAGGTAGGACACACTGTATGGCTTGCCCTACCCAACAACACGTAATTTATGCAATTCGCATTCTGACTGTTGAAATACAATCAACCGTAACAGGTGAATGGAATAATTTATAACGAGGCACTTAACAAAGATTTGTGCATTAAAAATATGATTACATTACGAAAATGGCCTATTAAAGAGGTCAGATGACATAACAGCTAGCCAATCCTAAGTGCGCGTTGTCGATTAGCCCCGCCCATTTATACGGTTTTCGTACGACACGACGTTGTGACGCGAACGGTATCCTGATTCTTTAACGTGTGTTCATTCGAAAATCGAAATGATGGTCAAACGTGCGTTTTGCTGTACGACGTTTCGTTCAGACAAGGAAAATTAATAACTAATACTATGTAGCCATTCGGTTTTCGTACATGCTAACGTTGAAGTTGTGTGTGGTCTGATCGGGGTTGTAAGTTTGTCTTTCATTCAGTCAAGTGTTTTCGAAGGGATATTGGATGGTTGGTGGTCCATAGAGAAGATGTTATCTGTTATGACATGTTGTGAGGCAGCGCCCAAACATAATTTATAAGCACATTAATATCCAACATTAACATTAAAGCCCATGCAGAGCATGGTAAGCCCCCGCATATGTTTTGTTAATTTGTAATCATTATTGGAAGTCTGGGATGCTGCAAATTTTTAGCGCGCGCGCCCTCCTTCCCCGTTACTCTTTCTCTCCACCCCTTTCATTCTCGATCTAGCCTCCACCCTCTTCCCTCCTCTCTCTCTCTCTCTCCCTCTCTCTCTCTCTCTCTCTTTCTCTCTCTCCCACTCTCTCTCTCTTGAAATACTTATCCAAATTAATTGCGAAAGTGGCTTCAAATCTAGATTCTTGATTGTAATTACTAATCACCTACAGTTCGGATATGATTTTTTTTAATGGGTGCTTTTGGTGTCAAATTGGGCAACGGGTGGGGGCAAATGGGGAAGGGGCACTTCGTTTTATACTCGATGCGCGTTTACGATTATTGTACCAGATTTAATTTGGCCTGCCCCCTTCCATTCGCCATTGCGTGAAGTTTAAAGGTAAAGACCAGTTTTGGAAACGCCCCCTCTCAAAAAATGAAATGGAAGCTCTCATTACCAATCATGTGAAAGAATATGTTTTGACTAATACGTGATGATACAAATTTTGCCGGGAAAGTCGGGAAACCGCCTACTAATTGATATATTTGGTAAATTATTATATCTATTGGGACCAAATAGATATCGCGCACGTGGTCGCGTAGTCCCATATACATCTTTCTGTGTGCAGTGCTTGTAACTTTACCAAGACTGGGCCAAATTTCTTATCATTTTTGATGATTCCAGAACCTTGCAGTACACGCCAATACTTATATGCTAGATGATCAACCTTTTCTCATCGATTCCACAACCTTTCTTTCACAATGCAATCGCATGACCAGAACTTTCTTTATCTTTAAAGAGGGACAATCTTCACCCGACCCGTTTATCACCAAAGCTCAGATCCTTCACTGAAGTCTGCATGTAATTTAGGTTTCTCCGTTTTTCCATTATTCCATCACATTTTTTCAACGCTGTAATGTGCCTATACTCTCAGAAAATCGATCACAACAACCTGCTAATTGCAAGTGAGGTGCAAAACACTTTAAGTGGTCTATTTTTATTCTACCCCACGCACATATGATAAAAAACAAGCATGATGGCAAATCTCGCAAAGGGTAATGCCAATCCCAAACCGTGTTGAGTGATTTGGCACATCTTCACTAAACACCACTGAATTACGTCCGTCAATTCCGACAGGAACGGAAAATTGGTCGTTAATCAATTTCATGTAGTGTAATAGACGATAATACGTGCTGCGTTGCATTGATTGGCGGGTCACTTGTGGAACGGCAAGTTATAGATTAGTGTTTTTTTACCCACACCAGGCTGCAGCATAGCATGGGGGTAGCTATTGTGTGTGTGTGTGGGGGGGGGGAGCACTAGCATCGTGGGGTGTTGAGGGGGGGGGGGCGGCACCGGTCCAGCAGTACTCAAGGATTGAAATGCGAATTAGCAAGGTCGCCTATAATTATATTGGGAGAGGATGATTGTGGGAAGGTTACCATCATTGTTTTTCTTGTCTTATATTTCCCCTTCTCTCTTTTCTTTTCTTTTTCTCTCTCCCTCCGCCTTTTCCCCTCTCTTTTCTTTCCCCCTTATTTTGCCTCCACATCGCACTGATTCCATGCTTATAATAGGAAACAGCACTTGTAGAAATCTTGCCGACACCCTCATCTCCCTCTTTCCTCCCACTACCTCTATCTTTATCTTACTCTCTTACTCCGTTTTGCAAGGAGAAAGAGATAAAGTGTCTTATAGTCTCGTGGAGGTGTCGTGGTATAGCGGTTCATTCACTCGACTCTCAATCGTAGGGTTGATGGTTCGAATCCCAGCCCGGCACTAACGTCATTGGCATGACATATATCCTCATTTGCCACTTTCCAGCCAGCCGTAAATGGTTACCTGGCAATTGCTGTGGTAATACTAATTGCAGGGCCCTCAGGAAAAGAACAGGATCGATGCTTCTGAGGGTTCCCTGGGTAAAGAAAATTAATATTAGTATATTATTATAGACGGGTGACGAGTGTAATTAGTTTGTTTTAATATATCGACTTTTTGTCTGTCACAACACTCTCTCCTTATAACGACTGCGTCACAGTCACCACCCTGATTATCCACCATTGATATACTCGAAAACCTTGCAGACAGGCTAATCAGACAGGCGAGATGGAATTCCAATAAAGCAAGTAATAAACCGCCAATTCATCTTCAGTTTTCCTGCTTCCCTCGCATCGCAGCACATGACACGACGAATCAACTCTCGGAGAAGACGATACACGATGAAAAGGCACTCTGTAATTTCCTCCACTTGTTTAGCGGATTATGATGATCAGTCTTTCATTTGAAACAAAGACAAATTTGTCTGACGCAACTGGCAACGGTAAATCACTTTTAGTTAAAGAGAAAGACCAGTTCTGGTCATGCGATTGCATTGTGAAAGAAACGTTGTGGAATCGATCAGAAAAGGTTGATCATCTAGCATATAAGTATTGGTATGTACTGCAAGGTTCTGGAATCATCAAAATGATAAGAAATTTGGCCCAGTCTTGGTAAAGTT
The DNA here is from genome assembly GCA_037976565.1 of Mesocentrotus franciscanus. Taxonomy (NCBI): domain Eukaryota; kingdom Metazoa; phylum Echinodermata; class Echinoidea; order Camarodonta; family Strongylocentrotidae; genus Mesocentrotus; species Mesocentrotus franciscanus. The sequence goes on along the minus strand of CP137681.1, from coordinate 16,514,593 downwards.
ACAAGCACTGTACACAGAAAGATGTATATGGGACCACGCGACCACGTGCGCGATATCTATTTGGTACCTACCAAATATATCAATTAGTAGGCGGTTTCCCGACTTTCCCGGCAAAATTTGTATCATCACGTATTAGTCAAAACATATTCTTTCACATGATTGGTAATGAGAGCTTCCATTTCATTTTTTTGAGAGAGGGGCGTTTCCAAAACTGGTCTTTACCTTTAAAGGCATTTGCTACCATTGCAACTAGAATGAAAATGTATGTTCTGTTAGTCGAACTGCACATAATAGCCTAGATTCTAGACCTCTATAAAAGGTCAGATTATTTATGGAGACGATTGTGTAATGCATTATGTTTCATTTCACGCCAATAAGTCGACAGCCGAATGCAGTCAAACTTGTGTTCGCGGCCACCTCTCTATAACGGCCACCTGTCTATAGTGACCATGCAGTTTGTATCTAAAGAGAATGAAAGGTGTGCTGTAGAACCTGTCTAGAAAAGCCACTTTTTCAGTTTCCCTTGAGTGGCCTGAATATACAGGTTTGACTACATAAAGTTAACAACAAAATTATTCACAAACCTTCGAAATTTGGTGGTTTTTGTGTTTTTCGGTAACTCACGAATAAAAGGTGGACTGGTTGAATTAGGGCTTTGTTGAACACATGAATTTGTGAGATTCTCCAGAAACATTAATTGAGACAAATCAATTATTCACATGCTGCAAATAATTACAAAACTTGGTAAGGATATTGAATACTTTAGTTGTTAACTGTATGTACAACAACGGGTGTGATTCAATGTACACGGTTAGTGCGATATTCAATTCTATTGATCTTATTACAAAAAAAACAATGATAAGTTGTTTTAAGTTATATTTTGAATATAAGGGCATTTCAAGAGAAATGCTATTCAAGTGACATTGCTTGGATTATATTGTTCCACGCAAGAATGAAAGACAGAATCAACTGATGAACACGAATGGAAAGTTCACAAGCTAATGTTCACTGTTTTTCCAACGTAACCTTCTAAAAAGTAAAAGTTATCATATTATTTTTTTTTCCTGAACTTCAAGGTAGGTCAACAATTTAAGGCACGTTCGGCACGCGAATGGCTCGGTTGGATTTCGCTGTGGTTATATGATTTTGTTCTATTCATTGGAGAACTGCCGTTTTATGGTAAACTCCGAAAATTGGAGAATAAATTGATAAAATGTGTTCCTAAGTGGACGTGCTGAGTCTCGCAAATATTTCGACACCATATTTGCAGAAGGTTTATCCAAAATAACACGTTTTTCTTTGTAGGGGCACGGCATTTCCAAGAACGAGACTGTATTAAAGAATAATCATTTACTGACTGATTTCCAAATTCGGTTATAAAACGGCGGCGAGCTAGATTAAGTAAATGGCGGCATGGTTCTTGCAACATCGATTCCATCTTCTTTCTAAACTGCATCAGTTTTATAATCATGATAATAAAAATATGTATTGATTGACGGCTGGGGGTGTATGGTATTCCATCCAAGTCAGGAATCGACCGTTCATGTAACAGCATGTATAGGTCTACATTATTGTGACATGTCATGTACGATTAAAATAGTTCGGATAATACTTTAAATTTATAATAATATGTTATAGAACATTAAGTTCGTTATTATATGTATATATGTAAATCACATTTTGACATGAAGTTATTATTGTTTGCATATTTGTATTATACCTTGCGTGTACATGTTCTTTGTTATTCAGTTACTGTATTTGGAAAAATGCAAAAATAAATGAAATAAAATAATATCAAAATTGTTTTAAAGCTCACTTTTGGCCGCACTTGGAGCTTATACACTGCATGTGGAAGGAAGTTAGTCTTCTCAAGACTTCACGGGTGAATGAGGCATAGGGAGGGGGCCTGCAGCCCCCCCCCTCCATGACCTTTATAACTGTTTGGGAAACCGTCGCATATTCACGCAGCTGTAGGTGTTTACTTGGAATTCCGTTATCGTATCCACATGAAATAATCAAATAGAGCGCCAATTTTTGCTTGCTTGCTTTGCTCGCTTGCAGTTTTCCCAATAATGGTGATTTTTCGGGCAGGTGAGACGTCAATTCCCTGGCGAAATTTTACCTGACATATAGCCTTGTTTGTGATAGCCTATGCTAAGAAAAATGACTTAGAAATTAGGTATTACACGAAATATTTGCAGACTTTTCGTCGAAAATCAATTTATACAACCAATTTGAGACACAAAATTGCAATCTTACCCATCCTCTGTACCTCGCACATATCGGAATGTACTATACGCGAACCCACACAGAGCGTAATTGTCCCATATATTGACTTTCGTGTAAGGATTCGTTGCGCTATTACATACCAAACCCCAGCCAATTACCGCTAATGAAAATGGATTTGCTTGGCATTTCGCGGAGATTCGGGGCTATACCTCCTGGTAAAAAGTCTTGCCAGGCAACGTGAAATAATGTATTCATCATACTTTTCTGCATGCTTTTAAAGACATTTGCAGCTGTTTATGGCTCTCTCCTGTCATAATAGCTAAGCCAGGGGGCAATCCGAATCTTGAGACTTTAGAGGGCTTAGTACATGCTTCGAGTAACCTAGCATGCCCTAAAAAGAAATTCTAGACATTTTCAAGTTCATGATGTTAATATTTACATTTTTAAAGTGCTAAATATGAATTTATTGCTGGATCCCACTAAAGAAAACATTTGATTTTGTTTGTATTAGGCTATATAGAGGAATGAACTGTATGTTTGTCCTCAAACTTTTATACAGTGTATTATATTGTTGAATGACGTTCATATTTGTACTCTTTTGTCGTGGAGGACGTAGTGGCCATTGGACAAGGTGACCTTGTGAAAATTATGAGTCATTTCTGGGGTGTAAACTTGTATTCTTCAACGACAAGTGTATATAAACATTCTGAAGCAAGAGTGAACAAGCATAAACATTTTGGAGTACAGTTTACATTGATTTACGTGCATTGGTGAGTAAGATCTCAAAGCATTCGTCAACCTTTATCACTTTTTTAATGGACCTAAAAAAAATGAATGCAAAGCCAGATGTAAGGGGTGATGGCAGTGATATACAATTTCTTTTATTGTAATTTAGAGTATAAACTTAGAGTACCGAAGCTGTGACGTCTTAAAAATCAATTTTTAGAATTTCTCAATTTGAACTTCATTTTCCGAAAGAGCATCAAAAATAATGTCCAAATGTCGAAAACCAATTGAATATCTTCAGTATTGGCTGAGATATGACCATCCGAATAAATATATTTCAATAAGAAATCACTGTTATTTTGCTCTGGTTCATAACATTACGAGCCAGAGCAAAATAACAGTGATTTCCTATTGCAAGCTATTTATTCGGATGGTCATTTCTCAGCCAATACTGAACATATTCAATTGGTTTTTGACATTTTGACATTATTTTTGATGCTCTTTCGGAAATTGAAGTTCAAATTTGGAAACTCTAAAAATAGTTTTTTTGATGACGTCATACTTGACCACTCTATAGAGGACTGTGTCCTATTATGATTTAAGGGTAATTCGTAACGATGTGTATGGAGAAAATTGAAATACTTCCTAGAGAAAATAAACGCATTTTCCCTTCTAAATTTAGACTCTTCTCCTTCAAATTTACAGGGATATAAATATACATTTGAATCATGTTTATAAACAATTCCAAGTACTTTCATGTAAATCTATAACATTACTCTAAATTTAAGTGTACCATTTAATCGGTTGCCCTGAAGAAAAGCAACAAAATTAAATAGAGTAAAAGCACTTTTCTTGAGAACCTTAAAGTGCAGTCGTCATCCTGGATGAATAATGATAATCACATAGCTCATGTGACAAATATTTATCGAGATATCCGCTTCGCAATGTCAAATGTGACGGAGATATGGCCCATTAGCGTCCGAAAGACACCCAGTCCCGTAACACAGTATATGAGGCGAATCGTCTGTAATTACATTGCGAAGGGTTAGTCTTTGAATATCAGACCCTAGACTTATTATAGAGATACCTGTCTATAGGCATATATGATTAATGCATGTGTTATTTCAGCGAAATTTGATCGATTTCCAATTTTCTATTCATTTTGATCATTACAAAACATCATAGCATACAGTTAAATACAGTTTCCCAATTGCTTTCAGGCAGTTTTTTTCTCACAATGTTATTGCATGGCCTGAAATCAAAATCGCTGAACAGATTTCAGGATTATAAGTCCGTAATTTTACTCTAGGTCACCACTTTTCTTTCTCCATGTTCTCACAAATTACTACATTCAAATGTCAGATGGAACACAGATTCGAGAAGGACATAGAATAAATCATAAATCATAAATCTGGCATGTCTAGATGTTCAGATGAGATTAGCAGCGCCCATAATGACTGAAATAAAAGCACATTTTTGCCGCCATTTGTCATTGTCCCGCTTTCTGTTTCGGTGAATGAGAAAGACGGCAATCGCCTGTGGCGTGTATTTATAGGTTGATGCGTAGATTAATCGACTTATGACTGAAAAGAGTTTCGTTAATTTATCTGATCACAGAAGTAAACTCCCTTCAGGGGAAAATCGGGTTGATAAATTTGATTAAGCTTTGATAGTGGACTTCCAATTAATAACCATTAGAATGTAAAGATGGAATAAATCTTACTTGCTGGCGTATCGCAGTGCATGGGTTTACAGAGGGTCAAAATCAGTATTTAGTGTATGGAGAAATAGATTTTTATAGCTGGACTTTTTTTCGTAATTGAGTAACAAGCTTCTGTTCTTGTATTTTTGCAGTGTATTCACTCGGACATTTCGTTTAAAAAATGAACTGAATGCAATAAATGGTATTTAGATATTTGCTCAATGTGTGTTTGTGAGTGTATGGTGTTCGTAAAAGGTGTGGATGTGGGTTTGGGTGTGTGTTAATCATTTGTGCATCTTTCCCATTATTAAGGTTTCATGTTGACATAGTTGCCAGCCCCGGTGTGAACGTCACAATGATAATATTGACGGAGATATGAGTTGGTTTTAGTGGTCGGTTCTCCGGTCTATCTTCACAAGCACCGAGGTTCGAATCCTAAGCGTGTCTATTGGATGGTGACTCTAACTGTTAATCCTAGAAGAGTAGAATAATATCTGATCGATACCTCTGTACAAACGCAATCACTCCAAAAATCGAATCGCGCACACACCAGGGACCTGTTAGAAAAAAACACACACATCTTTCGCGCACACACACCTTCCACACCCTCCCCCACGCACATGCTTTATCCTACCAATATTATTAGAAAACTTAAAGTATGAAAGTACACACGATGTCTTTTGATTGTTTTAGTAAGGAGATTGTAAAAATAGTGGGAGCTAAAAAAGGCAATCACAAAAATGTAAACATCGAGAGCAGTGTTGTCATCGCCCAAGAATCCTTCCTGAAATTCCATAGACGCCTAAACATGGACCAAACGAGATGAACGTGACCTTTGACCCGAACGGTGGTCTCCTGGGTCATGTCGAGAGGGTTCGTGGGCTCCCGTATCATTTCGACTGCGTACGGTGGTCTCCTGGGTCTTGTCGAGAGGGTTCGTGGGCTCCCGTATCCTTTCGACTGCGTACGGGATGGCTCGGGTATCTTTGGAAGATTACCTCCACGCATTCGGTCGATAGACTTTTTTCTTCTCACTGTTCCAGCTCATTAATACTCCAGTTTATTGAGACAATATGGAGAAAGGGATCAATTACATGTGTATTTGATGTAGGATTATGTCTGGTGCAGTTATGTTTGCTGTCACAACTTAACAGTTGAACTGTATAAAGAGATGAAGGAGGAACATACTTAACCCCCCCCCCCTTCCCCATTATTTCCAATTGATGGGAAGTAAGGTAACTCTTTAACTCTTTTTCTTCTTCACCTGCTTTTCATCAATTTCTTTCCTGCAACCACCTTCTAATTCCTGTCCCCCACCCCCCCTCTACTACTCTTGAGTCCCATCACCCCTGAAATAAGAGTCCCCTTTTGTTGTGACCTTTAACCCTCCCCATCTCATATTCCACTACACAAGTATATTTGAGATCATCTTTATGGTTATTCGTGTTTCCTGACAAAATTCTGCTATAACTGGATAGAAAATCAGGATTCCATCTTGTCCAGTAGTCAATCAAAGATATCGCTTCAATTTAAACACAGAACTTCCCAGTGCATTTGGTGTCGTGGCATTTACGATGTGTCGTCATCCAAAATGATCTATAGCCCGCATTTATTATTAGCCTTTTCGAATGATAAAGGGAGGAAATACCACATCGTAGCCAGGTGACACTGCATTTTCATGAGAAAATGCCGTTTACAGATATTTAGACGTCACGGAAAATTACTTCCCACTTTTTATGGAAATAAACAATGCTCTCAGTGGCGGATTCAGGATTCTTTGTCGGGGAGCACAAGTCTGAAAATTCTATGGCAATGGAAACATGGCCTTTTGGAGTCTAAAATTTACGCCGGAAGATGGGGAAGGGGCATTTCTTCCTTTATACTAGATTTATACTTAGTCGGTTTCCTGATTGTGGCTTGCCAGAGTATGGGCATGTGCCCCCTGAAACTCCGTGGATTCTTCTCTGGCTCTCCAATCTATTGGTGGAAATTGTGATAAGAATTCCAAAATCCGAGAGCTGTCAAGTTCTTTGCCACGTATGACATGCTGTTAGTATCATATGAGCCATTCGATGCATATTCGTGACATTACGTTTACACGACCTCCTTCTTTGCTGTCGTGTTTATGATAACATTTGACATTGGTAAATTTTAAAGGGAACTGCAGGATGATGAAGAACAAGTTCCAATTTTTAATCCGTACTCTCTTTATCTATCCCCAGTCTCCATCTGCCCCCCCCCCTCTCTCTCTCTCTTCTCTCTCTCTCTCTATGTAGCTTTTGTCTCTTTCAATTTCCACCCTCTTCTCTTTTCTTCTGTCCTCCCCAAATTGTAGTACCGTTCCGCGTTTCCTTTTTCTTTCTTCCCATTTCTGCCCCTCACTGTGTTAATACATTTTAAATAGGCTACATTATCGATAACGATTTTTTTTTTAAATGTCATCAATGCTTTCTGTTCGTGCATATCGTTTTGTTTCTCTCTCTCTCTCTCATTTTGTTTTACATTGTGAAGATTATGATTGCCAGTTTCTACATGAAAGGTGTTTGATAATGATACAGAGCTACATTACATGTGTTGCCTTCCAGTATGATATAAAACGGAACTTGGCTGTAATATGTCAATATTCTAAATCTGACATTTTACCTTATCGAATTAGTAGAAATGCGATTGCATCATTTAAGTTATGAGCTAATTTCGGCGGAGGCAATTTCCATTTTGTCAAACTAAAGTGGTAGCTATTGGACTTACCTCCTATTACCACTAATCCGATGACCTGTTGTACTTTTCGGCAATGGTACTTACATACCACCTCGGGGCAAGTTTCGTACATTTTCGGAAAATAACTTAGAACTGAGCCCGTAGTTTGATTTATACAAGGCCTTTAAAAAGTATGACTCATTTTTTTTCTCCACCTAATGTCATTATTGTCACGCTGCGAATTATTAGACAATCGGCTCGCCGCCACGGGTTCAAAGGTGACGAACTCTGCACCGACCGTCTTTATTTCTGTTCTTTAATATTTGGAAGTCAAGGTGCTGGCTAGTCTGGTTTCAGCCGCTTGATATTGACGTTGCCGTTTTCTTTTTAAATGTTTCTTTAGACATAGAATTTTTAAGAGTGTTATGTTCGATTATGGGTTGGCTACAACATTGTCAGCAGTTTGTCAAAATGGAATAACAATTCGTAAGTAACTTGTCGTTATTTCTGACTTTAGCTATAAAGTTGAAAAATTTGCTCTGTTCTATCTTTTTAATCAGGGTGCCTGGAATTTTTCTGTATTGCTCGTGGGAAATCCGGCTAAAATCAAGTGATGACGGATGAAAAATGAATCTCCTCTCTTTCAAGAACGTCACGAAATTCTAGTAATTGCAAAGCTGGCAATATAAATCACACACACTCGCAATGCACACGCACACCCACACCCTCTCTCTCTCACACACACGAACCGCGGGATGTTTTGTCCCCCTGCTGTTATGTTGTTATTAACACGTTATTACGTAAATATTCTTCTGGTTTTAGGTTATTATTGGCACATTTAAAGACGAAGTTGAGTTTTGGAGAGAGGTGAAAAATAATTTGTGAGCGTTTTCATTGTTATTATGCAAGTGTGGAAGAACATCAGAGAAAATGTTTTCCCTGAAAAGCATGGCTATTCAAATGCCTTCATATTCTAAATATGACATGTAACAGCTTAAAATTGAGGACCACATTTTTATGCCACATATTTGTATAGTCCCATATACATCTTTCTGTGTACAGTGCTTGTTACTTTTACCAAGACTGGGCCAAATTGCTTATCATTTTGATTCCAGAACCTTGCAGTACACACCAATACTTATAGGCTACATGATCATCTTTTTCTGATGGATTCCACACCGTTTCTTTCACTATGCAATTGCATGACCAGAACTCAACTGTATCTTTAAGTTATTGAAGTTCTGTGAATGATATGGCTAATGAGATGATTATTCATGACATACTTACTTTTATCATTTATGATCGCAACGTAGCGACATTACTACAATTGCGATGTTCAACTGTTTGATCAGTATAGTGTGAATAAGCCCATTAAAAGTACTATGTCCCATTTGCAGGTCAAAAAATGGAAAGGTTAAATTCCAACGGCATTTAAAAGACAATATTTATTTAGAACTTCCCTCAAAAATGGCTTTTTGTGGGAAAATAACGACCATTAGTTGTCGAATCGACATAAGTGATTGCAATCACCTAAGTAATAGTCTGATTTTCAGGCCCTTGTACCGACTGGTCGTACGTTTGGTGCTGCACAAAGATTCAATCAGTTTAATTTGGCCATTGCAAGAAGTGGGTTATTGATGTAGACAAATGCTCATGTACCTGTTACAGCTCATTGTATGTATGTTATTACCAAAGGAAAAAAAAGCCAGTCAGTCACTCGATAGTGTCTGACAGTGAAGTCTAGAAAGTAAACGGGTTTCCTTGCATAATTTGAATATTAGGACACTGCTAACATTTAAATTTTACAGATAGGACATACGTGACATATTCATAATTCCTGCGAAGTTCTATAGAATTTGATGTTGGCTGCAAATGGGACATAGTACCTTGAAATTAAATTAGTTTTATCTTTTTTAATGAATTCTCTCTTCTCTTAGTTTATCCTGCCACCGTTCTCTTTCTCTGTCTGTCCCTCTCTCTTTCTTTTCTCTCTTTCTCCATATTCTGATATTTTCTCATTTCTTTTCACACACTGCAGTGAATGCTCAATTTTGTTTTCTTAATTTGATCGGTAGGGTGCCAGGAAAAATCTTTCCTCACCTACCAGATGTTGGCGTGTCAGGAAAATATTTGGGCAAAATCCCTAGAAAAATACGAATTATGTCCAAACATTGTTGGCTTACAAGACTGAGGTATGCACGGGCCGAAGGGTTTGTTTGCATAATTTGAGTTGGAATGACACAGCGCGATTTACCTGTCGAGGAAACCTCATGGATGGTGGAGGTTGGCAGGAAAAGGGGCAATAACCCATTATTTACTGACAAGCACCGCGCTTTGCCACCGCTACCACTAGTAGTAATCCGCCACCATGCACCACTACCACCACCTCCACCATCAAAACAACAAGCACAAATTCAAACCCCATCGGTGATTCCATTACGATTATTACCACAATAATATTACCACCCCCTTCTCCACCGCCAACACCACCATCTCCAACACCATCACCACCACCGTCATCAAAACTACCACCATTATCATCAACATCATTATCAACACCGCCTTCAAAATCACCTTCCCCAAAATCACTATCCACCACAATCACCACCATCACTACCACCATGATCACTACCACCACCACCATCATCACCATCATCACTACCACAAACATCAGCGGCGTCATTACCCCGACCCTCACCGTCATCCCAACCATTACCACCATCACTACCACCACCACCACCATCATCATCACCACTACCAACATCAGCGTCGTCATCACCCTATCCAACATTTTATCCTCAGAACGGTAACTAAATAAATATTATTAACGAGCAAGTAATACCATGCAGTATATAGACCTACCAAGTACGGGGCTACAGTTTTACAGACGAAATGTCTACGCTTCCTGGATAGACAGACTAAAACAAGACAGCGGACGTCAATTACACTGAAACTCCAGAAATAAATCAATAATCAAATAGTTCCAGCCCCTGTCTTAACATATCTCTGGTCTTACAATGAATTTGAAATGATTTAAAGAGACAGACACAAAATGATACCGATACTCCGGAAATAATGACATAGTTTACCAAGAATTTGAAATGAGTTTAATCTTGACCCACTTTTGTTCAAATTATCGAACAAACAAGGGACCACGTCTGTCGTTTTTTGTCATAAGTACATAATGTACATGTAACGATTATCTTCCATTCTAAGATTTGATATATGTGATTTCAAAATCATCCTATTCAAATATTAAGCTTGGGTTTACTCTATGGTGAGACTCCTTCCCACGGGTATCCCTCGGGCAGCGGCTATTGAAGTCCGGGGTCATGACCTCATGACCCCCGACCCCTGAACAGCTGAACTGTATTCAGCCGAGACGTCTTGACGAGTATCAAACGGAATCGAGGATGAGGGTTCGATAGGATTCAGGATTTATACGACCATCTTAAATCTCACCGACTTTTGTTCGTCTAACAATCGTTAACAAATTACCGCAACCGCATTATGCTTTATAGGTTTCTATTGAAGTGTCAGATTTGATAACAAGATAATGCAACGGAAGTCAAAGTCAAGAGGCGGTTTTGAGAGCCTCTAGTCTAGAAACCTTTCGTCAGAATCTCTTTGATTTAATCTGATAATACAGGAAGACGTTAACCAGTGGCGTATCGAGACCTTGGCCGTAGGATGGGGAAAAATACCAAAGCATACAACGGTCTACATATTGCATGATAACGACCTGTTAGGGTTTCCTGGGGGTGCTTCACAAAGACTAAGATCGACTTTAAATTGGACTTAACTATGGCAGGCCGTTCATGCCACTGTTTTCTCTCACCATTTACTGGCATTGGTCTCTCTAAGGACGTAATAATCATGGTCATAAATCTACAGAATTTACATTTTGTGATAATTCATTATTGAAGGAAAAAATATTATCTAAAGATCATAATGGTCGGAGCAATTAGTGGCATGAACGGCCCGCCATAGTTAAGTCCAACTTAAAATTGATCTTAGTCTTTGTGAAACACCCCCTGGGCCCTACTTCATGAAACTTGCTTATTAATAACAGTTACAATAAATCTTATAAGCTAATGGTATGGTATGGTATTTATTTTCTAAATCACAATATACAAAAACAATACAACAAAATCAAAACGTACATATAAAATCAAGAATATAGTGAAAGGCTGGATAGCCCACTCAGCTGTGTTAATATGACAAAGAATTTCTTCCTTGGGGTACAGAAAATTCAATGAAAAGTGAACTTACAATAAAAACTGAATACAGCAATTCTACCTATAGTCGTACAATGGAAGACATCTAGAAAACGCATATCACATCTAAAAGTGAAACTGTAATTAGCCCGCCCCATCCCACTCCTCCCAACTACATCTGCAAAACAGGCTTAGCCCTTTAAAGATCAAAGCAAACTTGAGGTCTTGTATTCAAATTTCTACAAAAAATGTGCGAGTTATTTGACAATTTAATATCTAAAGGTAGGTGATCGTATTGACGTGACCCTAGGTATAAAAACATTGCATTTTATCGGTGTGAGGAAACGTGTTAAGCAAATGTAGCACTTGTTATTAACTAAAAACAAAAAGTTTGTATGAAATAGGACCTAGGTTTTCTGGGGACGTCTCACAAAGGCTCGGTTCGAACGCTTAAAATCCACAGCTTTTGAATGCTTAACCTTACTCCAATTTCGATTCAAGAATCATTCATTCTTCTGGCTTTGGAGAAAAACAATAAATCAATCTGATGAACCCCATTGTGCGATACAATTTAGAATACCACGCAAAGGATAAATTTGTGAAGTATATAGTCTTCAAAAATTTATACTCGTTTTGTGAGCGTGGAAATGAGAAATCTAACCTCTTTTGTGTTACAAGAAGGTGCACGAATAACATGTTTAGGAGCGATTTTTTAGGTGGATCAACAAAAAATGAGAACGAGAGAAAACTTTGGCATTGCTGACAAAGCAGAGCTGTTTTCACAAGAACTTCGACAAGATTTTTGGCTATGGGGGTCAAGCTCCCGCGCGTTCGGTGGTATTCACGACGTAATTGGCTTCTTTTGTGTTCTTTGGTGGCTTTATTAAGGCGGCCGTCACGCCCAAAGCACCCCCTCGAAGAAACTCGGGTACCTTCGCTCCTTGCCCTTTTCTCTCTCTCTACCCATTCTCACTCACCTCCTAGACCGATCTCTTCCTCTCTAGTGTCTAGTTGTCAGTTTTCGCGTTTGCTAATGTCATAGTTCTTCAGCAACATAGGGGTTCGATCCAGAGTCATGTCTTCTTTAAAGATGTAGGCCAAAATAATTAGATAACGTCTGTACAAAGACCGATTAACACATATGCCGCCCAGCCCCCCTTACACACACCTTCATACTCCCTCCCCCTTACACACACCTAAATCCTCCCTCCCCTCTCTGTATATCTCTGTTTCTCATTCTCTCTCTCCCTGTCTATCTCTCTCTCTCCCCCTATCTCTATTTCTCTTACCCACTCCCTTTCTCTGTGTTTATGTTTTTTTCTTCCCACCCCCAACTCCACCGCCTGCTTGTTTGCTATACTAAGGGGGTTATCTACCGTCGTTACACCTGTGTTGCAAATTATAGGAACACGGGAAGAGGAGTAGGTTCTGGATGATTCCATGCTGTCGTTCATGGTGACAGAGAAAAGGTCATTGACATGCAGTGACACGTCACCAATCCCATCATGCATTTCAAAGCCAATAGAGAATGTCTCGTAGAAGCTAGACAGATTCATATGGGTATCTTTTTTGAGGACCTCATTTGTGATAGAAAAATTGAGATCGAATGCGTGAATATGACACAGTATTAAGGTAAATAAAATAAAAACTTTCACGTGTACAAACCTATCTCAATTATCGGTAGTGTAACAGATTCGCAAAAGTTTATGCCGCAAAAACTACCTTGCCGAAGTTTCAGGTTTATTTTTTGTTCATTTTTTTTCTTTCTGTTTTTGAGTGGTTGCGTGGAGTATAGGAGGAAGGTAGTTAAAAGCTCAAACATTTCCATTTAATTGGCTGAAAATATTTGCGGTATAGATTACCTCTCTACTATCAAAATTAGGCGAGTTAAGAGGCTTGATCCGCACATAATAGGATAAAGGTAACCATCTAAACATTTATTGTAGCATAATATTAGCATATGATAAAGATTATGGCAGTTGGTAAAATAGACGTTAGAATGTCCGTTTTCGGCCTATTTGACGACGAAAAGTACGATGATGAGATAATAATGACGAAGGTGGTGATGATGGTGACAGGCTATAATAATGATAATTATGAAGAGCGTAGTGGTGGTGGTGGTGGTTGTAGTGCTGTTGTGAAGGTCAAATAATGGTGAAAACGATCATTATGATTATGATACCATGTGTGAATTATTATGTCTCGATGATGCGAGTTTGAGAGAAAAAAAGAGTCTGGTATTTTCATCTCATTTTCAGGATGAATCGCAATTCGCAATGCCATCCCCACACCTGTCAAAACAGTCATCCTGGACTGCACCCCTTTCTTAGATAAGGCTGTAGCTGGCGCTCGACATATTAACTCGATTTTGGATCACTTACAGCATAGACTTGGCCCCCTGATAACATCAATATTACTTTAAAAACACACGATAACATTGCAGGGGTGATGGGGGCATGGGTGGGAACGCCTCCGGTAAAGCCCATTGTGGCATCCTATGCCCCCACCCTTTAGTTTTTCCCCACCCCACCCCTCCCTTCAGCACTTTTCGACCCAAATGAGGAACCTTAATTTCCCCCGACCTTCCTTGCTTGCTTGCTTGCTTTTCAGAATATAAACAAAAAAATATATTCAGACATGTGCCCCCGGCCAAATAATCCTGGATCTGCCACTTCAGTGAATCATCTCCTTAAACATAAGTAGATGTGGAGTGTGATAAGAATAGATGTTGTAATTTATCGTGTATTGAAAGCTCCAGGGGAAGTGAATTCATATGTGCATTGTGTGAAGATTTACGATGCAGAAACGCTCCATAAAAATTGTTTTGCTACCAAGATAAAAGCCGGTCGTCAAGTGCCTTGCACATAATAGTGAAATATATAGAAGTTATAAATAGACAGAAGCCCGAAAGAGAAAATAAACATCCGTCTTGGAGTGATTAAAATGCTGTATTTATATTTCTGCATGTATCATGTATCCGCTTCCGGAATCGGACAATTATTTTGGTGATGATGATGTTATACATATAAGATACAAACATTTCGTTGTAGGTCCGAATATTTTTTTTTATTATTATTCCCTCTCTCTCTTAAATGTTGTCCTTTGTTTTTTCTCCTTTTCTTGCTCCTCATCTGCTCATTTTAATTCATTTTTTTAAAATCATAATAATAATAATAATTATTATTATTATTATTATCATTATTATCATATAATTAATATCATTCATTATTTTTTGAAATAATAATAATAATAATTGTTATCATTATTATTATATTATTATTATCCTTATTATTATCTTTACTATTATTAGTATTGTTATTGTTATTAGGCCTATCATTATCATCATCATCATTATTATTATTATCATGATCATGATCATCTCCATCATCATTATCATTATTAATGTTATTTTTGTTGTTGTTATTGTCATTGTTGCTATTATCATTGTTCATGATGTTCAGTCCTTTTCTCCTTTTCGAACCTTCCCTCTCACAGGAGGCGATGAAGCTCTCTCTTCAGCAGCACGATCACTTCGCCCAAGCTCGTTGTATGGGTGTCTTTGCTGATGTACATAGAAACAGAGGAGACTGTGAGGTACGCAAAGAAACCCATTTTTTAAATAATTAGAATAATTGTAAAGATATAGAAATGCCCGTATTCTAGTGGTAGAGTGAATTAATTAAATTAGTACAGTGATTCATGTTAAGTTTGAATATTATAAATTCACCTTATTATAATTATCATTATTATTAGTATCATAATTATAATTATTATTAATATTACAATTACTATTATTATTAATATTATAATCATTAATTTTATTATTTTTATTATTATAATTATTATTAGGTCTATTATTATTATTATTATTATTTACTTAATACATTGATTCATGTCAAGTTTAGCGTCCATCCCTTAAATCTTCGTGAACATGAAATTTGTTTTACTGTTTTGAGATAAACCAGTGATGGCATTTGAACTTGAATTCGAGAGGATGTCATAGAACTCTTTGGCTCTGCACATAACAAAGATATTTTCAAGCACAAACAAGCATCGAGAATACCAGTAGTGCAAGCCGAAGTTAGATATGATTTTTATATTTTAAATGAACTCATGTATGACAACTCTTTCTAATTCCTCATTTCGATGTGATACTCTTTATCCAATTTTCTTTAATATTTTTTTTAAACAGGTAATCATTCCTATGAAAACCACCCTGGTTTTTACTTTCTATCCGTCTTATCGTAGTTCAAAATTCCTCTCCTACTTTATAATAGCCTTCAGTGAGGTTTGAATGATGCTCTGCCACACATACCGAAGGTGATAGGAACTTGACCCTTGACCTCGTGTGCGTGACCTCTGATGACCCGCCGTCACTTTGAGCGAATTAGGATAAGTAACGAGTTTCTGTAACACAATCAATGGCACGACTTTGACAAGCCAAATGGAATGCGACATTTTTACAATGTTGGAGATTGGCTGTAAAACCAGAAACCTTGGGATAAATTTTTTTTAAATTGTGGCCGAGTTTCACAAATGTATTAGCATACTTATGTCGCGAAATGGTCTGATGTTAATATTGATTTTTTTTTTTCGTTGCTTTTCACTGCATCGAGATTCTCGTCCCCCCGCAAATAATCGTTATCAAATCGTTATATAAGTTTATGGTTTCCCGGGGAACCCCCCTGCTGATTTGTGATAAGGTGAAAAGGGGCAATATATCCAATTGACTGTTGTGAAGACTTGCTCATTAAAACCATTATGACATGCTCAATAAATAGGAAAGAGCTTCTTGGTAAATATAGAGTAAATAACAAAGCTAATAATTTTGTTAGTATTATTATTTTTTCATTTATTTTTGTTTTTTGCGTATGGGGGCGGGGGTTAAGCTTGGCTAGGCTATTATGTATGTTATGTGTAGGACTATTCTGAATCTCATCTTTATTTTAAGTCAATTTTTTCTTTTAGCAATACACTGTGTTGCATAATCTTTTCATTCTGATAGCCTCCAAATTTTAAATAATTTATTCATTAAATTGACATATTGATATTGCAATATAGAGGAAACGCGATGGCTCAGAGGTGGAGCAGTGGTCTCGTAACCGGGAGGTCCCGGGTTGGAAACTAAAAGTCGATGCGCTAGACAGGTGCCCTTTGGTAAGGCATTAATCCTCATTACCAAGTCCCTCGGAGAGGACTTAAAGCCGTCGGTTCCCTGAATGCTTGCTTACAAGCAAACACATGCTTTCTTGGCAGTCAGGTGAAACCAAGGAGTTACCAGCACTCCTTGGTAAAACAAACCATCAAACCAATTTCCATTTGACATTTGAAGAACTAATACTCCGACGTTTTGATATGGGTCTGGCACATGTGTTGCATCCAGATGTAGCATCTGCTCAAATCACGTAGATCCTAAGATTTCCGAGTTTAAATCCAGGCTGATACTTTGACTAGAATGTTCGGAGGATCTGTGTCAAGCTGGGGATCCACACAGTGAAGCAGTTACATGAAAGGTTGAACAGGGATGGAAAACCAAATGGAGTTGGACTTGTCGCTAAATTGATGACATATTCGTTTGACAACATATTCGCGTAGAGGAAATATGTTCCACGTGTCTTTCAGATGGGGGTGATTTTTTTTTATTGTTTATCTCTATTATTTTGTTTATTGCTATTTTATGTAATGCTGGTGGAAGGTTGATATTATGACACGCGGATGTAGTTAAGCACGAATTGTTTGTGCTATGTCGGACAAGATTTCCGACGTTCGTTTAAAGGCCCACTTTACATATGCATCAAAACAAATCTTGGAGAATTTGAAAGCGAAACATCCATTATCTGGTCCATTACCTTATCGCCTCTTCTTCTTTCGCTGTGGCAGAAATTTTACGATAAACAGTATTGTGTGGTGTTCCTTTTGATTAGCAGAGGGACAACGAAAATCCACAGCAATGGCGTATCTATGGACATGGACCCCCCCCCCGTCCAGAGGGACAAAAATAGAGATAGAAGGAAATCGGAGAGACAAATGAAAAGGGAAAAGGTATCTTGAAAAGAAGATGAAACGATTTCTCTCATGCCCTAATACGAATGGCCACCGGCCTCGATGCCGCAAACTAAAATGTTGCCCGTAACGTTGGAATATCTTTTCAAAACTTAATTGAGCGATGCCTATATTTTTGGATTTCAATCAATAATTTTGAATTTGAATTTAAATTCGCATTTCTGAATACATGTGCCCCTGCCCCAATCCCAACTTCCACTCCCCACCCCCGTCAGAGGAGGGCCATCTCCATGCCAAAAACTACACTGATACCCCTAAAGTTGCCCCCCCCCCCTTCACTTACTAGGAAACCACTACATCGAAAAAAAATCATATACTCCGCAAAATTTAAAAACTATTACAAAAATAAACATGTACCTATCAGCAATTTCTTAAAAACGTCCCCCTCTATTATCCTGGAGCCGCCACTGCAGATGTCAGGTAGAGAGATAACTTCTTTAGATGAGTGACCGGTGTGCCAATTTGGTCAAGTTAGCGGCCAATTGAAATTGTCCAGAGTGTTGGCATCCCAGATGTCAAAAGCTATTTGCAGAACACAAGTGCAAGTTGATGTGTTCAGCATGTAGGCGGTGTTGGCAGGTTCACGCGAGAAGTTGACAACAAAAATAATGACATCATAATGATAGGGTAGTTGTTATATTGAAAGTATTAAAGCGCACACGGATGCATTTCGGTCAGAGAGTGGGGTTTTATTATGTTTTATTTTTTCGCTCTACCTTAATCCTGGACTATGTTTCTGATCGGAGCAAGAAGAGCATCTTTCTGTTTACAGTGCTTGTAACTTTACCAAGACTTAGCCAAATTTCTTATCATTTTGATGATTCCAGAACCTTGCAGTACACACCAATACTTGTATGCTTGATTCCACAACGTTTCTTTCACAATGCAATCGCATGACCAGAACTCAACTTTATCTTTAACTCGTGTAGTTTGACACAGATTCAACGCCCTTCTGGCTCTAAGCAGACGTTATTACCTTCTCCTGCGAGTCTGGATTGAGAGAAGGGAGGGGCTTCCTTTTGCCATTCCAATATTTTTCTTTCTTGTATGACATGATATTCAATTTTTTTCTAAATGTATTTTTTCAAGTTTTCCGACTTTTCAACTTATATGCCTGTTTAATAAAAAATAAATTATATCATCGAGGAGCGACCCGTGAAGAAATTGAAATTGGGAAGGGGCTTTCTGACCAAATTGGTTGACGAATATGCTAGATTTGTTTCCCTAAACAACCTCCTCCCTATCCGTGCAAAAGCATAAACACAATAATTATTTTGCTTACAGAAAACTTTGGATGGGGGTGTCACCCCCCTTCTTTTTATATTGATGTTATTTTTTGTATTGTTGTTTTCTCTTTTATGCGGACATGCTAAAAAAAAGCTTTGCGACTGAAGGCAGGATTGTTTTTGATATGATATTTAAAAAAAGCAACAACAACAGCACACTCATCCATTATTTTGTTCTTCTTTTGAAAAAAAAAACCTTAAAAAACCTTATCCATTCGAAATATGTTCTCCCATTATGTGGATCCGATCAACTTCTAAGTTGGTTCTGGCGAAGAAAATGGGTCAGACTTTGAAGTTCACATGCGCTTATCAGGACTATCTATAATGAGAGAATATTATGACCGCGGGCCAGCTGTGTAGATGACAGTGCACTGTAGGGCCTATGCAGTGATACAGCATTAAGCATGCAGTGAACATGGGATTGCAATGGTATTACCGTCATAGCTGCTCCAGAGACATAGTTGCGTCACCGAAAGTTGCTTAAATAGAATTGGTCAGTCATGCATCGAGCCTCAGATGAGTCCATCACGTAGAGATTGTACGTGGGAGTGAACTATTTGGATCTCCATGATTTAAAGATAAAGTTGAATTCTGTTCGCCCCATTACATGGTAAAAAAAACTGTCTGAAAGCAAATTGTGGAACTGGTAAATACGAAATCGGGTATACGGTGAGGATTTGAAATTATCAAATTGCTAAGGACAGACTCGATCTTATACTGAAAGACATATACAGTGCACCCAGAAAATGGGACTACACACACATGTGTGTAACATGATTGTTTGGTCTAAACCTTTTAGCTATTTCTCGTCATATTTCGAATATGGGGCATTTTGAAAAGCATTCCTTTTCGTGGACACTTCTTCCAAGCTAATCTTTCAAAGTAATATACAGAAAATTTGGGAAATCTTACAACTTAGGACTATTTTTTTCACCTTTACCTGGACCTAACCTTCTCTTTAACATAATGACCTCGTTGTCACAACTATTTCTCCAAATACGCTATGGTCACGGTATGTCCGTTTGTTTATTTCCCCGATTTCTTGATGGGTTGAGTGAAGTCGGGAGATGGTTTCTTGGGATGGCATCTATATGGGTCAAAATAGCTGGGAGGATGGGCTACTCTTCCAGGAGGAGGGGTGGAGGAGATGATTAAGGATCTATTTCTAGAGATATGGCGTATCCAACGTAGGGCATGCAGACCACCCCACCCCCTCAAAAAAAAAGAATTACCTTTTGCAGCCCCAGGAAAAGATGCAGTAAAAAAAAATATATTAATAATTATAACAATTTACCTATAGCAGTGGGTCTTATTTGGGTAATATCGCCATGAACCTAGACGCTCACTTTTCATTTTTTATTGTTTTTCATTTTGTTTTGTTTTGTTTTTTTATATTTGTGTGTTTATTAAAACTTTCAATCATATAAAAATTACATATTTACAAGTCATTGGTAATAATTAGACAAAAAAAACAAACTTAAAACCAATATGTATAAATACAAATACATATATATCCCAAAACATAACATTAATATAATAATGATAATAATGATAGTAGCTATAATAACAGTAATAATAATAATAATAATAATAATAATAATAATGATAATAACAATAATGAAAAGACAAGAAAGTTATATAAAACCATTTCAGTAAAAAAAGACCTTGAATTTACCCAAAACATCCATCACTGGCGCACACGAACATGGTCTTAATTAGTTTTAATTTTTTAAGATTCTCTACAAAAAAAAAAACACATTCTAAACTGCATAGTTGATATTAGTAATGTCACCACACCGTCAGTTTCTGTGAAATTAAGGTGAAAAGGCAATCATGCATTGTGTATGCGCCCCTGAGGGATACTTTGTATACACTGTACACATAGAAATCATAATTTGAACTACAGTGCATAAAGCGGAGTGAGGGGGCACAGGAATAAAATTTAAATCAACATGAGTATCATAACTTTTCATTTGTTAGCCTAGAGACATCACCGCCCTATCTCCCTGCGCTCGTGTGGCGATTGCACAACACATGCTTAGGTGACAATCGCTCAATCTTCAATACTTCAGTCAATCTTATACACTAACTGAATTCCTAAATTCAACTCTTGAGCAGATGCTCTACGTCATATAAACCCTGTACTTTACCTTAAACCCAAACGCAAACCCCAACGCGAACCCGAACGCAAACCCGAACGCATACCCCAACGCAAACCCCAACGCAAACCCCAACGCAAACCCCAAACGCATACCCCAACGAAAACCAAATACCTAACTCTTTAGTCCAACAAAACCCCGGGAACAAAACTCGAAGCTCGAAGTCGAATGAGCATTTTTTCCTTCTTTTCTTCTGATGTGCCACTGCTATTGTATGACCATATCTAAAGAAGATGTAAAGTTAGTCATCCCTCAACATAAAAAAACAGTAAACCCTAAACAAACAAACAAAAAGGCATATATGCATGTGATGTCGATATTGCTGACACACTGCAGGTTTTCAAACGGGGAGCAGAGGAGGGTGGAGACGGAGGATTCGGGCAACCAACCCCTGCTTTTCAAGGGGGAATAGTTTATGGAATCGTAATAACTGTAGGTGTTAATTGTGTTAATTGTGTAATGTTCATCCTGTTTATGTGTATAATCTCCGACTGCCCGACTGAATCCTTCTGACTACAGGTTACGTAAAGATGTACAGTACCCTGTTTCTCACAATGTTGTTGTCTTTGTTGTGTACTTGCGGCATGCCTGTTAGGTTTTACGTTGGGAGCACGAGCCGAGTGTGCCCCCCACACACACAATCTGGCAGTGGTCTACACTGTAGGCCTCTCCGTATGTAATGTTTATAATGGTACAAATAAAATTCATTGTATTTGTTATTGTTCGAATTTTTGTAATTTGAGTTTGAATTTGTATCTTTTTGAACGCAGAAATAAAACCAATCAAAGAAACAAACAAACTACGTTCCCAGTGTACTCGGGTTATATTATATTATAGGTTGTCGCATTACGTTCATGGTTTTCGTCTAGTTACCTCGGGCATGTACTCGCTTCTGTATACCGCCCATTGTGGAGCCGTTGTGGAGTCGCTGACACAGGTGTATTTCAGCTATGTGAGTGACGCTTTAGCTTCGGCGGTAAAGTCCCGCAGGAACCCGCTGAGATAACCTTTTTCATCATCGCTAGCCCCCCTGGCGCTCGGTGAATTCCACCCGGGGCTGGCCCGCTGAGCGCCTGTCCAACTACCGTTTTACTACTATCATGACTACAAGGCTTGTCTCGATTGGCATGGGCATGCAATGCCATCCCTGAGCCCCATCTTCTCTCTCTATCTCTCTGTCTCTCGTGCTCTTTGTCTGTCTGTTTGTCTCTCTCTCCGCCTCTGTCTTTTTCTCTCATGTAGTCTTGACATTACTACATTTGCACTTTCTACTGTATGTTTTTTTCTCTCCATCTATCTCCCTCTACGCCCCCCTCTCTCTCTCTTTCCAATCTCTCCGATCTCTCTCTTTTGCATCTACCTATCCCTACATTCTTCATTCAATCTCTTTCCCTATCTCTCCCTCTCCCCTCTCTCTCCCTCTTTCTCCCCCCTCTCTCCCTCCCATTCTTTCAACTTCTCACTGTCTTCCGTCTGTCACGTCTCCAGCTCTCTCTGCATGACATGAAATGTGTATGTTAATGAAGTGTTTATCTACGACAACGGTCGACATAATGATTATTGAAGAGCTGGATATCTATGTTTACATGCCTAAGTGCATTTGCTTATAAACATTATCGTGACACATATCAGGCTATATTCGTTTTTTTTTTCTACAAGAGGTAACAATAATTTGATTGATATAGTTCGTTTAGATCGAACTATTAAAGTTATGCCTCAATCTGCCTCGCCCCCCCCCCCCTCTCTCTCTCTCTGCTTCATATTATTGTATGATTATGTATAGATTTGTAAGACATTTTGGTTTTGGTGATTTTACTTTGTAAACTCCAAGCAATTCAGCCTTTGGCCTGCCATGTGGATTTTTGAATATGTAGCATTTCAATTCAATTCAATACACGCAATGTGTATGTGTTTTAGGTATAGTAGATTGGGGAAGATATATATTTGACTAATTCCTCACTCACCTGTCGAAGTAAAAGATGGTAGAGAGTCAGTCAAGGCCTACATAATATTCTAGTTCCAGAGCCAACTAATTACTCTTCTTCTTGCGGTGAAAAAATGATCGACTACCAGTATTATCTCACCCTATATGAATGATTGATTATAACATGAAACATTTTCTCTCCTTCTCCATCTCTTTCTCTCCCTCTCTCTCTCTCTCTCTGTACCCCTCCTCCTCCTCCTCCTCCTCCTCCTCCTTCCCCTCCTTCCTTTCGCTTTCCTCTACCTTCCACATATATTGACTACAGAGGGCGTTTCCTAGATACGAGTCTGCGTTGAATCTGATGTCAGATATTGGTGATCGCTATGGTCAGATTATCGTTCTTGCCGGGATGACCAAAGCATTGATTCATATGAAACAACCTGAGAAGGTAACTAATTTCATTTTGATTAGAAATTCTGCAACACTCACCCCCTCCACCCCCGCCCCTTCCACCAGCAAGCATTTGATTAATGTCAAGCCAGTCCCATCGACTACTCATACTCATTCTCCTTCTTTTTCCCTCCCCTTCTCCTCCATCTCTTTTTCCCTCCTTCCCCTCCTCCTCTCGTCCTCTTCCAAACTACTCCGTCCCATCTCCTTTATCGGCCATCGCCTCTCCCTGCTCCTGCTTCCCCTCCTCATCCCTCCTCCCCCTCCTCATCCCTCCTCATCCCTCCGTTGTACTCCTTTCTCCTACCTATCTTCCTCGTGTTCCTTCTATTCCTCCTCTTCTTCCTCATTTCCTCTCCTCCTTCCCCTTCTCCTCCTCCCCATCTCAAATTATTTCTCATTTTCCCCCTACTCCTTCCTTTCTCCACCCAACCTATCTCCTGCTACTTTTTTGCATTCCCCTTCTCGTCATGATTATCCTCTTCGTGACTTTGAAATGAATTGAAGAAAACATCAGATTTGGTGGTCTAAAAGCTATGAAAAAACTGTGGACTGATTAAGTGAAATCTATTTGTGCTGTTATCACATGTCGTTTAGACCAATATCAGGGCCCTGTTTCATAAAATTTGTTATCAATAACAACTGGCGGAGATCTAGGACAGATCTGCTCATAGCCAATCAAATGCAAGGATTTCAGTAGCTTATAACACAAATCGTATCTTGTTATTGATAACAGGTTTTATGAAACAGGGGTCTAATCCATCAGCTTGACCATTACACAGAATGGCATTTTCATGTATGACTTCTCTACTTCATCTCCTAGTGTCAGTTTGATATCAGTGCACGATAAATGTAATTCATTTTTAATTTATATGTCTTATTTTTTAATCAACAGGCAATAGACTTCTGCAACAAAGCAATGGAAGTCGCAACTAGTATAGGCAATAAGGTACGTCTAAATCATATCATTTAGCGTGAAATGATGCACAAATATGCCCAATATCTTTGCAGTGAAAGAGCCCGCGGAAATGACTGTTAAAAACAGCTCATCCAAATATTGACATTTTTAGATATTTATGACAACAGAATTAGTATCCTGATGATTGCCTGAGCGCACTTCCTTTTATTTTGATACAACATTGACATAGGGCCTTTGAAATTTACAACTTGTGAAATAGATCTTCAGGATTTTATTATCAATCACAAAGAGAAGTTTTTGTCGGAATTTCCTTCAACTTTAAGAATAAAATAATTTGTTTATGCATGATCTGATATTTTGTAAATTTGCAATCAATTTACTTGTCCACGGTCTAATATTTTTGATAATTTTTTGTTTATATTGTGGATTGTAACGATACCATGGCCCCTACGTAGTTTATTCGGGTTCCACACTATTAAAGGTATTACAAAGTTTTGGTATGGGGTCATGAATTTGGTTCAAATGAACATATTGGAAGCATATGCGATTTTACAATATTCAATGATCGTTGTCGCGGTTGAAATCGAGTCTAAAGTGATGAAATTGTAAATAATAAACTCTTTATGTTGTATAGCGCCCTCTCAAGACTGATATTACTTTAGCTTTAAAACAACGTTTCTTGACTACAATCGACCGATTTGCTATTCCCGTTTGGAAATTATATATCGGAACTGCATATTCTGAGATTTCCATGATCGCAGCTACCATGGAATGGCCTTAGGCGCTATTTGAAATATTTGAAATTACCGGGAGCACCGGTAAATTTTGATTATTTTGATAATTTGCTCGAAAGCAGAAGTGTTTTAGGGGCCAATTTGTGTAGTGCTTATAATTATACATCCACAGGGGCATCCAAATTTATCAAAAATTTAAAGAATTACTTTCCATCAAATTTCAAAATTTCCCAAAACTTTGCATTACTTTGGTAACATTGTTCAGATGAGAGGGAAAGTGTCCTAAGGTGGTGTCTTCAATGCTAGATGTACAATTAAAGATAATCTGAAGTTTGAGTGAAAACGGACCATTATTAATTAATAAAAAAAAAATTAAAAAGAAAATAATAATAATAATGATAAAAATTGGGAAAAACTGATCTGATCGATTTTTTAATTCTCCCAACTATATTATTACAATTTGATTACATTTTAGGTGAATGTAAATCATCACAAAGCAATGAATTGGCTCTATATACATTCCAAACATTTAAGTGTTGAAAGATTTTTTTTAACCTGTCTTATGTCTTATTTTCATGGAAAAAACGGTTGGAAAATTCAAAAATGGTTGGGAGAATTTACTGTTAGAGGGTGTTGCACAGTGACGCCTTTAAAGAAAACCATAAATATCTTTGTGGTTTGAGAAATTGTTCAGGATTTTTTGCATGTTAGAGGGAAACCACTTTCGGTTTAATAAAATTTAGAGTGGACTATAAAAGATTATTATATTATATTATAGTATAGCAAAAGGAATATAATAAGTAACATTTCATACAAAAATTACACAGTTTTTTTTATCAACCTTCAACAATGTTATCGAGTCAATTTAATTATCACAAATATTATGTATGTCGACATCAAGTCATTGATAGTAGTCACATAATCACATTATTGTCATTGATTCATATTTTAGTTGTGCATGCTGAGGTCATTGATATTGATAACATAATTTGACGATTATAATCTATCTATGTTGTAGATGTGCATGCTGCGATCGAACTGGACCCTTCATACGCTGTACCGAGCCATTGGTGATATGACGTCATCGCAGCAACACGCCTGCAAGTTTGACCAGTACCTACAAGAGATGGAGCTCTACTGCGGTGTATGTCACGAGGTGATGGGCAACAGAGAGAACAGTCTCAATAGTCTCATGTGCTTCCACATATTTCATTCAAGGTTTGTTTGAAGGGTGTGTCCGTAGGGGTGGTTGTTTGGGGGAGGGGGTGAGGATGTGAGTTGTGGGAAGCTTTGGAGGGGAGGGGGTGATTGGGATGTTATAGTGTTTTGTGTGTGAGAGTGGTGATGATGGTGATGGCAGTATTGGTAGTGGTAGTGTTGATGATGAAGGAGTTGCTAGTGGTTATGATGATGTAGATGATGGCACTGAATATGTTGTTGCTGGTGGTGGTTGCAATGGTGGTTATGATCTGACGTATAATTATGTTACAAGTGGTATTGAATTATTGTAACAGCTCAATTATTATCGCCTAGCCAATAAATACTAACAAGTCGTTTCTTCTTTCTTTTTATTTCCTTTCTCTCATGGCATTCTGCAGGTGCGTGGAGAATAGCACGTTCAAGACGAGAGGCTGTCCGAACTGCAAAAAGACTTCCCACCTTTCATCCCCGGTACCAGTATAGCATCATCCAACAGGACTCCGCACCCCTCAGAGAGGTGTAAAGATCACCCACCCCACCCCACCCCTCTTCCACCACCATCACTTCTACCACCATCTTTTAGCTGTGTTAGCACTTGTCACTCTGGTAGAGCTACCGGTATTGAAGAAGACCTTCTACTTTTCCTCCCCAGCACCAGTGTGGCATCATCCGACATCCCTAGCATTTCCTCAGAGGGATGTAAAGTTTACCCCTTCAACTATTAACACCACCACTCCTCGACCATCCGTAAACTGCATTATCACTCAACTTTTTAAGTGGGGCTTTTAGTCCACCAATGGTGCATGTGTTCTTAGAGGACATGGATTCGAAAATGCATTTTAGCCTAAAAGATGATTGAGAATTTGAAGTAAAGAATGTTTAAATGTTGGAAGTGTAGTGACTGTGATGTATACCTTGAAACAAATGAATGATTACCATAATGCAATGATAATAAAAATGGTAGTGATAATTTTATTTTTTGCACCTGACAAAATGATTAAAAATATTATTGAGCACATTATCCTGGCGTTAGCTCCTTTTGCCATTATCGCACAATATTTACAATTGCTACACGTTCTCTCTCTCGAGGGAGAACAGTTGATAAAATGCCTCGTCATAAAGATACACTCACTGCGCCAGGATTTGAACCGTAAACTTCTTGACTGGAGTCATTCGCATGAACCAGTTGGCCTATATACTCAAGAGTGCTCTTACATTAGTGAATTTCCCTTTAAGTTTTGAAGTATGAAATATGAATATGGAATAATTCTTGGTGGGATCTAACCCTCTCCAACATTTATGAATATGCGTGGGAGAGGCGGGGCATCGTACCAACAAATAAAAAATAAAGAATTCCGCTTGATCATACTTATACCGTTCAGATATGATACTTATTATTTTATGCACTTCGTAAAGGTGTATTTGCACGATGCACAAACCTATGCTATCGAATATTTTTGCCGTCGTTTAAATTTGTAAATAGACAAAGCGATATTTACATTTTATTTACATTTGTTTGATATGACTTGTAAAATAAAGCTATGTATTTAGTGTAAATCATGAGAACATATTTTATACGCAATTATTGTACTACTATTACTATTGTTATTATTATGCAAAGTATTATCGAAAGTGCTATGTACAAAAAGAAATAAGCTAGCTCATCTATATAAAGGTGAAATAAAATTAATGTATGCAGACATAGTGTTGCTTATAGCTAGGCATGATGTAGTATTGAGGCTTTATGCGATGTTGTTAACTCTTTCAGCACAATATTTATTTCTCGGGCTAAATTGATCACAAACAGTTCTTCAAACTGGCAACAATTATTTATTGCTACATTGTCCAAATAAATTGTAATGTCTCTGAAAACAATAAACATGTGCGAGAATGTTGCTGAAAAGTTGGGAAAAATTATCAATTTTGGTCGCAAAACAATAATATTGAATCTCTCAACGTGTGGCCAATTTAAGGATTTTAAAGCTAATTTTCTCTTTAAATTCTTGACGTCTTGCATATTTTGTAAGGCTGTAAATCAGAAGTTATTGTGCCAAACTACAAAATGTGGAATGATTGTCATGAAAGGGTTAATTAATATCATAAAACAAAGAAGTGGTGCACACGTATTCTTTGCAAAAATATCTAAGACACACAAAAAATGGGCGTCTCAAATTGCTCGGGACGGGGACGGATAAGAGGTTGCAAGAGCAAATGTTTTTGTTTACAACTTTCTATTTGGTTGTTTATTGCAGATTTGTTTTGGCCGGGTGGGATACCATGCCCTTGGCCTCCCCCTCCCCATGTCTGCTATAGAGGTACAGGTTTTAGATCTGTTACGACTTACGAGTTTTAAACAAATCACCCAATTCGTCAACAACAAGTACAACAAATTGGACAAAGTAAAGGTCTGGGCCCTGTTTCATGAAACTTGTTATAAATAAACAAGTTGCAATAACTGTTATAAGCTACTCAAATTGTTGCATTTGATTGGCTGAGAGCAAATTTGTTATAGAAATGTGGAACTTGTTATTGATAACAAGTTTTATGAAACAGGGCCCTGGAGTCGTTTCGTTCTAGTGTTATCGATGCTGTTGTTATGTTTCCATGGGCTATGATTTAGCGCTTAGAGACTTCGGTGGAAAGCGCTTTATAAGTACCGTTTTTTATTTATTTTTATTTTTAGTCTCGTCGATACAATGTCGTTTCTTTTATAATTTTTTCGCTTCGTCATGTTGTCTAGAATACTTCAAACGTAAGAACAGACAGTGTTCGAAGTCATGTTTTTTCATCTCTTTCATGTATTTGAATTGCTATATGTTGTTGTTCTTGTATGATATGTCTACATGATTTACAAACAATGTATTTTTTCTTTAGAACATATGTATTTTTTTCTTTCGAAAAGTGTATTTTTTCTTTAGAACATAATTATCATTTCAGTATTGGCATGATTACCTACTCGCACCGCTCACGACCTCGTACTTACACTAAGTTCAAGTTTTCTTGTTTTTCTATACGCATGTACACGCCACACGCCGTTGGGCTGTTTTTATTTTATCTTTCAAAAAAAAATCATAATTTGTTTGTAATATTGTGTCAAAGCTTGCATGTATAGATAGGTTTTAACGAAGAAAGGAATGACAAGGTGGATATCTGAAATGGGGAAGGACAATAAGGGTATTGTTTCAGTAAAGCCACGTAGGCTCACTCTAATAGGTCGTTTTCGTAATGTAATCAAAGTTATACCTCGATACGAATGATGTAATTCACCTCTTACAAATAATTGCACTTCAATTGCTAGGTAGGGCAAGTCATAATGTGTGTTCTACCTAGCGACAACGTATGTATGCTATTCTGAGTTTTGAGATACATTTATTCGTAATGAATGAAATAATTCTTATCGAAGCGCTTCAGGAAGGCATATTCATAAATTTGGTTACATTACCAAAAGGGTCTATTGGCAAACCTCTATATTTATTTCCTTCTACTCTATTTTCTTTTAATTTCATTTGTTTTTTTTTTTACATTTCACTCTTGTTTTGTTATCATTGTTATTCTTGTTCTTATTATTATTTGGGGAGGGGTCCGGGCAGTGGCGGATCCAGGGGGGGGGGGCGGCGAAAAACAGTTAAAAACACCTTTTTTTGTAAAAAAAAGAAAAAAGTGGGCCCCTCCTGGCGCTCAAGGGGTGGTGGTGAAGAAAAAAAATTTCGGAGGCAAAAAAAAAAAATTGTGCTCACAATGAGATAATGTATGAGATAAGTATATGTCATGGATTAGAGAAGGATAATTCTATCCGAGGAGTGATATATTGAATAGATTTCTTTGAACAAAATGTCATATCTTGCCAAATTCATGATTGAGCGATTGGAGAGGAGGTCTATATATTTTTGTGCACCGCTTTGCTAATACGGTATATGTATCAAGAATTATAAATGTATTTTTGTTTGCGCTTTGCTGGGTTTTTTAAAGATACGGGGGCCCGTTTCTCGAAACCGTCATAAGTCTAACTTCTTGGACATCCCATTGAAACGTGTGTTATGAGATTAGCACGCGTATCTATGGGATGTCTACGAACTTAGACTTACGACGGTTTCGAGAAACTAGCCCCAGCTGGACGATAAGTTCTGGTTGATAAACATTGAGTGTACAATTACGACCGCTAATGATAGACAATTAAATAATCAAAATCGATTAGCCATTAATTTTACTGATGAATGCGTTTTATAGATATTATATTATATTTCTTCTCAAAAGGTTTTTAGTGCACAACCACGGCAATAAAGAGAAATCTGGTCTGATGAAAATGTGATGTCTGTTGCGATACACAGCAAAGGGCAGACTAATCTATTGGTTCTGAGAATGAGTTTCTTCAAGTAAACTTCCTTGAAAACACCTAATAATTCTGGTGCAGGTTTTTATAAAATCGACTGGATTGAAAATCCGATTTTAGATGACACTAATATATTTAATCGTACTCTACTAATTGCGAAAACTGTTTAAAGTGGCTTAATTAAAAACATGGATAAAATCCTTTATCAAATTCTTTAAGAGAAGTGTCGCAAAAAAAATGCATAATTTATTGCAAATTACGAAACCTTCGCAATGTGACATGATTTTGTCCTGCTGCGCCGATGTGAAACGTCAACTATTGCATAACTTATTGTCATCCATTTCCCGCCAATATTTCTCTATGGATACCGATGTTGTACCCGATGGAATATGTACTACCCTGTCTGATTGTCTGTTACGACGCAAAAAAAATATTTTTGTTTGTACCATAGGTATTAAAATGTACTTGTATTATTTATTTGTAACTCGTTGCCGAGGAGTGGCACTTGTAAATCTCACTGAAAAAACATACAACAGCACAATGTCGTTAAGAATTATTAAAATGAATACTGTAAAACAACTGAAGATTTATGTAGCTTGTCATTTATTATGCGCCATTGCTCTGCATGAAGGTGATTTTGTGCAGCTAGGCTACAGCCTAGGAGAGCGACAGCCCTCGAGAACGACAGCAACCGAGACTGATAGCCCATCACACCGCCAATGTCAGTCCGTCGTCATTTTTTAAAGTTAGCTGAGGTTTCGCGAGAATTCGAAACTTCTCTGAGGTCATACTAGACCGGCATATTCGGTCTTATCGGCTTTTGTTCTCGTGGGCTGTACGGTCTACTGGGGTGTCTCCGGACATAAACTATTGATAATCAGCTCAATTGCCTATGAGGTGGGGGTCATCATGATTGTTGGTGATTATTCTCAAAGTTTACATCAACATAACCACATTTGGGGGGACATTGTCCTCAAGGAAGCAACAAAAATACCTGAAGAAAAGACAATTGTCGTAAGGGTTTTGCGTGGACGGTAATCTTAAGGGCATCTGCAGGCAAAAGCAATTGGGACAATTTACCCTACAGCATCAGCAATTGTTGATGTTGCCCAGAGTTCCAACAACTAGAGTACATGTTTGTCCACAAGATAATGACACAAACTCGTCTACGCTGGACTTGCTGCAGGCTGTTTTCCCTCTCTGTACATGTTTGGTTGCAACACTACAACCACACACTCTACAATTGTTCTAGTGCTTTGCAAATTGTTGTCGGTCTTCATACATGTTTGTCTGCAACATAACCGTTAGCGGCAAGAAACATGCCTCTTCTGGTTCTGCCGAGTTTTGTCTGTTTGAATAGTTGCATGCAACACAATGGCAACAAAACTTCATCTGATGGTGTAGACTATAGATTGTTTTCAGTCTATGTTTGTCTGCAACAAAGTAGCAACAGACACTTCTCTCCTCAAGACGTAGTGTGCTGCAATGTAGTCTTTGTACATGTCTTTATTGCAACTTGGCGCCAACAAATCTTTTTCATCCGATAACACTGACGATTGTTGTCAGTTTTTATGCGTACTTGTCTGCAACCCTAATGATAACGAACTCTTCTCTAGAAATGGTTGGTGTAAAGTATGTTCAGTCTTTGAACATGTCTGTCTGCACTCTGCAACAAGATGGCATCAAAGCCCACTCTTCTGACCATATTGCACCGTTCTATCAGTCTTTGTACATCAGTCTGTCAGCAGCGTGATAGCAAGAATAAAGGTTGCCAGTGTTTGTCACCCGTTTGTCTGCCACACGACAACACACTCATCTCTCTACAAACTGCGTTGAAGAGTATACTCATTCTTTGTACATATTTGTCTGCAACATGACGGCAACAAACTCGTCTCTGCTGATAGTGTTGTCACCGCTGCTGCTGGCCTCTTCGACCATTTCTTTGATTATACTGTCGCTGACCTTTACCCCGACTTCCTTAGCAACCATCTTGAGGTCATCTGTTGTCAAGCATCCTTTCTTTCCTATAGAAAGGATTAGAAGACATCAATGAAAACGCAAAGTATAACATTTATATCTATAACAAACATGAAAGCTTCAAATTAAACGATATCATTTTGCAAGGTTTTGTGTAAATTCCACTCTGTCTCTCTCTGTCTCTCTCTCTCTCTGTCTCCCTCTCTTTTATTTCATTTCATTTTATCTCATTCTCTCTCTCTCTCTCTCTCCCTCATTCTTCATGTCGTTGTTTGATATGTTGATACGTTCATTCATAATTCTTAAAATACATGCCCTGCAAATACGTAAACATGTCCATCTATCCCTTGGTACTGTAGCTATTCTCTTTCTCCTGTTATATTCCTTTTTATCCATCTCATTACATGTCCAAGTCCCATCTCCCATCTCCCTTCCCTCCAGAATCCATCCACACATCATAAACCCTTTACCTCTCGCTCATCATTAGTGTACCCCTATGAATAACAGCACTCGTGCTGGTAAAGGTGTACCGTCCCACAAGTGGTAAACAAATAGATAAAATAAATAAATAAACAAAATAAAATCATACCGACTTCAACTTTGCTTACCATAGTCCATCATGTCGAAGCCCTGATGTATCTCGCCGTAAATATCTCTTGAGTCGCCCTGTCGATGAGCGACCAACTCAACGAAGTCCGAGAAACTCACCTCACTGTCGTCGCCATGCCGATAAGAAATAAAGAAAAACAAAAACCCGTCAAATGGATAAAAAAAATTGACCTTAATTTTTGAAGGAATAAAAGGTTTAACAGAATATAACAACGATTAAATGGGAAGTCCACCCTGTTATTGAGTTGGTTTAAATATAAGCAGGAAAATGAGAGGAACAGGTCAGTGAAACTTTTAGCAAAACCGATTTTAAAAAAGGCAACTCTGTGATGTATCTTGCGAGGTCCCTTCCCATTTTCTCTGTACTAAAAAACTTCAAAAATCTATATTTTCCCTTAAGAAAACTTTCGATCATACATTCACCCTAAATGTTATTAATGCAAATATATGTTTTTACACAACCCCTGTATGAACCCATGTATGAAACAAATTTGTTCTGTCATCAATTACTAAGAAAATGAAAGTTTATGAAATTTTCTGTACATAGCAAATGGGAGAGGAGAACAGGCTGCTCCTTTCAATTTATCTACACGGGTTTATGTGACGGTAATCCTCAACTCAAATTACAAACACGATTCGCTAACTGTTGATGTTGTCTGTGGCATAGTAAGGAAAGCATTCAACGATTAAGGCTTTTGAAAATAAAAATCAAACTAGAAAAGTAATTCGTCATCAGGACGAATTAGGTGATCTGTCTTCAATTCTTATGATCATGCTAATCTTCAATTCAATGATCCAATTTAATGATGTTAATGTAAAATGATGTATTAAGATATGAACTGATGAATGAAGTACTGATGAACTGATAGATTGAACTGATGTGAAATGAACTGAATTGATGAGCTAAACTGATGAACTGATGAATGAACTGATAGATTGAACTGTGACCTGAACTGAAGTGATAACTTAACTGATGAACAAAATATTGAGAAATGATTATGATCAAAATCATGATCATAATGAAATTTAATGAAAATATAGATATAGAGAAGGAGAGAGGGAGACGAGTTATTGACATGTAAAAATACATGAGCTGGACCGAGGGAAGAAAGAGGAATCAGAATGCATACACTTTGAAGGAGAGAGGACATGGTAGGGGTGAAATAAGAATACAAAGGGCAAAATGAAGAGCTAGAGGAAATTAAAGAAAATTACAATAGATATCGGAGGGAGAACGAGAACCAGAGGCCGGGAAAGGGAGAGGGTGAGAGAGTATACAATGAGAGGCAGAGACAGAGGAGCTAGGCAGAGCAAGAGAGGGAGACAGAGATAGGGAGAGAGTGAAAGAGTAGAGAGAGAGATGCAATGAGAGAGCAAGAGAAGGATAGAGGGCAGATCAAGAGAGGGAAGGGAAACAGAGCAACAGAGAGCAAGAGAAAGAGATGCAATGGAGAACGATGCTTTTAATATTTCCAGCATAAATAGAATTGAATATTTACTATATTATAGAGAAAGAGAGAAGTTATAGACATGTAAACAATTCTATGTCCGCGGGAGAGACGTAAAGATTGCATATACCTGGGCTGAATTACTGGAAAGTATAAACGTCTGGGAAGGAGACTAAACATCATGAAAATGGGATGATTTGATATATTCCAACAGACTTGGGAGATTAACCCTATAGGTTTAATACACGACAAGGAATCAGATTTCCCATAGGGTTGTACTCAAACGATTGACATTCTTCTCCCATAGATATAACACGCAAAATTAGGCATTTTATTACATTGTTTGTGATTGTATATGATAATATGTTATAATAGTCGAAGAAGATCATAAAATCAAATTTAAAACGACGGCAAAAAAAAAAAAAAAATGACCCACCAGGAATCGAACTTGGGTCGCCGGAATGGGAGGCAAGTGCTATGACCACTATACCAAAATAATCCACATAGACATTACACGTGAACGGAAAATGGAATTCTCAAATCCCACTTTGCAAGTGAAATATGAGCATGATCCCGGCATCTGATCGAAAAATAAAGGGCACACTTACGATAGCTTATTGTCTCAGCTACAACATACTCGAAGCTCAGCGAAAACAAAGCTAAAACGACGGAGATATTGCTCGCGAAAGACGGAATGTAGAATCCAGTTTAGGAAAAAGTCATGTCCCATAGAGAATACACGCAAAATGTGAAAAATTGACATGCCTCCTTTAATCCCAAAAATACGTCATGATGCCTTTGTCAAAATGAAAAATCGTGGTGACTGCATTTGTAGAGAATTGTCTCAGCTAGAACATATCAAAATTTGGAAGAAAATCGATCAATATTTACAGAGATACAATCAATTTTCCAAAAATATGCTGACGTCATAATATGCAAATTGAAATTTTGAGTTCGGAGGCCGATATGATGACGTCATGAGTTGATTGAGGGTCAAATGAGACATGAAATCATATCTCCGACTCATAATCTATCCAAATATGAAAAAAATTGGGGTATCCATCCATTCTGAAGAGTTACAATGAGTTTTGTATAGGCATGTTTTTGCCTATGTATTGTGGATAGAGATAGCGCGGTCCGCGGGTGCTGTTATACTTTGACGGACGCTCATTGCGTTATTACTGGTCAGAAAAAAGTGAACAAGGTATCAAAATGCTTGGAAAAAATATGCCAAACATGATGGCAGAGAAAATTTGGCGATTCTATGTTGCAAAATGCCAAAACGCGCAAAAACGCGCGCGCATAAGTGCGCGCGCGCAAATTTTGAAAATGCTTAAAATGGCCTGAAACGTGTGCAAACAAAATTTGGGACGAATTGGAGCATTTTGAAATTTTGATGCGCGCGTACGCGCGCGTCGAGGTGCGCACGCGGATTTTGTCGACATTTTTGTTGACCTTTGACCTAAAATTGATGTATACCAAATATGGTTGATTTTTGATGACTCGTTATCGAGATAAGATAATGACCTGATGTTTACAAAATGGCGCCTGGATGACGTCACGATGACCCCATGACCTTGAGAAAGTTACTAGAACTTGATATTATAGGGCCTGATGACTGACAGAAATTTGAAGGAAATTGACCATGTCGATTTCGAGTAAACGTTTACACAAAAAGTGTACGGATGAAATAAAAATAAAGAATAATAATAATAACTAGAAAAGTAATTCGTCATCAGGACGAATTAGGTGATCTGTCTTCAATTCTTATGATCATGCTAATCTTCAATTCAATGATCCAATTTAATGATGTTAATGTAAAATGATGTATTAAGATATGAACTGATGAATGAAGTACTGATGAACTGATATATTGAACTGATGTGAAATGAACTGAATTGATGAGCTAAACTGATGAACTGATGAATGAACTGATAGATTGAACTGTGACCTGAACTGAAGTGATAACTTAACTGATGAACAAAATATTGAGAAATGATTATGATCAAAATCATGATCATAATGAAATTTAATGAAAATATAGATATAGAGAAGGAGAGAGGGAGACGAGTTATTGACATGTAAAAATACATGAGCTGGACCGAGGAAAGAAAGAGGAATCAGAATGCATACACTTTGAAGTAGAGAGGATAGTATAAGGAAACATGGTAGGGGTGAAATAAGAATACAAAGGGCAAAATGAAGAGCTAGTGGAAATTAAAGAAAATTACAATAGATATCGGAGGAGAACGAGAACCAGAGGCCGGGAAAGGGAGAGGGTGAGAGAGTATACAATGAGAGGCAGAGACAGAGGGAGCTAGGCAGAGCAAGAGAGGGAGACAGAGATAGGGAGAGAGTGAAAGAGTAGAGAGAGAGATGCAATGAGAGAGCAAGAGAAGGATAGAGGGCAGATCAAGAGAGGGAAGGGAAACAGAGCAAGAGAGAGAGAGAGAGCAAGAGAAAGAGATGCAATGGAGAACGATGCTTTTAATATTTCCAGCATAAATAGAATTGAATATTTACTATATTATAGAGAAAGAGAGTTATAGACATGTAAACAATTCTATGTCCGCGGAGAGACGTAAAGATTGCATATACCTAGGCTGAATTACTGGAAAGTATAAACGTCTGGGAAGGAGACTAAACATCATGAAAATGGGATGATTTGATATATTCCAACAGACTTGGGAGATTAACCCTATAGGTTTAATACACGACAAGGAATCAGATTTCCCATAGGGTTGTACTCAAACGATTGACATTCTTCCCCATAGATATAACACGCAAAATTAGGCATTTTATTACAATGTTTGTGATTGTATATGATAATATGTTATAATAGTCGAAGAAGATCATAAAATCAAATTTAAAACGACGGCAAAAAAAAAAAAAACCCACCAGGAATCGAACTTGGGTCGCCGGAATGGGAGGCAAGTGCTATGACCACTATACCAAAATAATCCACATAGACATTACACGTGAACGGAAAATGGAATTCTCAAATCCCACTTTGCAAGTGAAATATGAGCTTGATCCCGGCATCTGATCGAAAAATAAAGGGCACACTTGTGATAGCTTATTGTCTCAGCTACAACATACTCAAAGCTCAGCAAAACAAAACTAAAACGACGGAGATATTGCTCGCGAAAGACGGGAATGTAGAATCCAGTTTAGGAAAAAGTCATGTCCCATAGAGAATACACGCAAAATGTGAAAAATTGACATGCCTCCTTTAATCCCAAAAATACGTCATGATGCCTTTGTCAAAATGAAAAATCGTGGTGACTGCATTTGTAGAGAATTGTCTCAGCTAGAACATATCAAAATTTGGAAGAAAATCGATCAATATTTACAGAGATACAATCAATTTTCCAAAAATATGCTGACGTCATAATATGCAAATTGAAATTTTGAGTTCGGAGGCCGATATGATGACGTCATGAGTTGATTGAGGGTCAAATGAGACATGAAATCATATCTCCGACTCATAATCTATCCAAATATGAAAAAAATTGGGGGTATCCATCCATTCTGAAGAGTTACAATGAGTTTTGTATAGGCATGTTTTTGCCTATGTATTGTGGATAGAGATAGCGCGGTCCGCGGGTGCTGTTATACTTTGACGGACGCTCATTGCGTTATTACTGGTCAGAAAAAAGTGAACAAGGTATCAAAATGCTTGGAAAAAATATGCCAAACATGATGGCAAAGAAAATTTGGCGATTCTATGTTGCAAAATGCCAAAACGCGCAAAAACGCGCGCGCATAAGTGCGCGCGCGCAAATTTTGAAAATGCTTAAAATGGCCTGAAACGTGTGCAAACAAAATTTGGGACGAATTGGAGCATTTTGAAATTTTGATGCGCGCGTACGCGCGTCGAGGTGCGCACGCGGATTTTGTCGACATTTTTGTTGACCTTTGACCTAAAATTGATGTATACCAAATATGGTTGATTTTTGATGACTCGTTATCGAGATAAGATAATGACCTGATGTTTACAAAATGGCGCCTGGATGACGTCACGATGACCCCATGACCTTGAGAAAGTTACTAGAACTTGATATTATAGGGCCTGATGACTGACAGAAATTCGAAGGAAATTGACCATGTCGATTTCGAGTAAACGTTTACACAAAAAAGTGTACGGATGAAATAAAAATAAATAAATAAACTAGACTAGAAAAGTAATTCGTCATCAGGACGAATTAGGTGATCTGTCTTCAATTCTTATGATCATGCTAATCTTCAATTCAATGATCCAATTTAATGATGTTAATGTAAAATGATGTATTAAGATATGAACTGATGAATGAAGTACTGATGAACTGATAGATTGAACTGATGTGAAATGAACTGAATTGATGAGCTAAACTGATGAACTGATGAATGAACTGATAGATTGAACTGTGACCTGAACTGAAGTGATAACTTAACTGATGAACAAAATATTGAGAAAGATTATGATCAAAATCATGATCATAATGAAATTTAATGAAAATATAGATATAGAGAAGGAGAGAGGGAGACGAGTTATTGACATGTAAAAATACATGAGCTGGACCGAGGAAGAAAGAGGAATCAGAATGCATACACTTTGAAGGAGAGAGGACATGGTAGGGGTGAAATAAGAATACAAAGGGCAAAATGAAGAGCTAGAGGAAATTAAAGAAAATTACAATAGATATCGGAGGGAGAACGAGAACCAGAGGCCGGGAAAGGGAGAGGGTGAGAGAGTATACAATGAGAGGCAGAGACAGAGGGAGCTAGGCAGAGCAAGAGAGGGAGACAGAGATAGGGAGAGAGTGAAAGTAGAGAGAGAGATGCAATGAGAGAGCAAGAGAAGGATAGAGGGCAGATCAAGAGAGGAAGGAAACAGAGCAACAGAGAGCAAGAGAAAGAGATGCAATGGAGAACGATGCTTTTAATATTTCCAGCATAAATAGAATTGAATATTTACTATATTATAGAGAAAGAGAGTTATAAACATGTAAACAATTCTATGTCCGCGGGAGAGACGTAAAGATTGCATATACCTGGGCTGAATTACTGGAAAGTATAAACGTCTGGGAAGGAGACTAAACATCATGAAAATGGGATGATTTGATATATTCCAACAGACTTGGGAGATTAACCCTATAGGTTTAATACACGACAAGGAATCAGATTTCCCATAGGGTTGTACTCAAACGATTGACATTCTTCTCCCATAGATATAACACGCAAAATTAGGCATTTTATTACATTGTTTGTGATTGTATATGATAATATGTTATAATAGTCGAAGAAGATCATAAAATCAAATTTAAAACGACGGCAAAAAAAAAAAAAAAAATGACCCACCAGGAATCGAACTTGGGTCGCCGGAATGGGAGGCAAGTGCTATGACCACTATACCAAAATAATCCACATAGACATTACACGTGAACGGAAAATGGAATTCTCAAATCCCACTTTGCAAGTGAAATATGAGCATGATCCCGGCATCTGATCGAAAAATAAAGGGCACACTTGTGATAGCTTATTGTCTCAGCTACAACATACTCGAAGCTCAGCGAAAACAAAGCTAAAACGACGGAGATATTGCTCGCGAAAGACGGGAATGTAGAATCCAGTTTAGGAAAAAGTCATGTCCCATAGAGAATACACGCAAAATGTGAAAAATTGACATGCCTCCTTTAATCCCAAAAATACGCCATGATGCCTTTGTCAAAATGAAAAATCGTGGTGACTGCATTTGTAGAGAATTGTCTCAGCTAGAACATATCAAAATTTGGAAGAAAATCGATCAATATTTACAGAGATACAATCAATTTTCCAAAATATGCTGACGTCATAATATGCAAATTGAAATTTTGAGTTCGGAGGCCATATGATGACGTCATGAGTTGATTGAGGGTCAAATGAGACATGAAATCATATCTCCGACTCATAATCTATCCAAATATGAAAAAAATTGGGGGTATCCATCCATTCTGAAGAGTTACAATGAGTTTTGTATAGGCATGTTTTTGCCTATGTATTGTGGATAGAGATAGCGCGGTCCGCGGGTGCTGTTATACTTTGACGGACGCTCATTGCGTTATTACTGGTCAGAAAAAGTTAAACAAGGTATCAAAATGCTTGGAAAAATGTGCCAAATATGATGACAGAAAAAATTTGGTGATTTGATGTTGTAAAATGCCAATACGCGCGAAAACGTATAAGTGCGCGCGCGCAAATTTTGAAAATGCTTAAAATGGCCTGAAACGTGTGCAAACAAAATTTGGGACGATTTGGAGCATTTTGAAATTTTGATGCGCGCGTATGCGCGCGTCGAGGTGCGCACGCGGATTTTGTCGACATTTTTGTTGACCTTTGACCTAAAATTGATGTATACCAAATATGGTTGATTTTTGATGACTCGTTATCGAGATAAGATAATGACCTGATGTTTACAAAATGGCGCCTGGATGACGTCACGATGACCCCATGACCTTGAGAAAGTTACTAGAACTTGATATTATAGGGCCTGATGACTGACAGAAATTCGAAGGAAATTGACCATGTCGATTTCGAGTAAACGTTTACACAAAAAAGTGTACGGATGAAATAAAAATAAATAAATAAATAAATAAATAAATAAATAATAACGAGAAATTTAATTCGTCATTGAGGACGAATTAGGTGGTCTGTCTTTAAATTTTGTGGACGCTGATCTTGTTAAAGATTGTCACAACTACAACATATCGAAATTTGGAAGAAAATCGATCAATATTTAAAAAGATACAATCAAATTTCCCTAAATATACTGACGTCATAATATGCAAATTCATTTTGAGTTCCAAGGCCATTATGATGACGTCACGATATATTTAACGGCCAAATGAGACATGAAATCATATCTCCGACTCATACTCTATCCAAATATGACAAAAAATTGGGGGGTCTCTGGACTTCCTAAAGAGCTATAAAGGATTTTGTATAGGCATGTTTTTGCCCATATATGCTATGTATTACAAGAGCTCGCACGTACGGACATTATCTGGAACTGACGCTCATTCCGTTATTAATGGTCGTAAAGAGATAAACGTGGTACCAAATTGTTCTGAAAAAAATGGGGAATATCATGCCAACGGAAAAAAGGGGGATTTATGTTGCGTTCGGCCATGACGATCGAAAACGCGCGCGCATTCGCGTGTGCGCGTTTTTTTGTGAAATGCTTAGAATTGACTGAAACGTACTCTAATTTGAATAAAAAGTGATTTTGAGCATTTTGAAATTTTGCGCGCACTGACGCGCGGACGTACGCGTACGCGCGCGT
The DNA here is from genome assembly GCA_037976565.1 of Mesocentrotus franciscanus. Taxonomy (NCBI): domain Eukaryota; kingdom Metazoa; phylum Echinodermata; class Echinoidea; order Camarodonta; family Strongylocentrotidae; genus Mesocentrotus; species Mesocentrotus franciscanus. The sequence goes on along the minus strand of CP137681.1, from coordinate 16,472,623 downwards.
TTATTGACCTGAAAATGACTGGACGGATAATGACCTTGATATTGATAAATATGAATGAGAAATGATTTTCCGTTATGAAGATATGATCATTAGTTGATTTTCACAAAATGGCGCCTGGATGACGTCACGATGATTTGATGAACTTGAAAATGTTCCTGTCACGTCTCATGACAATGACCTATGACTGTGTCAAAATTGAAAGAAATTGTATGGTTTGATTTTGAGTAATCGTCTGCACAAAAAAGTGGAGAAATAAAAATAAATAATAAATAAATAAAGAAATAATAAAGAAAGAAAATTCTGACGAAATTAATAGGTGGTCTGTCGATGACAGACCACCTAATAAAGAAAGAAAATTCTGACGAAATCAATAGGTGATCTGTCAATGACAGATCACCTAATAATAAAGAAAGAAAATTCTGACGAAATCAATAGGTGATCTGTCAATGACAGATCACCTAATTACCACCTATAAAGATTTAAAATAGTTTTGTTTACTTACCCTATTCGCCGGCCAATGTCCGCTGAAAAAAGGAGGATAAAAAAATATTGATTATTTACAAGGGGATTATCGAAAAAATAAAAGGCAAATCAGTGTAAAAAAATATCATTTTCAGGTGGGCTGTATATAATACAGACCACCTTATGTTTTCGTTAGAATTGCCTTTATTTATTATTTATTTATTCTTTATTTTTCTTATTTCCACCCACTTTTTTGTTAGCAAGATAACTTGAAAATGGCTCAATCAAATGCCTTGAAATTTGTCACACATATGTATAGGCATATGGACAAAGCAAAATAACGTTTTCAACCTTGACCTTGACTGATGACGTCATCTAGGCGCCATTTTGTAAAATTTTCTGAATATCTACTCATGATCATATCTTCATAACGAAAAGTCGTTTCTCATTCATATTTATCATGATCAAGGTCAATATCCGTCCGGTCAATTTCAGGTTAAAAACGCGCGCATGCGTATGTCCGCGCGAGGGCGCGCAAAATTAAAAATGCTCCAAATCGTCTCAAAATCATTTTGCATACATTTCAGGTCATTTTAAGCATTTTATAAAAAATCGCGCACACTCACATGCGCGCGCGTTTTCGCGCGTAACACCATTACAGAACATAGAATCGCCATTTTTTTTTCTTTCACGATATTTCCCATATTTTTTCGAACAATTTGATACCATGTTTATCTCTTTATGACCATTAATAACAAGATGAGCGTCCATTCAAGATAAATGTACGTGCGCGCGAGCTCTTGTAATACATAGCATATATGGGCAAAAACATGCCTATACAAAATTCATTGTAACTCTTCAGAATGGATGGAAACTCCCAATTTTTTCATATTTGGATAGATTATGAGTCGGAAATATGATTTAATGTCTCATTTGACCCTCAATTAACTCATGACGTCATCATAATGGCCTCCGAACTCAAAATTTCAATTTGCATATTATGACGTCAGCATATTTTTGGAAAATTGATTGTATCTCTGTAAATATTGATCGATTTTCTTCCAAATTTTGATATGTTCTAGCTGAGACAATTCTCTACAAATATAATTTCCACAATTTTTCTTTTTGACAAAGGCATCATGGCGTATTTTGCACATTTTGCGTGTATTCTCTATGGGACTTGACTTTTTTTCAAAACTGGATTCTACATTCCCGTCTTTCGCGAGCAATATCTCCGTCGTTTTAGTTTTGTTTTCGCTGAGCTTCGAGTATGTTGTAGCTGAGACAATAAGCTATCACAAGTGTGTCCTTTATTTTTCGATCAGATGCCGGGATCATGCTCATATTTCACTTGCAAAATGGGATTTGAGAATTCCATTTTCCGTTCACGTGTAATGTCTATTTGGATTATTTTGGTATATTTGTCGCAATTGACTTGAAACGTTACATGTTGATAGGGAAGACAAAATATTTCATATAAAAACACAAAATCGAGAATATGCATATTTCATTATGTTATTTAGATTTTAAGGTTAAAGGTCAAATATACTGTACATGGTTTCTCTAAAACAATGCTTTGTATAGACATGAAATTTGGCACACTAATAGACCTGAATAAGAGGATTATTTCAAAAATTGAGGTCAAATCATGCCAATGGTATCTTAACTACTTAGTATGTAAATTAGGGTCAAAGGTCAAACATTTCACTGATCACTATCTCACTTTCCATGTGTGGTATGCACTAATTGGAACAGCCCACCTATACTTGTTCCGAAACAAGTATTACATGTCTAGTTACTTTTGTATTAACATCAGCGAGAGATCCACAAGATTGAAATGAAATGAGGTTGCGCCCTGCGCTCTTCTGAAGTTATTGTACTCGCCCATCATCTTGAGTGATACTCGTTATCTACATGAATTCGTTCTTAATTCTTCTTTATAGTAGAAAAATGTCCAAGCTTTGTTCATAAATTTAATCGTCATTTTCGCATCCTTATCATTTTGCAGTGCCATTTTCATCACGCTTTTCATCATCATTATCATCATCAACATCATCATTTACGTCATCATAATCATCACCATCATCATCACCACCATCTTTATAATCATCATTATCACCATCATCATTGTCACCATCATAATCATCATCATCTTCATCAATATCATCACCATCATCATCATCATCATCAATATCATCATCATCATCATCATGATTATCATCACTATCATCATCATCATCATCACCGCCATCATCACCATCAACATAATTAACATGATCATCATAATAATAACAATCATATTCATCATCATCATCATCATCATCATCATCATCATCATAATCATCAACGATATCATAACAAGATTGTCATTCCAAAAATCCTCAAACCTCACCTATCGCTTCATCTATTTGCTCATGAGACAGCTTAAATCCAAGAACTCTCAACGCCCTCCGGAGATCGAAAGCATCGACGTATCTATTTAGCGGAGAGGGGAATGATAGTTCAGTGACCATGATAAAGATTTGATGATAGTATTGTCAAAGGCCTGCTGTATTCGATAAGAATTCATTAACAAAAATTATTTGCTCAGAATTTGTCAAGATTCAAGTTTATTTGTAACAACACAGACATTTATTTCAGTTGGTGTTATAATATGCAATATGAAATTCAATATAGACAAAACATGATATCGTGTGCTGAGAGTCCGAAGAGTAGTCCACCTTGATATGTATTTGGTTTAATCAAGGAAGACAAATGAGAGAAACAGATTAGTGGGAATTGGAGCAAAATTCGATTAAAAATAGACACCTGAGTATTATTGTTGTTACATTTCATAGGCTTCAGGCCTACCGGTGATAATGCGTCTATGCACAGTTTCATTTTATGTAAAATGTTAAATAATCATAATTTAATTACCTGGTTTTTACCTGACTGCTACGAAAGCATAAATGCTTGTAAGTAAGCAACCAGACGGACGACGACTTTGGGTCCTTAGGATTAATGCCTTACCCAAAGGGCACTAGCGCATCGACTTGGTTTCGAACCCGGGTCACCGGATTACGAGACCACTGCTCTACCAACTGAGCTATCGCGCCTCCTTTAAGTAGATTTCTTAATTTTCCATACGTGACTTACCCCTTCCTGTCTTTATCAAACGTGTCAAACACCATCCTCAGATCACGGAGCTCCTGCGCGGTGAACTGAGACGCGAGGGCGGGGCCTATCTCGGCCACGTGATCTTTCTGTTGCTCCAATGAGTGAAGGAGACTGCTGGCCACGCCCAGTCGTCCGTGGGAGGAAGCGGTAGAGGTTGATGGTGCAGCCATTTTAGATGAGGCGCCATTTGGAAATGACGTTGAACCTCGCGGACCAGACCCTGAAGACATCTGGGTAAAATGTGATATACTTCGTTTGACACTAATCTGTGCGTTGGTTGTTCATTTGTTTGTGTGTTATATCCGTTTGTCTGTTTTTACTTGCTTGCTTGTTGGAAAACTTTTGGCAAAATTGTCATAAAAATGTTGTTCAACGACCATCCCCCATTCCATTCAAAATGATAGCAATGCCTTCCGATTTACATTCAGCAAAATAATTTTAGTAAAAGGAAATTTTATGTTTGAAAGTGGTTTAACATGTCAAAGGCCCGATTTGCATATTATGGTAAAACTGATGCGTTCCATTATCCTATCAGATAAGACTATATCCGATTTCAAATAATTTCTCAAATCAATTGCACTGTACGTATTTATACATGATTCCCTTGTCAAATGTATGTTTATTTTTGTGTACAACCAATGAATACTGAATTGAAATGAATTGGAATGGATGAAACTAATATAAAATTCATAGTGGAGATCTGGGCCCCGTCTTATTAAATGTTACGATTGATCGCAACTTTTTTGCGCTTGATGTCAATCGCAACTATGTACATAAGAAATAGGAGACTGCAAACTTGCGATTGGTTAGGAGACTTGCGATTAATTCGGATCAATCGCAAATCTGTATAAGACGGGGCCCTAGCTGGTTGATCTTTTTAACCCCCAATGGACAAATGTAATCGAGAGTAAATGTAAACTCTTCCAAATATAATGCCTCAGCATTACAGAATCGTCGTTGGCCCAGTCACAATAGCAAATTTTAAATGATTATATATCCAGAGGTGTATTCTGTGACATTTTTTCCCAATTAGGCTTTTGGTTGCTAGGCTTCGCGGTACCTGTTTTTCTATTATAATTTCGTGAACTTCCTGAAGATATTGTAATCCAATATTTTTATAATACATTTGTGCTGTTAAAAAATATACAGAAGCATAAGCACATATCGTCTGTTACTATTAAATAAAATAGAACATCGGTTGAAATATTGTTATGCATTGTTATATTCTTTATAGCTAGTTAACATGCAAAAGAGCTATATACAATTTAGCAAAATGTTGGCCTACCTTTTTATCGATGTCTGTCCCTAGAGATGTCTGAAAAGAGTGAACGTATTTTCCCTTCAATTTCAAGTCGTGTAGAGTTGATTATTCCATACTGCAGGGAATTGCCGACGTCCAAAGTTCACGAAAACACTTGATACAATTTAACGGTTATAATTATCGACACGATAGCAACAGCGTTGTTTCCAAAGATGGAGTAAGCCTGCACAGATTTGAGATTCTCTCCACTGTATATTGATTAAAATATTCAGACAATTTCGTCTGCTGAAAGCAATAACCAATTAACATGCAAGAGAGTTACATTAATATCGACACACCGCACAACACAATGCATACAATTATGCAAAAAACAAAGAACGAAGTTATAGCTTGCAACAGGTGTATAGTACGTGTAATTAACAAGACGTCTTGTAATTTCGTTGTCACCCGCAATATACACTGGCAGTGTATTAGCGTCAAGACGTACACACATATTAGCTTTGGGGTTGTACTGTATGCCTGAGGTTGTTGTCTGAGATCGAGTATTTGATTAAAAGATAATGATTTACTCGGTGGTGGTAAATTTTAACGTTTTGGCGCATTCATGATACTAGTCGAGTTCTCTCGTCTATATTTCACTTATATCTTTTTTTATATGTCGTCTCCTCAGACTTTAACCTATCTTTGTCAATATTGTCGTATCTCATTTTCATGTCTCCGGATTTTTTGGTTTTGGGGGTTCTCTTTTTTCTTTTTTCCTTTCTTAACATTAGCGACCCCTCTTTACACTTTTTTTCCGTCTTTCATTTTCACTTTTTTTTCACCTTGCTCCATTGTTTTTTTGTTTGTTGTTGTAATGAACATGATATTACACTGTTGGTCATAAAGGTGGAATAATTTTGTTTTACCCCAATTTATGGAATGATTTTGACAATGATTTATACCTAATAGATCTAAATAATAGAATACATTCTCAGATTTTATTGAATAATAATTTGCGAGTTTTTTTTTTTTGCGTGACTGCTAAAGCATGTGTGTGCTATTATGCTTATCAAATAGGGGGCCTACGTCCATAAGTCATAACTGACAGTAATGAGGATTAATGCCTCACAAAAGAGCACTAATATAGCACATCGACACGGTTTTGATCCTGGGGCCTGACAGTTACCTGGCCATTGCTTTCCCACTGAATCATGACTGTATACGCAGCGGGGGTAGGGTAGTGGACAGCCCCCACAAATACAAAATTTAAACAAAAATGCAATAAATTATCAATAATACATTGCATTTTGCACCGATCCCCAACAGACTAAAACAAATCCTCTGTGTGGCCATGCCTTGAACCACAATGCATGGCCATACAGAGGAATTTTTCCTGTTGGGGATCGGGGCACTCGCAAAACACTCGCAAAATATTATTCAATACAATCTGAGAATGTATACTATTATCTAGATCCATTAGGAATAAATCATTGTCAAAATCATTCCATAAATTGGGGGTAAAATTAAATTATTCCACCTTTATGACCAACATTTTATAATGTCTTCTATTGTTTGTCCCTTTTTGTCTCGGTTATAATCTTCTGAATTTGTCGGTGCTTAAATTAACGAACGAAATTATCAGTTCAGTGCTTGTATTCTTTGAAAATTAACAACTTGAACAATCAGTGGTTATGATACACGTATCGTTTTTCACATTAGGCATTTATCGGACAGAGACAGACAGGGAGACATAATGAGAGAGAGAGAGAGAAATTGTCGAAGCCTTTTCTAGCTCGAGCTACCGTCTTACAAATGATTACACTTCAATATTTGATCGCCTCGGAAAATATTTGCACTCCGTCCTTTTCTGAACTTAATTGTTCCCTGTCTCTCGATCTCCCACGCAAATAGAAACTGAGAAGTGTTTTTAAGATGAGCCTATTGTTGTGCGCTAATGGTGCGTCACTGTTTTACAAAGAGTTTACAGTCCTCTTTCCATTCAATACATGAAACATGAAATCAGATATATGCTTGAAGAGAGAGAGAGAGAGAGAGAGAGACGGTGAGAGAGATATAGGGATAGTTAGACGGATAGATAGAAAGATAGATGGAAAGATAGATAGATTGATGGAGAGAGAGAGAGAGAGAGAGCCAGAGAGAGACAGAGACAGAGATAGGGAGGGAGGGAGGAGTGGGGAGGGAGGGTGAGAGAGTAGTAAATAGCAGACAAAGCAAAGAGAGAGAGAGAGAGCAAAGAGAGAGAGAGAGAGAGAGAAGAGAGAAAGACAGAGAGATTGAGAGAGACAGAGACAATTTTGTAACGGACCTACCTACCTACATAGTATTTTAAATGTCAATCTTCAAATTCCAAACTTTATGTGAGAGTGAATAGAAAACTGAAAATGAAGAGCCTAGTTCATTTTAAATTGCAGAGAAAATTTACATTTGTGTACAAAGACAAAAAACTAACAAGCACAAGTTACTTTCTATTATTTGTATCACTATTGCATCAATCACTTTTACTTATATGAAGACAACAATACAAATTGAATTAATCATAGAAGACATATCTCATTCATTATTAAAGACAATAGTATTTATTATTGTACTATATACATATTAATAATTTCAACTATTTTGCCACAACCATTCTGGAGCAAAGTAATACATCAAATCATTCCAAATAGAGATAAAATCAAGGTAGAATAAAACTTGTGAATCAAAATAGAGTTAACTGCAATTACAAATCCTGGAAGAATAGAATATTTGGGTAAAATTAGCAGGTATTCAAATACCATCCACAAGGAATAGGATATTCAGGACACGGCAAAGTCATCTAACGCACATGGATATAATTTCCATCAAAGATTAATCCAAAGTTGTTAAAAGCCACGAGGAAACGACTACTCCCTTCCCTGCCCCCTTTTTGTGGAGAGATTTCACTCCTTATACACCTGAAACAAACTTTTAATCTTGATAATCCAAAAGTTTGTATGAGGATCTCCCCACATAGCAACAATAAACGCTTATAAAGAGGATACAAATGTGTTACTCTTGATAATCCAAAAGTTTGTTTGAGGATCTCCCTACATAGCAACAATAAAAAATAGAGAAGGTGGAGTCCATCCACAGTGATGCTATTACAAAATAACAAGTATGTTACTCTTGATGATCCAAACATGTATGAGGATATCCTTACATAGCAACAATGAAGGCTTACAAGGGGGAGTCCATCCACATAGATATCATAAAGTGAAAAATATGTTACTCTTTACAGTCCAAAAACTGGTACAAGAATCTCCCTACAGAGCAACAATGATGTCTCACAAAGTGGATTCCATCCATAGACTGAGAGGATATCACATAACACATTTAGACAACATGAGTGATTACCTTTTCCCTAATTTTTCCCCACATGATATGCCATAAAAGAGCATGAATTAGCAACTGGAATACATAGTTTTAGCACACAAAATATACCGTACGAATATGACGTTGTAGAGTAAGTAGTAATTTAACTCACATGAGTTCATCAACTCACTTGAGAGCAAGTAAAGATGATGAGGATGACGAGGATGATAATGATAATAATAATAATGACAACATTAGGCCATTTTCGTAATGTAACCAAATTTATGCATATGCCTTTGTGAAGCACCCCGATACAAATGATTTAATACACCTGTTATGCATAAATGTATCTCAAATAAAAATAGTCAGAATTCAAATTGCTTACATCTGTTATTGCTAGGTAGGACAAACATTATGGCTTGCCCTACCTAACAATACGTAATACATGCAATTTGCATTCTGACTTTTGAAATATACTTCATAACAGGAAAATGAAATAATTCATATTGAGGCACTGATGTATTGTATACATTTGGTTACATTATGAAAATGGCCTATTGCTTGCTTGCTTGCTAGGTGCCTTGTCTGTTTCAGACATTGGCAATCAAGGCTTTCCATCTACATCTATCTCTGGTTCTTTGTACAGCAATAACAATGATATAATAATGATAATACTAATGACTACTTCTATACAAATATTACTTATCAAGTGAACTGCAAGCTTCATAGTGAAGTATTATAGTATGAACAGCGGTTCATAGATCAACAAGTAAAAACTGTTCAGAGTTTACAACAACAGCATGTTAACATTAATTTACAATAAAAATTATGAAAATGGCAACCCAACACAGAGTAAGGATACCAAGACTTGGGGATATTTATCACAAGTGCTAGACATAACATAAAACACTAGATACCCATAATCTGGTAACATTTTAAATAACCTTCTATTGCACTTTACATCTATTAAAAAAACCACATGCCTGACGGTTAAAAATAAACACAATAATAACAAAACAAAACCAAAAAATGAAACAGGGTAAACCTAAACAATCAAATCAATTAATAGAATACAGCATTTAAGAATAATATGTTAAAAAAATAGAAGCACATTATTTATGCATTCTGCTTCATCTTTGGCAGAATTGTGCACTGTACTAACACCACATGAATAAAATCAATGTTTATCAAACAAAATGAAGAGATATTGTCAAACATCAAAGGAAATGGAAGACTTTGTCACAGTTTCACAAAAGTTGAAAATCATTTCTTGAATCGCAACAATAACCACAAATAACATTTCCACTGGTTAAATGAGAACAAGCCGGTCAAAGGTCTCCATATTTCAATAAATATATTGATTTCAATATAAACCTTTGTCAAGTTTAAAGATACTATGTCCCTTTTGCGGCCAACGTCAAATTCTGTAGAACTTTGCAGGAATTATGAATATGTCATGTATATCCTATCTGTGAAATTTAAACGTTAGCAGTGTCCTAATATTCAAATTATGCAAGGAAACCCATTTACTTGCTAGACTTTACTGTCAGACACTATTGAGTGACTGACTGGCATTTTTCATCTTTGTAATAACATACATAAAATGAGCTGTAAAGGGTACATGAGCATTTGTCTACATCAATAACCCACTTCTTGTAATGGCCAAAATTAAACTGATTGAATCTTTGCGCAGCATAAAACGTACGACCATTCGGTACAATGGTCTGAAAAATCAGACTATTACTTACTGGCTCTATAGCTCCTAAGTCGATTCGACAACTAATAGTCGTTATTTTCCCACTTAAAGACATTTTCAAGCCCCCCTTTTTTAAGGGAAGTTCTAAATTAGTATTGTCTTTCAAATGCCATTGGAATTTAACTTTTTCATTTTTGGGCCTGCAAATGGGACATAGTACCTTTAAGAGAAAGATGTAAAGGTAAAATGTGAAAAAGAATTTTTGTCCTTTCTCATTCTTTTACATGTCAGTTTAGAAGAATATCATGATAGAAAATGTCCCCTGAAACGGAATGCTCTTCAAATGCCCTCTTATTTGAAAAATTACAAGAAATAGCTGAAGAATTTGGACCAATTGTTATTCTATATGTGTGTGTAGTTCCATGTGCCCATTTCTGTGTGCAGTGCATATGATATTTTAGAAATATTGAATGTACTCTTCATTTTAATCGTTCCAAAATTTCAATTTACGTAATATTTTATGAACTACATGATCAACATTTCTGAATTTCTTCTTGACAGTTTCTTTCATAATGTGATCACATGACCTGAGCCCCGTCTAATAAAAAGTTGTGATTAATGGCAAATTTTTTGGGGGGCGATTGATATCAATCGTAACTATGTACATAGGAGATAGGAGACTGCAAACTTGCGATTATAGGACTTGCAATTGATTTGGATCAATCGCAACTCTTTATAAGACGGGGCTCTGAACTCAACTTAACAACAACATAAAAACAAGACAAAAAATGTATATACATACATATACAATTTATACATGTATACGCTACATAGACAGGAACATTCTATATCTAACATAAGTAAGTAAATTGCATTGTTTGGCATTGCTTTTGAGTGACTTCAAGTATTCATTGCGCCATGATGAGCACAAGAATATCAAAGTCACTCAGTACAAAGATTCACATATCTATAAAATAACAACAAAAACAACAAATGCTCCCAAATAACAAAAGCATTTTCGTAGTCAGTATAAAATGCAAAAGCGATTATTTCCATGAATTTCACCCTATGTTCGCAAGTGTTAAATTAGAAGTGCATATTTTAAAATTCCCGTATAAAATGCAGAAGTATTGATTTCCAAGAGCAAAATGAAAATGCTTTTATAAATTGTAAAGCGATTATTTCCATCAATTTTCCCTGCTTTGTGCGATAATGAAATTGGAAATGCATAAAATTGTCTGCATATTTTGCTACACATTTTCTAAAATGGTGCAAATGAGAGATAATACATGAATTAGCATATTTCAAATTGCATTGTACATTTAAAATCCATGAATATGATTTAGGCAATAACTTGCAATGTGTCTTATCAATTCAAGTTTTTCATCTATTTATTTCATCAAAAAATTTAAAAAGCTTTTGATATGACCAGATAAGGAAAGAATTATACAAAGAGTTTTTCATTCCTATGAAATAAATAAATTTTTGCACGATTCGTTTCTTTATCTTCCCCTTATAATATCCGCTTTCGGCTTACTGTTCATTCTTGCGGGTTAACTCTCATGAGCGTAAAAATCTATCTACTCAACTATATACTACCGCTATAATGTCCTATTCGATCTTTTCTTCATATCTTGAATGATAGGCGCATAAACCCGACTTGGAGCGTCCATCCCCCAGATAAAATCCAGATGATCGTAGTCATCGTACTGGTAGTTGCCCTGGAGCACCTTGTTCAGCTTGGGTATGAGCCACTGGACATCGTCAGGGTCAGCGAGCCAGTCGTTCTTGCCCCAGAATATGGAGACCGGGGTCGTCATGTCTTCTGGGATGTATAGGGGTGGAGTGCTCTGCAGGACAAAGAAAGGAACAAACCATGCAGGATGTGATAGAATATTTTGTGCTTCCTCATTGAGTCAGACTTCCTAAAGCCAATTTTGAGTGTTTGCAGTGAAGCTTCAGTTCAAATGACATCTTTAAAAATTGTTGCCAACTTTACCATATTTAAGGATCGTGGCGAATTGTTACCATACATAAAAATCAATATGAAGTGCTTCCATATTTGAATTGTTATCATGAAATGATTAGATGTGGTACAGTTGAGGCCAGCTAAATATAAACAAATAGCAGAAACTAGCAAAAAGTATCCATATGCTAAACATCACAAACACAAATATACATGTACATATAGATGAGACAACATTTTCCACAAGGCATAGTTGTGACATTACATGGAATGCCTTGTAAATTTCATTGAAAGAGGGTGTGGCCAAATCGACCCATCATCAGTCAAAACTACACATACATAGATCCAAGGCTCCAAGCCTTCATTCTATACAACCTGGGGGTGTTTCACAAAGATTAAGATCGACTTTAAGTTGGACTTAACTATGGCAGGCCGTTCATACCACTGGTTGCTCTCACCATTGGCCTCTCAATTATGATCTTTAGATAATATTTTTTCCTTCAATAGTTGACTATAAAAAAATGTGAATTCTGTAGATTTGTGACCACGATTTGTACTTCCCTTGAGAAAGCAGTATACCAGGAATGGTTAGAGAAACTAGTGGCATGAACGGCCTGCCATACTTAAGTCCAACTTAAAGTCGATGTGAAACACCCCCCAGAAGATTTCATGGGTATTTCCATTTTTGCAATTTATGTGGATTTAGGTAGTTAAGTAGGAAGAGGCATTGTGGTCCAGTGGATAAGTCTCCCGACTGTAAACCACAAGGTGAAGGGTTCAAATCCCTGCCACATCACTAAGGTCCTTTGGCAAGACATTAATTTACATTTACAACACTCCACCCAGGTGAGGTCCAACTTAAAGTCCAACATAAAGTCGATCTTAGTATTTGTGAAACACCCCCCAGAAGATTTCATGGGTATTTCCATTTTTGCAATTTAAGTGGATTTAGGTAGTTAAGTAGGAAGAGGCATTGTGGTCCAGTGGATAAGTCTCCCAACTGTAAACCACAAGGTGAAGGGTTCAAATCCCTGCCACATCACTAACGTCCTTTGGCAAGACATTAATCTACATTTACCACACTCCACCCAGGTGTGGTAAGTGGGTACCTGGTAGGATTATTCCTTGAAGTGCACTGTGTGCTGATAACGCCTGCCGGAGCTAAAGCTAACGTAATAATTTCCAAAGCTCTTTGGAAGCGCGTAGGGAAGTTATATCATAATGTGTTATGCGCTATACAAGAATGGATCATTATTGTCATTATTAAGTTGATACTTTTTACAAGAATGTCAGTTACCTGGTTATATTTTGCCATGTTGTCTGTGTATCCATAGTCATACATCTGGAATGTGCCTGAATCAACCATCTACAAGAAAAGAAATATATACATTTTCAATTTATCAGATATATTCCGATATACTTCAATTCAGTTTAAAAGCTTCATTTTCTATGTGTATAGTAGTAAATATCTTTTATACATTAACATGCATGAAGACAATTAAATTACGCAACTTAAAGGTACTATGTCCCATTTGCAGGCCCAAAAAACGAAAAGGTTAAATTCCAACGGCATTTGAAAGACAATACTGATTTAGAACTTCCCTAAAAAAGGGGGCTTAAAAATGTCTTTAAGTGGGAAAATAACGACTATTAGTTGTCGAATCGACTTAGGAGCTATAGAGCCAGTAAGTAATAGTCTGATTTTTCAGACCATTGTACCGAATGGTCGTACGTTTTATGCTGCGCAAAGATTCAATCAGTTTAATTTTGGCCATTACAAGAAGTGGGTTATTGATGTAGACAAATGCTCATGTACCCTTTACAGCTCATTTTATGTATGTTATTACCAAAGATGAAAAAGCCAGTCAGTCACTCAATAGTGTCTGACAGTGAAGTCTAGCAAGTAAACGGGTTTCCTTGCATAATTTGAATATTAGGACACTGCTAACATTTAAATTTCACAGATAGGACATACATGACATATTCATAATTCCTGCAAAGTTCTACAGAATTTGATGTTGGCTGCAAAAGGGACATAGTATCTTTAAGCAAACCAAACGAAAATCAATATTATGTAAGACTATTAGTTTGTCATTACCAAAATGTATCGTTGTTTTGTATCACATTTCTGTTTTACATGTAAGCGAAACAAATATCCATGTTGAACGTACAATGGACAAATAAATACTTTGAATTTAATTTAATTTAATTGAAATCTATGAAAATAATGGAGCCTACATGGCATCGCTGCATCTCATTCTCTGTTTTTGTTTGACATCATATCTTAAAAGTGCAAGTGTGCTTATCATTGTTGAGTGGAATTTTGATTAGTAGCACAGAGTTGAATTGGAACAAAAGTGAAAATGAATTGAATAAAGTGGAAAACACAATTTCATTTGGCATGAGGTTCATATAAATGCCGAAGGTACTTATTATCCGAAACATTTTTTTCCTGTAAAAATGCAAGTGGCCAGAAGGGTGGTAAATTTTCCTCTATCTCAAAATGCTTTTAGGAACATATTGTAGGTATCTTTGCCTCAGATTCTTAAAAATTCCTGGATTTAGCTCATGCTGCAATCATAATTATAAACCTTTAAGTCAGTCAGGAATCCCATGACTTTTACAAGCCGATCGCCTGCCTGTCTGATTATCAAGATATGTATGATTGGAATTTGAAATTTCAAAAACCGTTGGGAAAACGTTTTTTATAACAATACAGTCTATTGGGGAAAATGAGTATGGTAAAACCGGTCACTCAAAGATTTTTAATTTTTTGAGGCACTTCATGATCATTTTGAAGCGCAATTTTTTTTTAGGGCTTCAATTTTACACCATATCACAGACACTGATAACACGTAGGGCCATGCATCTCAGATTTGGCATTGTTAAACAATACCTTTAAGTAAATGATTAGGAAAAAATGTTCTTTCTTCATTTAGTTGTTTTCATTAAGTGCTTGACAAAAAGAACAGACGGGTTCAAACAAACAACGGTGAAACCTGTATACAAAGACCGCTCAAGGGAAACAAGGAAAGTGGTCCTTATAGGCAGGTGAGCTTTTACTACATGTTTCAATGAGAAATAGTTTTCAAGGGAAACAACAAAATGTGGCCTTTCTATACAGGTGGTCGCTAAAGCAGGTTTGACTGCAGTACCATTCAAGACTTACCTGAGCATAGTGAACAATGTCCATAACAGAGGTTCCAGAAGGATCATGATTGAAATATACAGGAAGACGTGACTGGAGAGAAAGATATATTTAAAGTGAAATTTATTTCCGTCATCATGGCAATATATACAAAGATAACCAATGGAAGATCATAAGAGATAACAATATCAAAATTCCATATAAATTGACATAATATCATTCAAAATGTACAGAAAATATGTAAGAGTATAAACCAAAGTACAAATGGAAAATGGTGCATCCATATAAGCCAATAAGGCTTGACAATTCAATGCATCATTGGAGTGCTTCTTCTAATATATTAAATAATTCTCTCTGTTATGTTGGTCTTAAAATTTGGAATTTCCTACCTCCTTTTACAGTCTGTTCAATTTAACAATTCATGTTAAAGTCTTTACAAGAAATATCTTCTTTCTCTTTATAATACATATGTACATAGTTCATTTTAAGGCTACATCATTCTTACCAAAATGCAATCCCTTTTTTTTTTTTTTTTCCAGCAGCCTTTGTTATTTAATAATATAGTTATGTTACAGAGACAGCATCATGAGAAGGTAATATAAGATATTTCTTTTACAGCTCATCCAGGCCAGTATAACTACAGACCAAAGTTTCTGAAATCACAGGTTTCATTTTACAGAAATGTATATTTATCATACAAAGTTCTGATTGCCTTAAGGTCTACCACAAACGAAATACAACATAAGCTTCACTTGGGAAGATGTATCACATGAAACCAAAAGTATACTTTCCATCATCTGTTTGTAGGTTACCGGAACTAAATTGTCTTATTAAAGGGAAAACCAACCTTAGTAGCAAACTATTATTATTATTATTTTTTTTTAAACCTGAATTTAAAAAAAGCATTAAAGGTAAAGACCAGTTCTGGTCATGCGATTGCATTATGAAAGAAACGTTGTGGAATCGATCAGAAAAGGTTGATCATCTAGCATATAAGTATTGGTGTGTACTACAAGGTTCTGGAATCATCAAAATGATAAGAAATTTGGTCAAGTCTTGGTAAAGTTACAAGCACTGTACACAGAAAGATGTATATGGGACTACGCGACACGTGCGCGATATCTATCAGGTCAAAATAGATATAATAATTTACCAAATATATCAATTAGTAGGCGGTTTCCTGGCAAAATTTGTATCATCACGTATTAGTCAAAACATATTCTTTCACATGATTGGTAATAAGAGCTTCCATTTCATTTTTTGAGAGGGGGGCGTTTCCAAAACTGGTCTCTACCTTTAAATTGCTTGTAAGTAAGCAACCAGGGGACCAATGGCTTTAGGTCCTCTCTGAGGGACTTGGTTATGAGGATTAATGTTTTACCAAAGGGCACTAGCGCATCAGCTTGGTTTCAAACCCGGGACCTCCCAGATATGAACCACTGCTCTACCACTGAGCCATTGCGCTTCAAAATTACTGTAAAATAAAGAGTAAATTAAATGTACTCAGCTTAAACTTGACAATGTGAATGGGAGATAACTTACCATGTTCAAGTTCTTTGCATCGTATCCACAGATGACAAAGAGAACATTGGAACATATCGTCTCTTCTATGGGGCAGAGATCTCGAGCTAACCACTTGACAAACTCGTTGCTTGGCATGAATTCACCTTCGCCCAATATATCAAAGAGAAACTGAAAGGAATAATAATAAATAAACAATGATGATGATAATAATGATATTACCTTTATTAAACAAGTAGCAGTGTACCAGTGTTTCATGGTTTTGCAGAAGCTGTCATAATTATATACCATCTTCCTGGCAACTTTATCACTAAATTGTGCTTCTAACTGTGCCCAACACCAAGTTTCTTACGTCATATATTCTTATCATGGGTCAGCATTCATATTACCATCAAACTCCAAGAAAATTTGTTATAAATCGGTATTAATTTGAACATGATTCTCATGACATAGAATTCCTATATCAGAACTCCAGGGTGCTGTCCCATAAAACGTTTGATCAACAACAACTTCCAAAAATTCATAACAAGTTTTATATAAAAGGTCCCAGATTAACTTAAAACACATATCCACTTACCTTTATTTCTGGTAGGAAGTATGTTAGATAGTGTAGAGGGCTGGTCATGTGACTAACTCTAGCCACTGGTGCTAAGGCATACATCATCTTCACCTATGGTAGGTGGGAAAGACAAAAGAAACAGGAAAATAATCAATAGATTATGAAACTGTGAAGGTACATAACAGGAGGGGTTGGTCCCATCTTCACCTATGGGAAAGACAAAAGAAAAGGGAAAATAATTCACGGAATGTGAAATTGTGAAGGTACAGAACCCATAGGGTGATCATATCATCACCTATGGTATGGATGAATGACAAAATATATAAGGAAAATTAATCTAATACAAAACAGACTGTGAAGAGACAGTGGAGTAGAGCAGAGCGGTTATCATTTTACTGACTCGGGCAACAGATGCTAGGGCATCTTTACCTACATGTAAAGTAGGGATAAAGGAGGAATTAGAGAATATTACAACAGTATGTAGAACAGAAGGGTGGTTGTACATCCTGCCGAGAGCCAGCAAATCATTAACTCTTGTGTCCGAACAGGTGGTGTATCCAGACACTTGATTTAAAACAGCAATTTGAAGAAGTTTACCCGCAATATTTCATAAATCTTTTATTATGTTAGACAATATTATAAAGGATGATTATTTATATGATGGTTAGTGCTATTAGATGCAAATTTGTTGTTAAATCCTAAGGTAAAGCGACCGTTTTGTTTTAGTTAAGCGCCGGACACATAACCCCCAATCATACATTTACAGCTATGCCCCTCTTGCTTCTAACAAACGATTCTAGCCAATCGAGGCTGTAAACTTTCACCTAACGAGACTATTAGAAAGTAATCGTGTTTGTTTATTCTTCATCTTTGTCGATTCACCAAAGAAGGAAAGGGAAAAAAGAATTCTCGCTACAACTTCCTTCTCGGTTCATGATAGCATGTGACTGATGACTTTCACACATTCTTCACTTTCTACATGCCTTCTAACAGATAAAACCAAGTCAGCTGGTGACTTGCCGTTTGGTCTAAAACCAGTTCGTCTACTACCCAATTGGTCTATTCCAATATGGTCAACACCCAGCCTGTCTACTATCCACATGGTCTACTAATCATTTCGTCTTATCACTTGGTCTAATAGTAGATAAACTGGAAATTAGACTAAATGACTAGTAGCCTAAATGGTCATGAGACCAAGTGATAATTAGACAAAATGATTTTTAGACCATGTGGATAGTGGACGCGCTGGGGGTAGACCATATGGGAATAGACCAATTGGGTAGTAGACGAACTGGTTGTAGACCAAACGGCAATAAACCAGTCAGCTGGCACTTTTGAAAACCAAGCCCAGAAAAGAATGAAATGAACAAAGAAGTCCCAGAGTTGTATAATAAACTAGGGAACCAATTTTGCGAGATGTTCACAACGGAGATTGAACAATTGTCATTTTGCAAATTGAAGTTAGCCATGCATGCATATTACAGGCCTGACTATGTCAATTTCTCTCAAAAAAATTAAGAAGTAAAATTAGGTTACACTCCATCTTGATCGCCTGAATACATCTTAGGATGTATCACAGTCTTTGCCAATCTATTTAGACCAACCTTGGCCGCCAGCTCAAAGTTTCTTGAGAACTCTGCGAATGCGATGGTAGTTCCTTGAGAGTGGCCGATGTAGAAGAGATCTTGTTGGTTGGTTTCCTTCAAAGCGAGCCCCATCATTGCTGGAAGATCGAACTTGGCCATTTCATCCCAGCTAGGAAAATGAGAGCAAAAACAGATTTTGCATTATTAATTTAAGGCATTCAGGACCTATTTTTAACGAGTTGCAAATGATCCAAACTCAAAGAAAATTGCCTTTCTCTATTGGTACAAATGGGATGGTTTATATTTTTCATGCGAATTACAGCATCACTTGTGTGAACAAGACTGAAATCCTGCAATCTTTTACAAAACATTCTTAGGGACACTGATTTTCCGCGATCACGGAAAACGGACGGAATTCACGGAAATGACCATTTGAAACGGAAAATCGCGGAAAACCCTTTTTTCAAGGAGAAAATCGTAAAACTTACACTATTTTTGTGATTCGTCATTCGTTATGCAGTGAAAAAATATCGGGCCTAATATCATGGTTAATAACTCCGAATATTTAGCGATATTCGTCAGATTCTTGGAGACAGGGCGCTGCCATTTTGTTTGACACAAAACTCGATCCTATTATGCCAGCTAGGCGCGCATGCGTCGCGAAGTGTAAGGCGAGATTGCCGTACACATGCACAGTTCAGCACAATATTAGTAAAGGGGCTGGCGTGTGCGCCTAGTATTACGTAGGCGTAATACTAGGCACATACACGCCAGCAGCGAGCGGTAGGTGCGGCGAGATTGTACACACGCTGATGTACAGTTCGAAAAAGGGGCTGGCATGTGCGCCTAAAATCGATTGATCGCTGACGTGACAACCAAGACTGAAATGTTCGTCTAGATCTCTAGCGCATGTTTGTATGCAAATCTTATGTAAACGGAATTTCAGCTTTTTCATGTGTACAAAGTCTATGGCAAAACGGAATTTCCGTTTTTCAGCCCATCTGAAACGAAATTCCTGATTTTCTGAAACGGAAAATGCCTTTTTTTTAAACGGAAAATCAGTGTCCCTACATTCTGAAGTTCTGACTCCGACTTTGTAAATGGAAAATATTCCATTCTGTACATCACTCATTTAAATTGTTATTACTAGTGATTGCGTAATAATTTAGGAATTAAAGTTAAGATTAAATTGAGTTATAAAATTTAATGGACATCACTTTGTGTCCTTCCTGCCTGGAACACAATAAATTTTGGGGGTTACAAACAAACAAAAATCCACAACTTCACAAACCTCCACTTCCAGAACTCCACCTGTTCGGGCTTATACTTGATGCTTCTCCTCGAATAATCATTTCCCCTCACGTTACCAAGCCACACATCGAATCCCGCGTCCGCCAGAATATAAGCCAGGCTCTCGTTGGCGAGGTTTGTCAACCAGTTGGTGGCCGATGCCAGGAGGCCGTGCTGGAGGAAGACGACAGGTCGCGGCGTGTATTTGGATTCGTTGCGGCCGTACGGGATGCGTTGGACACCGAGGATGAAGCCATCGTCAGTCTGGACGGAGTATTCTTTACAAGGGTAGCCTTTGCTGGTTATCAGTTGACTCTGGAAAACAAAATAAGGTGAAATACTTTAGTGATCTTGTTTAGTTTCAGCCATTTTGCCATATTGGGCTTATGAATATTCAAACATCACCGGGTCAAGCCGGGCCAACTCGTACGTAGCTATTGGACGTTTGGAAAAAAATGAATATTCATACTCAAATCAAGATGGCTGCACAACAAATCATGTTGACGACAAGTCTTTCTTGGATTAAACATTAATTTAGGATCTAAATAGGCAAGCTATCGTAAGTCAAAGTAGATATTTCCATGTTCGTTTTCATTCTTAATAAGATTCAGTGTAATATTGCAGCCAAAGTGAATATATGAAGCGAAAAGAGTGAAAAAACTTGTTGCATATCTCATTCATCTTGGTCCGGTCGAACCGAAATATTCCTTCCCCACAGTACCCCATAGGACGTTCTTTAGTCTATGTATAGAGGCGGTCAGTGGAGCCAGATGTAATCTCAGCCGAACAACCGTCGATATCAGAGACTGAAGCTTTTGGTCTATATCGTGACATGTCTCCATGCACGTCCACTCTAGCTACATGAACTTTATTCAATTACTTTTTCAACAAATAAAAGTTTAAATTCTGAACTCTCGACAAAAGTTCAAGTTGAATTCTGACTGACTGAACTTCAATTAATCATTTAATGGAAGCAAAGTCAGTATTGTAGTACTACGGTACTAGTAGTATGTGCATGGGTAGAGTGACCTAGGCAAGCCAAGGCAAGCCAAGGCAAGGGCAAGGGCAAGGGCAAGGGCAAGGGCAAGGGCAAGGCCCATCCTTTTTTCTATTTTAAATACCAAAATTCAAAAAGTTATTCCGTTTTAAATCTACAGCTGACACGCCCACAGACAAAACAGGAACGCAGAGTCT
Source organism: Mesocentrotus franciscanus (assembly GCA_037976565.1). Lineage (NCBI taxonomy): Eukaryota > Metazoa > Echinodermata > Echinoidea > Camarodonta > Strongylocentrotidae > Mesocentrotus > Mesocentrotus franciscanus. The sequence goes on along the minus strand of CP137681.1, from coordinate 16,451,451 downwards.
TCAGAAAGCAACATGAACGTGTCTACGCTACACAAACACAAAGCAGCAGGGGGCGACAGTGACAATTACGTAATCGATATGCATATGCTATGCTATTGGCTAAGATCGGGCGTCGCCCCCAACACACCTACCACGTATATCACATCACACTGCCCGTTCTTCTTCCGAAATTACATCACACCGATTCATTTTTCAACGGAAAAATATGCTTTTTAGACAAAATAATGACATTTCTTACCGCATTCCTGTTGACGTCCGGATCTTCCCCTAGACGTCTGTAAAGTAGATTGTCCAACCTAAAGCCTGCGATCGCTCCAATTAGAGACAAAATGGAGAGAACCAGCAAGGTTTTCTGCGCACCGACGGCCATGTTTTCAATTCAATGAATGAGTTGTAAAGTCACGTGCATGCAGGTTTTGTGTACAAATAAAAATCGTGCGAGCGAAACAAGTCGAAGTCACGAGACTCGCTTGGCATTGTGTTACGTATATGGTGCATTGTGCTTCGCTGACTCATTATCGTTGTGAATAAGAAGATTTAGCCTAAATTGCAGTATAACCTTTGCGTCCGAGCTAGGTCTTTTTTACTTATTAGAATTTATTTAAGAGGGAGCTGGGGGCCGAGTAAAAATTCACTCCCAGTCTTGCACTTGTTCTAATTATTCCCGTCACACTCGCTGTCCAGGAGTAGGCCTACACTTTTTCGGTTCGCTCTCTTAATCCCCCATATTCCACTCCCCCTCTTATTTATTTCTTTATCTATTGCAACCAAAACTTGAGGTTGGATTTCAAATACATTTAAACAAAAATACAAACAGACAATGGTACTAGAAATAATGCACACAAAAGTCAAAGAAACTGTAGAGTCTGATACATAAATATATAATGAATAACAATGTGCTGCAATCAAATTATTACACATTATCAAATACACTAATTTAAGCTCATGAGCACACTTGTTCATGATGATTGTATTTAACGTCATGATTAATCAGGGTATGTATGTCTAAAAATGGAACAGTTTAAAATGAGATTATGAATAATAATGGATCTTATAAAATTAAAAAGGCAAATATTATGTAGATTCAGAATTCTCTATGTTCTCTCTTTTCTCTCTCTCTCTCATCTCTCTCTCTCTCTCTCTCTCTCATCTCTCTCTCATCTCTCTCTCTCATCTCTCTCTATTGATATTCTCCTTTTTGTTCTCTATCATCTAACCCCTAACCTCCCCCCTCCCTCTGTCTGTCTCTGTGTCTCTCTCTTTCCTTTCATTTCCTTTCATCTCTTATTTTCTCCCGATAACATGATCACAAAGACCCGGCCCAATTAAGAAGTCAAACCAAGGGCAATTTCAATAGCCTTGTGCATCACTCAATGAAGTGTGTATCACTAAGAAAACATTAAAAATGACATTATATCACTGGACATTATCCGAGTTGGACATCTATCTATGCAATAAAAACAGGTCATCCCCGTATAATAGAGCTTCCTGAATGAGCTGCTAAAGGGATTACTCCATCAAGTATCAGGGAGGCTGATGAAATTGCCCTGAAAGTGATTTCCTAAAAGTTCTGCAAGTGTCTCCTTTTTTCTCTAATACTGTTTCATTAACTCTTTCTCGGCTCACTCGACTAATGCAACAAATATCGAACTGCCACAGTCTACTTTTTTTCACAAAACGTCCATGCGTTTGTCCCAGGTTTTGATCCATAGCTAATAAAGAGTTCATATGCATTCCTTATCTCCATTCATCTCTCTTCGGCTCTCCTTCCAAATCCATTTGCTATTTCTTAACAGCTCCTACGATTCATCATTTTCTTTCAAAAACGAAACCACAAAACCAACAAATACAGATCCGATATCTTTCTTTCAAGTGCACACCCATGAAAAGGTTTCTTTTATTGTCAATGTCAACCAACAAATAGTTGCTCCTGTACATTAGGCCTATAGCTCTCAACTCCTAATACTTATATTACTACATCCATACAAAAATCTTGTATTTATGTACACATTACATTTAAACATGCAATCCTTCACAAACCCTTTAGTTTTCCTTCCATCACAAAAGAAATAATCGTCAGGAAGAAATAGAAACAAAAGTACAAATATTAAATTTCTGAATGACAAAATTTTGAAATCGCATATTGTCCCAATACAACATCTAGACGCAAGACGCACGAATGAGCACGCCCATCCATTGAAATAAATAACGAGATGAAAATTCATTTATCCTCTTTTTTCATTTATATGAGCTGCCCATGATCATTTCAACATCATCAACACAAAATAAGAAGGAACAAAATGGAAAGAAATTGTAATAATGTACAAATCTAATTACATATCTATATCAAAGTTAATGTACACGTATGTACATCGTTAACATATATACTATAGAAAGAAATCACTTTTTTTTCCTAGTCCCAGATCAAGTGAAAACAAGGGCTTGTTTATTTGTAATGGAAAACAAACATAGTATTGCAGACACTTGAAAAGTTAGAAAATGTAGGCCAAAATGTCATCGCTAATTCAATCAAAGACATTTTCCTCTCTCATTTCCTTTCAAGGAAAGAAATATTGTGTACAGAATAATTTATAACGACAAAAGAGAGGAACAATAATACTTATGAAGAAGGAAAGCACATGTACAGATAAAGTCATAAATAAGTTATGCTAACAATGGCACTGAGTATGTTAATGACTTTAAACGATAAAGTTGAAAAAAGGTAGATTGGAATACGATCTTCTTTCTGCATTCAAAAGATGGTCACGCGGGGGAGTTCGTTTCTTGTGCAATGCGTAAATAGTTTGAAAATAACAATCGAAAGTGAAAATTCCTTTTTTTCACGAATGGTTTGTGGAAAAAATCTCTGAGGCCAGGAAAATGTGGAGCCTACCGAAGACCAGAAAATCATTGGAGAGCATTCAGTTTGGTTCAGGAAAAAGAAAATACATGTATTTTGGAAAATTCCCTGAAGATGGCCGTTCAAAATTGTTGAATGATAAGCACATTCTGTAAGATCAGTTGTATTCCCAAATATGCGTTCCTGAGGATGCATACTTTTTTTGAGAGAGACGTATGCATCTTCAGATGATGCTATTTTCCTGTAGAAACTTAAACTCTAATCAAGTGTTTTTGTTTTGTTTTTTGAGGGGGAAAAAGCCTTAACTGATCATCTTATCCAAAGATGTCGAAATAAGGGCCGACAATTTTCCAACCATTAGGAAATTATTCACAATTTTTTCCTTCATCACTTTGACACCATATGACCAATTATTGTGTTGCTCCTTCAAATAAATTAGGTATTGTATTTTTTAAAAGTTGCATTTCATTCTATAAAAAATAAATATTCACGATATTCCCATCATTTCTCTACACAACTCTGGAATGTACTAATGCCCATGCAGCTCTTGAACAACTAGACAAATACCATTTTCAAATCAATTGTTTATTTATGTCAAAACTCAAGAGATGTATCCATCATTTTCCCTGCTTTTTATACATCACAACTCATGGACAACATAAATTGAGGGATTGTCCAGCTTTTAAATAGAGCATACACATAATTTCTTACATAACAGGAATATGTTAAATATGTCAAACATATCCACACACGCTTTTTACTTACGGTAGTCTCTGAACTGTACTAGGGCAGTTATATATGGTTGTAATACTAATACATTCTTATTCTAATTCAAGGTGTTGGATTTTTGTTTTTTTATGATTACAAAATGTACGCATCACCATCTGTTTTATACCAAGGCCCTGTCTTACTTATAAACAGGTGCAATTAATCGCAACTTATTTGCGATCGATATCAATTGCGACTGTGTACATAAGAGATAGGAGACTGTAAACTTCTGATTGATCGGAGGACTTGCAGTTGATGTCTTTATATGATGGGTCTGAGACCCAGGCTCCCACTTTAGCAAGGGTTAAACATGATGTAAATGTATGAAATCACATTTTGAAAATATGACTGCAAGTGCAATACCCAAGGCCTATCATAAGAAAGATGTAACAGCAGGGCCCCATTTCACAAAACTTGTCATCAGTGACAAATGACAGTTTTTGTTAAAAGCTAGTGAAATCCTTGCTTCTGAATGGTTATCAGCAGATTTGTCACTGATTTTTGTCATTTGTCTTTGAAAAAAGGCTTTGTGAAACGGGTTCCAGGTCTTCAGCAACATCAGACCTTGTCGCACCATACCATTCCAAATGTGGGTGCCTCTAACAACAATCTTGAATTCACATCACCTCAGGAACAAATAAGGCTTAAAAATATGTTTAAAGTATTAAATATTTTCCTTGATGGCAGCATTACTGAGGGCAAATAATAATTTATTATTTTTGCAAGGGGGAGAGGGGGAATAAATAAGATATTTTTTCACATTAATTACGCTTGACTGAATTTCTTTCACACACCAAAAAATCACCAGACTCCGTGACATTAGCTCACACAAATGAATTACGATTCAAGATTTGAAAAAGAAAAAAAAAATCAATTACACTAAGCACAAACACATAAGAAAACAATACAAAAGAAATGAACGAGGAATTCCTCACAAAATCCAAACAAAATAACGACTCAACGGAAAAAAATGTTGACGAAATGGCACAGACATGAAGTCAAGTAAATCCCTTTGGCTGCGCTTCCTCACAAGAAAAAACTCAGAAAATAGAAATTGAGGACGCACATTTATCTCTATAACACTTCACTTACATATGTAATAACGTTTGTCATCATAAAAAACTTCTTGGTCCAGTGTCATAGTGCTATGGTAGAAATGTTCAGTATGTACATTATGCAGCTCGTGGACATCCCACATAACTTAGAGATGATTTTGTACATTGGTTTTTGTACAGTCACCTCTCCTCTCTAACATCGAAAGACATTTGAAAAAAATATTGTGTACTTAGGTACAGAGAAGAACATCTGGGATATCGTCTGCAGGGAGCCAGAAGGGTGTATCTCTTTGTAGGGAGTTTTTTGTTAAAGACGCATAGTAGTGGGCTCTCATAGGAGATTTGTTCCTTGTTGAAGGATACAAGCAGATATCGTCATCATGGCTAACGGTAGACATTACCAAGATATTATCAGATGAGAACGAGAATGAAGAGAATAAATCTCTTTTTTTAATTGAAGGGAATATCCTCAAACATAAAGATGCATGAAATGGACCAATTCACTCATGTAATGCATATGTCTTTGTGAAGTACCTCAATACAAATTTTACCTGTAATGAAAAATTGTATTTCAATAGTCAGAATGCAAATTGGATATATTACGTGTTGTTACGTAGGGCAGGCCATAATGTTTGTCCTACCTGGCAACAACTAATGTATGCAGTTCGCATTCTGACTATTGAAATACAATTACTCGGAACAGATGAATGAAAAATTTGTTTCGAGGCACTTCACAATGACGTATGCATCAGATTTGGTTACATTACGAAAATGGTATGTTACAATCGTGTTGTTGGTCTTGCTCTAGTAAGAAAACAAATCCTTCTCTTTAAAAAAAACCTAATAAGAACTCATGAATAAATGCTTACTGTTATCCCAATGATGTATGTAACTTAATACAGAGTTATCTGTTTATAAGACGTCTCCACAACTCCATTTGTCATTGGAGGACCTATAAAAAAACAATGTATATATAATAATATAACCAAAAATGGAAGGAGCTTTGAGACACAAGCAGGATGTGTTCTGCTGGGTCAATACAATTCTCAAGAATTATTGCTTAAGGGGCAAGGTGGCCCGATATGTCACTGGATATTTGGCAAAATATTTGCAACAATGTTCAATTCCAATCCACAAGACTAATGTAATTCTAATTGAAAAGTAGTAGCATTTTATACTGATATAAAGACAGGATTTTATCAATAATGACAACAAGTATTTCCAAGGGTTATGTGTTCAGATACACATCACCAATATCACTACACAACCGGGAACTTCTATTGAATCCAGTTTTACTTTGAGACTGCAAATTAAATGGGAAATACAGTCTTTAGTTAGTCAATAACAGATGATTGATGACATCACCCCCCTCCCTCTATGGTCTGAACCTAGCAACAGACCACTGAGATTATGTCTTAACATTTGCTGTGGAAACGGTGAAAATTAGTTAAGGGTGTGAGCGAGGCTAAGAATATGGAGTTGATAGAAACTTATCTAAGCTCATGACTTGGCATGTTGAGAAATATTTGCGAGTCCACAAGGAACTTGCAAAAATGGAATTAAACTGGTGTATCAGAAGTTTTGATAGATATAACTTTGTGCATACAGCCTAAAGGCATCCCTTCATGATGGAAGATCTGGTATCAAAGACCCAACTCAATCCAAGTGATGATCGCTAGATCTTTAACAATAAAGTCTCAAGTTCAACTTGATGCAAATGAAGTCCTGAAAGACAGTTCACATTCTGATCCTTCTGAAGAAATCCTGCAACTTCAAATCGGATGTGCAACTGTAGCATCTCCAACATTGGACTCTTCTTGCACTTAATCAAAAGTACTCCTCCAAGGGTCTTCACAACAATCTATCAACAATTCTGGAGTTGTTTCCCACACATAGCCTCAATGGTGTTTTTGTCACATGTCCATATCCAGCTTCTTCAAGCAATTGATCTAGAGGGACTTCTGCGACATCAAGAAATCTGGAGTTGTTATCCCCACAAAGCTTCCTTGTTCCTAGGTTATTTGTCATCTAGGAGCTGTCTTGTCATGACTCCAAAGCAACATTGTTCAAGAATATTGATGGACAGGAGCTCCTAGAGGTTTTTTCCACCTGAAGTCTTTCAAGAGTTCTGGAGTAGTTTCTGCTCACATGGCCTGACTGTCTCAAGGTTCTTTATCATTCTAGAAGTTAGTGTCACGAGTCCATGACCAGTTTGTTCAAGCACTTGGCCAGTGTTGTGGAGGATTCGGTGTTGCTGATCGCCAGGCTTGCTAAGAGGAGCTCATGCTTTCGGATTTCGCTGCCAAGATAAAATGGGTAAAAATGTCAAAACGATGGCAAAACTGAAGAAAACAAAAAATCCACAGAAAAACAGTGGGAAATACAGTGTATATTCAGGCTCTTTAAAGAAGAGTTTTCAGAGGAAGTGAAATATGATATCATAACTTTTAGTTTCACAGCCTAAAATTAAGAATCCTTCCTCCATAGAAGGAATGGCAGGAAGCTATGTAATGGACATGAAATATATATAAAGACATCTACATTAACATGCAGTGTATACCTACTGTAACCCTACTGCATAGGAAAGTCACAATCTAAGCTACAGTGAAACATGTATATAAAGACCGCTGAAGGGTGACAAGAAAAGTGGTCCTTATAGACTGGTAATCTTCATTTACAGGTTCCTTTAGTACAGGTTTCAATGAGAAATCATATTCAAGGGAAATGAAAAATGTGGTCTTTATAGATAGTAAGGCTGCGACGAGTAGTCGAATACTCGAATACTCGCACTGTTGACAGCTACTCGAGTACGATTTCTCGTACTCGAATACTCGGCCGCCATTTTTTTTTTTTTTTTTTTCCCGATCACCTGGCACTGTCCATGCCGACGGTCACCCGTGCCAGAAGAGCACCGCAGGGGTAAAAATGTTTTCCAGCTCAATCATACACAGGGTGTCACTGTCAACTCACCACTCAGAAACTGGGACCAAATCTCCGGATTTCTGTTTGGACTCGGGAGGAATATATGCCTGTCATCTTTAGTTTTAAAATAACATTGTTTCAATTATTTGTCAAAAATTCAAAAGCACAAATAGGCGCTTTCAACAGCAACTTGAAGTAAAATCGCTGGGTTTTCAGAGACGAACCTTCGTACTGTTCGTAGTATGGTGTTGGCAAAAAAAAAAGAGAAAAATTAAAAATTCAAAAAATTCAAAAAAATCAAAAATCAAAAAAATTCAAAAAAAAACGTGGCGTCCGAGTATTCGAGTATTCGCGGGCAAGGCTGGGAGTGTACTCGAGTACCTCATTACACGGTTATGCACAGCCCTGATAGATAGGTGGTATTTTTATAAAGGTGGGCGCTAAAGCAGGTTTGACTGTATTATCCTTAATCTTTGATGAAATAAAGCAAAATTGATGCCAGTGGATCACAATTAACTTACCTTCTTCCAACTGCAGAATGGGTTGCTATGTTCTTGAGGATCAGAGCTGCTGTGAGGCGAATGCTCTTAGTGACAGGTCCTTCATTTTCTCCCTGCAGTAACAAAAAAAAAAAAAATGTTTTATAATATCATAAAGTGTGTAGATAATAAGATGAGGTTTTTTTTAAAACTACAAATGTAATTCCATTGATGACGATTCTATTGATGAATAATGGATAAAGAGCTGCAGTTGAGTTTAGTCAAGACAGTAGTCCTGCTTAAAGATACTATGTCCCTTTTGCAGCCAACATCAAATTCTGTAGAACTTTGCAGGAATTATGAATATGTCATGTTTGTCCTATCTGTGAAATTTAAACGTTAGCAGTGTCCTAATATTCAAATTATGCAAGGAAACCCGTTTACTTGCTAGACTTCACTGTCAGACACTATTGAGTGACTGACTGGCTTTTTCATCTTTGGTAATAACATACTATACATAAAATGAGCTGTAAAGGGTACATGAGCATTTGTCTACATCAATAACCCACTTCTTGTAATGGCCAAAATTAAACTGATTGAATCTTTGCGCAGCATAAAACGTACGACCATTCGGTACAATGGTCTGAAAAATCAGACTATTACTTACTGGCTCTATAGCTCCTAAGTCGATTCGACAACTAATAGTCGTTATTTTCCCACTTAAAGACATTTTCAAGCCCCCTTTTTTTTAGGGAAGTTCTAAATTAGTATTGTCTTTCAAATGCCGTTGAAATTTAACCTTTTCAGTTTTTTGGCCTGCAAATGGGACATAGTACCTTTAACAGTTCCGAACATGTCATGTTCAGAATAACCCTTATTTCCACAAAGTTTATTTCCCTATTGCTTGTGTGAAGTAATAAGAAGGGAAAGATATCATTGCATAAATATGAATACATGAAGAAACTTTTGAATAAACTGAGAGGGACAAAAATATATTGTAAAATTAATTGAAGGATTAATATGTGGCGGCAACAACAGAATATGACCCAAAGAGAGGCCCTTAAAAAATAATTTAAAAAAATGGGGTGATCTTTCAAATTTTCTTTAAAAAGATTCTCTGAACATAATATGCCTGGGTGTTTCGGTGCTTGGCAGATGAGACTAATTATTATTAAAAATTGATTTTCTTACCAAGAAATCATTGAGTGAAGGTGTATTGAGGCTCCTACGTATTGCGTGGTAAGCTGTATGTGCGTTGTAGACGATGGGAGGAGGCTGAGGAGAGGAGTCCTGTGACGGGGGAGGAGTGGGCTGGGCTGCACGCTGGGCTCGCTTATCCATCGACGTTTGAATGGCTTGCTCGGAACAGTGCTTGTCCTGAAGAGAGAGAGTAAAGGCGATGAGAGACAAGGGGTTAAAAAATCTGATAGAAGAAATGTCCTTTATAGGTTTGCATGGTAAGGTAGATGAGTCAGGAAGACTTAAACGGGTTCACCATGTGTGTAGTCCTTATAAGGACTGGGGTATTCTGTCTTGGAGAGATGTGTTAGTTCTGAAAAAAACTGCCGTATAATTCCTTCATGGGTATAGTCGACCCCAGTCCTTCTAAGTACAACACACATGGTGTATCCGTTTAAGTTTTCCTGACTCAAATCTGTTAGAATTTCGATACGAGTTGCAGAGATGGAGGATTTACATAGCTAAGGATACTACTTGACAGTTCTCCAATTCCTTGCTGGCAGGTACAAAGAACACATTACAGGTAATGATTTTTTTTTTTGTATCTACATGTTTAATTGAATCAAGCATAATCACAATATTTACAGACAATTATAGAGGCCATTGACGTATACAAATAAAAATCAAACACAACAACAAATAAATTTAAAAAGGGGATTAAAAAAGGCAGCAAAAACATAAGATTTAAAAATCCTGTACAAATGCTTTACATAATGCAACCCTGGGGCCTGGGGGTCAGGGAAACATGCCTGAGACCACTCCGAAGATACAAGCATGAACTATCCGACCCGCAGAAGAAAATCCCATCCAACCCAAGCATCCACGGAAGGGGGCAGATTCAATTGTGTTGTGAGAGTTAATAAACCACCAACATCATACATCTAACTCTCCAGTTCGAACGTTCAACCTTACAGTATATCTTCGCGTACACTGGAAACTGCACAACCATTTAAACAAAAACTTTGAGCAGTATTCTAAAATTATATTGCTCTGTGATCTTAAAATCCATTTATCATAGACTATTTAAATGGACAAAGAGAAAAGTTATGAATAAATAAAGGGGGAAAAGAGCATCAGAGAGAGAGAGGGAGAAAGAAAAGGACAGATAAATTAGAAAGTGTAAAGATAAAAAGCTAGCATCATAGAAAGAGAGAGAGAGAGAGAGAGAAGATGAGCAATATAGAGAGAAAGGATACAAAGAAGATATAGAAAAAGAAAAGGAAAAGAGAGAAAAAAGAATGAAGTATAACAAAATAAAAGAAAGAAAGATAGATAGAAATAGAGAAGAAAGAAGGAAGCAAAAAAGAAGGAAGAAAGGTAGGAAGGAAGAAAGAAAGATCAAGAGAAAGAAAGAAAGATTGAAAGAAATGAAGAAGGGAAGAAGAAAGAAGGAAGGTAGGTAGGAAGGAAGAAAGGAAGAAAGAGTAGAAAGAAAGAGAAGAAAGAAAGAAGGAAAGAAGGAAAGAAGAAGGAACAAAGAAATAAAAAGAAAGAAAGAGAAGAAAGAGAAAAAGAAATAAAGAAGGAAGGTAGGAAGGAAGATAGGAAGAACGCGTAGAAAGAAAGAGAAGAAAGAGAAGAAAGAAAGAAAGAAAGAAGGAAGAAAGAAAGAAAGAAGGTAGGTAGGAAGAAAGAAAAGCTTTTGTAAATTACTGAAATGCTAATGCATGACTCACCATGATGTGGCTCACAACAGACCATCTTTGTCTCTGGATGCGATCACACCCCTCCCATTCACAGATACCCCTGTAGTTGATGTTGAGGATATGATCCATACAGGTATGCGTGTGCAGAGCCTTGGCAGACCCTAGCTTTCTGTGGATCAGACAATAAATAAAATGAATAAAAACTTGCTGTAAAGCTCTACAAAATCCATTTATTTCCAAATTCACAGGACTTGATGAAGACCCAATTCCATTTTTATCTTTCACCTCACAGAGTTTCTCATTCAGAATCCTAAAAACTACAACCGATACATGGGTAAAATCACTAAAATGGATACTATTTTGGCACAACTTGTGCTCATATTCATTGTTACCAAGTCTTGTTTGATGGCAGAGATTTTAAGAGCATTTATAAAATTATTAAGTTGGCAACATATTAAAAATGCAACAAATCTGATTTCCAATGAAAGTTGGCGATTTGATTTTACAAATTCATTTCTATTCACTAATTCCTTTTAAGATCCTGGGATGTTCTTCAGTGACATTTGCTTCAGGCTCTAGTTTGTCAAATAAATAGGGTCAAGGTTCAAATTGCAATTGTGTTTCAGGTTAGGTTTGGGGCAAGGGGTAAGGATCAAGGTTCAAATTGCGACTGTGTTTCAGGTTAGGTTTAGGGCAAGGGGTAAGGGTCAAGGTTCAAATTGCGATTGTGTTTCAGGTTAGGTTTAGGGCAAGGGGTAAGGGTCAAGGTTCAAATTGCGACTGTGTTTCAGGTTAGGTTTAGGGCAAGGGGTAAGGGTCAAGGTTCAAATTGCGATTGTGTTTCAGGTTAGGTTTAGGGCAAGGGTAAGGGTCAAGGTTCAAATTGCGATTGTGTTTCAGGTTAGGTTTAGGGCAAGGGGTAAGGATCAAGGTTCAAATTGCGACTGTGTTTCAGGTTAGGTTTAGGGCAAGGGGTAAGGGTCAAGGTTCAAATTGCGATTGTGTTTCAGGTTAGGTTTGGGGCAAGGGGTAAGGATCAAGGTTCAAATTGCGACTGTGTTTCAGGTTAGGTTTAGGGCAAGGGGTAAGGGTCAAGGTTCAAATTGCGATTGTGTTTCAGGTTAGGTTTAGGGCAAGGGGTAAGGATCAAGGTTCAAATTGCGACTGTGTTTCAGGTTAGGTTTAGGGCAAGGGGTAAGGGTCAAGGTTCAAATTGCGATTGTGTTTCAGGTTAGGTTTGGGGCAAGGGGCAAGGATCAAGGTTCAAATTGCGACTGTGTTTCAGGTTAGGTTTAGGGCAAGGGGTAAGGGTCAAGGTTCAAATTGCGATTGTGTTTCAGGTTAGGTTTTCTTCGGGCAAGGGGTAAAGGTAGGTATAGTGTATTGGTCCAGAGTTGAAGATAGGAACTGGGTTAGTGTAGGAAAGTGACAAAGAAGCAAATTTCACCAGAGCATGTGTCGTATCACCAAATATGCACTGACCTCAAGATGCATACATGTACAATGTACAAACACCTGAACGTACTCATACTTTTGGGTGAACTTGAGACAACAGATATAACAAAAAGACATTACCTTTTCACTGACGGTTTAAGTTGGCAAAATATGGTTAAGACATAAAAGAAATAAGAGAAATAAGAAATGATATAAATCTGTTTCTCACCTGCTGCATGCCTTCCATTCACAGACATACTTCTGAACCGCAGGCACTGATTTCCCACTAGTGCTACTCGACTTCCGACTTGAACTCGACGTTGATGACGATGAGGAATGCCTCCTCTTCTTACTGGAACGCGGTGTCGACGGTGAAGGAGGAGTAGGAGCAGGAGTTGTTGGAGAGGGTGCTGGGTTTGATATCGCCAATTGCTTGGCGTCTGGAGATGACAGAACATCATCGATGGGTCGCTTGAAGCATGGAGAGGCAGTGGAAGGGCTAGGGACTTGGACAGTTAAAGGAGACGGTGGCTGCTGCGCTGGCAGAGGCAAGGAAGATTGCGTTGAGGTAGTTGATGCTGGAGGGGCGGATGTCGCCACTTGTGTGGAAGCAGAGGGTGTCCTTGCAGTTGCCTCTGAATTGCTCGTCTGATTGACGGAGCTTTGAGTCCTGTTTGAGGCAGCTGAACTTGTCTGGGTGTCACCAGATCGCGAGGTGGAGTGAGGCACTGACTGACATGAGTTCTGCTGGTTGTTATTATTAGCATTGGCCACTGCACCAACAGTGACTGAAGGCACGGAACTGGGAAAACTGGGGCGGATCTCATGGCAGAAAGCCACAAGCGACTTGGGGTTAGGAGTACTGGCGTTTGGAATGTTAGGTTGGCTAAGGTTTGGTACTGCTCCGTAAAAGAGCTTATCGAGTCTATCACTCACCGTGTTATTACTGTCATAATTGTCTTTGAGCAAGGGGGATTCTGTGTGCGATCCAATATCACCATTCATTACGTGATTCAAACAAGGTTTTCCTAACTTGTCAGCAAGGATGCCATTTTCCGCTGAAGAAGACTTGTCCCTTTTCATTTGTTCCACAACACTGTCTACTTTATCGCCAATTGTTTGAGGGGTTTTCTTGAGGAGAGATTCAATGTCTTTGGAAGCTATGCCATCCTTGGCAAGTTTGATCCCGCTATGGAGTTTGTCGTTCATAAAACCATTTGGCAGTCCTTGCTTGGTAGGAGTGTCTTGATTCAAAGAATCTACAGAGTTATTGCATTCATTGGCATCAGTCCTTGTGCCTACAGGTACAGGCAAGCCATTGCAAACAACACCTACAACTTTCTTATCTCCATCCTCTGATATCACATTGACCGAATAACTGCCTTTGCCGCTTTCCTTCTCACCATTTGCAGCTACTTGGCTATCGGCGAATTTGCTCTGATCATCCTTTATGCTACCATTTTTGTTCTTGTCCCGCTCTTTGTCCTTGTCTTTATCTTTCTTTTTATGTTTCGATTTGTGGTTTTTCTTGGACTTGGTATCCTTCATGTTCATGTTGGGGCTTGTGGTGCCCGGTGGGGCTGGCAGGATGGGTTGGTGATGAAGTTGGATCTGTGGAATGTTTGCAATGGTTGGAGCAGACTGGACAGTCATGCCCTGAGAGAACTGTGTGACCACTTGGACATGAGACAAAGGCATGGTCTGTCCTTGCGTTTGAACTGTCATAGGAGCACCTTGCGATTGCCCAATGGCGTTGAGCACTATCTGGCCTTGCTGAGGCTGTATCACCTGCATTTGCTGCTGTCCACCCGCTGCTTGAAGAGCTGGTCCTTGCTGAAGCAACCTCTTAATAAGAGGCGAGTCCCTGTTTGTAGGGCTCAAGGGGCCCTGTAACCTCTGCATACCTGGGAAGTGTGCTATCTGCACATTTTGAGCATTTCCTTGAACCTGGCCAACACTTGTATGGATCTGATGATGCTGAATGGGTCTTGCAATTTGGAAATTTTGAGTCCCTTGCATGTGTGGCGGTTGTGGGAGTATGGGTCTAGGGCCCTGAACCATGGTAGACACTGGTGGTGGTTGTGGTAGAATTGGCTTTGGTCCTGTTCTTGGAGGGCCACTCACATTTTGCACCACAAGCTGTCCAGGATTCTGGGAGAGAATGGTAGCCTGGGCAAAGTTTCCTTGCTGTTTACTGTTGGTCATGATCATTGTCTGACCAGGCTGAAAATGTTGGACACCCCTTACCACAGTGACCTGCTGCTGTTGGACTTGCTGCTGAACCTGACCTTGTCCTGAAGGCTGCTGTAATAAAGTCACTTGCAGAGGCACTTGCGTCTGGAACTGCTGTCCTTGGAAGTTTGTCTGGTTATGGATGACAGTCTGGTGGCCCTGCACTTGTATTTGCGGTTGCACTTGAACAAAGTTCCCACCTTGAGTTTGGATGACCGCCCCCTGAGAGTTCCCGACCACAGTTCCAGTTGACATGCTTACCGGATGTGTTTGGACCATATTTCCCGCCTGTGTCTGCAGCATTGCCTGGTTACTATGCATTTGGACATTGACCATACCTCTTGAAACTACAGCTTGTGCTGGAATCTGCTGTTGAATGACATACTGTTGCTGAGGTTGGGACTGCGTCACCATTCCTGCTGTTCCTGGCTGTGTATTGCTGTTTGCCAATTGGTACTGTTGGGTAACCTGTGCCTGCTGCGGTTGGCTGAAGACACCTGCTTGACTATTAGCAACAGATTCTGGCACGGTTGTAACAAGTCCTTGCATTCGCTGCGGTTGAGGCAGATCGGGTGTTGATGTCTCCCCGTTTATCTTCGGTGTCTGAGATCCATTGTCCTCAACGGTATCTGCCTCTGACAACATGCTCTCAGTTTCGTCCATCGGAACGTCGCAGGAACTCTGGTTGAGGACTGGGGAACCTGCAATCTGGCGAACGATTCCTTCCGCAAGATCTGTCCTGTCCTCTGCATCCTCATCATCTTCATCTACACCCACAGCATGCATATTGGGAATTTTTTCTATTCTAACCTCACCATCTGGCAGTGGCACTTTGAGAGGGGGTTTGCACTTCTCTGTGGATGCATCCTCAGTCGGAGGCTTTGGGGACTTCTCCACTCCTCTGTTCGGACTCTTGCTTGATTGTCTTGATGGGGTTTTCCTTCCCGATTTCCCACTGTTGCTTCGACTTCTGCTCTTACTTTTAGAGTTCAATTCAATACTTGACTCTGAATTTGTATCAGATTGAATATGGTGTTGTCCATTTCCAGTCGGCATAGAAATTCCTTCTCCTTGCTCCAGTTGATGAACAGTTGATGGTACACTGGCATTTTGAGGAATCCCTTTAGGCATACTACTATCAACTTGTGCTACAGTACCAACAAGACTGGGCGCAACAGGAACATTTGATCGCACTGTTGTGGGTGTCCCAACGTAATTCTGAGGTCCATTTAATACTTGAGCTGGGCCCATTTGTCCATTAACAGACTTGCCATTGGATTGTTGCAAGCCAAAGTTCAACTGCTGCTGCTGGACTCTCATGTTTCCTGCAATGATGTCTGCAACACTGACGTTTTCTCCCTGAGACGAATGTGGTACTGGCTGTTGCAATGGTGCTCCCTGAGCTTGCTGCTGCTGCAGTACTTCTGTTCGCTGTAGCTGCTTCTCACCCATAGGATAGCTTCCCTGCTGGGGCATTTGTCCTATACTTGGCACTGGTTGTTGCACTACCTGCTGCATCATGACTTGTGCCTGGGTGTTGGGTGCTACAGCTCTAGTAGCCATCACTGGCCCCACTTGACTAACTTGGGCGCCACCTGGTGTATGAATCTGTATCTGAGATGGCAGCTGTCCAGTTTGTCCTAGAATCTGTCCAGGAGTGGGCCCTTGCCCATTGGGAGCTTGAGGCTGAATCAATGGTCCATGGATGTGTCCTGGTATTTGTCCATGGACTTGACCGGGCAGCTGAACTGGAGATGGTCCGGAAGGAGGTGCAACCAATTGTCTCTGGGGAACACCTTGGTGAAAGATGCCACCCTTGGGAGGAGGAGGGCTTGGTGAGACAGTGGGAGATGGAGAGTGTCTTTGAGCCATTCTGGCAATCATGGCTGAAGCTGCCATATTTCCTGCAATAGTTTAGAAAATACAAAGAAATGATAAATACCAACACAAGAAAGCACAAATGAAAAAGAAAAGTTCCCTACAATATATTATAAATGACTTATCTTAATCACAAGGATCTGTTGTACAAAGAAAAATGAAAAGATTTTTTTGTGAAGAATTGGCCATTGAAACTTAAATGTTTTCTCTACTGAAGCTCACATTGTACTGTCAGACCAATTTTTCTTTGCATACATGACAATCACAAAATTTGCCAGTGGTCCAGATTCAAGAAAGTCAATGCCCAAAGTTATTGAACAACTACTTTTCTGCAATTTTGTTTAAAGTTCCTTGTCCCTGAACTGGCTGGCATAAAGAATTCACGAAGGTTTATTGTTTTTTAAACAGTATTTTATGCATTCTGACTTCAATTGAATGCATTTAGAATATTTTTTCCTCTTGAACAAAATTTGGAAGGAACACTCACCTCCAGGGGAAGGTGCACTCTGATTTGGTTGCCATTTCCATGGCAAGGAGACACGCCTTCTCTTGATGCCGGCAATAAGGAACTGAGGACCTGCCTCACTATCTGCTTTCTTGCCCTCTACTGCAGGGAAGACAATCCTGCAAAAGAAAATAAGCATTAACCAGCATTAAAGATTAAAGTCATCCTTTAACAATGTTAAATCTAAGATGCATGACCCCATGTGTTATCAGTGTCTGTGATATGGTGTAATATTGAAGCCCTAAAAAAATTGCGCTTCAAAATGATCATGAAGTGCCTCAAAAATAAAAATCTTTGAGCGACCGGTTTTACCATACTCATTTTCCCCAATAGACTGTAGTGTTATAAAAACCGCTGGGAAAACGTTTTTTAGAAATTTTGAATTCCAATCATAAATATCTTGATAATCAGACAGGCTTGTAAAAGTCATGGGATTCCTGACTGACCTAAAGGTTTGTAATTATGATTGCAGCATGAGCTAAATCCAGGATTTTGTTTCAGAATCTGAGACAAAGAGACAGAGACAAAGTTACCCAATCCCTTTAAAAGGAAAATCAACCTTGATAGTAAACTTCTCTGGAGGAAAAGAGAACTATCAGAGAAGTAGACTGGTGACAGTTGGAATGAAATGAGACCAAAAATGAGAAAGAAGTTGTAAACACTATAACTATCGGCACTTCAAATTGGCTGAATCTGTAATGTCTCTGTGCTGTAGTGGCAGACAACTTTTTTCATTCGTTCCAACACACAAAATGACTAAAGTTTCAATTTTTCAAAAATGTATGACTCAGGAGGGTCCCTTCTCTATAGAGGACCAATACCCATACTATATTTTGAGTAGTGCCCCAAGAGAGAAAGCACATAGGAGGAAAAAAGTAAGGGTTAATAATCTACAAAATAATAAGGATACAAAGATAAGTCTGTGACTTGGTTTCAAGGTTCTTGATGTTACTACTAAATGATCTTTCTGTTTATTTTCTTATAAAATGGCTTGAGGGGTTCCCAAGGACCTAGGCCAGTATTCAATACTTGGAATAAGTAAGAAATTTACTAAGTAAATGGCTAAGCTAAGAAGTTTACTTATCTCGTATTCAAATCGCATTTTAGACTTTTACTTACCTGAGACAAAATCTAAGTAAAATACTTACTGATAAGCATTGTGACATTGTGACATCACACGGTCAATCAAAAATAACGTGCAATTAACGCGTCGCAATAAAATAATATAATAGGGTAAAATACTTAGCCAAAAGTTTGAATTGAATACCAAAATTGGCTAAGTATTTTATCTAAGCCAAATACTAAGTAAAAAGCAAGTATTGAATTGAATATGGGACCTAGAATTTAAGTCACTTACTTGACGCATCTCATGAAGTCATTTGAGTTGAGGATGTTTCGGCCCATGATCTTACCGCAAACCGACAGGTACTCTGCAAAGAGGTCTATGTTGGTAATTGATGCCACTGGGTCTATGTCGTAATGTGCACCCAACCTGAAGTGAAATGAAAAGAAATAAAATAACAAAGGAATAAATAAATGGATGGATAGATGGATAGATGAATGAATGAATGAATGAATGGATTGATGACAGGAATGAAAGAATTCATGAATAAAAGAGAGAATGAAAGAATGAATGAAAGATAAATAAGTGAAAGATTGACTGAATGAACAAAAGAATAATGAAATAACGAAGGAAAAAAGGAATAGAGGAAAGAGCGAAAGAATGAAATGAAAGAATAGAATGAACAAATAATAAATGAATCAATGAATGAATGACAGAATGACTGCATGAATGAACGAGTGGAAGAAAGAAAGAATGAAAGAATGAATGAACTTTATTAGCCAAAAAGTGATCAAAATACAATAAAATAATTTCACATAAGTGTGTCAGCATGGAATGGATTAAATAGTGGCTATGATGCAGGGTGCATTTCAACAAACCATCAAAAGAACAAGTTCGCACACAAACCGTTGAAGCGCGTGTATTAAATCTAACACGCCTTTCAATGGGATGTTGGTGAACTTGTACTCAAAGACCCTGTCCGAAGTGAAAATGAAATAGATGAATTATATATCAAAGGAAAGCTGACAAGCCATAGATTACAACAATACCAATTCTATGCTACTTTAGTGCCTGTCAGACGAGTAACAGCTCTCTGAAAACTCGAAATCTAAAGCTGTGAAAATCGGGAGTTGTTGACCTAAAAACTAGCTATCGAATTGATGACATCACTGTATGTGGAGTACACATATTCACAATGACTTTGCATTAATTAAGCACGGCTCATCGCCTCAGCTATATAGGCGAGCACATATGGTGTCGTCACTGTAACTGCAGCAAATTTGACCCCTGTTGACCTGTAATTTGGAGAGGTGCAGAAAAAAAGGTTTTTCTTTTTGCAATACTGAAAGGGAAAATATTTTGAATTCCTTTATATTTGTATTTTATGTTCATTCAGCTTTCCATTGATAAAAAGTTGTATTTTCATCGGATAGGTCTTTAATGACGGTTTCGTGAAACAATGCCCAGGAGTGTAACTTACCACTGGCAGGCTAAATTCTCCATGTCGGCTTCCTGACCTGACCTCCTTGGGCTGATGGTGGGGGTGGGGTAGGTGACGCCGAGGAGGTGGAAGTGACTAGAAGAGGTCCTAGGATGAAGATGGCACAGGGATGTATGTGTAATTAGGCAAACAAAAGTTAATCTAGAATCATTGCTGATTTACACCTCATATTTCAAAAAATCACATCACACTCACAGTGAAAATGTGGATATTGAACATAGAGGGTTGCCCATGGAGAAAAGGACAAGAAAACCAAATAATCATACTTTTTTCTTCACCAGAGACATAAATGTTTTCGGGTTTGGGGGAACTGGACAAGAACATTAAATTCACAGCTATTGTGATACTGATAAAAACAAGACACATCTGATTTTTTTTTCCTGATCATTTCATAACATAAGATTAGCTATTCAAAATATCCTACAATGAAAGAACAAAAGATGATTTGGTTTTTGTAATAGGAGTAAGAATAGAGATAGTAAATTGATAGTAACTATGGCATAGTAACCCTGATGGAACATCGTTTGCGACTTACTTGGTTGCTGAGCTGCAGGAGGGGTGTGGAGCTTGGCTGGGGGCTGGGGAGGGACATTGGGCGTCATCCCCGGTCTACCCATGGTGACGATAGGGTGATGGATGCCGTCGGGAACATGGTCGACGATCTTGATCCCTACGAAGGCATCGGCGCCTAATGACTGGGCATCCAATGTTATAAGGCATACCAGCACATCTGTAGTGGGTGAGATCAAATTTCAAAGTTTGAGGATATATCAAGTTCGGGAAAGGCTTCAAAAGTAGCTCTGGTTACTACTTAAAAACATTACTGAATATTCCATATTTCATGTTCATACAAGAAAAAATGAGTGAAGTTTGCATCTATCTCAATTGTTTAGAAGGAAAAAAAATTGGTAAAGCTCCAAACAAACTGATTATCTTTTGGTTGTTTAAACAGAAATGTTGTTATTTTGAGCATCTTTGTCTATCAGCAACTAACCAAAGAACCTAACCTACAAGCAAAGTGCAAATCTTACACTACCTGCATTAGAGACAAAGTAAAGCCATAATAAATGTCAGCGCAAATGTGGGACTATCTATCCTGCACTATATGACAATGTTTCATTATTGGAGCAATTACATAAAAGATCCCTATATATA
Organism: Mesocentrotus franciscanus; assembly: GCA_037976565.1. Taxonomy (NCBI): domain Eukaryota; kingdom Metazoa; phylum Echinodermata; class Echinoidea; order Camarodonta; family Strongylocentrotidae; genus Mesocentrotus; species Mesocentrotus franciscanus. The sequence goes on along the minus strand of CP137681.1, from coordinate 16,430,714 downwards.
AATTCCAGCTAAAAATGAAGAATATCTTGAAATGACAACTGATTAATGGCAATGATACCTAAACATTATTATTTTTAATCAAAACAAATCAGCAAGTGGTCAGATTACTAGATATTTTTTTTTTTTTTTAATAAAATGGGACACATTCACCAGAATCACTCATTGCATCCATATTCTCAACATCATCGTTACTGACCTATGCTATGATGGACACTTGAAAGGCGGGTGCAGAAGGGTTCTTCCCTCTCTGACATGACCAGCATGACCTCGAGCGCCCCCAGAAGAAGCTGGATGTCGTGGATGGTGAGGAGGGTGACGATCTTGACGTAGATGGTGGGTTCCAGACATCGCTGGAACAGATCCAAGTTGTTGTCGACCATCATAAGCTTCTCGATAAGCTCCATTGCTGGAATAGAAATTTGGAAAGGAGTGGAGATGCATTTTAGAGGAATATTCTTCTGCACTATTAAACAAAACTAATCACACTAGTAATTCAATGTACTTTTGACCGTCCAATCTGCATATGTGCATAACTGCTCATTTGTGAAGTTCACATTGTCATTAACTATCATTAGATTCCTAGAAGGGTTTGGAAAATGTAATTGAATATCAAAAATAATCTATTTTTACATTACTTGATTCAAACCATTATTATTATCCTTTTAGAGCATTAATATAATTACATGTATCTAACTGATTTGATTTCAATCTTTAATTCAAAGAGAGAATCTCATTGCAATATTTTTGTTTTTCTAATTGGCAACCCTGGCAGGAAAGAATGAAGTAACTCACATCTGATGGCGACAAACTTGTCCGAATTTGAAAGTAAACCTTTATGAATCGTATGCAGCATGAGTTGTGTACTGACGTAATCTATGGAATCTAGAACAATCTGTGAAAGAAGGAAGAGAGAGAGAGAGAGAGATATGAAATAATATCAACAATGATATGATGGATATTTTTATAATGCACATATCCACCATGCAAGGTGCTCCAATATTACCCTGGCTCAGCTAGGCTACCATTTATGGTGCTCACAGCATTCAGGGAATGCTTTCCCCTAAGGTACCCACTAACACCTGGGTGGAGAGTGGCAAATGTAGATTAATGTCTTGCCAAAGCACATCAATGCCGCAGCGGGACTCGAACCTCGAACTGTGTGATTCACAGTCCAGCGACATCGACTGGACGACACCTCTACATAAGCATCCATTCACTCAGATAATAGCAAATATAATACAAAGTCCTAACAAGAATAATCAGACTGGTTTGTGGATAGCACATGGTACAAACGACCCCAAATATACATGAATTTTTTAATGTTTCACTTACGTGATTGCATATATTGGTGAGCGTATCCATGCCCAGTTGTTGTAGCATTGTGCAGGAGTTATGGGCCAGAAGTAGAAGGAATCTGTAGAGTGTCCGATGACTGGCCATGCTACTGATGTGATGGCTCTCAAACGACAGGTTCCTGAAGATGATCGCAATCTGTGAACATACAAGCGTACACAATCATTAATAAACAGTAATCATCAAGATACCGAGGGTTTTACTTTTGAGCCCAACAGGAAATCCACACACGATGGAGTCCCATATGTTCTGTGTAATGTCAGGTGAAAAAGCCTGAAACTGGCATCCTTGATAGCTATGTTTTTTTAAATTTTTATTACGATCTGTGGTCATGAAAAAGGTAAGACCAATGTCATCATAACATTGACAGTATCAATAAGAACATTGACAATGTCAATGTCAAATGGGAACTATAATAATCCGATGATTGTAAATGAAACTTGCTTTTGTACAACACACATCATATTAAAATGTCTACGCTCTCAGTTTCAACCTTACACAAGTTGAAGTTTTAAAAAAATTAAAGAAAAAAAGAAAGAAAAAAAAAATGTTCAATTTAATGAAGACAAATTTACTGTCTGTGTTTCACATTCCATGTTGGTACACTAAATTCAAACATCATATCTAAACACTCATTCTTTTGAAAAATCTAATGTTGGTTACCTGTAGTATTCTCTGCCCTTCTACATCGGAGAGACCCATCTTTCTTACCGCAAACAGCTCCACATCCTTGTACTGTCTCTTGTCTACAACAACATAACAAACATGAGGTTAAAGAGTAAGGAAGAAAAGCTTTGACAATGACACATGTTGAAAGACACAAATATGACCCAAACAGAGCATCATACATGTATAAAATGGTATCACTTTATCAGACAATATAAATATATTCGAATTTCCTGTTCATATCACACATCACATCTGCCTACAGGTGTAGTCTGTTTTAGTCCTTGGTATATTAAAGGAAATCCTCATAATGACAAATTTCATCCTCACATGATAACCGAAAAATAAGGTACCCATAACCAACCATCCAACTTTTTCACCCACATAGCAAAACAGAGTACAGAACTGCCATAAAATAGTTTTGAGTCAGAATAATGAGAATTCTGAAAGAAAAACATTGGAAGATGAGAGTCCTTCTTTACCTTCAGGTTTCTTAGATCCTGGACCGATGACCTCTCTGACCTCCTTGTCGGAGATAGTGTCGTACCAGAACTGAACAAACTTTCTCTTTGTCTTCTCCATCCAGTCTTCCTCGTACAGCTTCCTCAAACTACCTGGACCTGAGAAAAATAGAAAACCAAGTTTAAACATGATTCAAAATGTTAACACTTCTACACCTATCGCTGTACCAACAGTAGACCGGTTTACTAACATATTCAAATTGTATGCATACTGCATAAACAAAGGCTGTTCTTGATGACCTGAAAACTTGCCCAAGGCTTGCCCGACATAGCAACAATATACGAAGACTGGATTCAGAGTATTGCAGTTCAGTCATTAATAATTAACAGAATAACTCGTCACTATGTTCCCATGAAAGAAACATGCATAAATGTGAATATGTTAGTAATCAGGGGGGATGTTTCACAAAGACTTAGATCGACTTTAAGTTGAACTTAACTATGGCAGGCCGTTCATGCCACTGTTTGCTCTCACCATTATGATCTTTAGATAATATTTTTTCCTTCAATAATGAATTCTCACAAAATGTAAATTCTGTAGATTTGCGACCATGATTTGTACGTCCCTTGAGCGACCAATGCCAGTAATTGGTGAGAGCAAACAGTGGCATTAACGTTGATCTTAGCCTTTGTGAAACACCCCCCTAGTCTATTACTGTAAATGCACTCTCATGATTCCAATTGTCACTTTTGATTTTTTTGTGTTATTCATTGTTGGTTTAAGCATGAAATATCTCAAGTGGGAACAATCTTCAGGAAATGTGTATCTATTAGTTTTTAGACAAAAGGAACAATTTAGCCTTAGCCAAAACATCCAAGTTCAACATAGCATTGCATTGGGTTTCCCATCCACAGCACTGAAAGAGTCAAAGTCCATCACATAAAAATGATATTCTGTTTGAATGTATATTTAAGGAAAGGGATAAGACCATCAGCTTGGAACCATCCCAATTTTTGTAAGAATGGTTCCTATTATTCTATTTACATTTGAATGTTTTTTTAATCCCAGAGTCTGCTCTTTTCTGTGATAACAAACCAAACAAGCATTCCGCTTTCCCAATTTCAATTTCTGCTGATCGATTTGAAAGGACAAGTATAATATTATACTGTATAAGCTGGTCAAATATGTACTTTTTTCATGTTTTCATCATGGTGTTTAAAAAACAAAAACAAAAACAAATGACCTTGATATGGTATATATGAATTCAAACTTTGTTCAATCTCCTCTATATTTGTACTCCATAATTTGTACTGGGCCTCTCAGGAAACAAGTTTCAATACTGAGAGAGTTACCCTGTTTGAATAAAACAAATTAATAAACAAATAAAATAATCAGCTTCAGTATTTGTTTTTGGCAAAGTGGCTTATTCACCTTCCCAATAGCTCCAGGGTTTCTCTTGTCAAAGACATACAATCAGGGTTGCAATTGGGTTTAGGGTTACACATGTAGGTTTGTTTGTTTGTTTGTTTTTATTTCTGCGTTTTCAAAATACAAGTCATGTAGAACATAATCATATACATAAAGTAACTATTATTTCTTCATTAAACATAATTATAAATAAGTACATTAAATAAGATGCATAAAAAAACAAATATTTATCAATGAAAAAGATATTACAAAAAAGCCCCACTGCACTACTTATAGCTACTTGCGCCCTCTATACAGCCAACAATGCCTAAGCAGTACCCGTTGGTCCCCCATGATGCCCTTTTTCTAAAGTAAATTGCTTATTTGATGAGATAACCACCTGCCAGTGACCTCGCAGGGAGGTCTGGTCCCTCCATGCCAAACTAGTGCAGAGGAGCTTTAAAGGGTTAAAGATAAGAATTTTGTTTTTGATAGAAACTGACCGCAAAACAATGTTACCAGAGCATGTGTTCTACAATTGTTCACATCCAGGAGTTTTACAACAAACCAACACTTAATTTACCTACCAATAAGGAATAGAATTCTAAGGAAAAATTTGCCTGACATCGTCTTACCTTCGTAGAAGATTCCTGCGTGGGCCAGTAGGAGGTCGATGAGCATTGGTGCTTTCTCCAAGTGGATGACGTGCTTGCCTTCGTTGGATAGCAGAGTGCAGATGTTGATGGCAAAGTCCACCTCGTTGGGGAGACCGGATTGGAGGGAGTTGAGGATGCGGTCATACTCCGAGGTCCGGCATTTCTCCTTTGCGAAGCCATGTGTCTGCCGGACTTTGTCTGCAAGGAAAGTTGAACATTGCGGTCAGCAATGAGAAAAACTTAGTTGATTGTCTGACTTTGTCTGCATGGCAAGATGAACATGACCAGTCCGTAGTGAAAAAAATTAAGATTAATACATTGCCAAATCAACTCCAAACGGACTCTGAACTGACCTGATTCTCTGCTTTGGGAGTAATGACTAATGAACTGTTTTGTTCAGTCTTGTCCATGAGAGTACAGAATATTAGTGATGAGAGTATGTGCATTGACAGCTTGGTACTGTAAAGGCCTGAGCCTTTAGGATGCTCATCATAAATTTGATTCGATTTGATGTTTATTTATTCCATATACATCAACATACACTGTATATACATTTAAAAATCTTATAACTTTAGAGTTATAATTCTGACATGGTATGGTATTTACAGAAAAGGAGTTGTCTCCAGCATAAGCTTAAAGCGACGTCCTCTAAATGAGATATTCAACATGATTTTAAATTGGTTTTAAAAACAAGTCGAAAATTATAATAAATAGATTGGAGAAAATGTGGCAAATACAGTGTAGAGAATAACAAAGTTATGAGTTCTTTCAGTTTTCACTGATAAAATTTTGATTACTCTTTAGAGCAGCTCCGTATTTTCTTTCATACTGACTGCCCTCATCTAATAGCTGCTGATGAATGAATGACTAGAGCTATTGTCTAGAAGTCTATGCATTGTCATTAACTACCGGCCACGCCTTCAAATTGTCACAAAGCCGATAGACAATCGACAATAACCAATTAGGTGCCTGTAATTTTGAATAATTGATCAGAGGCCTAGAAAGCAGTATGCCAGTATCAATAAACTATTCTTAAAAAATTACAACAGTACGCAACATGTACATGTTCATGTATTAGCGAGTGTTAAGAGGACCTTGAATACTAATCAACATATGAATGTAATATATCATAATTTTGCCTCATGGTCAATGCTATTACACTAAAGCAGAGAATTGGAAGTTCCCTCTACAATATGAGATATCATCTGATCCACTACTTCCTTCCTGTACGATTTGGCCACAAGTAGCAAAAATCAACACACTCGCAATCTCCTGCGCCCTAAAAACAAATGACAGTTGTTTTATAGTGCTATTCACATTTCTGAAATATTCATTGTGTACAAGTCTATTTTCATACACATACATGTATTTTAGAGAAGGACAAACATTGGCAAGTGTGACCCTGATTTAATGTTTATTCTATGAGTGTTAAACAGGAAATCTTTTTTGGTGCCTCTTTTGAATTTTACAAGAAAGTACACTTTATATGACCCCCAAAAAAAAAAAAAGTAAACATGCCATTTACAAATGTTCTTCTCATTAAAACATTAAACTGTGTGATGAATTATATTTGGTGTGTTGCTTATAGTGCATTGTACAACATACATCACCATATATATTGACAACCAAAAAGAAAAAAAGAAAAAAGGACTACCTGTAAGCAAAAATGCTATATATACAAAAGCTGCCGGTTCCCTGGTTGCTTTATGTACATGTACATGTGTTTACAAGCATACAATGCTTTCTTAGCAGTTAGCAGTCAGGTATAAAGACAAACTATCAAGCCAAACCAAAGCAACACCTAATCAAACGCAACTATTCCAGTCACTTCCATCAGTTATAGTTTGTTACTGATATTACTGTACCCCTTGTAATTCTAAAGGAACAGGGTCCCTTGTAACGACTGAAAACGTTTCTTTTTTTTAACCAAATAGAAGTGTCTTGACAGTCATAAGAACCCATTAACTGAATGATAAACCATACAGAATAAATTTACATGTAAGCAAGTTTCTCGCAATATGCAGTTCCATCATAAACCCCCCAGATGAGGTTTAAAAGGAAAATGCAAAGTCAAATGTCTTCATTTGTACAAAATTTTGTGAAAATAGCTCTTAGATGGTGAAAGACACTGTAATAACAGCTCCAGAGTGAGCAATTATTATAATTTTGTTCAGTCACGAAGCATGGAGTATATCGAACCCTTGTTTAGGTGGCAAGCCAAAATGATAAATATTCTCCCTGTAGCTACAAAGCAAATTTTAATTAGCAACTAAAATACATCAATAAATACATAAAATAACAACTACATGTAAATGCCCCAGAAACAAGGAAATCAAGGAAAGAGGTTTCTTGCCAAGTAGTCATAATGGTTGCTGAGGAAGGTTCTTTGATGTTAAAAACGTATTTTCTGTATCTAGTAGTAAAATTTATAATTCTAGATAGCAATACAACAAACAATAATGACTCAGTACTGTTAAATCACTATGGCTTTAAAGGCTCTGAGCTTCGTGAATAACATGTACAGTACATGTAATCTTATGTTTTAACAAAAATGGTATGAACCTGCCTTTAAAATAATGTAACAAATATCCTGTTGCAATAGCTTTTCTTCGAGGCGCCACAAGTGATGGCAGCGAGGTTCGCTCTGCACTGTTATCACTAGGGGTTCAGAATGATTTAAGGTTTTGTTTACATGGGGCTCCTCTTTCAATTACAAAATTTGGAGATCCACAGATGCAACGTAATATCTAGGGGCACATGTGTACCGGGAGTGTGTTAGTGCTGAGCCCTGATGTAAATGTAAACAAGTTCTTTCGAGTCAATCGATCCACATGGATACGTACAGTTCAATTCCAGTATCATAATTGATATTCACCTGATATTTCTCTCCTGTAGGCAAAGCTGATAGGGGTGTGTGGCCTCTTTCCTCTGGCTTCGTCATCATCCTCCCCTTTGAAGTGTACTTTCTCATATGCTTCAAGGTATCTGACAAAGAAAAACAATACAAGAAATTAGACATTCCATTTTGATTCCAAGTCTAAATCCTTGACATTCTTTCATGCAACTGGCATACAATGCAATAATTGTCCTTTTCTCTGAAGTGTATGGCTGAAAGAGATGAGAGGAGAAATCACATGCATTTTGAGAAATCTATTTCTTTTATTATTCAAGTCTTAAATCCTCAAACTATTTCAAGCTACTGGCGCACTTTCCTTTGAAGTGTACCTTGTCATTTGCCTCAGGGTATGCGAGGAGACAAAAGCAAAACGATAAAACAAAAATGTGGATAATCTTATATTTCATTTCACGTCTAAATCCTTGTGGTTCTTTGAAACTACTGGCATACAGTGTGAAAATCATCCTCGTCTCTAAAGTGTGCTTTCTAGAATACCTCAAGGTGTCTGAGACAAGGAAAACAAGAAATCCATTTTGAGAATTTTCTTTTTCCCAAATTTAAATCCTTGAAGTTCTTACAAGGTACTGCATCATTTGTAGCCTACAATGTAATACTCATTAACGTAATTTCCTTTAATGTATACATGTACCTTCTCATACATGTACAGGTTGTATGCCTGAAGGTACTGAGAAAACAAAATACAAAAAAGAAAACCCATTTTGAGAACTTAATTTTTTCATTTTAAGTCTTTACTAGGTGTACTTGAAGTTATAGGAAACCTCACCCCAAAGAATAAGTGTAGGTAAGTATTCTGAAAAATGAGATGTATTCCTGCCCTTTGATTTTCAATATTCCTTACCAAAACGTAAAAGAGATACTGTATGTAAATAAAGATATTCTTGGCATGATGCGATGCTTTATAGCATGACATGAGCGCAGCCATTTGCTTGAAAACCTAACGTACCAGGTGAAGTTGAACATGTATCATGCACCAAGCTTTAGTTGGAAAGACTTTTTTAAATCAATAACAAAACCTTTATTTTTTAATGAGGAAAAATCATAGCTGAGAAGATTATTATTTATTAATTATATTTGGTGAAAAATATATAACAGGGGAAGAATTGCAACTAATATCAAAAATACTAAAATATAGCAGTTGACAAATCTATTTCATTTATGAGAAACCTTCACCCCAGAAAAGCACCAACTTATTTATGCAATCTGCGTTCTAGCGATTGTAGTACAAAGGATAATAACAGGTGAATGAAATATGTTAAAGCGACCTCCTTCTATGCCTCAAGATATTTGAGAGGAGAAAAGGAATGAGGAAATTATTTTGAAAAGCCCGTTTTTCATTTCAAATCAATATGAAAACCAGGTCTGTGCCGTTCTTTTGGTGACAAAAACATTACTTTGTATCGATTGAGCTTGAAAATATGGAACACACCAAGACTGGGAATGTCAAAGAAATTTGGGCGCATCACACTACAAAAAATTGCCTTTGCTACATGTATTAATAAAGTCCAACGTTGCTTTCATAAAACATCAAATCTGTCAACTTCAATTTGATAAATTCTTCCAGATTTTGAGGGGGAACTGGGAAAAGAAACGTTTTATTATCTATACAATGTGCCAAGTCCAGCTTGTAAATAGTTCTAAGTTTAAGTTTCTATTGATCATAAACTTGTCATATTTATACCTGAGAGGTTAAAGAACAATGAGTTCACTATCAACAAAATAGAAATACACACAATACACAGTATTTTTATGTACAGATGTACTGCAGGTGTATGCATACATGTACAAATGTATAAGATAAAATTGCAAGTTGAGGTACCGGTAATGAGGTAAACAAAAATTGTCAGATTGATCAACGAGTCTAACGCCGTTGCTCACTACATGCTCATTGCATGCTAAATCAAGTAAATTCACAATCAATCAATAAATGAATGCTATTTGAGACTAGAGAAGGTCAATTCCACACAAAAGGCAATAGAGTTGTTGACTCAAAGCAAAGCTAATCAACCATACAGTAGACTAGCATACAATCACTTCCAATTGGTACTGACTGATGACTGCCAAATACAGTAATTATGCAACGCCACCAGGACTTGTAAAGGGCTATCCAAGTTCCAACCCTTGTGTTTGGTTCTTTTGTATGAAATCAGAAAAATAAGAGAAACCGAATAACCAAAAGTTGATAATAAATCAGAGTGATATTTAGAAAGTGATGAAACTTTGCAACATGAGATCACTACTTTATAGTCTATAGATCTAAGCGAATCTCAAATTGCCAGTGTGGTCGGAGGATTGTGACGTACATGTAGTCGCGGATAAACCACCACTTGTCATGTTTGAAATTATCATTAATTTCTGTTTTTCTTGTACATTTGTAAGTGCCTTCTCTCTTGGGGCACCACTCAAAATAAATTATGAATTGGATACTGGATAGCATATTATTGTAGGTCCTCTATTAAAGAGAATAGCCTCTCCAGAGTCATATATTTTTGGAAAATTGAAATTTTAGTCATAATGTGTGTTGGAACAAATGGGAAAGCTGTCTGCTACTACTGTACATCACTGAGCAATTAATGATTCAGCAAAATTGAAGAGCCCATACATTTGTACCTAGAATGATTACAACTTTCTCATTTTTTGCCCAATTTATTTCAGACTTTCATCAGTCTACTTGCCTAGCAAACTGCATAAATTCAAAACAATTTTGTTTCAAGAAAAATAGGAGAAGTGAAATCTTTGTTCTTGTTGCAAGTCCATGTATCTATAAATCTGATCAAGGACTCTTCTGGTAAGGCAGGCCACCCTTTGTATTTCCCATACATGTAGGTGGGGCAGATATCGCCAGATTTTATGATTATTAAAATTACAGAAAGATTGGTTACAAAAGCTTGCCAGCGTGAGAAATTGGGCTGATTACCCATTTCTTTCAAACCAAGCCAATATTCAGTTCAGATGATAGATGGCACTCAGGCTGTTTCACACCGCTTTTCTTTCTCCAAACCAGTGTTACTTGTCCTTGAAAGTAGTAACATCGATGGGGCTTGTTGTCTCTTTGAGAAAAGAGCTGCATTTACACCACAAGCAAAAATCAACGATTTCTCTCACATTTCGTTGTCTCATCGGTAGTTGCATAGCAAATACCGGCAAACACAATGAAAAACCAAAAATCAGAAAAATCCACTTATGAAGTGTGTTTTTTGTAAACGCCTGCCGATAATTCACAGATTTTTGCTTTGTAATTTGTAAATCGAAACTTTGTTACAGAGGAGGCGCGATAGCTCAGTTGGTAGAGCAGTGGTCTTGTAATCCGGTGACCCGGGTTCGAAACCAATTCGATGCGCTAGTGCCCTTTGGTAAGGCATTAATCCTCACTACCAGGTCCCTCGGAAAGGACCTAAAGCCATCGGCCGTCTGGTTGCTTACTTACAAGCATTTATGCTTTCTTAGTAGTCAGGTAAAATAACCATCACATCACATCACAATTCCGTTTTTTTCGTCACATGACTCTCCTCTTCCTCGCTGCATGCGATAAGTGACAAGCAGCGTGTGCACACTACTCACCAAAATATCAGTATGAGCAAACACCAACATTTTTTTTCATGGGTTTTTCCAGTAGTGTAAATGGCAGTAAAAAAAAAAATTGACAGTGTTTAGGATGTGTAAACAGGCCTAATTTTTCTTGCTCCAAAGCAGTGTTACTTGTCCTTGAAAGTGGTAACATGGGTGAGGCTTGTTGTCTCTTTGTGAAGTCTGAAGAGGTGTTCTCTATCATTGTAATCATTAACAATACAGGATCACTGTGGCTAGCCCAGAGCAGAGCTCGGAGATAACCTTAGCAATAACCTCCACCATTGAGAAACGGCACAACTGCACAAAGCATTCTCATTTAACATTTGCTTCCACAAAGGATGCTGATGAGACACTGATATATGTACGAGTGAGTGTGAATATGTGGTGATGATGGTTAATAACATGTACAGCCAAAGAAATCTTACTGTGGAGAAGGTACATGTAAAAAGACATCCCATTTGCACTCATACATGTATGGAACTGAAAGGCAATTTGAATTTTGGCAACAATTTCATATAGCAAAATTACCATGAATAACATCCCTTTTTTAATAAAAGGTGCATGGACCACAGCTATTTTATAGCTTTCCAGAGATAAATCGTCGCCTGGCTGGCAGAAATTTTAAAGCTCGAATATCAGGTAAAAAAATGAAGTGCTAAGCAGAAGGGCGTTAGCACTAAATCGCCTCAAACTTTTATAAAACTGACTTATTTCCGAAAAAAATTTGTGGCCGTGTTCTACTATATACATTTCTATAAGTCTTTTAAGTTTTAAACCAATTTTTGGAATGGAAAGCAGTTTAATTATAAAACAAATCTTTAAATGCGAATAATTCGAAAAGTAGTTTTGGAGTCGCTCGTGCGCTAACGTCCTTCTGCCAGCCGGGCGACGAAATGCAATTGTACATCACGCATACAGTTTTCCGGTATTTCCATTTACATGTATTGTTTTCATGTGCTTGGCAAATGTTGTACCGGTAAATGTCAAACATTATGAAAAAAACTACAATAATCAATTTTTGTAATGTTACCCAGCTGCCATTTTATAAGGGGAAATCCAACCTGATACCAAACTACTCTATGACCCCGTTCTCACTCACTTTGAAAGTGGTCTTAGTTAGACCGCTCCACGGGTCTTGAGGAACGGTTTGCGAGGGTTCACACTCCGAGCAGTTTTTTATGGCTCAAACCGCTCCACGAGTCAAAGTGGTCTTGTTGCTATGGCAGCTCAGGTCAGCGGGTAATTTTTTCGCTGAATACTAAGCGTATGTACCGTACTACATGTTTCGTGCAACGTCACTAGACCACTTCCGCTCAAAGTACGCCTGCTCACTGCACGTTAGAGCGCTCCAAACCGCTCTTAATAAGACCCGTTCTCAAGACCACCTCCCGAGGTGGTCTTCTGGAGCGGTCCAGAAGTCCACTTCCTGGACCACTTTGACCATTCTCACTCACCTAAGAACCGCTCCTGAGGAACGGGTCTTAGTTAGACCGCTCCAACGAAGTGAATGAGAACGGGGTCTATGAGAAGAAAACAGAAAACCCAGAGAAGCATACCGATGAAAGTTTGAATGAAATCAGACAAAAGGTGAGAAAGTTATGAAGTTTATAAAGTTGCAATCACTATTCATGTAGGAACAGGCTCTTCAAATTGACTCAATTGGTAATGTCTCTGTGATGAAGTGGCGGACAACTTTGCCAATTGTTCCAACATACAAAATAAATAAAATTTAAATTTTTCAAAAATGTAAGACTCTGGATGCCGGATGGTCTTCTTTTTAGAGGACCTGTAATAATATACACACCGTGATATGTTTGGGTAGTGCCCCAAGGCACTTAGGATAACAACAGAAATGAATGATATTTTTGTACAAACGGGAGAGTTTAATCTGTTATCCACCACTACGTCACAATCCAGTGACCAAAACTGTCAAATTGAGGTTCACATACAGTACCTGTAGTGATCTCATATTTTAAATATTCATAATTTTCTTCATAGCGGTCCGATTTATTTCAAACTTTCACCATTCTGTTTCTATGATTTGTTTCTACTTTCGGTCAAATGAACTTCCATGTATTAAAAGGGGTTGATTGCCCTTTAAAGATAAAGTTGAGTTCTGGTCATGCGATTGCATTGTGAAAAAAACGGTGTGGAATCGATCAGAAAAAGTTAATCATGTAGCATAAGTATTGGTGTGTACTGCAAAGTTCTGGAATCATCAAAATGATAAGAAATTTGGCCCAGTCTTGATAAAAGTAACAAGCACTGGACACAGAAAAATGTATATGGGACTACACAAACATGTGGCATAAAAATGTGGTCCTCATTTTTAAGCTGTTACATGTCATATTTAGATTTTAGAATATGAAGGCATTTGAAGAGCAATTATTTTCAGGGAAACATATTTTCTCTGATGTTTTTCCACACTTGCATACGGTAATAACAATGAAAACGCTCACAAATTATTTTTCACCTCTCCCTTGAACTCAACCTTGTCTTAAAGCTGCATTAGGCCCGACTTCATCAGCTCGAGTTTGCCAAATAGCCCGCTATCTTAACTAGCCCGATTTCAAATTAGCCAGTTAATATGCGTCTTCATCAGCCCCCATTTGCAAATAGTGGGTTATTTGGTCGAGAAGATATCCTGAGAATTATTTGTCGTTTCCAAAATAGTCTGATATTAGCGAAATAGCGGGTTAATTTGCGCCCGTCTTCATCAGACCGAAGTACGGAGTCAACTTCTCGATCCCACCGCTCACAACGATTTCCGGTTTTCCTTGTTTGTAAATGAACTGTACATGTATGTACGATCGGACTGTACTAGGCGTTGTGGCGTGCGCCTGTAATCCAGCTAACAGTGGAAGTTACAAACTGATTCAGCCGAGGACGCAGGTTCGAAACTGAATCGCGTCTTTCGGATGGTGACGTTAAAGGTCGGTCCCCAGACGTAAATAATCATATCTGATTGATACACGTCTGTAAAAACCCAATACACACACACACATACTTGCACACATGTTTTACAGCGCGGATAAAATCTTTAATACGTGCGCTGATCGTACAGTCGGTCTCTGAAGTGTGCATGTGCCAATATCTGGTTTATTTTCCGAGCTAGTTTGTGATGAGCGTATCGGTCTGGTTAAGACGCAATATCGAGCTTCGGGAAAATAGCGGGATATTTGGCAAACTCGATCTGATGAGGACAGGCCTATTGTAAATGTTTGACCACAGGTAGACAGTCTATTGTGAAGCCCCCTATCTCTAAGGTGAAGTGTAAACAAATTTGCCTCCATGTTATGTCTCTGGACTTATAAATGACCTCAAAGTGACCTGAAGCAAACCTAATATGTCCTTCTTCTCTTAACAAAACTGTTGGGGGGGGGGGGCAGAATAGGATAATAAAAATTGTGCCTTTAGAACCCAAAGGTAAAAATAGCAAATTTACAAAAGGCTTTTGACCCGTATCGCTACCGCATGGAGACATACAAAAATATACATGTACTGTACATTACATGTATCATGGGTGGTTGGGTGCAGAAAAGTTTTCTCGTTTCAAATGTATCACTTACATGTAACCTCTTCCAAAGCCAATATCAATGCAATCATGACAATTTTACAACTAAATTAACCAATCTAAGACTTTTTTTCTCTCCAATGTTTAAATAAATGGCGATTAGAAAATGGAATGCGAAAGCTCTGTATAGGCCTACAGCAAGGCTCCACAGAGTCCGCACCAACTTCTTTTGGAAGGGCGTCCAGAATTAACCTTTTTTTAACAATCTGTGTGCATGAGCCCGATGTAAAAACTTCAAAATCTTGGAGGCCCTGCCTATATAATCCAAATTGTATCACAATATACTAGTGCCAGGATAATTAAGAAAAAGAAAAAGAGTCTAAAAATAATGTACGCTTTATTACATGTACACTATTAAATCCAAGTTTTTATGAATACCCTGCACATGTTTAGGTATACATGTACAGTGCAGATTATCCATGTGGAAAACTGGAAACTATTAAAAGTGAATTGTAAAAATCAACACCTACTTTACTCCTAATTTCCCTTTAAAATACGATAAGAAAATAAAACAGAACAAAGCATACACAAATTGGAGTATTTCATAACCTTTGTGTATCTGGACGTTCTGTATAAACATAACAGTGCTACATATTTAACCAATATTGGCCAAAGGAGATATTTAATGCACACCTTTGTAAATAATCTGTGCTGTATAGAATGCACTTTGATTGAAAGTGGAATCATTTTATTGAAAATCGCCTCAGCATGTCAGACAAGTTCGTGAAATATGTAGGGCAAGCCTTCTAAAATAGGTTTTTTGTTATCCCCACACTACACTGTGGATCTAAAATGGGATACTGTACGAAAATACAGTGTATACACTCAGCACACAGCTCAAGGCAAGTTTACATGGAATCTACACTGAAAAGAACCCAGTACAAATGCAATGTACAAGGAGCTGTGTGTAGATTGCACTGGGCAGGCATGGCCAGCACTGCAATGGAATACAGCTGGCATGAGAGTGTGTGTGTTTGGGAGCTGTACACAAAGAAATACCAGGATAGTTTATCACACACACAGTTTCCAACTAGTGCATGCACTGTATACTATAGCTCTACACACAGTTTGGATGTAAAGTACACACACAAACCTTTGTCTGCATTGTATATAGCCTGTACATGTATGGAGGCATACAGAAACCCCTCAACACACAGATAATGCTCCAAACAGAATTGTTTATATTGTGAACATAACCATTATGCTCATACATACATGTAGCTCAATCATCTTTTCTATTGCATGTTTTACTTTCCACACAACCTGTGGATTGCAATTCTCTGTCTCTGTCTCTGTCTCTCGCTCTCTCTCTTTCTCATCTCTCTTTCTCTAAAATGCTCTCTCATTCTATCTTGGAGGATTCCTAGTTGCAGAAGGCAGGGTGTTTCTACTCAGTACTGCAATGTACATGGAAAGGCATGAATTCATGGATTGCATTTTAAATCTAATCCCCAAAATATTCAAAGAATAACTGCACGGCAGAAACATAATTCATATTTCATTAGATGCATGTTTGAGCTCGGCTTTCGGGAAATTTATATTCCCAGAACTTCCTTTCACATGTACTCAGAACTTTTACATTTGATTTATTTGATCATAATTTGTACAAACAAATGATTGATAGCGGTATCTGCACTGCAGTGAAGGAATTTGCAAGAAAATGACCTGAAATAATAGGGACAATACTGTCTACGATTGTTTCCCCTCCATAGTATTAGTAGACATGTACATTGAAATAGGATTTTAAAGACAATAAAAATGTAAACAAAATCAGGCCTACAATTAAAGTCATATTCATGCATTATGCATGAATATGACTTTAATTACTTTAATTGCCACTCTCTACCCAGGTGTTAAATGGGTACCCGGTAGGATGCGAAAGTTAATGTGGTTTAATTAGCAAGTGGCGCTTGTAAAATGGCGACTGGCTGGAATGCTCCCCAGGGAGTGGAAAATGTGCATACATTGTGTGCGAGTAAGCATGAATCCGATGACCGGGGTAATAATATATATCTGTAAAGCGCATTGAGAGGGCCTGCGGTCCTGAAATGCGCTATATAAGGACGAACTATTATTATTTAATTATATAGGATGCATACATGTACATGTACAATCAATAGAGATCAAATATTTCGTATATTTTTCCATTGTTTTTTTTTATTTTTTTAAATATGATGTTCCTTTCATTTTTGTTTTCATTGCTGTTATTTTCCAGATTTTAAAGGGTAGGCCTACATTGTAGCTACAAATCACCGGACTACGGAAAGGGTGATTTGGGCGATTTTCCTTTGCCAGAAATGAGGCCTTTTCATTGGGCTTCTCCAAAACTTCTGAAACAGGAGGCTCGTACAGTTACAGAAAACAAATTCAATGGTAGAGCAATACACGGTGTACATGTACATGACTTGCTTTTGCCAAGTTTTTAACAATTATGTAAATAGTCTAGCTACATGTACATGTACATGTATACAATGAATTTGGGTAGTCTGAACGAGGATAAAATTGCTCTATAGATATGAGCGGCCTTTTGCATTTGCTCTTCAAATGTATAATCCATAATGCATTACATCTGCACAGCTGTTCTTCATTTTATCAGAAGATCTTGGAAATAGGAAATTGCATGTAGAGCACATACTGTACATGTGCAAGTATGCAAATTGAAATTTACATTTTCAGGGCTTTATCCTGCACAGTCTGTCAAATATTAAAAAATACATACAGTTAGCAACTAAAATATGGCCTTACACATGTACTTAGGTATGAAATGTTTAAAGTATGTTAAAAATATATACAGGGTGTATGTCCCGATTTATGTTTCTAAAGAATGTGACATACATGTACATGTACATGTATACAGTATTAAAGGTACTATGTCCCATTTGCAGGCCAAAAAAATGAAAAGGTTAAATTCCAACGGCATTTGAAAGACAATACTAATTTAGAACTTCCCTAAAAAAGGGGGCTTGAAAATGTCTTTAAGTGGGAAAATAACGACTATTAGTTGTCGAATCGACTTAGGAGCTATAGAGCCAGAAAGTAATAGTCTGATTTTTCAGACCATTGTACCGAATGGTCGTACGTTTTATGCTGCGCAAAGATTCAATCAGTTTAATTTTGGCCATTACAAGAAGTGGGTAGACAAATGCTCATGTACCCTTTACAGCTCATTTTACATATGTTACTACCAAAGATGAAAAAGCCAGTCAGTCACTCAATAGTGTCTGACAGTGAAGTCTAGCAAGTAAACGGGTTTCCTTGCATAATTTGAATATTAGGACACTGCTAACGTTTAAATTTCACAGATAGGACATACATGACATATTCATAATTCCTGCAAAGTTCTACAGAATTTGATGTTGGCTGCAAAAGGGACATAGTATCTTTAAAGCTTACATCTACATATAAAGTATTCAACAAAGGCCCTAATTCAACCTGTCCACCTTTCACTCTTGAGTTACCAAAAACACCAAAAACATAAAATTTACAAGGGGTACATGTAGTGTGTATAATTTTGTTGTTTAGCTGTAGTATGTTGTGTTTGAACGTGCTCATGAAATCTTCACAATTTCATAAGAGTGGTTCCAAGTAAGTTAATCATGATTGACAGAGCACTATTCCAGACATTTTTGAAGATTTCTTGCCAGAAAAAGAATTGTTCTGAACATTTCATCCAAATTTCACGTCATGAAACCTTCTGGTGTTCCAGTATTTAAATAGACCGGTTTACACTGTACTTACATATTCAAATTGTATGCATATTGTTTAAAGACATGTTATTCATGACAACCCAAAATCTTGACCGACATAGCAACAAGACATGTATGTAGACTGGATTCCAAGTATTGTAGTTCATTTATTCCCAAGGAAATATCCATTAATTTGAATACAAACCGGTATATTAAACTGCTCAACCAGATGGTCAAAAAAAAATGAGTAGCAAATCGGCACTGCAAGCCACAAGAACCATGTGGTTGCATTGTTTTGATTCTTGCCTGCCAGTCCCCTGATCATGTTGGTAGTTACCATGGCAACAGAACAGAACCTAAACCACTCAACAATCTTGCCCAAGTTTGAAGCTCCTTGGATCTACACACAGTACTGTCTGAGCACCAGTAAGACTTCAAGTTGATATTCATAGAAGAGCCCTAAATATGAGATATTCATATCTACAGAAAGCTTATAAGCCATACAATGAGCTTGGATGACATTCAAACAATATAAACTTCCAAAAAAGCGAAATTAGGGTGAAAACAATCACCCTATTCTCTGGGACAAATTTGCCCTATTGTCATCCGAAACGGCCTTTAGCTGTGACGTAGGAAAGGGAGGCGTGGCTAGTGTGCCACTTCCGGGTATCTAGTAGAATGCATGTATAACATTATAAGGCTGAAAACACAGCTTCAACTTATGTGTTATTTTACCCTTACTATAGAATAAATTATAATACAACATCGTTTGTAAGTTACTTCTCATTAATATTTCCATCTTGATATTCTAAGAAATGTATTATTTGTGAAATAAAAACGTTGACAAATGGGGAAAAAGAAGGTGAAACTATGGCTGTGTCCCGGGCTTTGTTGTACAGCAAGCCTGCATATATGGGGATTTGGGTGCGGCGATTTTTACCACCATGTAGTTTCACTTTGACATATTAGTCGGAGACTTCACCTCTTCCACTATGAAAAAAACAGTTAGTATTGATTTGATCATTATTATGAATAAAATAAAATTCAAACAAATCGAAGAATATTTCATTTAGTCGATCGTATCATGGCTATAAAATCGAGGCGATTCTGCTGTTGTTACGATTCATCTGCGAGTAGTGCGGCTCTTGGCAGCCGCGTACCTACACGGCTGATCGCTGATTGAATTTAGTATCGCTGGCGGATTTATATTACCTGCGCGCACATCAAAACACACGTAAACGTGACTGCACTGCACACCGCACACACACAGTACTATACGCTTGCATTTCAGTCGCGATAGACAAAACTTTACGAAACCAAACCAAAACAAAACGGCGAGAAATACACTATTCTATGGAATTATAGTTATCGACAAATGAAAATGGAGAAGAAACATTATTCATTGTTATGTCAAAGGAAATTCCACCTCGGAACATGATTCTACTATAGGTAATTTTGTTTTGAAACACAGCTAGGTTGATTTTTCATACTATCTCCGTGTACATACAGCTCAGCTGGCAAGCTAAAGCCGGTGAAAAAGTTGAGTTGTAAACAGTTATTTTACGGATATTGTCACTTTTTCAATGCCAATAATGACATGAATATTGACATTAGGATATGTTTCAGGACGGGAGAGGACAACTGTATGTCAGATATTGACCATTCAGGCAATATTTCAATCGTTTTGAGAGAGTGGACTGACATCCACTCTATGAACATTTGTGTGTAGATCGCAGTTAGTCCCTATAGCTGCGTGAAGCATATCCCGGCTCTGACGTCACTCACAAAGCCACTTTCCCTTAGGCGATTTCGTAGGTCAGGATAGAGTCAATTTAGTGAAATTTGATTTTCATAAAACACAAAACTGCACACTTTCATGGCATGTTAGCTGCATAAATTGCTTTAATAACTCATTCAATTATAAAATAAACTATATTTATTTGATTTTATTTCCTATAAGTATCAACTTTCACTATAGTCTATTTAATTTATTTACATCTAGGCCTAAAATGTAGGCCTTCAGTATGTATGCTGGAAAATGTATATGTAGGTTGTCCAAAATATTTATCCGACACTTGACCTGGTGACATTTGGTCCGCACATTATTTAGTCATAGGATAAGGGCTCGGGAGGCAATTAAGTCTTACCAAGTTAGATTTATCTAGAGTATGGTACAGTGTAGGCCTACAGAATCGTGTAAATTTTATTTCTGTTGATATTCAGAAGTTTTTGAGTGACAGAATTTACTGCAGTGTGCAAATTGTCAGATTAAGTCGTACAATCTGGCCTTGTGTGTAAAACCATGTTAGGTCCATGGTACAGCATACGCATGTAGCATTCTATCTTTTTTGCACTACCGGTACTTACAGTGTATGCACTACTTTTTGCACTAGCTGACCAGAACTGAAGCTCCTGAATGAGACAGCCCACCCCCCCCTCCCCTCCTCTCCTCCCCTCCCCTCCCCTGGACAAACAAAGTCAAAGTTGACCTAAATAGTCCTTGACTTTTTATTGGTGAGGGTGATTATTAGCAATTCCCTCAACAAGAGGGATTTAAAAAAAAAACATATCATGTTTAGGGCCAGAACAGCATTATCTCATACACTTTAGCACCGAGTTACATTGCCTCCAAACAGATGATATCCATGTACAGGTATGTGGGAAGAAGAAAATAAGGATACAAGTCCAAAGAAAGAAAAATGAAAAAAAATGAAAAAAAATGAAAAAAACGAATATAAGCTGCAGCTCCGTGAAAGTGCCTTGCATACATGTACATGTGGAAAATGTTGTTACAGTGCAAGAGACAGCCAGTCATGCTGTACACCGATGGCGATACTAGTCCAATACCTGTGGCCTTTAGCTTTGTATGTACATGTTGTACACATGTAAATGTATGTATTTTTAGCCACAATTTTGTCCAAACTTGAGGCCTACAATGTACATGTAAAGGGCAATATGAACTTGGCAAAGCTTTAGGGCCTATCCATCACAGTGAAAAAAGGCAACATGTGAACATGTGTCCAACTGTCCATGAGAGAGGTTTAAATTGAAAACATGGGATCAATTTGTACAAACTGTTGCTCAAAATTGTTGCTCAAAATTGTTGCTCAAAAATAAATTCAAAATACAATTCTCAATTTATTACACACATTCAAACATGTACACTGCAGCAACAAAAAAATCTGGAAAATACCCATACATTTTCCTTTTTTGACTAGGTGTACTGTATACCGGTACTGTTCATGTAGGCCTACCGGTACATGTATTAATATGTACATGTAACTATAAGAAACGCATTTTGAAGATGATGTTATCTTTTATTTTGTGTTGGGGAAAATGATGTTAATTGTCCTAACAAACTCAAAATGAGCAAAACTATTAAACACTGACCACTTGTGCTTTGCGCAAATGGCTCTTTCAACTTTACACGAACGCAGCCAGCTTTGCGCAGACATCAACCAATGACGTGTCCAGGGCCCTATCTTATAAAGATTGCGATTGATCCGAAACAATCGCAAGTCCTCCAATCAATTGCAAGTTTTACAGTCTTCAATCTCTTATTAATATTAAACGCAAAGAAGTTGCTATTAATTTGCAATTGTTTATAAGACAGGGCCCTGATTTTGATCTGTTACATATGACAATTAACATCGTTTTGCTACATGTAACATCATTTTCAGAAAACACATTTGTACTGTACATAGTAATGTATCAGCACTGGTACATGTACATGTCATTTAAATGTACAGTACATGTACAGCGTACATGTACACGTACAGTACATGTAATACAGTATGTACCCACTGTAAGTGCCTACATTTATTTTCTTTTATTTCTGCCCTGTCCGATCTATTTTGACTGTAAATGGCTTGACCTTTTGGGGTATAGACCTAGAAATGGGTATTTTAAACAACCCCTTTACAATGTATGTTCTTGACACAATGAAAGCATTTGATGCAAATATTCTCCTTTAGTCAATTGAGGATTTGAGGTACAATATCTGTAATAATACACAAGCCTGTACAACAGGAGTGGCCAACCTTTTAAAACTCACGGGCCACAGCTAACGATTGGCATAACTTGGCGGGCCGTAGGTAGTCTCCCAAAAAAAAAACACACACACACGCACTCATGCAATACGTGTACAAACCTGCAATTTTGCAAACATATTTACAAACGTTACTGCGTGCGGAAATTACAAACTGAGATTAACACGGCGAGTGATGTTAATGTCGTTACCTGAAATAATGTAATGAGAGGGAATTTGAGGAGTTTTGTATCAACCACGTAACGAGTCAATATGTTGTGAATGATGAAAACAAATAATGGAAATAGAGATAGCTACATCAACATGTGTAAATGTTTTACCCTATTTCATCGCTGCTATGCGGGCCGCATTTCATTTATAAGGTATTTTTATAATTATTTTTTCAATGCTCCGCGGGCCGCACCAGAAGAGCTCGCGGGCCGCAGGTTGGCCACGCATGCTGTACAATGTAAAAACATGCAGCAGTACATGTACATGTACACATGTACATGTTTATGATGTTCATGTGCCCAAGTTGTGCTACAATGTATTACATGTACTGGTACATGTATTCAGTAGTATCATTAAATTTGTTGTTGTTGTTGTTGTTATCTTTATCAGTGGAAAACATACAGATCTATGTCACATATAAAAAAGACAAAGGTGTGATTGAGGTTTAGGTGTAGTACATGTTTGACCCCGTTCTCACTCACTTTGAAAGTGGTCTTAGTTAGACCGCTCCAGAGGAACGGGTCTTGAGGAACGGTTTGCGAGGGTTCACACTCCGAGCAGTTTTTTTATGGCTCAAACCGCTCCACGAGTCAAAGTGGTCTTGTTGCTATGGCAGCTCAGGTCAGCGGGTAAATTTTTTCGCGCGCGGAATACTAAGCGTAATATGTACCGTACTACATGTTTCGCGTGCAACGTCACTAGACCACTTCCGTTCAAAGTACGCTTCCGTTCACACTCGCACGTTAGAGCGCTCCAAACCGCTCTTAATAAGACCCGTTCCTCAAGACCACCTCCCGAGGTGGTCTTCTGAGCGTCCAGAAGTCCACTTCCTGGACTACTTTGACCGTTCTCACTCACCTAAGAACCGCTCCTGAGGAACGGGTCTTAGTTAGACCGCTCCAACGAAGTGAATGAGAACGGGGTCTAACTCACACTCTAGCTGAAGTCAGTTAAACAGGAAATAATAGGGGGATTACTAAGATAACTCTGATGAACAAGAAGCACAAACACCTGTACTACATGTACATGCACTTCACAAAATTTCACTTAAAAAAATGATAAAGTTACACTGTACATGTGCGAACCATTATGCATACATGTACCGTAAATCTCCGTGTATAAGGCGCACCCGTGTATAAGGCGCACCCCTTTTTTAAGATTTAAAAAAAAAAACGATTTTTTTTTTTTTTTCTTTTTTTCTTTCATTTAACTGCGAGGTGCAGTTGAAGGCGCCGATTTGTGCTTGTGAACTTGTCACAAATAATAGGAACAATGTCGTTTTTTAGAAGAATGTGTAAGATCATTAATGTAAATAAAAAAACAGTAGAGGACCTAGGATAGGACCTTGTGGTATGCCATGTGTAATAGAAGAAAAATTGGAGGAATTATTATAAACTACATATTGACATCTATTAGAAAGGTTACTTTCAAACCAAGATGAAAGACAAATTTGAGTGTTGTTCTAGTTTCCGAGTGGTGAGTCAACACACCGATTACTGAGCTGGGAGACATTGCCAGGCATAGCGCCAGGTGGAGGGGCACAAATCGAAACTTTAAATTTTTTTTTTTTTTTTTTTTTTTTTTTGTACCCGTGTATAAGACGCACCCCCGACTTTCAATTTTTTTCGGCGGCAAAAAAGTGCGCCTTATACACGGAGATTTACGGTACATGTTATGTTGTGGTTACTTTATGGTTTTTCAAGTTCAAAAGTTCACCTAGTGTGAGTGAAATTGTGAAAATGTAGACTACAAAGTACTGTACATGTACATCCAACATGTAGCAAAGACACCATATTTCAAATGTCCACTGCTATTTTTTTAAACAAAGACCAGTTACAATTTAGCAGTGAGGCCTAAATTAGATCGTCCATTTGCTTTGTTACTCATCATCATTTTGTTGTCTTTTCCTAGCTCTTTGTCTTGGAGCCCCCTATAGGGCAGCGGGCTATATCAACTGTGCTGGGAAATGGGTCAGGGGTTCTTTTGTTATCAGTAGGCCTATTATTCTATCAGTCAATGAGCTCCCAGTCCCTGCTTCAATGTTATGTACAGTTAATGTATTCAGAACAGAAGCATCTGGTAGAGATATATTATGCATGGCAAATTGCAAAGTATGCATTTTAATGTTATGTTCGAGTTTCAAGAAGGAAATTAATAATGAAACTTGTTGAATATGGTCTTGTACTATTGAACTTTAATTTGAAGAAAAAAAATGCATATGCCACTGTCATATCAATAATAATCTTTCCATTATTTTTAGTGTTTACCTTCAAGAACCCTTCAATGTAAAAGGTTTGAAAGAACCCCTCACTCTCAGCCAATGAGCTCCCAGTGTCTTACTTCAATTTAATGTACAGTGACTGTATGCTCACTTTAGAAGCTGGAAGAACAGAAACATCTGGTAGATATACATTATGCATGACAAAATGCAAAGTATGTATTTTAATGTTAAGTTCGAGTTTCAAGAAGGAAATTATAATGAAACGGGAAGGAAATTATAATGAAACTTGTTGAATATGGTCTTGTACTTTTGAACTTGTTAAAAATGCATGTGCCACTGCCAGATATTTAAATGTTATCAATGATGTTTCAATAATTTCAGTGTTAACCTTCGAGAACCCTTCAATGTGAATGTTTGATAGGAACACTCTCAGACAAGCCTATTGATAGAATCCTAACTTTTAAGTTTTTGTATATTTTTGGTCCATAAATGATCCCATCTGTCAATTATCACTGACTGTTCAAGGTATCAAGGAGATAAATTTTCCAATTAACAAGACAAATACACACGTATTAATGCTCAACCATTATCATAATTTTTTTAAAAATGTATTAAAAGAGTTTTTTTTCTCAGTTGTCTTTTGCTTGTACGTGTTTTTGTTTTTTTGTTGATAGCATACACTGCACACTGCACATGTACTAAACTGTTTTGAAGAAGATTATTTTTCATGATCAAGTTTCCAATCTCTGCATTTACATGTACAGTGTATGTCTTTTGTAAATGTGAAGAAAAATATAGAATACCAGGTAGCAGAGAAGAACACCCTTGCATTACACTTCAAGAAATGGACATTGAAGCTTGACGTTTCATAGTTTATTTTACATTTAATTTAATTTTTAAATCGTTATTCTTATTTTAATGGCACTGTAAATATGTTATGCCTTGTTATTAGCATTTGATATTGTTGATGTTATACAAAAGTTTGGATACCAGTAATAAAAACATTTAAAAAACAAAAAAAGTCTCCTGTGGATTTTTTTTTTCTTCCTCAGTTACAAACAGTAACCCTTTGGGATACAGCATTGGGGCAAAGATGATTTTTAAAATAAATAAACAAGTCCAAAGTCACTGTCCAAAGTTGCACAGTTAATGTCATTTTACACGGACAAAATGGGTCACAAATGACAGGATCTGTCCACTCTTATCTTACATCAATGATCTTTACACACAAAAATGTGATAACCACAGCATTATGTACATGTATGCCATTCACAGGCATGTGGCCTTTGCAAATCCCACCATATTTGAATTTGCTGTTTTATACTTGTTATTTTCTCTTTCAATGTACAGTATTTCATTGTCATTGTGATTGTTCTTTTTATTCAAATGTGAAAAATAAAATAAAATGAATTGAACCACAGTATTAAAGAAACAATGTGAAAATCGATATCCCTGAATTTTGGATGCGTACGCTACGCCGCCATGACACTCCACGTCCAGCCGGCCAGCACCGTTCGATTCCAATCAGCAGACGGGCCGAGCCAGCGGCCTGCTGATTGGTCGAGCACCGTGTGCGCGGCCAATAGGCCTTGTGCATCAGCCGAACCAACTGCTGAACCAGCGGCCTGCTGATTGGTCGAGCACCCTGTGCGTCGGCAAATAGGCCTTGCGCGTTATTGTTCCAATTATCGATCGAATTATTGACCGCCGTGCCGGTCCTCCCGTACAGTCTAAAACACGCTTGCTTACATTAGTTTTTATCACCTGACGAAGTGTTGCAGCGGCGCACGAAACGTCGTGATTTTTTAGATCCCTTATTTACCACATTGCGAGACAAACGAATATCACTAGCGATATTATTTTCGATACTACATCCGCAATGAGTAATATATTTAGCATTAAATGTGAAATATGTGTGCAATTAATGTACATGTAGGATTTAGAAATGTTGTGTTCTTTATAACATTCTACTTTTCTAGCATCTTTGAATGGGGCTCATTCACATCCAATCCATCCATATCGACATCCAATCCATCCATATATCGACATGCATATGCAATTATAGTCCTTCATCTATTTAAAAAAAATTCTCCATATAGGGCCTACACATGTTCATGTACAGTGTACATGTATATCTGTTGTTAGTTTGGGTTGTTTTCAATTTTCTTCCTTTGTTTGTTTTCTCTTCTTTTTTTCTTTTCTTTACTGCATGTTTATTTCGCAGTCCTATAAATGTACACTACATACATGTAGAACAATTCAAGAGACCACACATAGACTTTAAAATATCATTTGACAGTTTTGATCAAGTCATTCTGAAGTCGCACCGTTCAGTTGAAGGATGATTAATTTCCTTGGCACGAGTTTCAAAACAACGATTCCAAATCTGGAACAGGATGTTATACATGTGTAACCTACTAACTCCTGGAACTGTGTGGTTTAAGCATGGCAATTCAGAAGTCAATGTGTTAAGAATCGGATAAGTGAGGGCATTAATATTAAATAACCTGAGTGTATCCGCAATTTCTTTGAGCAAACTACATGTACATCGCATCATCCCATGTAATTCGGAATACCTTCATAATGATATGGCATTTAAATGTAGCAGCAAAAATGTCACAGCCTTGTAGGGGAAGGAAAAATAAACAATGGCAAATATGGCATTGATAACAACACCAAGGAAAGCACTTACCTAAATAGAAATACATTTACAATGTGTGTGTGTACATGTATACTAATTTGTGAAAAGTATATACATTTACAATATAGGTACATTGTACGTGTACATGTATGTAAATCATTGTAACAACTTGATGCTGTGTGCCCAGCAGAAAGGCATCTAGGCAGGGGAGCTTTTAATAAATGGTGTAAAGTAAAACAAATCCCCTAGTAATGCCCATTTGCTCGGCACACAATGTCTTTATCTACTCTAGACGTAAGTTTTCTTACCTGATGTAATGCTGTCTAACGACATAGCCAATCTGACTGCATCCAGGGGGAAATCCCAATACCTCGCTCACGATATCCCATTTATGCTCATTGGTCACCTGTTTATAACGAGAAGACAAAAATTTGTGGTGAAAAACTAAATGCAAGAAGTACAAATAATAACTTGTGTATGTACAGTAGATGATGATGTACTGTACATTGTCATAGGGCAGTGGTCTTCAATCTAATTTCTAAAGTTATTTCTCTTTTTCCTTTTTGAATGAAGAGATGTCATCGATTTGATGTACGTCACCGGGGTGTGGATCACATAGTTCGTGGTTCAAATTCCACCGCGGCACTAATGTCCTTCGGTAATCTACATCTGCCACACTCCACCCAGGTGAGATAAATGGGTACCTGGTAGGAATAAATTCCTTGAATGCTCGAGTGCTTTGTCGTGGAAGCTCGGCTAAAGCCAGGGTAATATAGCAGAAAGAACTGTATTACTACTGATGAGGCTACCCTTGGTAAAAAAAAGACATTATTATTGTTATGTTTTTTTTTTTACAACTTCATGTATCTTCTACACTGTATGTTTATTTAGATATACCGGTAATAAGAATTGCTCATGCACTTCGTTTTTTTCCTTTACGAGTTTTCAGTTCTTTACAGCTGGTTTTCAGCTACTGTATCTAATGTTTCATCACTCTTAACATGTGTGTACATGTACATGTATGTGTATTTTTAATTTTTTTAATTTTTATTCATTTATTTTATGTTTAGTTTATTTTTATTTTATTTATTTTTTATTTTTTGCTGTCGAATTTGGAGGATCCGGTCTCAAGAAAGTCTGGAAAATGTTATACACACATTTACAATAAAAACAGATTGTATAATCTCTAAATGAGATAAAAGAATAACACTGTATAATATTTGAATTCAGCAATATGGGAAGGGCAGCACTGATTAAGACATATTCATAATTCCTGCAAAGTTCTACAGAATTTGATGTTGGCTGCAAAAGGGACATAGTATACAAATATACAATACCTTTCGAGGGTCTAGCAAAAACTATGAGTTAATGAAGAGGCATAAATAGTAACTTTCCCGAGGGCAAATTTATATCAAATTTACTATACCCGAGGCTTGCCGAGGTATAGTAAATTTGATATAAATTGCCTCGAAAGTTACGTGTTATGCCTCTGAATGCTCATAGTTTGCTAGAGCCAATAAAGACATTGTATATCTGTTTTATATCCCTCATGAGACACGAGCAGCTCACTATTACAAAGTAATATGAACTGTGGACATTCAACAGCATAGGCCTAAATTAAATAAAAAGGGAAGAAAGGGTAAATGACTTACCAGATATGATTCCTTCTCCTTAATTAGATTCCCGGCCCCCCTAAAACTGGCAAAAATCACTCAGCTTACGGGATTTAAAATGCCTCATAGCGGCCAACTCAGCGAGGCACTTTACCCAGCGCAGTAACTGCACTAGCACAACACTACTGCAGTACCGTAGCCTACAGTGCCAGCTAAACATTGCATCCTTCAATGTTTCATTTGAGCCGTGCAATTTTCTTGTATTTCTTATTTGAATGTGATGTGAATGTGATTAAGAACATGTTATTACAAGTGTCCAAGGAATGATAGAGGTGAAAGGGATATAAAACAAATATACAATGACTAATTCTCGAAACCGTAATCGCACTCGTACTCAAGATCAAGAACATCAATTTCGTTATCGATCGCAGAAATATCGGTGATCGGTGGAAAAAGTGGATTCCGGAATGTACTATACAACGCCAAATAGTAAATGTTCTCACTCTCTCAAATTTAATAGTGAAACTATCCCTTTTTCGAGTTCTGTACAATCGCAATGCAAAAGACTATACATGAGGGATATAATATCTTTTAAACAATCTATCCATCACTAAGTTAAGGCTGTGCATAAGCGTGTAATGAGGTACTTGAGTACACCCCCAGCCCTGCCCGCGAATACTCGGACGCCATGTTTTTTTGTTGTTTTTTTGCCAACACCATACTACGTTGGAAGGAAGGTTCGTCTCCGAAAACCCACATGATTTTACTTCGAGTTGCAGTTGAAGGTGCCGATTTGTGCTTTTGAATTTTTCACAAATAATAGTAACAATGATATTTTTAAAACTAAAGATAACAGACAAATTTTCCTCCGAGTCCAAACAGAAATCCAGAGATTTGGTCCCAGTTTCTGAGTGGTGAGTTGACAGTGACACCCTGTGTATGATTGAGCTGGGAAACATTTTTAGTTTTTTACCCACGGTACCATGCCGGTGCTCTTCGGGCACGGGTGACCGTCGGCCTGGACAGTGCCAGGTGAACGGGGGAAAAAATAAAAAATGGCGGCCAAGTATTCGAGTACGAGAAATCGTACTCGAGTAGTTGTCAACAGTGCAAGTACTCGAGTATTCGAGTACTCATCGCAGCCTTATCCATCACACATGTCGATGACAATAACTAGGATCCACACACACACACAAAGAATATCCAGATTTTGAAATGTTTGGAAACACTGGCTGATGACCGGCACATAAATAATGTGCATGTCCCCAGATGAGGGTAAGACTAAGGATGGGGAAAGCCTCTTGTTACTTCTGGAAAAATATCACCCTGAAAAAGGCTGCACTATCACATGTTTGAATTTGTAACTTTTATTTTTCATCATCAATTTCTCACAGATAAATACTAGGGAGATAGTAGTCAGTTTCCATGTGCAGTAGGTCATAATTCGCTGACATAAGACTTGGTGGAAATATCATTAATGGGTGTACCAGTGTAACCAGTCTGGACGTGGCCAACAGCAAGAAATACCCCCTAGTCTCTTGGAATTTTGGAAAGTCTTCAGGTAAGGGAAATGTACATGTAAGACAATGACTTTTCCACATGGGGCAATTGGTGGAAAATGCAGGGCATTACATAAGGCCTCAGGCCTGTCGCCTGTTGGTCATAATACCGAAGGTTAATCATGGTGATCGGCAACATTTGCTATTCGTTAAACACCGGATTGGAGGCGAATTCCCCATGAGAGCCCACTACTATGCGTCTTTAAAGTAAGAGTTATAAGAGTTCTGTATTCTTAGTGTAATTTTAATGACCTCAAAAATAACAGGAAAGTGGGAATTCCCAAAGACGAATGGTGTATTCAATTGGGGAAACAGAATTGTCAGTCAGACAGAAAAATGTGATCAACACTCTCTTCATACAGCTTTCAACTACACATAGCATTGAGGAAAGCTGCTTAGGTTTATTTTTCATTTTTTAACTTGCCTTTAAAGAATCATGAGTCATGCATGAACACTGTACCGGTACATGTATATACTGTCAACAAATCCATTCACTGAGAATCACCTTTATACATCATTATTATTATTATTAATTAGTATTTGTCGTCACCTGTGCCTTGGAGGCGAAAAGCAAACTGAATTACTATAACCCTTGGGTCTCTCCTTTATTATCAAGTCAAGTGTGATGTTCAAAGTAAAATGTGATGCATAGTTTTTGCATACAATTATTTTTTCCTCCATGTTAGAATTTGACAAATGAAATAAACAGAATTATTTAAATTCTTGACATAAATTTAGTTTGGGGCAAGGTGAAAATAGAATGCTAAAAGCCTAAAACAAGCAGTTAATGTACATACATATGTATGTACAATTGTACATTCATAAATGACATACAGTAATCCGGCAAGAGCTCTGCAATGCACATTATGCGCCTTGTTCTTGCAGTAAACAAAACAATAAAAGCTAGCAGTAGCAGGCATCCTGTGTACTGCCATGGCAATCGTACAGTGTTCATCGGGTCCTCTCACAGCTATTTGATGAATGGAAACTATCAATAGTTCTCAATACATGTAAGAGTGTTCTTTCATAGAAGGTTGTGTCATGGTACAGTGGTTCAGTCACTTGACTTTCAATCTAAAGGTTAGGGTTCAAATCCCTGGTCAGCATCGATTAGCAAGACATTAATTTACATTTGCCAATCTCTACCCAGGTGTGTAAGCTTTTTACCTACATGTACATGTACATGCACTGCATGTACAATGTAGGTCTTATAAAGCACTACAACAAGTGCTGTGCATCTGGCCGCTAAGATATAATCAAGGCAACAATACGCTGTAAAGCACTTAGAGCAGTTACTGTAAACGCTGTTATTTTCGCGTGATTAATTTTTCGCGCTGAGCGACCCCAAAACATATTCGCGGGTTCTTAAATTCGCGTTGCACGCAATTCAGCCCATTCAAAACATGCATAAGAAGTCATGCTTATATTTTCGCGAGTTCTAAAATTTGTGCTTGCCGATCTTAGCGTGAAATCCGCGAAAATTAATTACCGCGAATATTTCCGCGTTTACAGTACCGGTACTTGCAAATTGGGAAGGCGATTTATAAATATGAGGTTTCTTTATGAACTTGGAATTTGTACAATAAATTACATTTACGATACTTTTCAATCCAACTTGTGCAAGTGGTTCTCAGGGGTTTTCGTTATAAATAGAGTCAAACCTGTCTATAGTGACCGCCCAAGGGAAACACAAAAAGTGGTCTTTGTAGACAGGTTCCTTTAGTACATGTTTCAATGAGAAACCGTTTTCAAGGGACACAAAAAATGTGGTCTTTGTAGACAGGTGGTCTTTCTATACAGGTGGTCACTAAAGCAGGTTTGACTGTATCTTGGAACGTAAACTTTAAAGATACTATGTCCCTTTTGCAGCCAACATCAAATTCTGTAGAACTTTGCAGGAATTATGAATATGTCATGTATGTCCTATCTGTGAAATTTAAACGTTAGCAGTGTCCTAATATTCAAATTATGCAAGGAAACCCGTTTACTTGCTAGACTTCACTGTCAGACACTATTGAGTGACTGACTGGCTTTTTCATCTTTGGTAATAACATACATAAAATGAGCTGTAAAGGGTACATGAGCATTTGTCTACATCAATAACCCACTTCTTGTAATGGCCAAAATTAAACTGATTGAATCTTTGCGCAGCATAAAACGTACGACCATTCGGTACAATGGTCTGAAAAATCAGACTATTACTTACTGGCTCTATAGCTCCTAAGTCGATTCGACAACTAATAGTCGTTATTTTCCCACTTAAAGACATTTTCAAGCCCCCCTTTTTTTAGGGCAGTTCTAAATTAGTATTGTCTTTCAAATGCCGTTGGAATTTAACCTTTTCATTTTTTTGGCCTGCAAATGGGACATAGTACCTTTAAGTCCCCCTCGGCCCCTCCCTCTTCTTGTAACTGTTTTACAGAAAAATTAAACAGTGGCCAAATTCAAATGGCTGATTATAAATACATGTAAGTGTAGTCTTACAATCAAAACTTTAAGGAAAAAAGGTAACCATGTTTTTCTTGCCTTTTTTTATAAGCTACAAATATTTTCCTGGTCACTCATTACCCATTTCTAATTTGTTGGTACTTTTTATCTCAGCCAACATGATGCCAGGGTTACTTTCTCTTTTATTTTTAAAATAACTGCCAAAATACACTTGAAAGAACTTGTTAATATAAAATTAAAAATCCCAATGTCATTCTCATAATAGGCCTACCCATTCAATTTAAATTTAGACATATTCAGTACATGATGCAGATGTACACATGTTGATTTAATCTAGTGCAAATGTTTTGTTGTTGATTTTGTTGTTGAATTGTAGAAATGTTTTAAAGGGTCAATGTCAGTGTTGAAAACCTGAACATGCGTAGATGTAAGGACTTGGTGTATGTGAATAATGTGATCAATTTAATTTTACCTTACTTTTTTTTCTTTGGATGGACATCACTGTATCATTAAACTACATGTAGTACAGTATATCTGCTGGCTTTCAAGTATTCATTTTCTCTTCTTCTTCTTCTTCGTCATAATCTGCCTCCTTCACTCCTGAAGATTCTTGCAGATGTCACAAAAGACGTGAAGTGCTGAGTGCTGCAAATCCATCGACGGTTGGCAGTCGACTTATCTCAAAAACTTCAAAATTCTTCCAACATTGCTCAGAAATGCTGGTTGGAACAATCAGACTACTCAAAAGGAAGGAACTAAACTTCAACAGGACCCATACCAAATTCAAGTTTGATGATGATAATGATGGTGGTGATGATGATGATGATGATGATGATGATGATGCAAAATTTTACATACGCAATAGGGGTCTAAACTCTAATTAAGTTAAATCTAGGCCTAGACTAAGCAGAAATTGTGTGAGCAGGATGGCCATCGATGGATCATCAAATTCTTTTGGCATGCCATTCTTTTTTAATTATCATCATGCTAACAATTGACATTAACATTACAAATTGAAATTAGCAGTGAAGCCAATCTAAATTCACGATTTTAATAGTCATGATTTTAATGGTCACAGACAAAACATCTTGACTAGACAAAGTAGATTCTAGTCTAGACTAGATTAAGCACCTAGGCCTACATTTTTTTAAAGCCAAGTTAAGAACCTGACTGAAAACACTGTTTTTTTTATTCTGTTCCAACTATTCACAAACTTCTTCACTCAATTCACTCCCAGAGTCAGACAGTCTCAAAATACATTCCAACACCCAACAACTTACAAGTTGCACACGTACACTTTAGCTTGTCTACATAACGGCACGCAGTCTCTCCGCGATAAAGCAATGATCTGTGATCATTTTTTCTTACTTACCTTCACGACTCCCCCGAGCGCAACAACTTTCGAATATAGCAGGTACAAATCCAAGTCTCTGCCCGACACTTTGGGCATCCGGAACATAGCCGGCTGTACACTGCGGAACAAAAGAAAAGAGAAACACACGTGAGATTTATCGGTAGAAAACAATGCCCACGACCAGAATTCCGGCCAGAATGAATGAAAGTATGTGAGCAAGTGAACGAAACATGAACCACACACAACTCACCCTTTTGTGGCATGATACTGTCGAAGTGCATGGAGAAATTCCCTTCTCCCGTTCGTAGCTGAACGGATCTTTGTCCAAAAACTTGGCCATGATTATCCTCCAGCTCTTCCCGTGCACCTTTCACGAGTTTTTCTAGTGTTAGGTCATCTGTTAATGAATATCCTCAGGCTCCAAGTGGCGCATCAATTTAAATTTCGGCAGAGAGCTCCGCAAAACTACAACTGAGCTGATTTTGTAGGGCACCCGTTTGTTCTCATGCGATTCCAATGGAGTTTACACAGCTTGAAATACGGTCAGTTTTACACATTCATGTGGCGAAAATGACTGATTATGAGTGTTTGAAACACAGACCGGTATACGCGCTGATTAATAATACGCCGACTTCCAAAATCGAACGAAGGTTTTCGATGAAACGAATCTACTCAAAGTTCAACACCGTCGGTAGAGTCGTCCACGAAATCTCGAACGCTAACAAAAAGGTCCGAAATATAGCGAGCTCGATGAATGTACAATTCATGTAGTGACGCTCAATTCACCCTATAGGGGTTACGTCTATTGAACAATTGTCCATACCCCTATCCAAGATGGCGTCTTCCATAAGCTGCAAGACTGGTAGTCCTTTCTCGTATAATTTGCCGCGTAGACCGACACACAGAATAATCGCATTGCAGGGCTCACAATCTATCACGAGGCGAAATCGCTCATGCAAATTTGTACGCGTAAAAGGTTGAATTTGCATTTGCCATAAAAGGAAAGTATATGACGATTTTGGTTTTCTATAAATCAACTTATTTCAAGGTGACAGTGGTTTTATGGGGCAAGCATGAAACATTTCACCGCCTAAAGATGTCATTTATTGATGATTAAGCTCCTGCTGAAAGAGAGAAGCATAGCTTGCGGGAAGTTATCGACAATGTCATGCAATACAAAGGATTGGTCTGGACTATATGACTATGCAATATTGTCTCAAAGCATATAGTCTAGTCTAGTGGTCATGATTAATTCTTCTGTCATATTTCCCTCTTTTTTATCAGCTCGTTCATTCGCCAAACACGTTCCATGTGTCCATTTATCTTCACATTTTAGGAAAGTTCAATTACTGAGTAATCTTTTCTTTAATTGTTAAAACTATAAATAATAGCTAGTCAATTTTTTGGCCGGGAGTTTTTGTAACCAAAACACAGAAAGTTAATAATAACAGGACCAGTAAGAAGTGCGCTGTATTTGTTTTAGATTGTTTCAATGCCAAACAATTTCAAAATACTTATTTTTAAGTCAAACTTTCGTCCACAGTTGTTTGAGATGCCAACAAGTTGTTACCATGGCAACTTCAGTATACACAGTGCTACTCTCGTAATTGGACGTAATAGGGAGTGATAGTGAAACGGTGTGATGGTGGGAATGGGCTTATCTTATAACCTATTTAAAAAAAGAAGGGTGATCATGATAAAATGGACTATGCGAATTTGCCACTATTCTGCACAGTGCTGTAAGACGCGAACAGCGCAACTTGCAGATGATGCGACGAGTAGTATAAAGAGACTAATGAAGAAAATAACAACACGGTGCGAACCCGACACACACACTCACTCACACGTGTTCCACATTGTGCGTGAGGGTGAGCGGAGTGTGTGGGTGTTAGGGGCTTCCCCCAAAATCCTTCTTCCAACAACACGGTGACATCACAACGGCGTTTGAAATCTTCGCGCACTGGACCGAGTTTCCCCCAACAAGAATTTTAACCGCGGAGTGCATAACAGACAGAGGAGAGAGAAAGAGCAATGCACATACATGTGCTACGTGGGATGCAGGCATATAGCGGTACGCTATGTTTTTTCGATGATAGTCGAGGGTTCGTTTAATATCTATAGTGCACGCCCAATGCATATAGGATACCACACAATGCATTTTGCAAGCACTGTTGTATAATGCACGCATAGGCGACCAATACACCTCCAAACTTCCATTTATAATTTGTTGAATTTATATCTCCATCTCCAAAATAGGCCTATTCGCATTTCATCGTACGAAGCAAGGGCGGGTCCATGATTGTGAGCAGTGGCGTAATGAGCATAAAACCTTTTTTTTGGGGGGGGGGGGAAGAAACAAAAAACAGACAATCATGTCATTTCAGCAACATTTGTTAATCAATGGTATCGAAATAGAAATAAACCACGTTTGAATTTGAATTGTTGGAGGGGGGCAACCGCCCCCGCCCCCATCAGTACGCCAATGAGGGGGCACACTGCCGAATAGTATCTGTCACTATCTAGTGTAGGCTTATATTTATGGTGTACTAAAGGAATGCCGTATTGGGTTTAAACTTCAGAAAGGACATGGTGGTCTGTGCCCCCCATAATTTATATTGCGTGCAATCATCTCGGTTGAGTTATTGAAATTCATCAATTGCAAATAGCAGGGACTATCATTAATACACTTATATCAGTCCCGAGAAATAATCAGTCATTAACAGCTACTGAAATATTTCGAGGTGAAGGTTCTAGTCATGCAAAGTTTAATTTAAAGAAGAAAAAAAAAAACATTAAAAAACAGTTTCTGAACAATGTAGAGTTATGGAATCATTCCAAGGGAAGAATAACGGAACACCTACAATTTGACTGTGGAATGGAACATAGGTTCTTAACAATTACGTATAGCCATGAAGGACAATTAAAAGAAAACCCGCAAAATAAAGAATAGATTAGTCTTTTTCAAAAATTACTACGGCCATTAAATTATTTCATGGAAAGAATGTAAGAAAACCCACAAAAATTTTTCAAGACTGCAAACGTGGCTTAAGTTTTAATGGTCTCACGACTCCATCTTTTTACCTGCCATGGTGACGTAATCCCAATTTTTTTTATAATGAGCTTGTACCCATCTTTTTTTCCCATCTCATTCGTGTCATTGAACATTTTGACTGATTTTTAACATGTCTTAAAGGGATTGGGTAACTTTGTCTCAGATTCTGAAACAAAATCCTGGATTTAGCTCATGCTGCAATGATAATTATAAACCTTTATAGGTCAGTAAGGAACCCCATAACTTTTACAAGCCGATTGCCTGTCTGATTATCAAGATATTTGTAATTGGAAATCGACATCAAATTTTGCGTTTTCCTAACGGTTTTCATAACACTACAGTATATTGGAGAAAATGAGTATGGCAAAACCGGTCACTCACAGATTTTTACTTTTTTGAGGCACTTTATGATCATTTTGAAGCGCAATTTATTTCGGGCTTCAATATTACACCATATCACAGACACTGATAACACGTATGGCCATGCATCTCAGATTTAACATTGTTAAACGATGCCTTTAAGACTTTCAAAGTTAGAATTTGTTCACCTACATTTTCGTATATTTAGATGACGGGATTCTTGTGGAATATTCTGTCTTTGAAATAATTGACGCAGACCACTATATGTTTTCATAATTTTTTCAACATCACTTTAATAATCAAACTTGTTCAACAAAAGAGACATAAAATAGCTCAGGACAGAATCAAATTACTTATAAAGACATTTTGAACAAAACACAGGATAACAATCATACTGTTGTGAAGAAGAAAAAAGGATCCATATGGAAACGTTTAAATGAACTGATTTCCATTTGCGATAATTTGTTTGTCCAGTATGCGGGTGTTTATTGCAATCATATGTTCATATACATTCACCGTTAAACATGACATAAACATGAGTATGAAACTACACCATTCACTATACCAAGTAACAGAACTTAGCTTTGGCTATTTACAGGATGTGTAATAATCGATGTGGGAGGTTATGGTATTATTTTCATACAATTTACGTCCTATTCATATGAGAGAATGGATAACTAAAAGTTGTTTGCGATAGAGATAGGAATCAGCTATATTGTGTATTTTGATTTCATTACTTGTTATTACATCAGTTATATTAAATCTCGGATTATTATTATTATTTATTATTATTTATTTGGCCAAAAAAAAAAATCAGAAATTCACAGTATATACAAAGTCAACATAATAAAAACAATTATCTTAGACATAATAGAGAAAGAGAAGGAAATGAGAAGCAAGGAGAAGAGGGAAGAAATGGTTACCTGCGGGCCAGGGTTCGCAAAGGTAAAATGCTTCACTGTTGCCCAGAGGCATGCGAGCCCTCATAGGTAACCATATAGAAAGATAGACAGATATTGCATAATCCCATATAGAATTAAGGCAACTACGTTATCATGTGTGCAATATAAAGTAATGACACTAGCCAGCGATTGCAGTTTAGATAAGCCATTACTTAGAAAATATTGAATTTGAACTTATGCTCCGTAGCTATCCACCATAAAAGCGTATCCAGTAGAAAGGGAAGATGGGGATGGAATCCGATACATGGGGAGGTTTTTTCTGTGTCTCACCTATTGCAAATCGTATTTATTGTTTCCTTTCATAGCCTTCCAACGGGCTCCCAACGGAGGACAGGGGGGTATACCATACCGGTTTCATCTATACATTGGATACGCCACTACAACCCCCCCACTCCACGATTAACGTATTTCATACACACTCCGCCATTTCCACGCTTGGATAGTGCCAGACCAATTATTTTTGTATGACACTATGAATATGAATTATGAAATTTTCTCAATCATTTGTGCCATTTTGATGAAACAGTGTGTAATTGAACATGGTGTATCGTGTAACACATGAATCGTGCCTGATCTATTTATGGAGGGGAGGAAGAAATAGAGATGGAAAGAACGAAAGAAGAAAGGAAATGAAGAAATGGGTTTAAAAAAAGAAAAAGGAAAGAACGAACGAAAGATAGCCTGTGTAAACTATATCCAAGTTAACAATTTCAAACGCCATGTATTCTAGTAGTGAAACGAAATACGAAATAATGGATAGTGGATAGAGTAGTCCAGGCTGGAGTATACTGTTCGATGCGACGTACATTAGCACTGCATTCAGAACATTATCTGCTGATAATAATACTAGCATCTTATGCAGATTAGGCCAAGTCCATGCATTACTTAGCAAACGTATCGACCAATCAGCGCGCTTGCATGAGCAAGCAAACTTGATGCGCAATTCTGATTGGTCAATGCCCGTCGAGAAATTTCTCCCACACACGTTGCGGTGCTGGATGTTGTGTGGTCATCAGCGATATAGCTGCCAAAAAGGGGGTTCCCCCATGTACGTAGGATGGGGAATGTTTGTTTGGGTTCGCATTGAAGTTCATCGAACTTTGATTACTAAAAAAAGAATCTTCGCTGCATTGATCAGAAGTGCTTCGCTCAGTACGTTTGTGTTGGTGTAGTTCTCCATCTACACACATCGCGCTTTAAGATCATACGGCTGACAGCATGTCTCGTCACTCATCAACCGCACTGCATAAAGTGCATGCCATATCGGCTTCGCCTTACGTAGAAATATGGATTAATCAAGAACTTGGGATATTTTCAAGAATCGAATATATTTATACAATATATATATATATTATTATATTTGACATATCGGAGAATTACACTTACGACTTTTCCAATTCATCTAGATCCTTTTAAAGATGGATTTAAAAAGTGAATAAATGGTGAATGAAAGTATGTCATTTAATCAATGAATAAAGAATATTGTTTTGATTGTTTGTTTGTTTATTTTTTATTTTTTGTGCCACAATTTTAACATCGGAAAAGTGTAATTGGATTTCGAACAGCAAAATACTCAGAAATCTCTTATGAAAATATGTTGAATGACGAAAACATATAAAAGACGGGTGGACATTTACTAACACTAAACAATCTTGCAATTATGATTTGAATATTGTACATTACATTATGCAGCCCCGATATCAGCGCATAGATCATGTTATGTACACGCAATTTATAGGCATATGATCATTTTAAAGGCTGTGTGTACTCTAATAAGATACATGTGGGTGTGTGTATATAATTATACTCTCCAAATTTGGAGTCACGCAATTGGGTGGTTCTGATTGGTCAGTTGCACTTCTTGTGCGCGCATTATGGTCAGATGGGGAATTTCCCTAGACACGTGATCACGGTGTTTTGGTTCAACAAACTTTGACGAAGACCCCAAAACATCAACAATGTTCTAAGGCCAAACAAAATGAGAATAAGTTTCTCGTCCATTAATTAAGGAAAAAAATGGAAGGATATTTGTTATCATTACTTACTTATTATTATTAATCATAGTTTTGTGCCACATGCCACGGCATGTGACATGACCATATTAATAGCTTTTAAATTATTATTCTGTTCGCATGTGTTGATCGGGAAAAAGATGTAAATACTCAATTAGACTAATTTTAATCCATGGACTGATTACCGATATTTTTCGTTGGTACGGCTGAACTGCAAATGTTTCTGAACTTGCATTTATTCATATTACTTTTAAGTCTCTATCTTCATGCATGGATAAATATCAAAATATGGAAAGAAAAAGCGAGATTTCCCAACGAAAAACATTGTATTTGATAGGGAAACTTTTTTATTTCTTTGTTAATAGGTTACTAGTTTGGATGCCCCAACTTTAATTTCAAGGATGTTTGATAAAAATAATTGGCCTATTCTTAGACAATTTAATCATTTTCTAGAATGAGTCATTCATTTTAAAAGGGC
Organism: Mesocentrotus franciscanus; assembly: GCA_037976565.1. Taxonomy (NCBI): domain Eukaryota; kingdom Metazoa; phylum Echinodermata; class Echinoidea; order Camarodonta; family Strongylocentrotidae; genus Mesocentrotus; species Mesocentrotus franciscanus. The sequence continues at coordinate 16,389,468 of CP137681.1, read as the reverse complement.
CTTGTACAGCGTACTAAGTTTATCTAGTCATTCATATTCGTTTATGTTTGTGCAAAATGTATGTAGTTTCTACTTTCAAAAGAGGAAATATCAATATGATTCTACTACACCTTACATCGTACTGTAGCGGTCCGCCAAAGTATCTGAGGATACAAATTATTCATGACAATGTATTAAGGTTTGTGGGGCTGTTAATAGTGTTCACTGCCAAAATGGGTCATTGTTACTTGAGTATAATACTTTTCAGCCCGCAAATGAAATTTCAGAAATATTTGTGGCCCGCTTCATAAATTAATTTATAAGAAATTCAAGAATACCGAAGTACAATATGGAAACGGCGCTCACCACTAGATGGCGCTCTTGCACCCTATTCTGTGTGCTAAATTCGAGAACTGAACGTCTCGGGTCTACAAAACTATCATAGGGACTACATGTACATTTGTGAAGACGTCACTCAACGTTTATCTTTTAACAAGTTGTACAGATGGTGTCTATTAAACATTAATTGAAATTAACTTCGCCACATATGAACAATTAAAATTGATGGTGTTTGCCAACAAGCATTATGATAAAATATGCTAACACGTAGAATATCACAAAACAGCAATGATAACTAAGTGGTAAACTTCATTTTAAAAAAAATATATATATTAGCCAATTACACTTTACAAAAAAACATTAATTGTATTACTTTTGAAATTTATTCTTATTGCCTCTTGCATCACTAAAACACGTACAGTAAAACCTGCTTTAGTGACCACCTGTATAGAAAGACTACCTGTCCATAGAGACTATTTTTCCATTTCCCTTGAAAAGACTTTGCCATTGATATATGAATTACTCACAAACCTGTACACAAAGACGACCTGCCTATTAAGACCAAATTTCTTGTCTCCCTTGAGCAGTCTTTATATACAGGTCTCACTGTACTAAATAATGCCATGGAACTGAAAAAAGCCAACGCTTTATTCTCTGTGGGAAGGAAAAAGGGGAGGGGGCATTACATCTGCATCCGAAGATGACAGACCCTGGGATATGTTAATGGGTGGCATAGTATGAGCCCATCTACTGAGACAATGTGGGGAGGGGGCACTGGTCCTACTCTGGAAATGAAATGCAAATTTACAAGGCTACTGATTAGGGGGGGGGGTCAAGGCGTCTTATTTTCTCGTCCTTTCTCACTTTTCCTTTTCCATTTCTCTTTTGGTTTCTCGCCTTATCTTCCTGTTAATGTACTTTCCAACAATCGATAGGGGCTCGTGCCGCCCCTGTAGCCACTCCACCTGTATCTAGTGTATGATACATCAAGTGTATGAACGCATTGTAGAACCACTGACCGGCATTTCCCAAAAAGACACTTAAAAGTGGATTATTTTGTCAAGGTATGGCCCAAAGCTTGACAAGCATTGGTTGTGACATGCATGCTGTGTTTACACTATAGGAACGACTTCTTACCCCCCACACACACACACACGCATAACCGCATGCGCACGCGCACACACATACCATTATATAACCTATATCTTCTCCTCATCCACCTTTTGTATGGGCGTAAATACACTGCTCGGAGTTTGGATGTGAACAATTCACATTACCACACAGTCTCAAACACACCCTCACCACTGCGCCCCACACAAACACACATAATTATATTATATCATCTACCAAATTTCTGTCAGTTAGAATGCTCCAAATTGTTTTCCTCAAAAGACTATTTCCTTTTTCTAAATAGTCTAGAAATAAAAGTACACAATTATTTTATACCTGATTTTTCGTTGGTATACCCTTTATTTAATCAATTAAAACGACGCCATTGAATGAGAATAATAATACTATGACTACCCAAAATGATATCTAATATATCTGCATGATATAGAAAGTTGGCTGTATTTTAATTACACATTATAATCAATCAACGAATAAAGACTTCACGGAAGCTGCATTCACATATCAGGCAGTCTGGAGACAGTCCTGTTAGTGATACAGGTACGAACAAAATAAATGAAATATCGGGGCAAACACAAGGAGGGCGAGAATCTATATTCAGTATTCTGATACGATATAAATCTGTATGAATTATATGCTTGCGTGAATTATTTTGCTATTTATAAATATAGAACCAGTATACATGTATTGATTTTTCGGTCCATTACTTATCATTGAAGTCAGCCATTTTGGAAAAAATGGGCTTTGGGACAGTTTCTAGTGTATCAAACTATCTGGTGCATAAATGCTTGAAGCAAAGTCAAATTAAATTCAAATAATTGCCTTAAATCAATCCTGGCATGATAGGATAACATAATTATCAAAGCAAATAAACAATAGAAAACATAACGTACACTGCAAAAACCAGAGTGTTAAATTTAACACCAAGGGTGTTAAATTTAACACTTTCTTGGTATCTATATCGTGCAACTCCTCTAGTGTTACTTAACACCATTTTCTGGAATTAGATAATTTCAATTCCACTTTTGGTGTTAATATTTGACAACTCCTACTGGTGTAGATTAACACCAATATCTGGAATCATAACAAATTCAATTCCACTTTTGGTGTTTATATTCTTGTTGATCCATTAGAGATTTTTCTATGTATGTCTAATGGTCCCACATTCCATATTCCCTATTATCGACCCTTATCGACCAGGGTAGAGGAACCAGTGGTAAACTGATAATTCATAATCGATGTTGGCAACTGTCCACCAATAGGTATATTCTAATCTCCATTGCATTAACTCCATCACATAGATCATTTGAAGTAAATTCAAGATTAACATGTATGTGGTACAGGCTGGTACACATATATATATAATAAACATGCATGTTGTTTCTTGGTTAATTAGTAATCATATAATCAATATATCTATTGCTAAAACGTTAATATAATTGTAACAAGATCGGACATATAATCTATTGGTCAATAATTGCCAAAGGAAAATACAAATCACAAAATTGATGTGCATTGTCATAATTTGCTTAACAAATCATGATAAATGTATTTTTCTGTGAACACGTGTAAAGTAATCATTAAGCGCGCGTACACTTTGTGAAAACTTATTCGACCAATCAACCGCCTTAAACGAAATCACGTGATGATACTTTCAACACCAAGCATAAAACAACACCATGTTACTTAACACCCAGTAATTATTAATGCATGCTTAAATCTGACCGGTGTTAAAAATAACACCAATGGTGTCAAAAAAATTCAATACCATACTGGTGTTAGAAATTTAACACCCTGGTTTTTGCAGTGTAATATACTAATTAGAAGAAAAAAAATCATTAAACCACTGAAGAAAACAGAAAAACTGTAATTAGACTACGTACACATGTTCGCATAACATTCAATAGTATTATCACAATCAAATTATCTGGTGCATAAATACTTGAAGCAAAGTCAAATTAAAATTCAAATAATTGACTGAAATCAATCCCGGCATGATAGGAAAACATAATTATCACAGCAAACAAACAAAACAAAACAGAATTTAATATAATACTAGATAGACACAAATCATTAAACAACTCAAGAAAACAAAGGAAAATTGTAATTAGACTATATACAGATGGTCGCATAACATTCAATAGTATTAAGTGATATCGCTATTATGACAATCAAAACAAAACGCAGTCAGGACAATATGAGCATGTAGAATATATAAATAGAAACCTCAACAACACAAATACTAACAATATTCAAACAAAAAAGTAACGTTTCTACCTAAATCAGAGATGATATAAAAAGTTTCATCAACCACAAAACTAATATTGCAAGTAAAGTTGCTTTTCTTTCATGGCGAGATTCAACATCATTTTCACAATTTTCCTTGTTCGGATTCAGCATCACCGCAATGCTCTCAAGACGTTCGCTTTACGTTTCGAGGGCATTTAAACGTTTAGGTTTAAAGTCCCAAAAACGTTTTGCGTTCCCTTTGGTACACATTCTGTTTTGCTGAAGGTTGTTGATGTGTTTTCCAACTTTAATTAGGCAAACGTAAGAAGAAAACGTGTGTGTCAATCAACTAATTAAAGCATCAACCCGACTCTGACATGAGGGATTAGGTAGATGGATTTAGCCTTAGCTTTGTTAAAGATGATAAGTAATCAGAAGCCTTATTCCAACTTTACTTTTTTAATGTAAGTTCACACCTCGGTTGGGGGTCAATTTGACAGCTCCCTCAGATCGCGGCCATGTATGATCATTATACGCAAAACTTTTGAAATATCTATTACTTTATTACATCACTATTAATGTATATGGTTATTGCGGCACCAAAACTGAAGTGTTACAACACTTTAATATAATACAAACATTACTGTATATATCGTCTTATGTACATGATCACTGATATAACAGTCCCGAAACACTATTTCCTCAACCTTACTATGGCTTAATACAAATATACTCTGGTATTTTAGTAAACTTGATTGTTTTAGAAATTCAGCATAAATAACCTTGATACCTCATGAACATAAATTCAAGGACTTGTTCGGCAAGCGCCTTGTAAAAGACACTTTCTGCAATTCATTGGAAAATGTTGATTATTACATATTTTCAAATGAAGTTTTAAAGGATTGTACGAATGGTTTTAGTACTGCTGTACATCTTGGTATGCCAATGACAAAATCGACATTGTATACATGTTAGAAACGTTAAATAATTAAAAATGCAGTCAAGGGAGTAATTAAAAAGTCGCGAAACAAATACAAAATTACTATAGACAATATATAGTATGCTGAATACAAGAAATCAAAACGTAAACAAAACATATACTTATACCAATTCCATGAAGGACCATATCAACTGAAATAAACTATTACAAGAAAAAAAATACATATACAAATCATAACGATATGCAATCGAGCTGAAAAACTGTACGCAGTAGGAAAACACTGCAAATACATGTGGCACATATGGGATATCACACGTGTGTTATCAAAACCTATTTCAAATACTGTAGATACTCTGTCATATTTTGAATATGATAGCATTTTTATGAGCAGTCATCCCTAAAGTAGTATTGCTCCAATGATATTCTTCCGCCTAAATAAATGAATGATAAACTCACAAAGCAAAGTTTGCCTATACCGGACAACTTATGATGGGCGCACTATATATATATATATATATATACAGAAAAAACAGTTTTCATATAATTTAACCATAACAATAACCAAATTATCCGCTGCTATTATAGTTATATGTACATAATCGTTGTGGCAATACAATTGGAGAAGTTTTCATTCAAATGTTGCTGTCATTTTAGTAAGCACACAGTTACTGCACTCATTACATAATGTTCATGATCATTGCATCATAGAACTGGAAAAAAAAGTTTCATACATATTTACAACAAGAAAATACCCTCTAAAATGGTTCAGCTTTCTTATATAAATGATTGTTGTAGTCATACAACTAGAACCGTTTTCATATAACCTTATAATAACGCATATATTCATTTCAGTCATCAAATAATGTACATGATCATTGTAGGAAAAGAACTGAACAGTCTTCACAAAACCTTGCAATAAAGAAAATATGTTCTGCAATTAATGTCTTATAAACACGACTATTAACAATACAAATAGTAGCAATACAAATGAAAGGCTAATCATGCAGCCTCTATAAAAATAAAATTTAGGTCTGTAATCATTGTCCCATTTACATGATTATTCTAGCAATACAAATTGAACAGTTTTCAAACCACCTTATGATGAGCTGCATATATGTATACATTTATTATAATTATTATTTATGTACGTTATCATTGTAGCAATAGAACTGAAACAGTATTCATACAATAAAGAAAATGTCTTTTGTAAGTGTTAGCTTATACAAGATTATTCTAGTAATAGAACTGAAACAACATTCATATAACCTTAAAATAAGGAAAATATCTTCTGTAATTATTATATGTGATAGTGTAGCAACAGAACTAAAACAGTATTCATACAACCTTGCTATAAAGAAAATATATTGTGTCATTACAATCGAATATGTAAATGATTGTTGTTGCAATATAACTGAAACAGTATTCATACAACCTTTCCATAGCAAAAATATCTTCGGTATTTATTATATGTGATAGTGTAGTAACAGTACTAGAACAGTATTGATACAACCTTGCTATAAAGAAAATATATTCAGGAATTACAATCTTATGTAAATGATTATTGTTGCAATATAACTGAAACAGAATTCATACAACCTTTCCATAACAAAAATATCTTCTGTATTTCTTATATGTGATAGTGTAGTAACAGAACTAGAACAGTATTGATACAACCTTGATATAAAGATAATATATTCTGTAATTATAATCAAATATATAGGATTAAAGTTGTAATAGCATTAAAACAGAAATCATTCAACCTTTCCATAACAAAAATATCTTCTGTATTTTTTTTAAATATATGATAGTGTAGTAACAAAACTAGAACAGTATTGATACACCCTTGCTACAAAAAAATATATATTCAGGAATTACAATCTTATTTACATGATTATTTTAGCAATATAATTGAAACGGTTTTTAAAATGGAAGAAATATTTACTGCAAGTTTAATCTTATGTACATTGTCTTTGTTGAAACAGAACTGAAACATTATTTATACAACCTTAGAATAAGGAAAATATATTCTGTTATTATTATCCCATATATATGATTATAGTTGCAATAGCATTAAAACAGTACTCATACGACCTTACAATAAAGAAAATACCTTCTGTAATTATTATCATAGGTATATGATATTGTAGCAAGATAAATAGAACAGTATTCATACAATCTTGCTGTAACGAAATATATATTCTGTAATTACAATCTAATGTAATTGGTTATTGTAGCAATAGCACTGAGACAGCATTCATACAACCTTACAATCGAAAATATATTCAGTAATTACTATCTTATTTACATGATTATTTTAGTAATAGAGTTGAAACGGTATTTATACAACCTTACAATTAATAATAATATATTTTATACTGCTATTACTATTTCATGTATATGACTATTCTGTCAATATAACTGAAACAGTAATCATACAACCTTAGAATAAAGAAAATATCTACTGTAGATATTATCTTAATGTGATATGGTGGCAACAGAACTAGAAACGTAAATATATTTAGTAATTACAATCTTATTTAAATGATTATTGAAGTAATGTAATTGAAACGGTATTTATACAACCTCAAAATAGAGGATATATTGACTGCAATTATTATTGTATATACATTGTCATTGTTAGAACAGAACTTAAATAGTATTCTTACGACCTTAGAATATTCATACAACCTTGCAATAAAGAAACTATACTTTGTAATTATTATCATATTTTCATTAGTATTGTAGCAATATAAGTGGAACTGTCTTTATACAAACCTTATAATAAATCGTATATTTACTACAGTTTTTACCTCATGTATGTAATAATTGTAGTAGAATATAACTGAAACAAGTTTACAATAAGGCAATATGTATTGGGGTTATCAATTGTCTAATATAAATGATCATTTCAGCAAGTATACTGAAGCATGCTTCATGCAACATTAATATAAGGCAAATAATGTTTGTATTTGTAATGCTACGCTCATTATTATTGTGGCGAAAGAACTGAACGCTTTTCAAGCAAACTTGTCACAAAGCGAATGTTATTGTAGCGAATACGACGACTAAACCAAGTTCCATACATCTTTAAGACACGAGTACTGGCCATGCCATTGCACTGAAAAAGAAGCTGTCTAGGTGCTATTGGGCCTGTTTGATTGTAGGGTGTATCACAAAAGATGTAAATTATGAGGATTTTTATTAACTCGAAATTATATCAAATGGAATCAATTTTGCAGAAAGTCATATGCAGTGTAAACACTGCGCACATATGTGGTTTCAATATTTAGTACTTATTGTTCAAGCTTTTTAAGTCACCTTTTAAATATAATGGTATTTCGAGAGCATTTTCTGTAGCATATTTAAAGTGCATATACGTAAAGTGATTATAACTTTCAAATATTCATAACTTACTAATTTTTTGTCCGATTTCTAGAGGCCTGCGCCTCTGGTTGTTCTGCTTTCTTTTATATTATTTAACTATCAGGTGGGATTTCCGTTTAATCATTAAGGATAATTATTTATTTAAAAAATCATTTTCATATTTAGCTTAACTACTTGACTCCCAGCAGCATTGACTAGGGAAGAAAAATCAACTTCGGAATCAGGCTGAGAATCATGCTGACTTAGAAAACATGTTTCTGAAGACGGAGGCTTCGCAGTTGAATGCGTAAATCAAGTGAATCCCTTCTTGGTCGTGGGATGATAGTCAATATCTCATTTACATGGTTGCCTACTTCTTGACTCCCATGCTTTCTGGTTTTGTTTAAAGTTCCTCCTAGAAGTGCCACTCACTGGTAATGAACATAGAAATTGGGAAGAAGAATAAAATGAGTCGGGGGTGCTTCCCACTGACTTTTGAAAGTAAATAGAGGAGAAAGGATAAAAACTCAAAAATTGTAATATTTCGCGGTCCTACTCAATGATGGTTCACATATTATATAGGGAAGACAGAAAGTACCATAATTGGATTATCCGGAGGTACTTTTAATCGAGCACATACCAGATCGCTTCGCTGAATAATAAAAGTGAAAAGCATTTCTTAGTGCCTTTGTATATGGTTTAGTAAAAGGGAGTTCGAAAATATGTTATTGTTCCAAACTCTGCAACACGTCAAGGAAACGCTGTAGTTTTACAAAGGGAGAGAGTATAGTATGGTACTTACGTTCAGGTAGTATGACCTCTGCTGTATGGCCTAACCCAGCATTTTGTAATGCCAGATAAAGTTCATATACCTGCTCACCAGGTCGAACCCTCCGTCTCCAGTCTCGTAGCATCTCACCAACGCCTGATCTTGAGACACAATCAAATGACGAGTCCGGGCGGTTGAGGTATTTCTACAGCTGAGTAAGAGAAGCCAAGCTGGTAGCCAAGGGACTTTAAGTCCTTCAGTGAATAGTTCATATGTGCCAGGATCTCGAGAATAGTGTTGGATACATAGTGCAATCGCCCATGCCTGCAGAAAAAAATTAAATTCATAACTTACGGCGGGTCGGCGGAAACCATATTTTAAGATATCGAAATGTATATATAATGCTTGGAATTTTGTTATTTGCGTCATTATGTCCATCTTTTACGCATTATAATGGAAAAAACTTGAAAAATATAAATAAATAAAATACAAATTGATGGATGGTTCGTACATTCCCTTGTTAAATATTGACAGGAATCCTTGGCCCGTATTCAATAAACTTCTAAGACATATCACTCAAGTCTAAGAAAAATATCTTAGAATATGTCTACGTTAAGAAACTTCCCTAACTCTAGCTATAGATATAGCAAATCTACGAAAACTCGTGTACTCGACGCAACTGTTTTTATTTCGATATAAATAATCTCAAGCGTACGACGAATGGCTAACGGTTCATGATGACGTTATCATGCAGGGAATCAAGATCTCTGCAACGGAAATTCAATTTATAGGTAAACTATTACGTATAGCCTATTTCTGTATACTGTATAGAAAAAATACTTAAGAACATGAACGTTGATATATAGGTTGTGTAATGACAGTTATATTTTGGTCTATGAATGATAGTTAGTAATAAGAAAAACGGCATTTACACAAGGCAATGGACGAAAAACTTCAATGTGTCAGTAGTCCGACTCTGGCTACCAATGCATAGCTATGCTTATGTTTAGTTTACATTTGCCCCGAGCGCCATACGATTAGTCGGTCTACGATTTTTCGTGCGATTTTGGGGCATCATAGGAGACAACGGGCTACGATGTTTGTGTTTACATTATCTACGAGCATCGTGCAGTTTCTTGTATTGGCCCTCAGGGGCAGGCCGGGGCAAATCCGTACAGAGGCTGCTCGGAGATTGTACGGAAATCGTGGGGTTGGCGCGGGATGACTGCTCAATAGCACATGTACTGGACGGGCAGCGAGCAGCAACCTTGCGATAGCTGTGCGATTGCCGGCGAATGTCCCACGAATCTATAATCTCTGTAAGATTTTTTGTTGCCCCCATGTTCACCGAAAAATCGTGCGTTTGCTGCACGATCAGCTCGAGGCCTCCGTGCGGGGATTGTGCAATGCCACCTAAGACATTTCTACGGGCTGCGGGCTACGGGCTACGGGCTTACACTTTTTTTATATTTGTATAACTTCCCGCGAAACAAATCGTAGAGGCCGCGGAGCCCGTGAATCCGTACGAAAATCTCACGGCCGCCTCCTGCCTCCGCACGGAGGCCGCGCGGAAAAGGGGACACGGGCATGATACGGGCTCCGTAGACTAATCGCAGGCCAAATGTAAACTAGGCATTAGGTGGCTGTGTTGTGCTGAATTTTTTGCATAAAGTTATAGTTTAGAATGATACAGACAGAAAAATCTATCTGGTTAGAGTTTTTTTATAAACATTTTATGGAATCGGTGAAGTCAGACGTTATCTCAGCGGAACATATTAATAACTCAGAATAATCTATGAATGATCTTGAAAATCATTTGATTTTACTACCTTTAGACGGGGTCTTTTACATTGAGATGAACGTGTAACTGTTATAGCGTGTTTGCTAAAAATATTATTTTAAACGAATGAATCGAATTGTAGGAAATTAAACAATCAGGGGGCAATGAACTGACAAATGAAATTTAAGGAATGAGCTTGAACAATGAATTAATCGAATTGAAGGAGTTAACTAATTTAACAGTGAATGAATTAAGCTTACGGATTCGATTATATATAATCAATGAATTAAAATGAATTAAATTAAAGAAATTCCTTATAACAATTTTAATTAATGATCCAACATTTTGTAGACTGACAAGTTGAATAGAGGTCTAGGCTAGAATTCCATATGACTTGTGCCCCAATAAAATTGGGAGAAAATATGGAGATGGACTAGAAACAATACTAGACTGATTTACTGACATTAAAATGTTATGCATATTTTGCAAACAAAGGTTGTTTTGACAACCCTAAAGCTTTTTAGGCTTGCCGACATAGCAATGAACGATGTGTGCAGGCTTGATTACAAGTATTGTAGTACATTCATTAATGACAAGTTAATGGAATATCTCGTTGCTAGACTAGGTCCCCAAGCCTAAGGATAGAAACATCCATGAATTTGAATTATGTTAAGAAACCTCAAGAAAAGTTTGCTTTTAGTTGTTTTAAATTAGAACACATGAGAAAGGTGTGGGGGGGGGCACATATCAGAAGGAAATAGACAATTACTAGAAAAGAAGAGGAGCAAGAGTAAAATTAAAAAAGAACAAGTATTAGAGGTAAAAGGGGGCACTTATCGCACGTGAATAGGGGCACCCACTAGAGATGAAAAGGAGCAAGTGTGAGAATGAAAAGGGGGGCACTTATACAAAAGGAAAAGAGGCACCTATACGATTTATCAGAGGTGAAAAAGTGATTTGTTTATATGAAGTGGAATGGGCTCTAATTAAAAGGAATAGGGGCAGTCAGAAGAAAAAAGGGGCATATGTCAAAATAAAAGGGCAATTATCAAAGGTGGTAGGAAGCACTTCTAGAATTGGCAACTTTTTAAAGAAGAAGGCCCTTATCGGAAGTATACAAAGAGACTTTCGTGGTACTTGAAAAAGTATGGGAGGGGCACTGTGACTGTGCCTAAACAAACTATAGAGAAAGAGAATTTCAAAAAAAGTTAATAAGGCTCCAATTATCGTTTGGTCAAAAAAAGATGTGGATAGGGAGAAAGATTTTATGGGGTACACCTTTCTTCACTTTTATGAGTTTATTGGCAGTATGGCAATATTTTGACTAATACGAATTTGAGAAGAGAAAAAGGGAAGAGGAGGAGGAGGAGGAGGAGGAGGAGGAGGAGGAGGGGAGAAGAATGGCAATGGAACTAAAAACAAGATTTTGCAACGCAATGCAGAAATTACTATTGTGTTTTTATTGCAAATTTGAAGAAGAAAAAAAACTGAAGAATAAACAGTATTGATCATGCTTATAGTTGTTTTAATAACATCATCAGTGTTATGATTATTACCATAGATGATATTCCTTTACTTACGAATCTGTGTGATCGACTGCATAATCCGGTTCATCTGAATCAAACGCAATAAAGAAATGCAATATGACTAAGGCGGTAATTTGTTTTTGTTATACACTAGTTGGTATTGCTATGTATTAAGTCTAAAGGGTTTGTTTAGAGAGAAAATAATCATAACTCAATGGTTTCGTTTTTAATATCTGAAGAGTGTCACAAAATGCAATATCCCCATTAACGAGAAGCAAAGATACGAGAAGCAAGATACGATAAGCAAAATAATATGTTAAAGACAGATTGCAGTTCCGAACAGATCTACATCTCAGCTATTTTCTATGTCGTAAACTAGAAATAAGTGTTTATGGCATTTATTGTGCATGTATTTTGCAGCATAATTCTCAATCTCTTTCCACTTATCCGCTAAAAAAAGACATTTAGTACGCGCTAACTTTAAACCTCATTTCAAAAATTCTTATTGAATGAGGAGAAAACATAGATACATTGAAGTTACAGAAATGAATATTTGTATATTCGTTTAGGTTAATAGTTACAAAAATAACTTACGTAGGGCCTTTTAGTAAGTAGTTACAAAAATGACTTATATAGAGTCTTTGGGGGTAACTAGTTACATGAAAGACTTATGTAGGGTCTTGGGGGGGGGGTAACTAGTAACGTGAATGACTTATGTACGGTCTTTGAGAGGTAACTAGTAACGTGAGTGACTTATGTACGGTCTTTGGGGGAAACTAGTTACATGAATGACTTATGTACGGTCTTTGGGGTAACTAGTTACATGAATGATTTGTGTAGGATCTTTAGGTAACTAGTTACATAAATGACTTATATAAGTCTGTGGAGTACCTGAGTAACTAGTTAGATGAATAACTTATGTAGGGTCTTTGGGGTAACTAGTAATATGAATGACGTATGTAGGGTGTTTGGGGGTAACTAGTTACATGAATGACTTATGTAGGGTCTTTGGGGTAACTAGTTACACGAACGGTTTGTGTAGGGTCTTTGAAGTTACTAGTTACAGGAATGACTTATCTATTGTCTTTTAGGTCACTTGTTACAGAAATTATTTATGTATGGTCTTTACAGTAGCTGGCTACATTAAATGAAATACACAAACTATCCTACTGCCTGATAATATAGGCTTACCTTCTATTGATATTAGGTAGTCTTTTTCTGCACGTGTTGCTGACCCTTGTAGTATGTCGATATGGACATTCTTCGTTCCTTTCTCTTCAGGAGAGAACTGAAGCTCAAAGTTCAGAGGGCTGCACTTTCCACTTAGTATACTCTTAATGGGCACCTTGGTTCAAATTTAAGGGAATAATAATAATGACAACGATGATGATGATTATGATGATAATGATAATTGTGATAATTATAATAATAGTAGTAATAATGACAATATAAACATTAACAAAAATATATTAATGTTAAAAACAATAATAACAACTATAATAATACAATAATGATTTAAACAAAATTAACATGATTACACCTATAGTCTATGAAAGAGCGTCTTCTGAGTTCCTTTGGAAATGTTTTTAGAATGCCATCAATCAAAGGATCTCCCAAGAGTGGAAGAGGACGCTTCTGAAGGATCTAGATACAGTGGACCTGAGCTGAGAAGATTCCAAATGTCTTGCAAAAGACAACTGAGGATATTTCACGTACATTTCCAAATTCCATATCAACCACTATTCTGCAGCAGACCTTATGGAATAAATAACATTCACACATATTTACCATTCTTTATTTCTTTTCGCCCCGCCGGGGAACAAAATCTTTAAATCCATTGATGTTGACTGTATAGAGAACCTGAATTCCTTCAGGACTTGGCAATATGGTACAGAAGAACTCTCCTCCTTCCTCGTAATATCCTGGAATATAAAAGATACAACTCAAATCTAGATATTGCAAAATGATATAATTTAATGCAGATGATAAACGTCAACTATCGTAGCTCTATTATATAAATAAAACCAACCACATATAAATTACTTTTTTTTATACACATTCCTCCCCGCTCCTTCCTCCATCTAACTCCTCCATACGTACACCCCTCAGCCCCTTCCTCACCCATCCTTTTTACTTCCATCATCTCCACACCCTAACCCATATCTATCCATCTTTCCCGCTTTTTTTTCTTCTCCATCCCATTCGTCCTTCTATTTCATTCCCACTCATTCTCCCTCGTCACTCCTCCTCTCCAAGACTCATCACTTTCTCTCCCGTCCATTCTTTTCTTTTTCTTAATTATGCTCTGGTAATATTTGAGTCTGAACGAAAATCGAATGGGACCTCCTTCGGTGAATTGTAAAGTGTTACCATGGGCCTTTCATAACCTAAATAGCCCTCAGGGGCACCTTTTTAATAATTCGATTGTCAATTGGTGTCCGCAACAGATAGATATAGATTACATGATATAAATACCTCTATATAGTTCCTATATGGATGAAGTATGTACACACGTAGAGTTGGTTTCTCTGCAGGAGTCATGAACAGAGGCTGAAAGACTACACATCTCAACTGGAGTCCTTGAAGACCAGCAGATGACAGAGCCCAGACTTGAAGATGACGTGTAAGAAACTTGACCTTATCGTTTATGATTTGTGACGTGCGCGGGGTCAGGTTGCTACGACCGAACGTTCCTGGGAATTAAAAAAAATAATGACTTAAACCTATTGATTATACTATCGTACTCCTGATAACATAAGCTTGTACAGTATTGATTATAAGTAGAGGAGGAAATTGATTTCGACTCATTTCATGTTCTGGGATTTGACTAGATTCAAGTTTTGTTCGCCAAGTTTATTCAAATGGCATAATGGTACTTCTTCTTTATTATTGAGAAATCATTCAATGTTAACGTTCACCAGCTTATCACTCTAAAATGGATTCTCATGACGGGAAAGGTATTATGTCTGTGATTTGAAATCAGCTATTCCCCTCATTTGT